>JALMGD010000030.1:4500000-5100000 GCA_023634205.1 Actinemys pallida
CACACACACTGTATCAAACTCCCCCCCCAACCCGCCGAGTCTCTCTCCTTGACCTGCTTCTCAGATTTCTTCTGTACTAAGGAAATGAACCGCGATCGGATTCCTTGCTCTGAAATGTCACCCCAAATATATATAGATAAAACTTACAAAAATTATGTTGTTATGGCAACATCTGCGGGCCGCCTCCTCCCCACGCGGCAGGGGAAATATTGTCCAATACATCATTCGCCCAGGGATCTGACAGCAAGAAAATTGTCCCTAACCAGCTCCTGTCCGGGTGATTTATAAGTTCTTAATTTCCCGGTGACACCAGGGTATTTAACTTCATTTACTACTGTCCCCCCCTCCCCCACCATGCCCACCTGTCGCCCTGCTCCGGGGGTGGCGAGCTAGCTCTCTGCCCCTTTTCTTTGAATCAAAATACTGCCCCCATCTGCAAAATGGTTATTCTGCTCATTGGGAGGCAGGTGGCAGGTTGCCTCTAGGGGGCGCCATTAACCTGCACCCAGCTGGCTCGGGGGGATGAGGAATGGGGCCTTTCCCCTCTAGGGGGCGCTGGTTCTGATCCAGCCCCAGGGCACGGGACTGGCTGGCTCAGGGGGGTGGGAATGGGACATGGGGCCTTTCCCCTCTAGGGGCACCAGCTTTGATCCAGCCTCAGGGCAGGACACTGGCTGGCCCTGGGTGGGGATCTCTCCCCAATCCCCCCCACACCCCCCAGCTTGCCCTCCCCACACAGTCCACCTCCCGGCGGGTGCTGATTGGAATGAATTCCATTGGCGTCAATGGGGCCAGACCCCCAGCTGGGGTCAATCAGCCGTCGTTCCTTGGAGTCAGCGCTGTAGTGAACAGAGGCCTGGACTCCTGGCCCTTGTGAACGCTGCTAAGGAATGAAACTTGGACGTCCTCTGGCTGGCAGACGATCTGACGCACGAGAATTTATGACGCCCCTCAGCCCGGTTCCCCTGCTGTGTAGCTCTTCTCTGGCACGTGGAGTTAGGAGGCCGGTCCTGGGATCACACCGTATCGTGATCTAGGTCAGCAGTTCTCAAACCGTGGGGTGGGACCCCAGAATCAGTCGCAATCTTGTTTGAATGGGGTTGCCAGGGCTGGCGTTCAACTGGCCGGGGCCCGGAGCTGAAGCCCGAGCCCCACCACCGAGGGCTCAGGTTTTGGCTCCAGCCTGGCGCGGTGGGGCTCAGGTTACAGGTCCCCCACCCGGGGATGAAGCCCTTGATGGTGGGGCCGGGGTGGGCTCAGGCCTCGGTCCCCCCTCCTGGGGCCATGCAGTAATTTTTGTTGTCAGAAGGGGGTCGCGGTGCAGTGAAGTTTGGGAACCCCCCGGTCTACATAAAAGCAAATGGAGATCAGGGAAGGGGGTGGGGGACTCAGCCGGGAGTCTGGGGAACTTTCAGTGCAGGCGGGAAGAGCTGGGGGGTCGGGCACAGGAGGGAAACGGGGCGGTCAGAGAGCCCTGCCGGAACGTGCATTTGGCTGCTGCCCGGGCTGCAAAGTGAGGGCAACTCTGCACTAAACAGGGATGGTCACGGCTGGGATTTGGATGGGAGGCCATGGGGAAGAAATGTTAATGCAGGTCACTAGGGGGTGCTGTGCTGTCAGAGTGGGCCCCAATGCCCCAGAGCAGCACTAGGGGGTGCTGTGCTGCAGGATGTGTGTGTGTGTGTGGGGGGTCTCCCCTGGCAGGCAGGGATGGTCCCGATGCCCCAGAGCGGCACTAGGGGGCGCTGTGCTGCAGAGGGTGGGATGTGGGCTCTCCCCTGGCAGTCAGGGCTGGTCCCGATGCCCCAGGGCGGTGCTAGGGGGCACTGTACTGCAGGGGGCGGGGTGGGGGCTCTCCCCTGGCAGTCAGGGCTGGTCCCAATACCCCAGGGCGGTGCTAGGGGGCGCTGTGCTGCAGGGGGAGGGATGGGGGCTCTCCCCTGGCAGTCAGGGCTGGCCCCGATGCCCCAGGGTGGCACTAGGGGGCGCTGTGCTGCAGGGAGCAGGGTGGGGGGTCTCCCCTAGCAGTCAGGGCTGGTCCCAATGCCCCAGGGCGGTGCTAGGGGGCGCTGTGCTGTAGGGAGCGGGGTGGGGGGTCTCTCCCCTGGCAGGCAGGGCTGGTCCCGATGCCCTGGGTGGCACTAGGGGGCGCCGTGCTGCAGGGTGTGTGTGTGTGTGTGGGGGGGGTGTTTCCCCTGGCAGTCAGGGCTGGCCCTGATGCCGCAGGGCGGCGCTAGGGGGCGCTGTGCTGCGTCTCAGCACCACCTGAACAATCCCCGTGTAAACACTTTAAAGCTGTTTCAACTAGTTCCCCTCTGGCCCTTGGACAGAACTAGCTCCGGAGCCGCGTTTTCCTCCCTCCAAACGCTTTTCATTAGAAGCCTGGAAAATGGTTTTTAATAAGATTAGGAAGTTGTTTGTCAACTAATTAATTGGCTTTTCCCAGGTACCTGGAGCTGGGAAAGGGTGTGAGAGCAGAGAAGAGGGGTATGCGTGTGTGAGTGTGTGTGTGTGTGTGTGTGAGCTCCCTGGCTTCTGGTGTGCGGGTGTGTGCCCACAGGGGCGGCAGTCAGGTGGTTTTCGGCGGCGCGCCTGCGGGACGTCCGCCGGTCCTGCGCCTTCGGCCTTCGGGGGACCGGCAGACCTCCCGCAGGCATGCTGCCGAAGGCAGCCTGTCTGCCACCCTCACGGCGACCGGCAGGCCTCCTCCCGCAGCTTGCCGCCCCAGGCACGCGCTTGGTGCGCTGGTGCCTGGAGCCGCCCCCTGTGTGCCCACCACCACAAGTCACACCAAAGGTCAAAAGGGTCAAGGGTCACTTCTGACATTTGGTGTTACTTGTGGTGGTGCACACACACACACACACACACACACACACACACACACACACACACAATCCCACCATCCTAGCACCCGGCCAAGGTCATATGGTCATGTGTCAAGGCCCATTTGCCTTGGCTCATGTGGCAACGGTCATACAATTGCATCAAAGGGTCACATGACAGGAGTGGCGTCAACCAGGTCAATGTCTTGGGTCATAGGTCAAGGGTCATCCCGAGGCCGGGTATCACTGGCCTAGGCCATATGACCAAGAGCACTAGAGCTAGGGGTCAAAGGGTGAAGTTTATGGAGATGCAGGTCAAGGGGAAAAGGGGCCTATAGGGGGAGATCAAGCATGTGGGTCAAAGATCAAAGGTCATACAGGAACAGGCTAAACATTGGGTTCAGAGATCAAAGGTCATACAAGGACAGACAAAGCCTGGGGTCAAAGGTCACACAAGGGCAAGCGAAGCAGGGGTAAAAGGTCCTGTGGGGACAGGTCAGAGGAGTGGTCAATTTGAGGTTCCTGGGTAGGTCCTTCGCTCCCAGTACAACTGGGAGGCTTGATCTGGGGATGGGGGTGGGGGGCCTGGATGAACGCCCATTGCCCCATCTCAGGGGACAGGCCGAGGGTTGAACAGGCCCCATAACCCCCCTGCCCCAGCTTTGGCATCTTTCCACTCACTAGACCCCACTTCCCTCCCAGAGCTGGGGAGAGAAACCAGGAGTCCTGGCACCCAGCCCCCGGCTCTAACCACTAGATCAGGGCTGCCCGGGGGGGGGGGGGGGGGGCAAATGGGGCAATTTGCCCCAGGCCCCGGGCCCCACAGGGGCCCCCACGAGAATATAGTATTCTATAGTATTGCAACTTTTTTTTATGGAAGGGGCCCCCAAAATTGCTTTGCCCCAGGCCCCCTGAATCCTCTGGGTGGCCCTACACTAGATCCCACTCCCCTCCCAGAGCCTGGGACAGAACCCAGGAGTGCTGGCTCCCAGCCCCCCCGCCCTGCTCTAACCCATTAGACCCCGCTGCTCTCAGCCAATTAATACTAACCCCACTGTGGTGCGAATGACTTTATTTAGATTTTATTTCCCTTTGGAAATTGCCTGGTAATCTGCTCTCTAATCGCCGCAGCGCTGATTATGCAAATGGCATTCAAATGAGGCACGAATCAGAGGGAGGTGACAGGGTGTGGGCGCATTAAAGGCTGGGAGGTGGAGGGGGGGATTTGCAGGGTCATTTAGTGGGTGAAGGCAAGGAGATGGTAGAAGCAATGTCACTGGTGTCCTAGATAGATAGATAGATGGGTGTATGGGGATAGATAGATAGATAGATAGATAGATAGATAGATAGATAGATAGATAGATGGGGTGGATGGGGATAGATAGATAGATAGATAGATAGATAGATAGATAGATAGATAGAGGGGGTGTGTGGGGATAGATAGATAGATAAAGAGGGGGCATATAGGGCTGAATAGATAGATAGAGGGGTGTATGAGGATAGATGGATGGATGGATGGACGGATAGATGGGGGGTAATGTCTGGGGATGGATGGATAGATATGGGGGTGTATGAGGATGGATGGATGGATGGAGGGATGGACGGATAGATGGGGGGTAGTGTCGGAGATAGACAGCTGGGGTGTGTGTGAGGATGGATGGCCGGATGGCCGGATAGATGAGGGGTACTGTCGGGGATGGACAGATAGATGGGGGTAGTGTCTGGGGATGGATGGACGGTTGGCCGGATAGATGGGGGGTAGTGTCAGGGATGGACGGATAGATGGGGGTTAGTGTCTGGGGAGAGACAGCTGGGGTGTATGAGGATGGATGGTCGGATGGACGGATAGATAGGGGGGTAGTGTCTGGGGATAGACAGCTGGGGTATGTGGGGATGGATGGACGGATAGATAGGGGGGTAGTGTCAGGGATGGACAGATAGATGGGGGGTAGTGTCTTGGGATAGACAGCTGGGGTATGTGAGGATGGATGGACGGATGGACGGATAGATAGGGGGGTAGTGTCTGGGGATGGATGGATAGATAGGGGGGTAGTGTCAGGGATGGACAGTGGGGTGTGTGTGTGAGGATGGCTGGCTGGATGGACGGATAGATGGGGGGTAGTGTCGGGGATGGACAGCTGGGGTGTGTGAGGATGGATGGCCGGATAGATGGGGGGTAGTGTCGGGGATGGATGGATAGATAGGGGGGTAGTGTCTGGGGATGGCTGGCTGGATGGCTGGATAGATGGGGGGTAGTGTCAGGGATGGACAGATAGATAAGGGGGTAGTGTCTGGGGATAGATATTTGCAGTGTTGTTGCAGCCGTGGTGGTCCCAGGATTTGAGATGTGCTGGGGGCGGGAACAGCTCTTATTGGACCAACGTCTGCTGGGGACAGAGTCGAGCTGTCGAGCTCCAATGACTCAAAGAAGTTCCTTGTGGAGCTCGACAGCCTGTCCCTCCCCAGCGCGGCTCCAACCTCACTGAAATAGCCTGTCTGTCTCTACACCCCTCGGTCTATCGCTACACCCGCTGCCCCCACGCCGGCTCTGCTGGGTGACCAGGAGCAAGGCCTGTGCCTAAGTTTCCCTCCCTGTTCTTTTTCTGTTCAGCCGGTAAGTTCTCTGAGGCTGGGTCTGTTTCTCTGTGGCTGTGCAGCGCCCGACACGACGGGGCCCTGATCTCACCCGGGGTCTGTGCAGCGCCCGACACGACGGGGCCCTTATCTCTCCTGGGATCTGTGCAGCGCCTGGCATGACAGGGCCCTGATCTCGCCCGGGGTCTGTGCAGCGCCCGGCGCGACGGGGCCCTGATCTCGCCCGGGGTCTGTGCAGCGCCCGACACGACAGGGCCCTGATCTCGCCTGGGATCTGTGCAGCGCCTGGCATGACAGGGCCCTGATCTCGCCCGGGGTCTGTGCAGCGCCCGGCGTGACGGGGCCCTGATCTCGCCCGGGGTCTGTGCAGCGCCCGGCGCGACAGGGCCCTGATCTCGCCCGGGATCTGTGCAGCGCCCGGCGCGACGGGGCCCTGATCTCACCTGGGGTCTGTGCAGCGCCCGACACGACAGGGCCCTGATCTCGCCTGGGATCTGTGCAGCGCCTGGCATGACAGGGCCCTGATCTCGCCCGGGGTCTGTGCAGCGCCCGGCGCGACGGGGCCCTGATCTCGCCCGGGGTCTGTGCAGCGCCCGGCGCGACAGGGCCCTGATCTCGCCTGGGATCTGTGCAGCACCTGGCATGACAGGGCTCTGATCTCGCCTGGGCTCTGTGCAGCGCCCGGCGCGACGGGGCCCTGATCTCGACTGCGGTCTGGGCAGTGCCCGGTGCGACGGGGCCCTGATCTCGGTCGGGGTTTGTGCAGCCCCCGGCATGACGGGGACCCCAATCTCACTCCTTTCCTCTCTGACCTGTCCGGCCAGTGAAAGCCGGCGCAGCGGAGATCCATGTTTGATATCAAATGAGGAGCCAGCAGCCAGAATCCATTCGAGCCAAGCGCTCCCCGAGGGGAGATTCCCGCGGCTCTGCGGACGGCTGGGAAATCAGGCCCTGACGTGGCTGGAATTGTATTTAGGGACCAAGGGAGAGGGTTTGGGGCTGGGGATCCCTCGGCTTAAAACCCTCCTGACTTAACGATCGAGGCAGAATAAAAACTGGGGCTGGATCTGAGTGTCTGTCAGAGACCAACGTTCCTTTTCCTGGAGCACGGTGTGTGTAGCCACAGCACCCCCAAGCAGGGCTCATCCCTGCCAGCAGGGGGCAAGCTAGTTGGTGGATAGTTACAGCTCAGTGGTTTGAACATTAGCCTGCTAAACCCATGGTTGTGAGTTCAATCCTTGAGGGGGCCATTTAGGGAACCGGGGTAAAAATCTGTCTGGGGATTGGTCCTGCTTTGAGCAGGGGGTTGGATTAGATGACCTCCTGAGGTCCCTTCCAACCCTGATATTCTATGAGACACACACACACAGCGACCCACTCACAGCAGGGTGCATCCCCGCCAGCAGGGGGTGAGAGACACACAGAGACAAACACAGAGCAAATTTCATTCCCTCCAGCTCCAGAGCAAAGCATTGGCTGGCTTGGGGGGGCAGGCAATGGGGCACGGGGCCTGTCCCCTTTAGGGGGTGCTGGCTCCCACCCATGGGCTCTAGCCCCTCTAGCTCAGCGGTTCACGGGCCCCTATGTGCAAATCGAGTTAGCCTGGTCTCAGTCCCCTCCCATGGGGCTGGACAGGCCACGGGGACCCCCCCTAGCAGTGGTGCATTGGGGGCACTGGGGTGGCTGTATGGATTGGGAGGTTCTGGGGGGGCTGTCTCCCCCCCCACTTCAGGACGCTCTGAGTGAGGGGCTGGGAACCGTGGAGGGGGAGCTGCGGTTTCTCCCCACCGCTCCCCCCCCGCCAAGCTGGGCTGCAGCCAGGGCCGGTGCTACTATTTAGGCAAACTAGGCGGTTGCCTAGGGCGCCAAGATTTGGGGGCGCTAAAAAGCAGTGCCCCCAATTTACAGCATTCCTACGCCCCCTCCCCGAGCGCGCAGTCGCTGCTCCACTTCTCCCGCCTCCCAGGCTTGCAGCACCAATCAGCTGTTTGGCGAATTAGAGCGGGGGCAGCGTGCTCGGGGAGGAGGCGGATCAGAGGTGAGCTGGGGTGGGGAGCTGCCGCACGGCTCCCCCGGGGGGGAGAGCTGTCACGGGGGTGCCTCAGTGCAGAGGGGGGGCAGAGAGCTGCCGCAGGGCCGGGGGGGGGGGGTGGGCGGGCACAAGGTGGAAATTTCGCCTAGGGTGCAAAACTTCCTTGCACCGGCCCTGGCTGCAGCGAGTGACTTTAGCCCCAGGGCTATTCAAGCCCCCCACCCCCTGCAGTCCCGGAGCCCCGGTGCCCCCGATCCACAGGCCCCCCGCTCCGCGGTGCCCCGGAGCCCGGAGCCACACGTGTGTGCCGAGCACATGTGCAGCAAATCACACGCTGCTTGCACACGCCAGCTGGGCTCCAGGCAGCAGCTTGGCTTTGCGCCGGGCGCCACCTGGTGGCGAGCTCTGGTGCGCACAAGTCACAATTCCACTGGGCTCAGGGCTGTGGTGGTGCAGTGTGTGTGTGTGTGTGTGTGTGTGTGTGTGTGTGTGTGATCCTGCCGCCCCCTGCTGGAGGGACTGAGCCCTGCTGTGTGTGTTTGTGTCTATGTGTGTATGTTTATGTCTGCAACTGATTGCGTCCGTGTTTTTATGTCTCTGGCAGTGTATGAGTGTTTGTGTCTCTCTCTCTCTGTGTTTGTGCATGTGTCTCGCTGAGTGAGTGTGTCATTGTGTGTGTGTGTTGGAGGAGTCTGTGGCCACCTCAGCTCCCCGCAGCACAGGGGAGAGCCCCCACCCTGCTCCCTGCAGCACAGCAGCCCCCTAGCGCAGCCCTGGGGCATCGGGACCAGCCCTGACTGCCAGGGGAGAGCCCCCACCCTGCTCCCTGCAGCACAGCGCCCCCTAGCACCGCCCTGGGGCATCACTGCCAGCTCTGACTGTCTGTGGGGAGCCCCCACCCAAGCCTGCACACAGACGAGTCTCTGATTGGCTGGCTTGTGTAGTTTGCATTGCAAATTCCCTGGGAGAATTTCTGCTCTGTCTGATGATCAGACTGATCTCAGACAGGGGACCCAGCAGCTCGAGGTTTTCGGCCCTGACTCAGATGCCTGGTGCTTTGAGGACGCTTCTCTGCGGATCATATTGGGAAGCTGACAGAGCACAGCACCAGCTGTTGTGAAATGCGTCTGCCCTCCCCAACACCCCCCCCCACACACACACACACCTTGCTCCGTCTCTGAGCCCGTCCAACCAGATCATGGAGGAGCAGGACAATGGCTGGAACAGAGATCTGAGGGACTTTCATTCACCCTGTGCCGCAGGACTGTGCCCCATTCTATGGCTCAGCCTTCCCTATGGCTGGGCCCCTCTTTCCTGTCCGCGAAGAGGCATTGGTGGGAGAAGTGGGATTCCACATTATTGGCCCCAGCAGCTGGGGGCATCACGTTCAGATACACTCCAGGCAGCTCCCACCCACTCCCAGTGATGGGCTCTGGCTCTCAGCAGACTCAGGTAGTGTCGCTGCTGCCCCCTGCTGGAAGGGATGAGCCCTTTTCTTCCCCCATGAAGGTTAGGAATTGACTTTATTTTTAAAATGAAACTGAGAATCTGATTAAATGATGGGGGTGCCCGGAGGACTCAAGCTGAGATCGGGGCCCCGTCGTGCCGGGCGCTGCCCAGACACAGTGAGAGACAGTCCCTGCCCCAGCTGAGATCGGGGCCCCATTGTGCCAGGTGCTGCCCAGACACATAGCAACAGACAGTTCCTGGCCCAAAGAGATCACAATCTAACAAGACAAGGCTTCCTTTTCTTCTTCCGACCCCCCATTTTACCGATGGGGAAACTGAGTCACAGAGAGGTGAAATGACTGGCCCAAAGCCACAGGTCAGGGACAGAAATAGAACCCAGGAGTCCTGAAATTCCCAGCCCCCCTGGCTCTAACCACTAGACCCCACTCCCCTCCCAGAGCTGGGGCTGGATCTAGGTTTTCCAGTTTTGGTTGGACGTATTCCTGGAGGTTTCATCACATGACATAACCTCTAATTAAAGATGCATCTTTAATTCCTGGAGACTCCAGGCCAATCGTGGAGGGTTGGCAACCCTAGCTGGAACCCAGGAGTCCTGGCTCTCAGCCCAAGTGATAGATGAAGCTGAGAGACCCTTTGAAGTGTGAGCAAAGTCCGGCGTGTATTTTCTAAAGCGCGTTAGGCATTTAGGAGCCAAATTCCACTGACGATCGATGGGTTTTCAGCTCCTAAATCCCTTTTGAAAACTAGAGCTGTAGGTATCTCAGTCAGTTAGGCCTCACAACAAGCGTAGCAACATCTACAGAGCTTGACAAGGCTTGGCCGGTCGGCGCTGGGTGCATCTTGTAACATGCCCATACATAGCACGCAGTCCATCTCCCAGTGCCTGCAGCGCATGCGTTTACAGACTCGCCAGTCCCTTGTACATGCAAAACCATCGGCCTGGCACACCTGCCCCTCCCTGGTTGCACGGACGCCTTGCTTGCCAACAGGGACGTGATGCAGCCCCGGTGCTGGGGAAGCTGTTTTCTCACCACCGTCCCATGCTCGCCCATCGCCAACTCCCACCCCCCGCTGAACCCGGGCCCTTGCTCCTCCTTCCACTCTGCTGTCTGCTGCATTTCAGCCTCAACCACAGATTTCCCAGCACACCATCCTCAAATGACCCCAGAGCTGCTGACTCCAAGGTTATCAGGGATTCCCAGTGGCGTGATCAAATAACCCCCAGACTTAATTAGAGATTAATTGTCCCTGGATAACTGTCCACCCTCAGCTCCATCCATCCATCCATTTGCATGTCAGGCCCTGGGCGCACATTCTATAGGCAAATGCAGAGTGTGCATTACAGAGCCTGGCATATAGAATATCAGGGTTGGAAGGGACCTCAGGAGATCATCTAGTCCAACCCCCTGCTCAAAGCAGGACCAATCCCCAGACAGATTTTTGCCCCAGCTCCCTAAATGGCCCCCTCAAGGATTGAACTCACAACCCTAGGTTTAGCAGGCCAACGTTCAAACCACTGAGCCAGGTGTCTACTTTCTAGAGGCGCTGTGTCATTTGCATTTTAGGCACCAAGCTCGCATTCTGTAGGCCAACGTGTGACGTTCCCCTGGTGATCTGCTGGGTCACTCCAATCCTCGACTCTGGGAACCAGCCTTACCCTGCTCTGCTGTGAGAACCCCACTTCCGGGATGTTCACGCACAGCCTCTAGCATGTAAGCTGCTCCCAGCTACGTGAGTGAGCACTTTTGGCCAGCCGCTGCTTGGATTGTGCAACCGAATGACACTAGCCAATATCTCCAGTCCCAGACACAATCCTAGGAACCTCCGTCTCGCAGTGTCTAGTTATGCCCGCTGGACGCTGCAAGCTTATATGAGTTCCTCAATTTAACAAAGAAATGGATATGTACCAGACTTGTTATCCCAAGGGGAGTCTCTGGCATGCTTCAAACCAAACGCACTGCTTCAGGTAGAACAAACAAACACATGTATTAACCACAAAAGATAGATTTTAAGTGATTATAAGTCAAAGCAGAACAAGTCAGATTTGGTCAAATGACATAAAAGCAAAACGCATTCTAAGCTGATCTTAACACTTTCAATGTCCTTACAAACTTAGATCTTCTCACCACAGGCTGGCTGGTTGCTCTTCAGCCAGGCTCTCCCCTTTGATCAGCGCTTCAGTCACTTGGTTGTGATCTCTGTAGATGGAGGTGGAAGAGAGAGGAGGAGCACGGCAAATGTCTCTCCCTTTTATGATGTTCTTTCCTCCCTCTTGGCTTTGCCCCCCCCCTTCAGAGTCAGGTGAGCATTACCTCATCGCAGTCCCAAACTGACCAAGGGAAGGGGGGTGACTCACTCGAGAGTCCAACAGATCCTTTGTTGCTGCCTAGGCCAGTGTCCTTTGT
The DNA here is from genome assembly GCA_023634205.1 of Actinemys pallida. Taxonomy (NCBI): domain Eukaryota; kingdom Metazoa; phylum Chordata; order Testudines; family Emydidae; genus Actinemys; species Actinemys pallida. Next base: position 4,511,325 of record JALMGD010000030.1, read on the forward strand.
TCCTGTGAGGCTGGGCTGGGTTTGTCCCAGACATGCCCTGATGAGGTGTGAACTGCCTCTCTGCTCTTGGAGAGTTTTTGCCTGGGCTTGTTTTAAGCCACAAGGACACATTTTCAGTCTCATAACTATATACATGAAATTACAACCTATAACATCATTATAACATCAATGCTCAGTGCATCATGAGCCTTCCGAAGACACTCGACATGACAAACTTTGCATTGGATACCACACAATCATATTATAAGGATGAACATGGGAGTACAGGGTGTTCCCCCAAGGTACAGAGCATCACAAAATGGATGGAGTGCATTTCAGAGCCTGATGCATGATTGTTATAGGCAAATGCATGGGGTGCACTTCAGAGCCCGCTGCATGCATTCTATGTGCAAATGCAGGCAGTGCATTACAGAGCCCAGCACATGCTTTCTATATACAAATATATCTTGTGCATTGCTGGTGTCTGCTTTCTATGTCCAGATGCATCATTTGCACTTCTGGCGCCGGGCATGCATTCTATAGGCAAATGCTTTTGCTGCATTGAAGAGCTTGCTGCGTGCATTCTACAGGGAAATGCAGGGTGTGTGTTGCAGAGCCCGCTGCATGCATTCTGTAGGCAAATGCCTCGCGTGCACGGCAGATTTTGCACTTCCAGTTGCAGGCATTAGCTTCCCTACCATCACAAGAGCATAGACTCCAAACCCCAATGCCGACACTCAGGCAGGGGAGGCAAGAGCTAGAAACACACCCCATGCATTGCAAGGCCCCTGTCAATCACACGCACCTCCTGGAGGCCTGCATTTCATGCTCTGCACACCTGCCCCTCCCTGGTTGCACAGACGCCTTGCTTGCCAACAGGGACATGATGCAGCCCCGGTGCTGGGGAAGCTGTTTTCTCACCACCGTCCCATGCTCGCCCATCGCCAACTCCCACCCCCCGCTGAACCCGGGCCCTTGCTCCTCCTTCCACTCTGCTGTCTGCTGCATTTCAGCCTCAACCACAGATTTCCCGGCACACCATCCTCAAATGACCCCAGAGCTGCTGACTCCAAGGTTATCGGGGATTCCCAGTGGCGTGATCAAATAACCCCCAGACTTAATTAGAGATTAATTGTCCCTGGATAACTGTCCACCCTCAGCTCCATCCATCCATCCCCCTACACTCCCCTCCATCCATCCATCCATCCCCCTACACTCCCCTCCATTGATCCATCCATCCATCCCCCTACACTCCCCTCCATCCATCCATCCATCCATCCATCCCCCTACACTCCCCTCCATTGATCCATCCATCCATCCATCCCCCTACACTCCCCTCCATCCATTCATCCAGCTCCACATCCCACTCCATCTGTCTCAAGACCCCCTCCAGCCACCCTCATCCATCCCCCTCTATCTAGCCATCCCGATACACGCCCAGGCATCAATCCATCCCATTCACTCCCACCCCAGCTCACGAATCTAATTCATTACCTAGCCAGGCCCAGCCACCAGCCCTTGGATGCTTCTGTTCTGACCCATCCCCGGCGTACCCGAGAGCCAATAGTTGGCACCCACCCCTGGCCCTCGGGTCATAGAATCACAGAATCTCAGGGTTGGAAGGGACCTCAGGAGGTATCTAGTCCAACCCCCTGCTCAAAGCAGGACCAACACCAACTAAATCACCCCAGCCAGGGCTTTGTCAAGCCTGACCTTTAAAACCTCCAAGGAAGAAGATTCCACCACCTCCCTAGGTAACCCATTCCAGTGCTTCACCACCCTCCTAGTGAAATAGTGTTTCCTAATATCCAACCTAAACCTCCCCCACTGCAACTTGAGACCATTACTCCTTGTTCTGTCTTCTGCCACCACTGAGAACAGTCTAGATCCATCCTCTTTGGAACCCCCTTTCAGGTAGTTGAAGGCTGCTATCAAATCCCCCCTCATTCTTCTCTTCTGCAGACTAAACAATCCCAGTTCCCTCAGTCTGTCCTCCTAAATCATGTGGCTCCAGCCCCCTAATCATTTTTGTTGCCCTCCGCTGGATTCTTTCCAATTTTTCCACATCCTTCATGTAGTGTGGGGCCCAAAACTGGACACAGTACTCCAGATGAGGCCTGACCAATGCCGAATAGAGGGGAATGATCACGTCCCTCGTTCTGCTGGCAATGCCCCTACTTATACAGCCCAAAATGCTGTTAGCTGTCTGGCAACAAGGGCACACTGTCGACTCATATCCAGCTTCTCATCCACTGTAACCCCTAGGTCTTTTTCTGCAGAACTGCTGCCTAGCCATTCGGTCCCTAGTGCATGGGATTCTTCCATCCTAAGTGCAGGACTCTGCACTTGTCCTTGTTGAACCGTATCAGATTACTTTTGGCCCAATTTGTCTCGGTCCCTCTGTATCCTATCCCTACCCTCCAGGGTATCTACCACTCCTCACAGTTTAGTGTCATCTGCAAACTTGCTGAGGTTGCAATCCACGCCATCCTCCAGATCATTAATGAAGATATTGAACAAAACCGGCCCAGGGTCCCTGGGTTCTAACCCAGGGGGGTGAGCCCTGTGCCTCTGACCCCGAGATGAGGCCCATAGCTGGCACGGCTGGGAGGGCGGATGAGACATGCTTTGCGGCCAGGAGCCATCTCATCGCCGAGAGTCGTGATGGTCACATCAGGTGCCTCGTCAGCCACAGACTTATCCTCCCATCCACACAGAAACCAGCCCAGCCGCTGGGTAAACTGAGTCACCTGCCCCGCTGCCTGCAGCATAGCACCCTCTAGCGCCACCGTGGAGCATCGGGGCCAGTCCTGACCATCAGGGCAGAGTCCCCAACCCGGCCCCCTGCAGCACAGCGCCCCCTAGAGCTGCCTGGGGCATCGGGGACAGACCTGACTGCCAGGGGAGAGCCCCCCCCCCGTGCCCCCTGCAGCACAGCGCCCCCGACTGTTCAGAGGGAGGGACTTACTTTTGGAGACCCATGATGAGGGCAATGTGCAGTGGTGACTCCCTGCACAGCGCTGCCCCCTGCTGGCGGTGCTGGGAATTATGTCAGAAATAATCCCAATCAATTGCTTTGTCTTCATGAAGTGGGTCTGTAGCGAGACCTCTTTGCATTTCTGATGTAGTTAATGGATGGTTAGTTATGTCTGTGCAATCCCCACAGCGAGTGAACTAATAGAAATTAATAACTCTAATAATCTGTCACTCAAATAATAACAGTGTCAGTAATCTATTGCTGAATTGCTACAATAATTAATGATCTATCGCTAAATTATAATGTAATAATTAATATGATGTTATTAATATCAATTATCTATCAGTAAATTATAATATATTAATTCATAACCTTGTGATGCTAATTAATAACAATGACCTATTGCTAAATTATAGTATATTAATAAGAACATTATGTTGCTAATTAATTATGATGATCTATTGCTAAATTCTAGTATATGAATATGAATATTATGTTATTAATTAATTACAATGACCTATTAGTAAATTATAATTTATTAATATGAATATTTTGTTTCTAAATTATTCACTAAAATTATATACCTATCTTTATAATCATGTAACTTAACAGTAATCTATTGCTAAATTTGTATAATTAGCAATGATCTATCACTAAATTATGTTAAATACTAAGAACAATCTGTTGTGAAATTTGTTACCAATTTTATATTGCTAATTATGTTAATTACTATCAGTAATCTACTGCGAATGTGCTATACTTAATAATGATCTATCAGTAAATTATTATATTAATTACTAAGAACAATCTGTTGTGAAATTAAACAACAATTATATGCTTATTATTATAATAATGTAAATTAACAGTAATCACTATATTCTGATATTCATTCATATTCCGTTAGTAAAATTACTAAATTATTAGTAAGAAAATTATAATTGATAACAAATTGCTATGATAATTAATAAAAATGTACACTACATTCTAAAAATATTCATTAATATTCCATTGCTCAAACCACTAAATTAATTATTAGTAATCAAACTACAGTTATTAATTTTGATGCATAGCACATTTCTATAATAATTAACAAGAATATCCATTACATTCCAATACTATTCATTAGTAGCACTAGTCCATTGCTCACATCATGAAGGGAATTATTAGTAATAACGCTTGTGTCAGGGTTCTCCCCTCCACTCTGAACTCTAGGGTACAGATGTGGGGACCCGCATGAAAGACCCCCTAAGCTTATATTTTACCAGCTTAGGTTAAAACTTCCCCAAGGCCCAAATTCCTTTCCTTGTCCTTGGACGGTATTGCTGCCACCACCAAGTGTTTTACACAAAATTTCAGGGGAGGGTCACTTGGAATCCCTATCCCCCCAAAATACCCCCCCAAGCCTCTTTACCCCCTTTCCTGGGGATGGCTTGAGAATAATATACCAACCAATTGCCTTAGCAATGTGAGCATAGACCAGACCCTTTGTCTTTAGGGCACTGAAAATCAATCAGGTTCTTAAAAGAAGAACTTTATTGATAAAGAAAAAGTAAAAGAATCACACCTGCAAAATCAGTTTGGAAGGTAACTTTACAGGGTAAATAAAAAGATGTAAAACTCAGAGGATTCCCCTCTAGGCTCAGCTTCACAGTTATAAAAACAGGAATAAGACTCCCTCTGTAGCATAGGAAAATTCACAAGCCAAAACAAAAGATAACCTAATGCATTTCCTTGCTTACTTACAATTTCTGTTGTTTTAGATCTATTATTCCAGGTATATTTGCAGGAGATGTTGTACCTGCTTGGTCTCTTCCCTCTGTCCGGAACAACAAAGAAAGCCACAAACAAATCCTCCCCCCCCCCCCCAGATTTGAAAGTATTTTCTTTCCTCATTGGTCCTTCTGGTCAGGTGCCAACTAGGTTATTTGAGCTTCTTAACCCCTTACAGGTAAAGCGATTTAGTACAGCTGCCAAGGAGGGATTTTATGCTACCCTTCTCCTTATATTTTTGACAGCTTGTTGTAGCTGGGCTGGTCTCAGGATATCAGAGAGACAAGGGAGGTGAGGAAATGGCGAAAGAGACAAGATTTTGAGCTGTCCTGAGCTCTTATTCAGGACCAGAAGAACCGCTCTGTGTAGCTCGAAAGCGTCTCTTTCACCAGCAAAAGTTGGCCCAATCAAAGCTATTCCCTCCCCCACCTGATCTCTCTAGTTATAAAGTTATTGTGACTAATTAATACACTTCCAGCCACACAGCCAAGATGCTGAAACCACTTCAAAATGCTGGCTGTGTCTCAGTGTCGCTCTTTTCCACCGGAGCGGTTTAGCCAATGTTCAGAGCCTCACAGATCATTTCCATGCAGGAGAAATTGTAGATCTGGGTCAGGTGTTTCTTTGGTACAATCCTGTTTATCTCCCAAGAATGGAGGCACAGCCGTCTTTCCCTCAACACAGCAGGTAACAAACTACGGGGGGACGTTTCCTTCCTCAGCAATCCATGTGATGCTTAAACAAAGCACACGAGATCTTTTATAGGGGAGAAGGCAACACGCCGCATTTATTGAGAATACAGCAGTTAGCATATGCTTTTCAGTTTCACACACACACACACACACACACACACACACACACACACACACACACACACACACACACACACACACACACACACACACACACACACACACACACAGAGAGTCCCGCCAGTCCATGTTTATAGTTACCAGTCCAGAGTCTGGATCAATCTAGTGGCCAGCCAGATTGGTCGCAGAGGGGAGCCGGGCTCTGTCGGTCGTGATCCGATGCTCCTGGAGTTGTGGCAAGACGAACCCAACGTCCCATGGCCAAGCACCCTGTTCTTATAGTCTTTTTTCTCTGTTGAAGTCTATGGATTTTGCTGTGTCAGTTTATGACCGGTTACTCCTTAACTGGTGTTATCTTTTGATGTAAACATTCTGAGAGGGTCATCCTGTCCCGGATTTGATTTAATCAATTGTCCTTAGAGGTGTCAGCCTCCACCTCAGGGTCATCAATCTGCCCTTCCTCAATCATGGATGCGCGTTGATGCTTCTCTGGCATCAATAAGTCTCGATAAGACTCATAGATTCATAGACTTTAAGGTCAGAAGGGACCATTATGATCGTCTAGTCTGACCTCCTGCACAACGCAGGCCACAGAATCTCATCCACCCACTCCTGTAACAAACCCCTAACCTATGCCTGAGTTATTGAAGTCCTCAACTCGTGGTTTAAAGACCTCAAGGTGCAGAGAATCCTCCAGCAAGTGACCCGTGCCCCACGCTGCAGAGGAAGGCGAAAAACCTCCAGGGCCTCTGCCAATCTGCCCTGGAGGAAAATTCCTTCCCAACCCCAAATATGGCGATAAATGTCTTCGCTCCTCCTTTCTTGACCATCTGGTTAACAATGGCCTTCACACCTTATCTTTTCCTGATGCATGCATTCCTCATTCACACAAACAGATTTTTACAGAGAATACAAACAGCAGTATTTTATATCGAGCAAAAAGACATCGTAAATTAAACCTTGCTAAGTTTTATAATCAAAACAATTCACATTGAGGCCCAGGCCTTCAACATTCCTCTAGTCTACTTAACATAGACACAATACAGGATCCTGTCTCTTACTAACTAAACCTTAAAACAAAGAACTAAAAAGGGCCCAATTTGTAATGCATATGGGAAACGGAATCCCATAGTCCCAGAGGATCATTCCTTTCTGCTATTCAAAAAGGGTGGCTGGCAGGATAAAATCAAATTATACAGTAATTCTCATAGTATAATTATAAAATCCTGCTCCTACATCCAAGCCTGCTTGCAGACAGTACTCTGCCCAAAAAGATTTCCCTTGGCTTCTTCTTAGGGCTCCTCTGGCTTGCTGTAGCCTTTTTTGGGGCAGCTTTCTACTTCAGACGCACATAGCTACAGTCCAATCAATGCCCCTGTTTCATTTACCACTAAGCAAAGGGGTATTTAATTGCTGCCTCATTTAGGCTGCACGGAAGGCTGCTAACACCCCTTAGCTTCAGCGAGGTTCTGTGTTTGTTCCCAGATCAAAGACAAGCTTCCTGGGAATGATTAACACCCCCCAGCACCACAATGACAACCATTCTGCAGTTTTAGAAGGGATTGTTGTGTCTAATTTTCCCTGGCATTTTATCCTCATCAGATTGTGCATCTGCCTGCACTAGATTGTTGCGTCTAATTTCTCCATGCGTTACACACTCATCGGATTGTGTCTGTTTGTTTCCTAGTCTCTTCATTTCCCCTAGGTACCCTCCCCCTGCAACCCACTGCCTCTTTCCCAGGCGGCTCTCATGCCACACCCCCAAACCACAATCAGCCCGCCCCCCCCCCCGCTCCAAGCTCACCTACCTCCAGGTGGAGCGAGTGGAATCTCTGTGGCCCGGGGCACCCGGTCCCAGCACAGTCGGGAAAGTTGCTCCGAAATAAATGGCCAAAGAAATAAAGCAGTTTTGCCTTATTTCCGGGCCTGGTGGACATATCACCCGCAACCGACCGGGGAGGGAAGATTATGCAGGGAGAAGTGACGTTGCTAGATGCCAAGGCCAGAAAGGTGCACGCGTGCCTCAGTTTCCCTGTGTGCTGCATGTGTAACAAGGTAGAGGTAGAGGGTTCGTTGTTGGAGAGGCCACGTGTGACCTCGCCTGGCAGCTGAGACCCCACACAATGGCCTTGAGATGGGGAACCCTAACAACTGGTGACCTGGTGACCAGGAGGCCCCCCCAGCTTGAAAGGCAGCCAGTTCTGGGCAGCGGAGGACAATGGGCTGAGCAGAGAGGACCCTGGTGACCTGTTTACCTGGGATGGAGGACAAAGGACACAAAGGACAGGGGAGGAGCGTTGGGGCCAGTGATATCGGATGCCCAGGTGGAAGGAGGGGGCTTCTGGGCTGGGGGGAGAGCAGTCAGAGCCCACCTAGATGCAAGAGAGACCCAGATGTCCCGTGCTGAGGGAGGCCCAGGCCCAAGGGCCCTGAGAGCCTCCTGTACTGGGTTCAGACGTTCAATAAACCTGTGTGACGCTGGCGGAGAGTCACGGCAGGGTAGAGATCGGGGGGCGTTGCTCCCTCGGGGGGTGGAGGCCCCGGGGGTACAGAACAAGGGGACTCCCTGAGGGGGTCCATGGCAGAGACAGGCCACCTCAGAGCTGCGGTCCCAGGAGGCGGAGATGCCCAGCCTGGGCCCATGGCGCTAAGGGCTATTTCCACCAGACCTCGGAATATTCCGTGGCAGGGGCCTCCGGAGGCTCCGCCCCTTTGCGCTGCAGCTTGGAGAAGTCGATGGCGGCGTAGTGCAGCTCCTCTGGCTCCCCGGGGCCTAGCGGGGCCTGGGCTGCTGCAGCCCCGTCCTGGAAGCCTTTGGTCCGGCAGGTGGCTGGAGTCTTGTGATGCTGAGTGAGGAGCAAGGCAGAGACACCAGGCAGAGACTTGCATCCACCCTGCTGAGCTGATTGCCTGGGCTGCCCCAGGCCTCATTTCCCCCACCCGCCATGCAAATGCATTTCCTGCATCGGGCATGCACTAGCAAGAGGCGTTGGTTTGTGTGTGTTTCACACTCGCTGCATGCATGAGCCTATCCCATGCCAGCACCAGCTCGGTTAATGCATTCGCTGCCTCAGCTGCACAGGCCACGCATTAGCAAGATGCATGGGGTGTGTGTGCATTTCATGCACCATGCATGCAGGATTTCATCTCATGCATCTCATCACAGAACAGGTTCAGCGAATGTATTGACTGGATTTCATGCACCGAGGATGCATGAACTGCTCCCATGCATCTTGGGGCAGCACCGGTTAAGTTAATGCATTCTCTGCATTGCCTGCACCAGCCATGCATTAGCAAGATGCATGGGGTTGTGTGCATTTTATGCTCTGTGCATGCATGATTTGATCCCATGCATCTTGTGATTGCATAGACTATGCCAGGGATCGGCAACCTTTCACACGCGGCTTGCCAGTGTAAGTACCCTGGCGGGCCGGGCCAGTTCATTTACCTGCCGCGTCTGCAGGTTCAGCCGATCACGGCTCCCACTGGCCATGGTTCGCCGCTCCAGGCCAATGGGGGCTGCGGGAAGTGGTGTGGGCCGAGGGATGTGCTGGACGCCACTTCCCGCTGCCCCCATTGGCCTGGAGCAGCGAACCGCGGCCAGTGGGAGCTGCGATCACCGAACCTGCGGACGTGGCAGGTAAACAAACCGGCCCGGCCGGCCATGGTGCTTACCCTGGTGACCCGCGTGCTAAAGGTTGCCGATCCCTGGACTATGCTGGTGCATTCATTGCATTTTCTGCAGGGTGCATATATTCGCAACAGACACGGTGCAGCCTGCATGCACTGTCTGAGCATATGCCCCTATTACCATAGCAGGCAGCTGCAGAAATGCGTTTCTTTCCCAGCTGGTGCATTCAGGAGATGCCCAGGGATTGGCAGCATTGCAGCCCCAATCTAGTCCCATGCACTTTGTGAATGCACGTGAATGCATTCGCTGCATGTCCTCTCCTCTGAGCGAGACCCGAGGGATGAGGTGCATTTTCTGCATGCAGGAGCTGATCCCACGCAGTTCGGGGAGCCCAGGCTGGTGGCAGGGGTGTATTTCTTGCACCACGTGGGGGGGTTGGGTGCCCTAGTGAAAACCTGGCTTATATTCATGCTTTCGTTAAGGGGGTGGGAAGGAGAAGAAGTGGAGGGGAAAAGACGAGGTGGGGTGGGAAGGGCAGGTGGGCTTGGTCCCCGGCTCCCCCCAGGTACATACCATGGGCATGGTGGAGACGTTACTGTAGATCACGCTGGCCTCATCGGCCAGGTGCTTGGCCTTGCTCCCGTTAGCCATCTCCCCGGCCTCAGTGCTGGGGGGCGCCGGCTCCTGGCCCCACAGCCTGCAGGGAAACAGATCAGGACAGACGCATGACACACGGGGGGGGGGGGGGTAGAATAGCCCCGTGGGGAGGGAGAAAGGGAGGAACACCAGTATGGGAGGGTAGAGTGCAGGGGACTGGGATAGACCAGAGAGAGTGGCTTGGGGGAGGGGGCTGGGGGGGGGCTGGAAAATCCCAGGGGAGAGGGCAGGGGATCTCAGCGGGATCTCGGGGGTGGGGGCAGCTGGAGATCAGGGCGGGAGGCGTCAGACTCACTTGATCACACAGAGCCCGAGAAGGAAGAAGCCGATGGTGACCCCCAGCCCACAGGCCACCCCGACGCCCAGCAGCTTGCCAGGCTCCTCCGCACCTGCGAAAACACACAGCACAGGGGCACAGCTGGGAGAGAACGCAGGAGTCCTGGCTCCCAGCCCCCGCCACCCCCTCCAGACCCCACTCCTCTCCCAGAACTGGGGACAGAACCCAGGAGTCTGAGTGTCTCACCTCTCCGTGGGGGACTGAAGTCAAAGTGCAGGGCGGCGTAGGTCCCATGGGGGTTGGAGCCGAGGCAGAAGATCTGGGGGCCCCTGTCCCCGCTCCCCGTCCAGTTCAGGGTGCTGATGGCTTCATCCCCCTGGGCCCATGCGCTGACGTGCAGGGCTCCCCGTGAGCCGTTCCCAGCCAGGGGCTCCCCGTCCACCTGCCACTGGAGCCGGGGTGGGGGGTGGGAGCGCAGGGAGCAGCTGCAGCTGATGCTGGGCCCCTGGTGCTGGCAGGACGAGTTCAGCCCGGTCCCCGGCCGGGGGCTGTCTGGGGAGAGCAGGAGACACAGGGACAATAGTCAGAGAGAGAAACCCAGTGGCAGGGAGTCCCACAGGTTAACCCCACTCACACCAAGTGGCAGGGAGTCGTGTGGGTTAATCCCATTAATATCCAGGTGCAGGGAGTTCCGTGGGTTAATCCCACTCACACTCGATGAGCAGCTGGAACGTCCCCTGGGCAGAGCTCTCCTTGTTCTGGGCCAAGCACCCGTACAGCCCCCCGTCCTCGGCCGTCACGTTGGGCAGCTCCAGCCACAGCTGATTCTCCCCCCCGGGGTGGGCGCCCTCGACAGCTCGGCCCCCCCTTACCCAGCCCAGAGCAGGGGGGGGGCTGCTGGCGACGGAGCAGAGGAACCGCAGGGTGTCGCCCTCCCGGGCCGTGAGCTGTGAACCGTTCCCCACCGCGGTGCCGGGATCTGGGAACAGGAATAACACAGAGCCACTCGCACCCTGAGCCAGCCAGTCCCTGCCTGGGGGCCGGATCGGGGCCAGGACCCACTGGAGGGGAAAGGCCCCGTGCCCCACTCCCCGCCCCCTAGCGATACCTTGGAATAGCTGGGGGTCGCTCCTGTTAGCTCTGGAGACGGTGATTTCCGGAGTCCTCATGGGAGCTGAAATACCCATGGCAACGTATTAGATTGGAGAGTGACCCCCACTGACCCCCTGCTCCACAGCCCAGCACCCCACAATGAGCCCCCGCCCCCCCTGCAGCCCAGCACCCCCATGGATCCCCTGCCTGCACCCCGCAAACCAGCGCCCCCTACTGACTCCCTGCCTTGCTCCCTGAAGCCTAGCGCCCCCTACTGACCCCCAGCCCACCCCCTGCAGCACAGCGCCCCCTACTGACCACCTGCCCCCTGCAGCCCAGTACCTGCCACTAAGGCCCCTCTGTGTGGCACAGCGCCCCCTAGCACCTTACACTGCACATGCACACGCAGGGCCCGGCTGGCCGACCCGTAGGAATTCTTTGCCCAGCACCGATACTCCCCAGTGTCCCCTCTGCTGAGATTCGGCAGCTGCAGATGCCCATCCCCTCCCTGTCTGGAGCTCAGGGACTCCTTCCCCTTGGCCCAGCTCAGGGTGGCCTCGGGTCTGCTCGAAGCCTCACAGCTCAGGTTCAGGGAGTCGCCCTCCTGGGTCTCCAGAGACACGACGTCACCCTCAGCTCCCAATGGGGCCGGCCCTGGAAGAGACGATCAGGCAGGTTAGCCCCCCCCCCCGAAAGCTGAGATGCAGCCAGCTCTGGGGTGGGGTGCAGGGGCTGTTTATACAAGGACCCCTCACCCAGCGTGGGGACGTAGCCAGCTCTGGGGTGGGCGGACAATCTCGGTGCCTTTCCATGGCAGCAGGTCTCCATTGCAGAGATCAGTCCGTAACCCATCTCCTCCCCAATGTCCAGCGCACCCTTAATTCTGTCTGGGGGTCTGGAGACTGAGGGAACCAGGCCCGCTCCCCCCACCACCCTCCCCACAGCCGTGCAGCTTCCTCGGGCTCTCCCCTCCGGGCACGGACCAGCCTGGCCCAGCTGAGCCTGGCACCTGGCCCTGAGCGCGGGCAGAGTGTGACTAGGAGGCGCTCGCTGGTTCCCGGGGCTCACAGCGCGGCCTCTCACCGGGGCGTCCGTTCCTGGTCAGGGTCCCGGTGATGTTGGGGGTCCCAGGAGGGTCTGTAACACAAACCAGACAGGGGGGATCAGGGGGGCTGGACAGCACCGGGGGGGGGGTCACTAGTGATCACTGAGCCTAGACATGGCCGCTCGCTGAGAGCTCAGCTGGGGTACAGGAAAGTCCCTGAAGTGACACAAGACCCGTGGGCGGGGAAGGGAAGCGACAGACCCGACTGAGCCCCACCCAAGAGGCGCCCGACGGAACCCAGGGGCCGGGTTAGGGCCGTGCCGGGGAACCAGAACCATGAGAAATGGAAACCCAAGGGACCAAAACTGGTTGGTTAAAATTGGGCCTAATTGGTGGAGTCACTAACGAGGGGCCGGGCTGCTCCGACCTGGGTACTCGAGCGACTGTCACCAGTCCCACGGTCTGCCGGGTGCCTGGGCATTCAGCGTCCTGCTCCCCAAACGTGTCCTCCCCAGGGTGGGCCAGAGCCAGAGGTCTAAATAACCCCACTCCCACCCCCGCCGCAGTCCCAGTCACCACCAGGGACATCAGACACCCCCGTCATGGGTCCTTTGCCTTCCCCCCTCGGTTCCTCTCTCCCCAGCCCTCTCCTTTTGCCCCCGGCTTGGCCGTTCAGGCCTGGATATTTTGCAGCCCGGCTGCGCCCAGAGGGGCGGCTAAAAGTAACACGCGGAACAGCCGGACTTGGGTCCGTTGGGTCGGGCTCGCGGGGGGGTGTGTGTGTCTTTGATTGCAGTGCGGACGTTTCCTCTGAGGTCTGTGTAGACATTCAGGGTCGGGCTGGGGCCTGGGCTCAGACACGGGGAGGGGGGGAGGGAGAGTTTCCTGCTAAATCTCCCTCTGGCTGAAGGAACAAGGGCCATCCTTATAGCGAAGCCTGATTTGATTCTTCACGTCGGCCGCTGATTTTCCCTCTGCCCTGGATGTGCAGCGCGAGGGTCACGGGCCATTTAACGGGGGGTTGCCATGGGGCAGGGCGGGCCGAGGTCTCTGGGCACCGAGCCCGGAGAATGTTTAGTGCCGGACAGTGACTGGGTCCTATTAACACTCTGCCCCATATAGAGCATCCGCCGATCCTGGCAGAAAGGGAAGGGGGTGGAGGAGACGCGGTGGGACAGCCCGGGGGGATCTCAGGGGGAACTGGGGTGGGTGGTGTGAGGGGGAAATCCCAAGAAGGGGGGTTGGAATGGGGGGTGTGGATCGCAGCTCAGGAGGATTCTGGGGGCAGGGCAGGTCGGGGGTAGAGAGGATCCCAGAAGAGAAGGGCCTGGGGACCTGGGGGTACAGAGGGAAGGGGGGACCCATAGCCAAGGGGGGCAGGAAGGGGTGAAGATCCCAAGAGAGAAGGGGCTGCAGGGTGTGGAGGGAAGGGGCCTGGAGTAGAATTGGCTGAGGGTGCATGGTGGGGGGTGGGGATCCCAGCACAGGGCTGAGTTGGGGGAGGGGCTAGAGGGCAGGGTTGGGGAGCCCAGGGGTGGGGATTGCAGCAGAGGGGACTGAGGGCCGGCGTGGAGGAGCTGGGGGGGTCACTCACATCCGACACGGAGCTGGACGGTTCTGTGGGTGGAAGGTCCCCATGGTGGCCTGTAGGTGATGCTGCAGATGAGCTCTTTGCCATCGTCCCCCAGGGTGGGCGTGAAGTGGAGCGCGAAGCTTTGGGCCCAGGTTCCGTTCGCCAGCTGGGCTGAGACGTCCCGGGCTGTGTCGCTGAACGGCCCCGTCCAGGTGACTTGGGGAGGGGTCCCGGAGCAGCGCCCGGGGGCCGTGCAGGTCACAGTCACCGGCTCCCCGGCCAGCAGCATCCCTGGCAGCCCCCGCGCCGGCAAGATCTGGATCTCTGGCTCCTCCGTCAGCCCTGGACACAGGGAGAGGAGAGAGAATCAATCGGGGACACGGGGCCTTTCCCCTCTAGGGTTACGACCCCGATCCGGCCTCTTACCTGGCACGGAGATCGTGAGCATAAGGTCAGTGCCATTGGTACTGGAGCGGTAAGTGTATTTAAAGTCTCCCTCGACTCTAAGGAAATATCTCCCTGCATCCATCTGTCGGGCGTCGCTGATTTGCAGGGAGCAGTCGCCGTGCGCCAGATTCTCCACCAGCCGGAACCGGCCCTGGGTCTCCTGCGACACCCCCCGGCTGGGGTCACTGCTGGCCACGGGCGGATTCTGGCCCACAACGGCCGGATCCTTGTACCAGTATCTGTAGAGCCGGGCCCAGGAATTGTAGGTGTCGTACGAGGCTGGGTACGTGAAGGTGCAGGGGATGAGAACACAGAGACCCTCCTGCACTGACACCGAATGCGGCACCGCCAGGGTAAATCCGGGCAGCTGGGACAGGGACCCTGCAGGGGCCAGACAGGGATGAAAGCGGAACCCATAGAGAGCAGAGACCAACCCTGAGCTCCACCCCCAGCTGTGCCGGTGCCCCTCACTCCCGACCAACAGCCCCATGCGAGCCCAGCCCTGGGTCCTTGACCAATTCTCACTCCATTTAGTTTCCATTCCTCCCTCCATCGAGTGCCCTGTCGCTCAGTGCCCCCTAGCACCACACTGGGGCACTGGGCTCCCCTCCCCTCCCCCTCTGGCCAGTCTCCCTTCCAAGTTCTGGGACAGACCTGGCCCCGCTCAGCGCGGGTTCTGCCCTTTCCCCTGCACTGGGGCTGCAGGTGCTGTTACTTACCCCTCCAGAGCAGGGCGAGGAGCAGGACCCTCAGAGTGGCTGCAGGGGGGGCAGGACCCCCTGCTCTCCAGGGGGGACCCTGAGCCTGGAGCTCCCGTTCCCCGGCATCATGCTGTGGCAGCAGGGCTCTGCCCATGGCTGGGGTGTCCGGCTGGGACAGACCTAGAGACAGACGGGGGGTGGGAAGTGTGAGAGCGGAGGCTGTTTGGGGTGGACAGATCTGACTTGGGGACAATCAGTACTGCTGGGCTCTGCAGGGGGCTGATCTGGAGCTGTTGGCAGTGCGCTGACCCCCCCGCAAATCACCAGATGGTCCCAAGAGATCGTGGGCTAAAAAAAATCCTTAAATTGGTGAAAAAAACTGAGATTTTCTCTAAAAATCATGAGATCAGCCAGATAATCCCGAGCTGGTGACAGAAGATGGTGGAAAGGCAGCGCTACTCAGTGCCTGTTTTGCTTCAGTCTTCCCACAAAAAAACAGCATGTGAGCGGGCGACCAGCGAAGTTACCACAGACAACAAAGAGGAAAGGCTGCAGATCGGGATAAGTAAAGAACACGTCAGAGATTTTCTGACCAATTTGAATAAATTCAAATCAGTGGGGCAGGACGCTGTTCAATCCAGGGGGCTGAAGGAATTAGTTGGAGCTACTGGCAATAATATTTGCAAACTCATGGATGTCAGGAGAGGTCCCAGAAGATGGGAGAAGGGCTAACAGAGTGGCCATCTTTAAAAGGGGGGAAAGGAGGAGCCGGGGAACTATAGACCAGTCAGCCTGACCTCGACACCTGGAAAGCTACTAGAGCATTGTATAAAACCTTCAATTTGTGAGGATGAAGGGGTGATCACCAGCATGGATTCACCAAGAGAAAATTCTGCCAAACCAGCTTGATTTCTTTCTTTGATGAGGTAACTGGTTGGGGGCTGGGGGAAAGAGATGGACATAATATACCTGGACTTCAGCAAGGCTTTTGACACTGTCCCACATGACATTCTCATAAGTAATCTGGAGAAGACTTCTGCAGGAACTCAAATGTGAAATTGCAGAACTACTAACTGTCGTATGTAACCTATCATTTAAATCAGCTTCTGTGCCCGATGACTGGAGGATGGCTAATGTGACACCAATTTTTTTAAAAAGGCTCCAGAGGTGATCCCTGCAATTAGAGGCCACTAAGACTAACTTCAATGCCCAGCAAACTGGTTGAAACTATAGTAAAGAAGGGAATTATCAGATGCATAGATGAACATGATTTGTTGGGGAAGAGTCAACATGCTTTTTGTAAAGGGAAATCATGCCTCACCAATCTACTAGAATTTTTGGAAGGAATCAACAAGCATATAAAATAATGGGGTCTAAATTAGCTGTGACCACTCAAGAAAGAGATCTGGGAGTCATTGTGGATAGTTCTCTGAAAACACCCACTCAATGTGCAGCGGGCGTCAAAAAAGCAAACAGAATGTTTGGAATCATTAAGAAAGGGATAGATAAGACGGAAAATATCATATTGCCTCTATATAAATCCATGGTATGCCCACATCTTGAATACTGCGTGCAGATCTGGTGGCCCTATCTCAAATTGGAATTGGAAAAGGTTCAGAAAAGGGCAACAAAAATGATTAGGGGTATGGAACGGCTTCCATATGGGGAGAGATTAATAAGACTGGGACTTTTCAGCTTGGAAAAGAGACGACTAAGGGGGAATATGATAGAGGTCTATACAATCCTGACTGGTGTGGAGAAAGTAAATAAGGAAGTGTTATTTACTCCTTCCCAAAACACAAGAATTAGGAGTCCCCAAATGAAATGAATAGGCAGCAGGTTTAAAACAAACGAAGGGAAGTGTTTCTTCACACAACGCACAGTCAACCTGTGGAACTCTTTGCCAGAGGATGTTGTGAAAGCCAAAACTATAACAGGGTTCAAAAAGAACTGGATAAATTCATGGAGGATAGGTCCATCAATGGCTATTAGCCATGATGGACAGGGATGGTGTCCCTAGCTTCTGTTTGTCAGAAACTGGGAATGGGTGACAGGGGGTGGATCACTTGATCATTACCTGTTCTGTTCATTCCCTCTGGGTCACCTGGCATTGGCCACTGTCAGAAGACAGGATACTGGGCTAGATGGACCTTTGGTCTGACCCAGTCTGGCTGTTCTTATGGAGAAATGTGGGCTTGGTGGAACCACCATTAAGTGGATACAGAACTGGGTAAACAACCACAAACAACAAGTAACTGTTAATGGACGATGTGGGATTGGAGGGACGTCTCAAGTGGGGCTCCACAGGGATCTGTTCTGGGTCCCGTGTTGTTTAACATCTTTATCAATGACCTGGATGTAGCACTAGGGAGCAGACTGATCAAATCTGCAGATGACACAAAGCTGGGGGGAGTTGTGAACACTTTGGAGGATGGAGATAAAATTCAGAGGGATCTCGATAAATTGGTGAACTGGGCTGTAGACGATACAATGAAATTCATCGAGGACAAATGGAAGGTGCTCCATTTAGGGAGAAAAACCAAATACACAAATATAGGATGGGGAAGAACTGGCTTGGCAGCAGCACTGCTGGGAAGGATCTGGGTGGATCACAACCTCAATATGAGTCAGCAATGTGATGCTGGTGCAAAAAAAGCAAATGCATTAACAGAGGCAGAGCATGCAAGTCAGTCCCATCTGTGGGGTACCCCCTGTGCAGCCAGTGTGGGGCACTAATGCTGCCCCCGTCTCCCCACAGCTGTCTCCCCCGATTATGTCTGGCTTTGTGTAACTGCGCCATCTGGTGGCTCCATCCAGAACTGGGCATGAGGGCCCCTGATACTGCGAGCCTGGGTGGGTCTCTGCTTCATCATCCCCTGCACATTCAGGCCACTGATGAGGCCGGGATCGGATGCGGGGATCTGTGGGTCTTGGTTCATGGAGCAAGCGGACGTCTTCCGGGAAAAACCCATTGCTTCTAACATCCCCTAGCGAGAGGTGTTGGAGGAGGCGCGGGGCCACTTCTGGATGCTGGGGTACCTGGAGAAGGGGGGCTGCTCCTTGGGCATCGAGGACATGTGAGCCAGGGATGGGGGCTGCTATTATCTGCACATCACCAAGGGGGAATTGTTCAGCACAGCTACCGAGCAACACAGCCTGCACTCATTGTCACCGGTATCCCACTGCTGCCACCTGAGCCAGCCAGTCCCCTGCCCTGGGGCTGGATCCAAGCCATCGCCCACAAGAGGGGAAAGGCCCCGTGGCCCATTCCCCGCCTGGCTAGTGGCTTGAAACAAAAATTGGTCAAAATTTTGAGCAAACTGAAAACTGTTTGGGTCAAAACAAAAAGACAAATTGTTGAAGTTTTTGGTGAACCAAAGATTTGAAAAAAATATTTGCGGGTCCATCTGAAAGCATAATTTGATAAATTTTGAGGGAACCAAAACTCGGGGGGGAGGGAAATCTTTTCATGTAAAACTGAAAATGAAAATTAGTCAACAAACCAGAAGGTCAGAAATAGATTTGGTTTGAGGATGAAACATTTTGTTTCATTTCAAGCATTTTAGATTGTTTTTACTAAAATATAAAATGACAGGAAATTTCAACCCATACAGTGGTTTTGAATCAAGAAAGTGAAACGTTTCTTTTTGAAAACGCCTAAAAAAATCTTTCCATCTTGTGGAGTTTGGGGAGTTTTTTTCGCCAGATGAACAATTTAGCAGAATGGACTTGGATTCACACAAAGTTTTGGTATTGCCATTTTTGCATTTTGCACCAAAAAAAATTTCTCTGTGAAACTTTCTCCCCACGCTGGCTGGGAACGGCCGTCAGAGCCGCTGGGTTGAGCATTGTCTTGCAGGGAGAGGTAACTAGCATCAGCTGGTCTGCTCTGTTCTCTAGAGGGTCTTGGGTGCCTTGCGGTCATCACAGAGAAAACAGAGTCATAACCATCAGGGCAACAAACAGATCATCTACTGGTCATATAAATAGTACAGGCAGCTTCCTCGTGCTTCCCAGGCCCATGGGTCTCATTCAGAGGGGCAAGGATGGGGCGGGATACCAGGCTAGATGGGCCCATGATGGGGCTCATCCAGAAGGGTAGGGAGGGGGCAGGGTATCAGGCTAGATGGGCCTGTTGGCCTCACCCGGGGTGGCAGTCCCCCCACCTGAGGTCTCATTCTCTGTTTCCTCAGTCTGGTGAGATTCCAATTCCTTGTTGGTTCTTCGGTGGCTGAGGAACATCCCAATCTACATGCCAGACTCGAGCACCATGGATTCCCTGTCCTGTCCTTCCTTCTGCTTCCACGACAGCAGCAGGGTGTCCTGGGGGAGAGAGATTCTGGATAGATAGATAGATAGATAGATAGATAGATAGATAGATAGATAGATAGATAGATAGATAGATAGATAGATAGATGGATGGGTGGGTGGGTGGGTGGGATGGTAGGTGAGTAGGTTGATGGGTGGGTGAGCAGGTAGCTGGGACGGGTGGTAGGTGGGTAAATGGGTACATAGGTGGGTGGGTAGGTAGTTAGTTGGGTAAGTGGGTAGATAGGAAGTAGGTGTGACCGGTTGGATCACAGAAACCCCCTTGGGAACTGCCAACTGATGTGCCAAGACTACTTCTGCCCCTGCTTTCCCTGCCAGCCTGGGACTCCAGCACCCTGTCTTGATGAGCCAGACATGCCCGTCTGCTCCAACACAGACCCAGGGTCTGAACCATGTCCCCTAACAGCTGCAGACTTAACTGAAAGCAGCTTACAGAAGTGTTCCTGTCTATAACACTCAGCTGCCCAACTCCCAATGGGGTCCAAACTCCAAATAAATCCGTTTTACCCTGTATAAAGCTTATACAGGGTAAACTCATGAATTGTTCGCCCTCTATAACACTGATAGAGAGATATGCACAGCTGTTCTCCCCCTCCCCCTCCCCCCCCCGGTATTAATACATACTCTGGGTTAATTAATAAGTAAAAAGTGATTTTATTAAATACAGAAAGTAGGATTTAAGTGGTTCCAAGTAGTAACAGACAGAACAAAGTGAATTACCAAGCAAAATAAAATAAAACATGCAAATCTAAACCTAATACAACAATAAAACTGAATACAGATACTATCTCACCCTCAGAGATGTTCCAATAAGCTTCTATCACAGATTGGAGGCCTTCCTAGTCTGGGCACAATCCTATCCCCTGGTACAGCCCTTGTTCCAGCTCAGGTGGTAGCTAGGGGATTTCTTATGATGGCCGCCCCCTTTTCTCTGTTCCACCCACTTATATATCTTTTGCATAAGGCGGGAATCCTTTGTCCCTCTCTGCCCCTCCTCCCCTTCTAAATGGAAAAGCACCAGGTTAAAGATGGATTCCAGTTCAGGTGACATGATCACATGTCATTGCAAGACTTCATTACCCATTTGCCAGCACACACATATACAGGAAGACTTACAGGTAAAACAACCATCTGCAGACAATTGTCCTGGTTGATGGGAGCCATCAAGATTCCAAACCACCATTAACGGCCCACACTTTGCATAATTACAATAGGCCCACAGAGTTATAGTTTATATTTCTAGTTTCAGATACAAGAGTGATACATTTATACAAATAGGATGATCACACTCAGTAGATTATAAGCTTTGTAATGATACCTTACAAGAGACGTTTTGCATGAAGCATATTCCGATTACATTATATTCAAACTCATTAGCATATTTTCATAAAATCATATAGAGTGCAACATCACACCTATTATATCAAATCCTCATTTAGTACGAGGCACTCTAGTTCACCCAGTTTATTATTTAGACTTCTAGCACTGGTATATAAGCATTTCAAAAACTTGTCATTTTTTGGCTGTCCCCTATTGCATGACGTAATTGAATGGGACTTTTTTTTCATTTGACTGTTTCTCATCAGATCCTCCCTGTATTTCATCATTTTCCATCCTCTCCTCCTTATTAGGACATAGGGACTCTCCATTTATAGATCCTCCCCTAAGGGACGTCTCTGTCCAAACCACGTGCTCCTTCGCACCTGTTGGCTTTCCCTCAGCCCTTAGTTTAAAAACTGCTCTACAACCTTTTTAATGTTACGTGCTAGCAATCTGGTTCCATTTTGGTTTAGGTGGAGTCCATCCTTCCTGTATCGGCTCCCCGTCTCCCAAAAGCTTCCCCAGTTCCTAATAAATCGAAACCCCTCCTCCCTACACCATCGTCTCATCCACGCATTGAGACCCTGCAGTTCTGCCTGTCCAACTGGCCCTGCATGTGGAACTGGGAGCATTTCAGAGAATGCTCCCATGGAGGTTCTGGACTTCAATCTCTTACCTAGGAGCCTAAATTTGGCCTTCAGGACCTCTCTCCTATCCTTCCCCATGTCGTTGGTACCTACATGTACCACGACCACCAGCTTCTCCCTAGCACTACACATACGCCTATCTAGATGTCTCGAGAGATCCGCAACATTCACCACAGGCAGGCAGGTCACCGCATGGTTCTCCCGATCATCGCAAACCCAGCTATCTATGTTTCTAATATTCGAATCGCCCATTACTAATACCGGTCTCTTCCTAATAACTGGAGTTCCCTCCCCCGGAAAAGTATTCTCAGTGTGAGAGGATACCTAGGGTGGCCAGATGTCCTGATTTTATAGGGACAGTCCCGATTTTTGGGTCTTTTTCTTATATAGGGTCCTATTGCCCCTCACCCCCATCCTGATTTTTCACATTTTCTGTCTGGTCATCCTAAGGATACCACAACATCATCTGGGAGGAGGGTCCCAACTATGGGATCGTTTCCCTCTGCTCCAGTTGGATGTTCTCCTTCCCTGAGGCTTTTATCCTTCTCAACAGCACAGACCGGGGGTGGGACCGTTCTACTGTGTCTCATCTATGTACCTCTCTGTGTCCCTCAGCTCAGCCACTCTGGTCTCCAAAGTCCGTACATGGTCTCTGAGGGCCAAGAGCTCCTTGCACCGAATGCCCATAGGGCAGGTAATCAGACATGCTGCATTGGGTGCAATAAACTGGGTAGTTCCCACTCTGCTGCTGGACTTCTGCCTGCATTGTCTTTTTACTCCCGAAGCTCGTTCCCTTGTTGATCTTTTGTTTTTATCAAGCGGTGTTTTGACCTTTAAGTGCAAAGAACGTTAGGTGTATCTAGCCCCTGCTCACACTCCCCCTGTGAACTCCCTCGCCAAACTCCCCGGTTAGCCGCTCCTGTTCGCTAGCTCCTCTGGTCGCTTAGGAGCGGGTTTTTTAAAGCCCTGCTCTGCCTGAGTAGCCCCGCCCCCTTGTTAAGGGTTGATTGGATGCCTGGTTGAACCGCTCCTTGCCGCTGTCAAGTTGCCCCGTGTATGGTTTCATGAGCCACGGCATTAAGGGGTAGGCGGGGTCTCCCAGGATCACAATGGGCATTTCAACTTCCCCTACAATGATCTTCTGGTCCGGGATGAAAGTCCCTGATTGCAGCTTCTTAAGCAGGTCAGTGTTCCGAAAGGTGTGTGCGTCATACACCTTTCCGGGCCAGCCTGCGTTAATGTCTGTGAAATGCCCACGGTGATCCACAAGCGCCTGGAGAACCATTGAGAAATACCCCTCGCGATTAATGTACTTGGTGGCTAGGTGGTCTGGTGCCAGAATTGGAATGTGCGTGCCATTGATCACCCCTCCGCAGTTAGGGAAGCCCATTTGTGCAAAGCCATCTACAATGTCACGCACGTTGCCCAGAGTCACGATCTTTCGGAGCAGGATGCGATTAATGGCCAGCACACTTCCCTCAACACGACTCCAACGGTCGACTTTCCCACTCTGAACTGGTTAGCGACCGAGCGGTAGCAGTCTGGAGTAGCCACCTTCCACAGTGTGATCATCATGTGCTTCTCCAATGGCAGGGCAGCTCTCATTCTCGTGTCCTTGTGCAGCAGGGCTGGGCGAGCTCATCACACAGTCCCATGAATGTGGCTTTTCTCTTGCGAAAGTTCTGCAGCCACTGCTTGTCCTCCCAGACGTGCATGACGATGTGATCCCACCTCTCAGTGCTTGTTTCCCGAGCCGAAGAGCAGCGTTCCACTGTGGTCAGCACCTCCATGAATGCCACAAACAATCTCATGTCGTAGCTACTACGCGTGGTGAGATCAATGTCACACTCCTCTTGCCTTTGTAGTTTAAGGAACAACTCCACTGCCACTCGTGATGTGTTGGTCAGAGCGAGCAGCATACTGGTCAACCGTTCGGGATCCATTCCTGCAGCCCGAAGAGGCAGGGAAGGGCGCGCAGGACACAAACCGTTGAAAGATGGCACCAAATGCGGACAGAAGCACAGGGATTGCTGGGTTGCGAAGCAATGCATCATGGGGCATTGGGACAGGATCCAGGATGCCGCGTGACCTCATCTGCCTTCCCACAAGTCTTAGTGGCAGAAGAGAAAGAGGTGCTCTGTGGGATATCTGCCCAGAGTGCACCAATCCGAATCCCGCTGCAAGTGCTGCAAGTGTGAACACGGT
The DNA here is from genome assembly GCA_023634205.1 of Actinemys pallida. NCBI lineage: Eukaryota > Metazoa > Chordata > Testudines > Emydidae > Actinemys > Actinemys pallida. The sequence goes on from JALMGD010000030.1 coordinate 4,534,787, forward strand.
ATTGCGCAGGCAGCTAACAGTGTGAACACACAACAGCGGTTTCCCTTCAGTGCTCTCTGAGCAGTGCTGTAACTGCTGGCACTTTGCCAGTGTAGACGTGCCCTTAGAAAAGCAGCTCATCTTGGTTTAGCAATTACCAGTGATGGAGAATCCACCATGGCCCTTGGTAAGTTGGCCCAGTGGTTAAAAATGTCTACCTCCTTTCCAGTCTGAATCTGTCAAGCTTCAACTTCCAGCCGCTGGATGGTGTTAGACCTTCCTCTGCTCGACTGAAGAGCCCGTTATTATATATTTGTTCCCCACGTGGATACTTATAGACCGGGATCAAGTCACCCCTGAACCTGCTCTTTGTTAAGCTAAACAGCTGGAGCTCCCGGAGTCTCTCACTCTGAGGCAGGTTTTCTAACCGTTTCATCATTCTCCTGCCTCCCCTCTGAGCTCTGCCCGATGGGTCAACGTCCTTCTGGAACTGCGGGCACCAGAACTGGACACAGGATCCCAGCAGCGGTCGCACCAGGGCCGGATCCAGAGGGAAAATCACCTCCCCGCTCTGACTCCAGAGCCCACTGTTGATGCACCCAGGACGGCCACAGCTCTTCTGGCTGCAGCATCGCACCATGTTCAGCTACTTATCCAGCATCACCCCCGAATTGTTGTCAGAGTCCCTGCTGCCCAGGAGAGCATCCCCCATCCTGTGAGTCCAGCTGACACCTTGTGTTCCTAGGTGGACATGTTGACATTTAGCCCTATTAAAACACACACTGTTTGCTTGTGCCCAGTTTACCAAGCGACCCGGAGTGCTCTGTAGCAGTAACCTGGCCTCATCATTATTTGCCACTCCCCTCATCTGTGTGTCATCTGCAAACTGGATCAGGGCTGATTTTATGTTGTCTTCCAGGTCGTTAAAAAAGGTGTTAATGAGCGTCGGGCCAAGAACAGTTCCCTGTGGGATCCCTCTGGAAACACGCGTTTGCTGCTGATTCCCCGGTGTCAATTACCTCTGGAGATCTAGCAGTTAGCCAGTTTTGAATCTGGGTCACAGTAATTTCGTATCCTTCTAGTTTTTGAATCAAAATGTCGTGCGGAGCCAAGTGAAACTACTTACGGATGGCGATGGATATTACATCACCACTGTTGCCTTTAGCAACAATGTGAAAATCAAAGGCCCTGTGTGTGTGTGTGTTATTTGTACTGCAATAGTGCTTTTGAAACCCTGGCTGAGCTCAGGGCCCCGTCGTGCCGGGCACTGCACAGATACAGACAGAGACAGGCCCTGCGCCAGATGAGATTGGGGCCCCGGCGTGCTGGTGTGAAGAAGTTGGGGATTTTCACAGTGGTTTACATGAATGCTGTGTGTGTGCCTCAGTTTCCCTGTGTGCTGTGTGTGAAATGAGGTGGTGGAAGAGGGTTTGTTGTTGCAGAGGACAGGTGTGACGTCGCCTAACAGCCGGGACCCCGGACAACGGCCTGGAGATGGGGGACCCTAGTAACTGGTGACCTGGAGGCCCCCCCAGCTTGGAAGGCAGCCAGTTCTGGGCAGCGGAGGACAGTGGGCCGAGCAGAGAGGACCCCACTGACCTGTTTACCTGGGATGGAGAACAAAGGACACAAAGGACAGGGGAGGAGCTGTTGGGGCCGGTGATATCGGCTGCTCAGCTGGAAGGAGGGGGCTGCTGGGCTGGGGAGAGAGCAGTCAGAGCCCACCTGGATGCAGAAGAGACCCAGGTGTCCTGTGCTGAGGGTTGCTAGGCCCAAGGGCCCTGAGAACTGCCTGTGCTGGGTTCAGACATTCAATAAACCTCCTGTGTTCCACTGGCTGAGAGTCACTGCAGGGTAGAGATCGGGGGGCGTTGTTCCCTCTGGGCGTGGAGGCCCTGGGGGTCCAGGGCGAGGGGCCCACGGCAGAGACAGGCCAGCTCAGAGGTGCGGTCCCAGGAGGCAGTGGGGCCAGAGGGCCTAACCCCGGAGAGAGAGTGCAACCGTCCCGGGGGGGGCGGTGTCACGCCGAAGGAGGGTCACTCCCAGGGGCTGTACAGAGCCCAGTGAGAATGAGTCCTGTGAGTCCGTGACAGCTGGGGGCTGCCCAGACACAGCAAGAGACAGGCCTTGCCCCAGCTGGGATCAGGGCTGTCAGGGTTCCCTCCCCAATCTGAACTCTGGGGTACAGATGTGGGGACCCGCATGAAAGACCCCCTACGCTTATTTCTACCAGCTTGGGTTAAAAACTTCCCCAAGGCAAAATCCTTCCTTGTCCTTGGATGGTATCACTGCCACCACCAAGTGAGTTAGACAAAGATTCAGGAAAAGGACCACTTGGAGTTCCTGTTCCCCCAAAATATCCCCCCAAGCCTCTTCACCCCCTTTCCTGGGGAGGCTTGAGAATAATAGACCAACGAAATAGGTAAACAAGGTGAGCACAGACCAGACCCTTGGGTTTTTGGACACTAAAAATCAATCAGGTTCTTAAAAGCAGAACTTTATTATAAAGAAAAAAGTAAAGAAGCACGTCTGTAAAACCAGGATGGAAGGTAATTTTACAGGGTAATAAGATTGAAAACACAGAGGATTCCCCTCTAGGCAAAACTGCAAAGTTACAAAAAGCAGGAATAAACCTCCCTCTTAGCATGGGGAAAATTCACAAGCTAAAACAAAAGATAATCGAACGCGTTTCCTTGCTTTACTTACAATTTTTGTAACCTTAGATGCTTATTTCAGGTAGGGTTTTAGGAGAGGTTTTTTCCCTTCCCTGCTCCGTCTCCGTCCTGAGGGAGCACACACAAAGAGCACAAACAAAACCTCCCCCCTCTCCCCAGATTTGAAAATATCTTCCTTCCCCATTGGTCCTTCTGGTCAGGTGCCAACCAGGTTATTTGAGCTTCTTAACCCCTTAGAGGTAAAGGAGGGATTTTATGCTCCCCTTAGCTGTATGTTTATGACAAGGGCCCTATTGTGCCAGGTGCTGCTCAGACACAGTGAGAGACAGGCCCTACCCCAGTTGGAATTGGGGCCGTGTTATGCCCGGCGCTGCCCAGAAACCAGCTGCAATCAGGGCCTTCCAGGGGAAAGGCAGAAGTGAAAACTGATTCTTTACTGGACACAAATAAATCATAGTTGTTACTGGCCCTTTGTTAAAAAAGTAGCAGTGACAGAAAATGACACATTAAAATCTATTTCAAGTAACAGCTTGTAAACAGGGAATTTTACAGTCGGATGCTTTTGGCTTTGTAGTGAACAAGTTACCTTTAATAGAACATTGTTATTAAGAAGTTATAATCATGTGGCACTGATTGACCTAGACAGAGACCAGGGCCCCGTTGTGCTAGGCGCTGCCCAGACACAGCGAGAGACAGTCCCTGCTCCTAAGAGTTTATAAAATAAACAGCACAGGGGACTAGTAGTATCCTAACTGAGACTAGACAGATGCAGCAATTTGGCCAAGCTCACCTACAGTGTTTTTAGGGGAACAAGGATTAGAACCCAGGAACCCTGAATACCAGACCAGCCCCTTAGCCACAAGCCCATCTCTCTAGTCCTACTAGAGTGATGAGATGTCCTGATTTTGGGGACTTTTTCTTGTACAGTAACTCCTCACTTAACGTTGTAGTTCTGTTCCTGAAAAATGCAACTTTAAGTGAAACAATGTTAAGCGAATCCAATTTTCACATACAATTTAATGTAAATGTGGGGGGTTAGTTTCCAAGGAAATTTTTTTGGGGCAGACAAAAGGCATTATATACTGTACTGTGGTGGGGAGGTGCCCCTGGCCTGCTGCAGGCAATGAGGCAGGCAAGGACGCTAGGAAGCACCTTGTGCACCAGCAGCTTCCCCCCAGAAGAAGAGGTGCTGACTTTGCCGGGAGATGCTCCAGGCATGCCTCTTCCCATCCCCGCTCCACTCCAGGCCCGTCTCTTCCCGTCCCCACTCCACCTCCTCCCCGGAGCACGCCACGTCCCCGTTCCCCCACTTCCTCCCAGCACTTCCCTGCCACCAAACAGCTGTTTGGCAGTACGTAGGACTTTCTGGGAGGGAGGGGGAGGAGCGGAGACGCGGTGCTTCCCCGCTCCTCCCCCTCCCACCAGTGACGGATTTAGAGTTAGTGGGGCCCTGTGCTCAGCTTCATTTTTGGGGCCCCCCCATGGGGGGAGCATTCTCTCTTATCTCCCCCCCCCCTGTTTTTCATTCTTTTTCTCCATTCTCCTCCTGGGGCTCAGGGTGGGGTGCGGGGTCTGGGAGGGAGTTAGGGTGCGGGAGGGGGGATCAGGGCTGGGGGTGCAGGGTCTGGGAGGGAGTTAAGGTGCGGGAGGGCACTCAGGGTGGGGCTGCGGGGTCTGGGAGGCAGTTAGGGTGTGGGAGGGGGGATCAGGGCTGGGGGTGCAGGGTCTGGGAGGGAGTTAAGGTGCGGGAGGGCACTCAGGGTGGGGCTGCGGGGTCTGGGAGGGAGTTAGGGTGCGGGAGGGGGATCAGGGCTGGGGGTGCAGGGTCTGGGAGGGAGTTAGGGTGCAGGAGGGGAGATCAGGGCTGGGAGTGCAGGGTCTGGGAGGGAGTTAGGGTGTGGGAGGGGGGATCAGGGCTGGGGGTGCAGGGTCTGGGAGGGATTTAAGGTGCGGGAGGACACTCAGGGTGGGGCTGCAGGATCTGGGAGGGAGTTAGGGTGTGGGGGGGGATCAGGGCTGGGGGTGCAGGGTCTGGGAGGGAGTTAAGGTGCGGGAGGGCACTCAGGGTGGGGCTGCAGGGTCTGGGAGGGAGTTAGGGTGCGGGAGGGCGCTCAGGGTGGGATGCGAGGTCTGGGAGCGAGTTAGGGTGCGGAAGGGAGCTCAGGGTGGGGGGCGGGATCTGGGAGCGAGTTAGGGTGTGGGAGGGAGCTCAGGGTGGGGGGGCGGGATCTGGGAGGGAGTTAGGGTGCAGGAGGGGGGATCAGGGCTGGGGGTGCAGGGTCTGGGAGGGAGTTAAGGTGCGGGAGGGCACTCAGGGTGGGACTGCGGGGTCTGGGAGGGAGTTAGGGTGCGGGGGGGGATCAGGGCTGGGGGTGCAGGGTCTGGGAGGGAGTTAGGGTGCGGGAGGGCACTCAGGGTGGGGCTGCGGGGTCTGGGAGGGAGTTAGGGTGCGGGAGGGCGCTCAGGGTGGGATGCGAGGTCTGGGAGCGAGTTAGGGTGCGGGAGGGCGCTCAGGGTGGGGTGTGGTGTCTGGGAGGGAGTTAGGGTGCAGGAGGGCACTCAGGGTGGTGTGCGGGGTCTGGGAGGGAGTTAGGGTGCAGGAGGGGGGATCAGGGCTGGCGGTGCAGGGTCTGGGAGGGAGTTAGGGTGCAGGAGGGCACTCAGGGTCGGGTGCGGGGTCTGGGAGGGAGTTAGGGTGCAGGAGGGGAGATCAGGGCTGGGGGTGCAGGGTCTGGGAGGGAGTTAGGGTGTGGGAGGGGGGATCAGGGCTGGGGGTGCAGGGTCTGGGAGGGAGTTAGGGTACAGGAGGGGGGATCAGGGCTGGGGGTGCAGCGTCTGGGAGGGAGTTAGGGTGCAGGAGGGCACTCAGGGCTGCGGGTGCGGTGTCTGGGAGGGAGTTAGGGTGCAGGAGGGGAGATCAGGGCTGGGGGTGCAGGGTCTGGGAGGGAATTAAGGTGCGGGAGGGGGGATCAGGGCTGGGGGTGCAGGGTCTGGGAGGGAGTTAAGGTGCGGGAGGGCACTCAGGGTGGGGCTGCGGGGTCTGGGAGGGAGTTAGGGTGCGGGAGGGCGCTCAGGGTGGGATGCGAGGTCTGGGAGCGAGTTAGGGTGCGGGAGGGAGCTCAGGGTGGGGGGCGGGATCTGGGAGGGAGTTAGGGTGCAGGAGGGTGCTCAGGGTGGGGTGTGGTGTCTGGGAGGGAGTTAGGGTGCAGGAGGGGAGATCAGGGCTGGGGGTGCAGGGTCTGGAAGGGAGTTAGGGTGAAGGAGGGGGGATCAGGGCTGGGGGTGCAGGGTCTGGGAGGGAGTTAGGGTGCAGGAGGGCACTCAGGGTGGTGTGCGGGGTCTGGGAGGGAGTTAGGGTGTGGGAGGGGGGATCAGGGCTGGGGGTGCAGGGTCTGGGAGAGAGTTAGGGTGCGGGAGGGGGGATCAGGGCTGGGGGTGCAGGGTCTGGGAGGGAGTTATGGTGTGGGAGGGCACTCAGGGTGGGGATGCGAGGTCTGGGAGCGAGTTAGGGTGTGGGAGGGAGCGCAAGGTGTGAGCACGGGCCGGAGGACTCAGGAGAAGCAGGGGCAGCCGCGCAGCCAGCGGCCGGAGAGATGCGGCGTTTCCCCCATCAAACCACTGCTTCTCTCCAGCTGGCTTTGAAGAGGAAGCGCTGGGAGGGAGGGAGGAAGGGAGGAAGGGGGAGGAGGCGGAGAAGAGGAACTTGTGCAATGCTCCCTTGTAAAGTCCCTTGTAAAGTCAGCCAAACAACCTTATAAGGGAGCCTTGCACAACTTTAAAGGAGCATGTTCCCTAATGGAGCAGCAACGTAACTTTGAAACAACGTTAAGTGGGAGGACATTAAGCGAGGAGTTGCTGTATAGGCAGTGATGAACTGCCAAAAACGTAACAACCGGTTCCCTCCTCACCCCACAAGGGGGTCGTGGCCCGCCCCCGTCCCCCGGGATTCCTGCCCCATCCACCCTCCGACGTTCCTTGACCCCCCCCGGACACTTGCCCCATCCACCCCCTTCCCTGTCCCCTGACTGCCGCCAGCTGCCCCATCCAACCCCTCCTCTCATTCCTGATCGCCCCCTGGGACCCCTGCCCCATCCAACCCCCCCTTCTCTCTGTCCCCTGATTGCCCTTGAAACCCCTGCCCCTGACTGCCTCCCATCGCCCCATCCAACACCTGCTCCTTCCTGACTGCCCCCCCGGGACCCTTGCCCCCATTCAATCCCCCTGTTCCCTGCCCTCTGACCGCCCCGACCCCTATCCACCCCCCCACCCCTGACCACCCCCACCCCTATCCACCTCCCTGAACTCCCCTGCCCTCTATCCAACTCCCCCTCCCTGCTCCCTTACTGCGCTGCCTGGAGGTGGCTGGTGGCACTACAGCCACGCTGCTTGGCTGGAGGTGGGCTGGGCCGCGTGGCTGGAGCCGGGCCGCGCAGCTCCTGGAGCCGACCCGGGCTTGCTTCTCAGCCCTCCCAGGCTTCCCGCGCGTACAGCTGATTCACGGGAAGCGGGGGGGGGGGGGAGGAGAAGCGGGGCAGAGCGTTCGGGGAGGAGGCGGAGGTAGAGCGGAGGTGAGCTGGGGCCAGGGGCGGGGCGGGGAGCTGCCAGAGCTTTACCGGTTGTTAAATTTAGAAGCCCTTTTAGAACCGGTTGTCCCGCGGGACAACCGGTTCTAAAAGGGCTTCTAAATTTAACAACCGGTTCCCACGAACCGGCTCCAGCTCACCACTGTGTATAGGATCCTATTATCCCCCACCCCCGTCCTGATTTTTCACATTTACTGTCTGGTCACCCTAGCTCCTGCCAGCTGCTGCCCCTGAGCGTGAAAGTCCTGTCCATCTGTGAAACGAGTGGGTGAGGGCTCAGGCAGGGTAGAAGAGAGACGCTCTATGGCTGAGGGGTGAGTGGCTCTTTCCCCCGGGGGCAGTGGAGTTTGGGAGGGGACAGGCTTTGGGACCCAGCTGCAGAGGACTCTGGGATACCTCCCCACAATGCAGTGCTCCAGCATCTCCAAGGCCTATTTGACTCCGCCCTGAGTCTGGGGCGGAGCAGGGATTTGCACCCAGGTTTCCAGTCCTGGGCCGACCCCTTTCTCCTTTCCCCCTGACTGTACCCCCCCCCCCCCCGCGCACTGGACAGGCCAGAGATGCCCAGCCTGGGCCCATGGCGCTAAGGGGCTATTTCCGCCGGACCTCGGAATATTCCGTGGCAGGGGCCTCCGGAGGCTCCCCCCCTTTGCGCTGCAGCTTGGAGAAGTCGATGGCGGCGTAGTGCAGCTCCTCCGGCTCCCCGGGGCCTAGCGGGGCCTGGGCTGCTGCAGCCCCGTCCTGGAAGCCTTTGGTCTGGCGGGCGGCTGGAGTCTTGTGATCCTGAGTGAGGAGCAAGGCAGAGACACCAGGCAGAGACTTGCATCCACCCTGCTGAGCTGATTGCATGGGCTGCCCCAGGCCTCGTTTCCCCCACCCTCCCTGCAAATGCATTTCCTGCATCGGGCGTTCACTAGCAAGAGACGGGGGATTGGGTGTGTTTCACACTCTGCATTCATGAGCCTATCCTATGCCAGCACCAGCTCGGTTAATGCATTTACTGCCTCAGCTGCACAGGCCACGCATTAGCAAGATGCATGGGAGTGTGTGCATTACATGCACCATGCATGCAGGATTTCATCTCATTCCTCTCATCACAGAACATGTTCAGGAAATGTATTGACTGGATTTCATGCTCCGAGCATGCATGAACTGATCTCATGCGTCTTGGAGCAGCACCAGTTAAGTTAATGCGTTCTCTGCATTGCCTGCACCGGCCATCCATTAGCAAGATGCATGGGGTTGTGTGCATTTTATGCACTGTGCATGCATGATTTGATCCCATGCATCTCGTGGTTGAATAGACTATGCAGATGCATTAATTGCATTTTCTGAAGGGTGCAACAGACACAGAGCACACTGCATGCACTGTCTGATGACAAGCACCTGATACCATAGCAGGCAGCTGCAGAAATGCATTTCTTGCCCGGTTGGTGCATCCAGGAGATGCCTGGGGGTTAGCAGCTTTCCAGCCCCAATCTAGTCCTGTGCACTTTGTGAATGCACGTGAATGCATTTGCTGCATGTCCTCCCCTCTGAGCGAGACCCGAGGGATGAGGTGCATTTTCTGCATGCAGGAACCGATCCCACGCAGTTCTGGGAGCCCAGGCTGGTGGTAGGGGTGCATTTCTTGCACCGGGCATGCATCGGGGGGGTTGGGTGCCCTACTGAAAGCCTGGCTTATATTCATGCATTCATTAAGGGGGTGGGAGAGCGGGGGGAGGGAGGAGGAGAAATGGAGGGGGGCAGAGACGGGGTGGGAAGGGAATGTGGGCTTGGTCCCCCGCTCCCCCCAGGTACATACCATGGGCATGGTGGGGACGTTACTGTAGATCAGGCTGGCGTCGTCGGCCGTGTGCTCGGCCTGGCTCCCATTAGCCATCTCCCCGGCCTCAGTGCTGGGGGGCGCCGGCTCCCGGCCCCGCAGCCTGTGGGGAGACGGATCAGGATGGACTCATGAGACCCGGGCGGGGGGCGGGTGTAGACTAGCCCCGTGGGGAGGGAGGAAGGTGGCAGCCCAGTATGAGAGGCTAGAGCGCAGTGGACTGGGATAGGCCAGGGAGAGGGGTTGGGGGGATCTCACTGGGGGGAGGCTGGGGGAGGGGCTGGAATAGCCCAGGGGAGAAGGCAGGGGATCTCAGTGAGATCTTAGCCGGGGGGGGAGGCAGGTGCAGGTCAGGGCAGGAGGCATCAGACTCACTTGATCACACAGAGCCCGAGAAGGAAGAAGCCAACTGCGACCCCCAGCCCACAGGCCATCCCGATGCCCAGCAGCTTGCCAGGCTCCTCCGCACCTGCAAAAGCACACAGCATGGGGCACAGCTGGGAGAGAACCCAGGAGTCCTGGCTCCCGGCCCTCTGCTCTTATCACTAGACCCCACTCCGCTCCCAGGTCTGTGGATAGTATCTAGGAGTCCTGGTTCCCAACTCCCCTGCTTCCAACACCCAGACCCCACTCTTTTTCCAGGGCTGGGGAGAGAACCCAGGAGTCCTGGCTCCCTCCCTGAGCTGGGGACAGAACCCAGGAGTCCGAGTGTCTCACCTCTCTGCGGGGGGCTGAGTTCAAAGTGCAGGGCGGCGTAGGTTCCGTGGGGGTTGGAGCCAAGGCAGAAGATCTGGGGGCTCCTGTCCCCGCTCCCCGTCCAGCTCAGGGTGCTGACGGCCTCATCCCCCTGGGCCCAGGAGCTGACCTGCAGGGCCCCCCGCGAGCCGTTCCCAGCCATGGGCTCCCCGTCCACCTGCCACTGGAGCCGGGGTGGGGGGTGGGAGCGCAGGGAGCAGCTGCAGCTGATGCTGGGCCCCTGGCGCTGGCAGGACGAGTTCAGCCCGGTCCCCGGCCGGGGGCTGTCTGGGGAGAGCATGAGACACAGCGACAATAGTCAGAGAGAGAAACCCAGTGGCAGGGAGTCCCACAGGTTAACCCCACTCACATCCAGTGGCAGGGAGTCGTGTGGGTTAATCCTACTAATACCCAGGGGCAGGGAGTCCCATAGATTAACCTGCTAATATCCAGTGTCAGGGACGCCTGTGGGTTTTTCTGCCCTGGGACATCTCTTCGGTCGGCCCCTGGGCGCTGATCTGGCCCCATCCTCAGCCAGCTGCACTTCACACCAACTCACCTGCTTTTCCACCCTCAGTCTGGGCGCTCACGGCCCTTGTAGACAGCCCAGGAGTCAGTTCAAGCCTCAGCTGCCCCCCTTGGGGCTGCCCTCAAAGCAGCTAATTAACTATGGCACAGGAGGGGTTTGCACTGTCTCCGTTTAAAGGGGCCAGGCACCTGTGACACCTGCTAGTACTCAGTGGCGAGGAGTCTCATGGATTAACATTGCTACTCTCCAGTGTCAGCGTCTCGGGGTTAACCGCACTCACACTCAACGAGCAGCTGGAACGTCCCCTGGGCAGAGCTCTCCTTTCTCTGGGCCCAGCACCCGTACAGCCCCCCGTCCTCGGCCGTCACGTTGGGCAGCTCCAGCCGCAGCTGATTCTCCCCTCCGAGGTGGGCACCCTCGACGGCTCGGCCCCCCCTCACCCAGCCCAGTGCAGCGGGGGGGCTGCTGGGGACGGAGCAGAGGAACCGCAGGGAGTCGCCCTCCTGGGCCGTGAGCTGTGACCCGTTCCCCACCGGGGTGCTGGGATCTGGGAATAGAAATAATTCAGAGCCACTCACACCCTGAGCCAGCCAGTCCCTGCCCGGGAACCGGATCAGGGCTGACGCCCCCTAGAGGGAAAAGGTCCCGTGCCCCACTCCCCGCCCCCTAGCGATACCTTGGAATAGCTGGGGGTCGCTCCTGTTAGCTCTGGAGACGGTGATTTGCAGAGTCCTCTCTAGAGCTGAAATACCTATGGCAACGTATTAGATTGGAGAGTGATCCCCACTGACCCCCTGCTCCGGAGCCCAGCACCCCCCAATGACCTCCCGCCCCTCCTGCAGCCCAGCATCCCCCATGGATCCCCCATCCGCCCCCTGCAGCCCAGCGCCCCCTACTGACCCCCCGCCCACCCCTTGCAGCACAGCCCCCCCTACTGACCACCTCCCCCTGCAGCCCAATACCCTCCACTAAGGCCCCTTTGTGTGGCACAGCGCCCCCTAGCACCTTACACTGCACGTGCACATGCAGGGCCCGGCTCGCCGACCCATAGGAATTCTTCGCCCAGCACTGATACTCCCCAGCGTCCCCTCTGCTGAGATTCGGCAGCTCCAGGCGCCCGGCCCCTCCCTGGCCGGGGCTGAGGTACTCGTTCCCCTTGGCCCAGCTCAGGGTGGCCTCGGGTCTGCTCCCAGCCTCACAGCTCAGGCTCAGGGAGTCGCCCTCCTGGGCCTCCAGAGACACGATGTCGCCCTCAGCTCCTGACACTTCCAGCACTGAAAGACATAAGCAGGCAGGTTAGGCCCCCTCCAGAGATCCTCCACCAAGGAGCCACGATGCAGCCACCTCTGGGGTGGAGTGCGGGAGTTGGTTATACAGGGACCCCTCGCCTGGTGTGGAGACGTAGCCAGCTCTGGGGTCGGAGCACAATCTTGGTGCCTCTCCATGGCAGCAGGTCTCTGTCGCAGAGATCGGTCTGTAACCCATCTCCTCCCTGCTGCCCAGCGCCCCCTAGTGCCACCCCCGGGGTCTGGAGACTGAGAGAACCGGGCCCGCTCCCCCCACCACCCTCCTCACACCCTGCAGCTTCCTCGGGATCTCCCCTCCGGGCACGGAGCAGCCTGGCCTGGCAGAGCGTGACTAGGAGGAACTCGCTGGTTCCCGGGGCTTGCAGCGTGGCCTCTCACCGGGGTGTCCGTTCCTGGTCAGGGTCCCGGTGATGTTGGGGAGCCCGGGCGGGTCTGTAACACAAACCAGACGGGGGGGGTCAGCGGGGGTGGACAGCACCGGGGGGTCGCTAGTGATGACTGAGCCTAGACATGGCTCCTCGCTGTGAGCTCAGCTGGAGGACGGGAAAGTCCCTGAAGTGACACAAGACCCGTGGGTGGGGAAGGGAAGCGACAGACTCAACTGAGCCCGACCCAAGAGGCGCCCAATGGAACCCAGGGGCAGGGCCGGCGCCAGGGTTTTGGCCACCCCAAGCGGCGCAAAAAAAAAGATCGCGCTCTGCGGCGGCAACTCAGCGGGAGGTCTTTCGCTCCCAGCGGGAGTGAGGGACCGTCCACAGAATTGCCGCAGAATTGCTGGACATGCCGCCCCTCTCCGGAGTGGCCGCCCCAAGCACCTGCTTGGCAAGCTGGTGCCTGGAGCCGGCCCTGCCCAGGGGCCGGGTTAGGGCCGTGCCGGGGGTCTAAATAACCCCACTCCCGCCCCCACCCCAGTCCCAGCCACCACCAGGGACATCAGACACCCCCGTCATGGGTCCTTTGCCTTCCCCCCTCGGTTCATCTCTCCCCAGCCCTCTCCTTTCACCTTCTGGCTTAGCTGGCCAGGCCTGGATATTTTGCAGCCTGGCTGCGCTCAGAGAGGTGTCTGAAATCAACACGCGGAACAGCCGGACGCTGATACTGGCTGGCCAGGCCTGGCAGGGTCCATCCACGCTGACCTCAAAGCCCCATGGCACCGAGCCTCAGAGCCTGGGTCCGTTGGGTCGGGCTCGGGGGCTCGGGCTGCGGGTCTTTGATTGCAGTGCGGACGTTTCCTCCGAGGTCTGTGTAGACATTCAGGGTCGGGCTGGGGCCTGGGCTCAGAAATGGGGGGGGGACTGGGGGTGGGTTCCTTCTAAATCTCCCTCCGGCTGAAGGGAACAAGGGCCGTCCTTACACAGATGCCTGATTTGATCCTTCATGTTGCAAAGGCGGCCGCTGATTTCCCTTCTGCCCTGGATCTGCAGCGCAAGGGTCAGAGGCCATTTAATGGGGGTTTCCCTGGGGCAGGGCGGGCCGAGGTCTCTGGGCACCGAGCCCGGAGTGTGTTTAGTGCCGGACAGTGACTGGGTCCCGTTAACACTCTGCTCCATATAGAGCATCCACTGATCCCAGAAAGGGGAGGGGGGAGGAGACGCGGTGGGACAGCCTGGGGGGATCTCAGGGGGAACTGGGGTGGCTGGTGTGAGGGGAAATCCCAACAAGGGGGGTTGGAATGGGGGGATGGATCACAGCACAGGAGGATTCTGGGGGCAGGGCAGGTCGGGGGTAGAGAGTGGGGCCATAACCAAGGTGGGCAGGAAGGGATGAGGATCCCAAGGGAGAAGGGGCTGCACGGTTTGGAGGGAAGGGGCCTGAAGTAGAATTGGCTGAGGGTGCATGGTGGGGGGTGGGGATCCCAGCACAGGGCTGGAGGGCAGGGCTGGGAAGCCCAGGGGTGGGATCCCAGCATAGGGAGCTTGGGCCGACATGGAGGAGTTGCGGGGGGGACACTCACAGCCGATGTGGAGCTGGACGGTTCTGCGGGTGGAAGGTCCCTGTGCTGAGCTGTAGGTGACGCTGCAGACGAGCTCTTTGCCGTGGTCCCCCAGGCTGGGTGTGAAGCTGAGCTCGGAGCTGTGGGCCCAGGTGCCGTTTGCCAGCGGGGCTGAGACATACCGGGCTGTGTCATTGAACGGCCCCGTCCAGGTGACTCGGGGAGGGGGCCCGGAGCAGCGCCCAGGGGCCGTGCAGGTCACATTCACCGGCTCCTGGGCCAGCAGTGTTCCTCGCACCCTCTGCGCCGGCGAGATCTGGATCTCTGGCTCCTCCGTCAGCCCTGAGACATGGGGAGAGGGGAGAGAATCACTCGGGGACATGGGGCCTTTCCCCTCTAGGAGCGCGGCCCCGATCCGGCCCGAGGGCGGGGACTGGCTGACTCAGGGGGGCTGATAAGCGGTGACTGCGGCTGCTCTTACCTGGCACGGAGATCGTGAGCGTAAAGTAGTGGTAATTGTATTTCAATGCTCCTTTCTCGACTCGAAGGAAATATCTCCCCTCATCCGTCCGTCGGGCGTCGCTGATTTGCAGGGAGCAGTCGCCGGGCGCCGGATTCTCCGCCAGCCGGAACCGGCCCTGGGTCTCCTGCGATACCCCCCGGTTGGGGTCACTGCTGGCCACGGGCGGATTCTGGTCCACATCGGCCGGATCTTTGTACCAGTATCTGTAGAGCCGGGCCCGGGAATTGTAGGTGTCGTACGAGGCTGGGTACATGAAGGTGCAGGAGACAAGAACACAGAGACCCTCCTGCACTGACACCGAATGCGGCACCACCAGGGTAAATCCCGGCAGCTGGGACAGGGACCCTGCAGGGGACAGACAGGGATTGAAGTGGGACCCATAGAGAGCAGAGACCAACCCTGAGCTCCCCCCCACAGCTCTGCCCCGCCCGTCACTCCCGACCTGCAGTCCCCTGCGAGCACAGCCCTGGGTCCTCAACCAAATCACACTCCATTTAGTTTCCATTCCTCCCTACATTGAGCCCCCTGTCACTCTGCGCCCCCTAGCACCACACTGGGCCACTGGGCTCCCCTCCCCCTCTGGCCAGCCTCCCCTCCAAGTTCTGGGACAGACCTGGCCCCACTTTGTGCAGGTTTTGCCCTTCCCCCTGCACTGGGGCTGCAGGTGCCGCTTACTTACCCCTCCAGAGCAGGGCGAGGATCAGGACCCTCAGCGTGGCAGGACCCCCTGCTCTCCAGGGGGGGGGCCCGAGCCCAGAGCTCCCTTTCCCCGGCGTCATGCTGTGGCAGCAGAGCTCTGTCCATGGCTGGGGCATCCGGCTGGGACAGACCTAGAGACAGACGGGAGGGTGGGAAGTGTGAGAGCGGAGGGGACAGATCTGCCTTGGGGACCATCAGTACTGCTGGGCTCTGCAGGGGGCTGATCTGGGGCTGCTGGCAGTTCAGTGACCCCCCCAAAATCACCAGACTGTCCTGAGAGATCGTGGGCTAAAAAAATCCCTAAATTGGTGAAAAAAAACCTGAGATTTTCTCCAACAGTCATGAGATTGGCCAGAAAATCCTGAGCTGGTGACAGAAGATGGTGGGAAGGCAGCGCTGCTCAGTGCCTGCTTTGCTTCAGTCTTCTCACAAAAAAACAACATGTGAGCAGGCGACCAGCTCAGGAGAGATTACTAAGACTGGGACTGTTCAGCTTGGAAAAGAGACGACTAAGGGGGGATATGATTGAGGTCTAGAAAATCATGACCGGTGTGGAGAAAGTGAATAAGGAAGTGTTATTTACTCCTTCCCATAACACAAGAACTAGGAGTCCCCACATTAAATTAATAGGCAGCAGGTTTAAAACAAACAAAAGGAAGTATTTCTTCACACAACGCACAGTCAACCTGTGGAACTCTTTGCCAGAGGATGTGGTGAAGGCCAAAATTATAACATGGTTCAAAAAAGAACTGGATAAATTCATGGAGGACCGGTTATTACCTAGCAGCTCTGTGTTCTTGGGGAACCAGGGCGCAGTACCCAGCCTGTCTGACTCACAAAAGACCCCTCCCCCCACGTCTGCTTGAACCAAACCTGCATCAGAAGAAAGACTTACAAAAAGCAATGAAAAGGCCGTGGGAGACACACCTAAACCCCTGGGATAAGGATGACAGAATTAAGGAAACTCCCCTAGCCTCATTTGCATCGAATATGGGACAAGGAGGTATCTCCATTAGCATACAGAATGGAGAACAGAGATTCCAAGGCAAGAACCGCACTGAACTCTGGGACCAGAAAAGCAGGGAAGCAATGCATCATGGGGAATCTCTGCTCCAGATGTTAATGAACCCACACCTGCACACACCCAGCTCAGCAGTTATCAGACCAATTCTAGTAATAAATCCTTTATTGGTCTCCAAAATAGTGAATTTCATTGTGAACTCCCTCCAAGGAACACCGCCCAAAGCCAGGAATGATCAGCTCCCATGTCTAGCCTGAACAAAACAACTTTGGTATTCTCCCTTGTTTACACATAAACAAATCTAGTGTTCTCCCTTGGACCATTGTTGTTTCTCTACAAAAACCCCTACCCACGCTCAAGTAAGTGTTCTGATGCCTGGATCAAAATCTGCATCAGTTCCATTGGGACTTCATCTTCTCCTGACTGACCGTGCTGGGGGCTATGCCTGTCTCCAGCACTCTGCACCCTGTGCTACCACCATCACCTGGGACCCCCGACCGGTTCAAGCCTCACGGAGCGGTGAGAACCCAGCTCTCTCTCGCGCGCGCCCGGTGTAGCCTTCTGAGCCTCACTTGTGTGATCAGTTAGTTTTGTAAACCTGACTTTTATAAACAAACTTAAGTTAGATTTAATATTATAACTGTTTTGTTTGTTTGGCTCCCCTATGGTTATTACCTGGCAATAAATAACTTTCATGGTTAAGGTGGTTACTTCTCTCTCTCTCCCCCCGCCCCCCACCCCCGTGGATGTTTTTTGGTTTCCTCATTCGCTCCAGCAGCTCCGCGTGGCCCCGCCCCCCTGCTCCAGCCCCTCTCCGCCTCCTCTGCGAGCGCTCCGCCGCGTCCTGCTTCTCCCCCATCCCTCCCAGCACTTGCACCACGAAACAGCTGATTCGTGGGGCAGGGAGGGAGGGGGGAGGAGGGGGAACACGGCGCCCTGGGGGAAGAGGCGGGGCCGGGGCGGGACTTTGGGGATGGGGTTGGAATGGGGGCGGGGCCAGGGGCGGGGAAGGGGTGGAGTCAAGGCGGGGCCAGGGGTGGGGAAATGGGCGGGGGGCACAGGCACCCACCGGCGCTGAGAAAGTTGGCGCCTATGCCTAAGCTAAAAGATCCCTGCAGCATCCAAAAATCTGGTGGGGTTTGCTCATCAATTGGGTTACGACCAGAACAACTGTAACGTGAAAGTGGGGATAGGGACGTGCTGAACCTGGGACATAGGAGGGTGGCAGCTTGGAAGTGCTGCTCGACCCAGCCTGCTGAGTCCAGGGACATATAAGGGGTCAGCTTGGGAGTCCTGATTAACCCGGTCCTCTCAGACACGCGCTGCTAATGTGTGTGTGTGTGTGTGTGTGTGTGTGTGTGTGTTCGTCTGATTCTGGGGCTGGAAGAAACCAGCCCCGGGGAACCTAGGTCCTGCAGGATCGCTCCATTGGGAGCGTGTGACAAAGTGGGACTGTTCTTAATGTTTTCTCTGAATACTGTGTGAGTGCCTCAGTTTCCCCTATGCATTTCTTAGGTATCTAGGTGGGGGGATCAGGGTGTGTGATTGTTGCAGAGCCCAAGAAGGCCCCTGTGATACTGTCTGCACAGAGAATGTCCGGCAGTCTGTCTCCTGGCAACTAATGGCCTGGGCCCCTCCCCTGCAAGGTGCCAGCTGAAGATGTTGGAGAACAAAGAGATCATGTGACCACCTGGCCTGGGAAAGAGACAAAGGCCAGAGAGGAGGGGGTGGAGAGTCTCAGTTTGGAGCTGGCTGTGAAAATGGAAGGGAACCCAGATGGGTCTCTGGCCTCCCTGGGGCCCCCCAAGATGGACCTAACTGAAGGGGTCCTGTTGTCTGTACCTGCAAGACCTATCTTGGACTGTGTTCCTGTCGTCTAAATAAACCTTCTGCTTTACTGGCTGGCTGAGAGTCATGGTGAATCGCAGGAAGCCTTGTCTCCCCCTAACTCCGTGACAGAGGGAACTTGCAGCAGGGAGAAGTAGATCTCCGTATGAGAACACAAGTGACACAAGCAGTCCATTGATAGAAGTACAGAACCCCCGCCTCCCGCCCCAGAAGAGTAACCCTAATAAATGAGCATGCCCCAAAGTAACAGGCAAAGCTGGTAAGAAGGTCCATCAATTGCTATTAGCCATGATGGACAGGGATGGTGTCCTTAGTCTCTGATTGCCAGAAGCTGGGAATGGGCAACAGGGGATGGATCACTTGATGATTCCCTGTTCTGTTCATTCCCCCTGGGGAACCTGACATTGGGCACTGTCAGAAGACAGGATACCGGGCTAGATGGACCTTTGGTCTGACCCAGTCTGGCTGTTCTTATGGAGAAATGTGGGCTCAATGGAACTACCATTAAGTGGATACAGAACTGGTGAAACAACTGCAAACAATGAGTAACTGTTAATAGAACAATGTGGGATTGGAGAGGGGTCTCAACTGAAGTCCCACAGGGATCTGTTCTAGGTCCTGTGTTGTTTAACATCTTTATCAATGACCTGGGTGTAGCACTAGGGAACAGACGGATCAAATTTGCAGATGACACAAAGCTAGTGGGGGTTGCCAACACTTTGGAGGATGAAGCTAAAATTCAGAGGGACCTCAATAAATTGCAGAATTGGGCTGTAGACGACAGAATGAAATTCATGAAGGACAAATGGAAGGTGCTCCACTTAGGGAAGAAAAAACAAATACACAAATACAGGATGGGGAAGAACTGGCCTGGTAGCTGCACTGCTGAGAAGGAGCTGGGAGTTGTGGTGGATCACAAACGTGACATGAGTCAGCAATGCGATGCTGTTGCAAGAAAAAGGGAATGCAATTTCAGGTTGCATTACCAGAGGCAGAACACGCATGTCAGGAGAGGTGACAGTACCGCTCTACTCGGCGCTGGCTAGGCCTCAGCTGGAGGACTGTCTCCAGTTTTGGTCACCAATGTATAGAAAGGATACAGAAAAACTGGAAAGGATCCAGAGGCGAGGGATAAAGGGATAGCTCAGTGGTTTGAGAATTAGCCTGCTAAACCCAGCATTGCGAATTCAATCCTTGAAGGGGCCATTTAGAGATCTGGGGCAAAAATCTGTCTGGGGATTGGTCCTGCTTTGAGCAGGGGGTGGGACTAGATGACCTCCTGAGGTCCCTTCCAACCCTTATATTTTATGAAGTTATGTTGGTATAAAGATGATCAAAGGGATGGAATGCAAGCCCTAGGGTCACAGCCTGAAGGAACTGGGCATGGTTAGTGTGGAAAAGACATTGGGGGAGGGGGACATGATCGTGGTTTTCAAATCCTTGAAAGGCTGCCATAGAGAAGCTGGAGAAAAGTTGTTCTCTCTCCCCCCAGAGGGCAGAACAAGGGGCAACGGATTCAAACGACAGCAGAGTCAATGGAGATTAAATCTCAGGGAAAACTCCCCAGCTGTGAGAGCAGTCGGACAATGGACCAGATGCCCAGGGATGTGGTGGAAGGTCCTTCACTGGAGGGTTTCAAGAGGAGGCTGGACAGCATCTGTCTGGGGTGCTTTAGACCCAACAAATCCTACACCTTGGCAGGGGTTGGACTAAGTAACCCCTGTGGTCCCTTCTTCCCCTGTGGGTCTGTGATTCTAGGATTCACTGAAAATCCCGAGATTTAATGTGAATGTCATGACAACCCCCCCTCCCTGAAATTCGGTAATAAATCCCGAGGCTTGCTTTAAAAATCCTGAAATTGGTTAAAAATTGTGAGATTTGCTCTAAGAATCCTGCGATTGGCTTTTAAAATCCACAGATTTGTGCTTTGTCTCCGCACACCCTGTTGTTTGTGGCCCGTTGCCTTATCCCTTCTCCCGCACCCACCCCACGGGTGCTGGTGTCGCCCCTGCTTGTTGAGTGTCTTCGTTCTGCGGAGACCCAGTGGAGCTGGATGGCCTGGAGGTGGGTAAAGTGTCCCCGGAGGGTGGGGGGAGAGTGCAGAGAGCTGACGGCTCCCCCCTCTGCAGCCAGGGTGGGGCGTAATGCTGTCATCCCTGCCCCACAGCTGTTTCCCCCGCCCCCACTGCACCCTGCTTCTCCTGCAGCTGGGACTCTCCTCCCCCCATGAAAATAGTACTGGTCACTCCCCCCTCCCCACTCTTCTAAGAATGGAAGGGCCCACTCCCCCTCCCCCCCCACACTTTTGTGAGAAAAGCATGGGCCACTCCCTCCTCCCCACTACTCACATGTTGTCATAAATATAAAGGGAAGGGTAACAACCTTTATGTATGCAGTAATATAAAATCCCTCCTGGCCAGAGGTACAGAATCACTTTACTTGTAAGGGGTAAGAAGCTCAAATAACCTGGTTGGTACCTGACCAAAAGGACCAATAAGGAAAGAACATACTTTCAAATCTGGTGGGGTAAGGAGAGGTTTTGTTTGTGCTCTCTTTGTTTGTTCCCTCTCTGGACGGAGAGAGAGACCAAGCAGGTAAAACATCTCCCGAAAACATAACTGAAATCATACATCTAAAATTACAGAAATTGTAAGTAAGGGCAAGGAAATGAATTGAATTATCTTTTGTTTTAGCTTGTAAATTTTCCCTATGCAAAGAGGGAGTTTTATTCCTGTTTTTGTATCTTTGAAGATGAGCATGGAGGTGAATCCTCTGTGTTTAAATCTTTTTATTACCCTGTAAAGTTACCTTCCATCCTGATTTTGCAGGTGTGATTCTTTTACTTTTTCTTTAAATAAAGTTCTTCCTTTAAGAACCTGTTTGATTTTCAGTGTCCTAGGGACAAAGGGTCTGGTCGGTACTCACATTATTCTCAAGCCTCCCAAGAAAGGGGGTGAAGGGTCTTGGGGGAATATTTGGGGAACAAGGGACTCCAAGTGGCCCTTTTCCTGAATTTTTATCGAAATCACTAGGTGGTGGCAGCAATACCGTCCAAGGACAAGGAAAGTATTTATGCCTTGGGGAAGTTTTTCAACTAAGCTGGTAAAAATAAGCTTAGAGGGTCTTTCATGAGGATCCCCAGATCTGTACCCCAGAGTTCAGAGTGGGGAGGGAACCCTGACACATGTGAAAATGGTATGGGCCACTCACACTTTCCCTCTTCTCACCTGTTAATATGGTTTGGGCCACTCCCTCTTACCCCTTCCTCACCTATGAGAATGGTATGGGACTCTCCCCTCCTCCCGTATGAAAATATTGTGGTCTATTTACTCCTCGAGCCTCCTTTCCATTTAAAATGGTATGAGCCACTCCCCTATTCCCCATTCCCTTTCTGGGCAAATGGTACGAGGCAATGGCTCCTCACACCCACATGAAAATGGTACAGGCTGCTCCCCCTTTTCCCTCCCCTATCTAAAAACTCCTCTCAGTTCCTGAGGGGGGAGCGGCTTCCATCCTGCAGCACCCCTGATTGGCTGCCCTTCTCCAGGAGGCGGGATAAGTGGGCAGGGCAGGAGGGGCATGGACCAGCCTCGAGAGATCCAGCGTCCATCCCCATCCCTGGGGGGCTGCCCTGCCCCCGTGCAGTGTCTGGGAGCCCCAGGGGGTCTGTACCTCACACAGCTCCACAGGGGACAATGGGGCGAGCAGAGCTGGAGGATGGGGAGAAGTTTACTTGTATGTGCTCCCCCTGGGGTATCTATAACTGCCCCCTCTGCAATGCCTGTCCTCCCTGCCCCCCAAGCCCCCCCCAGCAGTTCCATTTCCCACCATCCCTCTGCTGCCCTCAGGTGCTCTTGGGAAGGAGGCTGAGAGATGAGAGCTGTGGAACCCCCTGCTGTACGTGGCCCCCGGAGCCGACACCTCCAGTGTGGTCCCCATGGTCGGGGAGCCATGGGACGGGACCCTGCTCGGGCTCGAGGGGCATCGGCAGAGCTGTGGGGATGCGGAGCCCAGGGCTGGAATAGCAAGGGGCTGCGGGTCGGGATTGAGGGGCACCCCAGTCTCCACAGACCATCCAGCTTCCTCCCTGCTTAGTTCCACTCACCCCTAGACCTGCAGAGGGGGGCCTGGTGCCTGGGTCTCCGACCCTGCAGCCCGGGTTCCCCAGGGTTTGTGACTCAGAGCCTGGGGAAGCGGCATGCACAGCATGTGAAAGTAGAAGTGGGTGCAGAAAGGACGGGGTGGGGGGAGATGCTCTCTCAGAAACCTCAGCACCAGCATCCTGCCGACTTCCCCTCTTTCTGACCCTGCCTGTGGCTTCCCTGCAACAGGTGCAGGCTGCATATTGCTTGTGGGGCTGGAAATAAAACCCAGGAGTCCGGGCTCTGAGCCCCTCTACACCTCACTCTGCTCCCAGAGCTGGGATGGAGCACAGGAGTCCTGACTCCCTGCCTCCAACCCTGACTCTAACCCACTAGACCCTGCCCCCCTCCCAGAGCTGGGGACAGAACCCAGGAATCTGGGCTACCTGCCCCCCCGTCCTAGCTCTATCCCTTTATTACTGCTTTTTCCAGTCACACAATACTATTTGAAAGCTAGCAGCTCACACCTCTTATCGTATTGTACATGCTGCAGACACTAATTACTCACCCGGAGCTGAGATGCAGCCACCTCCAGGCGGGGCCGCTGGGGAACAGCCACACAGCGACACTGCCCAGGGGTTGTTCACCCAGAGCTGAGATGCGTCTGCCTCTGGGGTGGGGTGGCTGGGAACAGCGCACTGGAACAGCAGATGCCTGGTTAGGACAGCTAGCGAATCCCAACTCCAATGGGAAGAGCCGGGTGTGTGTGGAGACCTGCCTGGGACAGAGCAGGTGCGAGTGTCAGGGCGTGGGCTGTGGCGAGATGTGAGATTTCAAGACAGGAAGGGGAAGTCAGCGCCTGAATCTGACCCTAGAACGTCTTGCACAAGCCAGTTCCAGTGGCTGGAGATCTCGGTGCCATTGACGCAAGAGGGAGATTGTCACAGATACAGGCAGTTCCCACAGACATCTGACTTCTGGCCCCACTGCGGGCAGGGAGCGGGGGGAACTGGCTATCAGTGGGGGGAATGGGGCATGGGGCCTTTCCCATCTAGGGGGCACCGGCTATGATCTGCCCCAGGGTGGGGCACTGGCTGGCTCTCGGGGGTGGGAGTGGGACCCGGGGTCCTTCCCCTCTAGGGTGTCTCAGCAGGGGAGATGCCAGCAGATCAGAGCTGGTTCATTGAGCGCAGATGTTGGTTTTCTGTCTTTTGGTTCCTCAAACACCTCCCAGGTCCCGGGTCACTGAGTCTGGGGATTCCCTTGTGATGGGACCCGGGTCATCGGCTCGATCAGGAGAAGCAGCTGGATTCCACGGCCCCCCACAGACTCCGTCCTTCAACTTAAGAGCTGAGATGCAGCTGAATGTGGCCTGGGTCCTGGGGGCTGTTTACACAGGGACCTCTCCCCAGTGCTGAGATGTGGCTGCCTCTGGGGTGGGGCGCAGGGACTGTTTATACAAGGACTCCTTGCTTGGTGTTGGGATACACAAGAGTTTGGGAGAAATCTAGAACTAAAAGGAACACAGCACCCCCTTGGAGCATTGGGACCAGCCCTGTGGGCTGGGTCCTCCCGCATATCACAGCCCAGCCAGACCCTGGCCCACTCTGCCCCAGGCCAGTGGCACGTCAGCTCTGCCCCCCTGCATGTGGGCCCCGGCGGCTGTGCTGGGAAGCTGGTTGCTGAGCGGATCTTGCACAACAGGAAGTTTCCAGTTGTGAGTTTCTGGTTTCAGACTCTTTTTAATTAGCTGCCCAGGAGGTTTCTCTCAGTTGCTGTTAAACAGATGCCCCACATGGAGGTGGCAGCATCTCAGCGCCATCTGGGCAAGGGATCCTCATATAAACACCGTGCACCCCACCCCAGAGGTCACTGCATCTCAACACTGAGCGAGGGGGGTCCCAGTATAAATAGCCCCCGCGCTCCAACCCAGAGGTAGCCTCAGCTCAGCGCTGGGCGAGGGATCTTTGTGCATTGTATTGAGCTCAGTGTTTGTCTCGTGTGTTTTTCCTGGGTCTTGGGAATTACCAGGTTCAGATGCAGGAAAAAAAGAGATTCACTGGGAAACCTTGGAACCACCAGGTCGAGATCGAAACCTGACATGACTGATAACATGGAGATCATGGGGACTGGGGTCTGTCTCTTACTGATATGGGAGGGCAAGGGTTATTACCAGTCAGTCATTATCTATCTATCTATCTATCTATCTATCTATCTATCTATCTATCTATCTATCTATCTATCTATCTATCTATTGATCTGTTATCTTAATAATTTAAATGTCTGTTTCTTTCTATGTCCTGAAGAGATTTTAAAACATGGGAGGTGGGGGGGGGGGGGGGGGGGTTGAAAAATGTGGGATATTTTTTGTGAAAAATTCCTAGCCAGTGAATTTTTTCCAGTGATCATTAGTTTCAAATGGCCAAGATCTTTGCATGAATACTGTGTGTGCCTCAGTTTCCATGTGTGCTGCGTGTGTAATGAGGTAGTGGGAGAGGAATATTGTGGTTGCAGAGGTCCAGATGTGACCTCACCTGGCAGCAGGGATCCCAGACACCGGCCTGGACATTATGGGATTTAGCAACCAGTGGCCCAGAGGCCCAGCCCATCGTGGGAGCCAGCCAGTTCTGGCCAGTGGGAGGACAAAGGGTGGAGAAGAGAGGGCCCCGGTGACCTCACCAGCTGGTTCTGGCCAGTGGGGACAAAGGATGGAAGAGAGGGGGCCCAGATGACCAGTTCACCTGGGATTGAAGACAAAGGGTGGAGGAGCGGCTGTGGGGGAGGGGATATAGGGGGCTCGGCTGGAAGGAGGTCACTTCTGGACTGGGGAGAAAGAGGGGCCTGAGCTACCTGGACGAGGTCAGATCCAGCTGGACGGTGCTGAGACTGGCCAGGCCCGAGGGCCCTGAGAACTGCCTGGGCTGGGTTCAGACGTTCAATAAACCTCCTGTGTTCCGCTGGCCGAGAGTCCCTGTGAGGTAGAGATCGGGGGGTGTTGCTCCCTCTGGGGGTGGAGGCCGCGGGGGTGCAGAGCGAGGGGACTCCCTGAGGGGTCCCAGGCAGATCCAGGCTGCTGAAGGCTCAGAGGTGCAGTCCCAGGAGGTGGCGGGGCCAAGGGCCTAACCCCACAGGGGAGTGCACCCCCGAGACGGGCTGTCACCCTGCAGGGGGTTCCTCCCAGGGGCAGTACGGAGCCGAGAGAGCCCCGGCCTGGGAGTCTGGGACAGCTTGGAGTCCCTGCCCTGTTGGGTTGGAATTGGGGCGCAAAGCGAAGGAGCTGTAACCCACCAAGGCACCCAGGGGCGGGATTCAGGGAAACCCGGAGGTGGAGGAGAGGCCGAGGGGCCGGATGTCTCCAGGGGACGTCAGAGACCAGAGATGTGATTGCTGCAGGCAGAGAGGGCAGGGGTGCAGGGCCCAGAGACACAGGAAATCTTGGCCCAGGAGAAACTCAAAGGGTTAACGTGGCGGAGGGGAGAGCGAGCTGTGACTAGCCCTGGGGAGGAAGCAGCCACCCACCCCCCCGGGGGCAGAGCTGGCCAGGGAAGGGAGGATGGCAGCTGGGTCCCCTCTGAGCCCAGGGGATATGTCTGCTTGTACCCCTGGGCTCAGGCCCCTCTAGCCCCCAGTGGGAGCAGACGGGGTGGTCAATGGGGAGACATTCCGGTGGTGGAGAGATTCTGGGAGCGATAGACCCTTGTCGGGGTGGGGTGACCCCCCCAGATGCTTAGGGGCCGCGTGACGGGGACGTGGGTTCCAAAGCTCAGTGAATGGAAAGAGGCTGGGACAGGTCTGTGCACTGATGTGTAGAAAGAACAGTAAATATGGCAGGCGACCAGCTTGGCTTAACAGTGAAATCCTTGCTGATGTTAAACACAAAAAAGAAGCTTACAAGAAGTGGAAGCTTGGACAAATGACCAATTCTCTTATTCTTAGGTATGACTCCTTTTTCCACCTTCCTCTGGAGGGTCAGAATTTGAGCCTTTAGGTTTCAGGTAGTTTGTTTGCTGACCAGGTCTGTCCTTTATCTGCGGCTCCTTTGTGCCCCCATTTATGGGCAGTTCTGGTTACCCGTTCTTGGAACCAGCCAAGAAATAACCACAAACCAAGGTCGAACTCGAGTAGTATCGGGGCTTGATTTATTACTTGCTTCCCTTATCTGCACAATTATACTCACACGCACATCGCATTCGTTCTACTGGCAGACTGCAGGCACGGATGTTGTTTTCAATCTTAGGTGACTGTGGGTGATCAGGCTCCACTTGCCCAGAGATCGGAACACTAGGCGATGAGAGTCCCTGGAGTCCCTTCGGATCTGTGGGAGGGCTCTACGGCTTCCAGACCGGTCCCGAGTTCTTGCTGTCATGGGTGACATCTCTCTGTTGGCCACTACTGCCGGAGGTTTATATATAGTCCCATATACACCTTGATTATCCTTACACGGTAATATTTCGGTTCAAGCCTTGCGACTGGTTTCTTACACTCATACTGTCTCAGTCACTCCTTACATATTGATTACATATTCATAAGCACAAATACAATTGGTGATATAGCTTTAAGCAAGAACCTCACATCAGCGAGGATTTCTGCTGCTTGTGGTTCAGACAGGAAACTGTGCAAACCGCACTTTAAGAGAAAGGTAACTGGCAAAACAGGAAACCTACACAGACACAGACTGCATTTGGAAGAGCAAAAAGGGGGGAGTAGATGAAAAGGGGGGCGCGTGCAGCAGGGCGTGTGGGGACCGTGTCCGGCTACAGTTCTCTCCTTCCTCTATGAGTTAGGTAATTTGCATTAACACAGAGGCTTTCTGGCTTGCTTTTGGATCCAAAGCCATCAGCAGCTCAGAGACTCTGTCTTAAAAGGGACACAGTCAACTTCCACCAGAGTTTTGATTTCTTTCCACTTTCAACTCCTGCTTCCAAAACACACAGCGATCTGAAAAAGAAAAAACAACCTATTGTGGCTCCCTTTAGAGCCCTAATAGGATTCTAACTAAGTAGCATGTTTTGTTTGCATTTCTTTTATTCTACAATATACACTGCACACGTCCTGGGGAAAATGCACATTCCTTCCATAAAAAGAACAGGAGTACTTGTGCCACCTTAGAGACTAATGAATTTATTTGGGCATAAGCTTTCGTGGGCTACAGCCCACTTCATTGGATGCATAGAATGGAACATATAGTGAGGAGATATATATACATACAGAACATGAAAAGGTGGGAGTTGTCCTTAGAGTTGGTAGGACAACTCCCACCTTTTCATGTTCTCTGTATGTATATATATCTCCTTACTATATGTTCCATTCTATGCATCCAATGAAGTGGGCTGTAGCCCATGAAAGCTTATGCTCAAATACATTTGTTAGTCTCTAAGGTATTGCCACAAATACACCTCTACCTTGATATAACGCTGTTCTTGGGAGCCAAAAAATCTTACCATGTTATAGTTGAAACCGCGTTATATCGAACTTGCTTTGATCCGCCGGAGTGCGCAGCTCCACCCCCCCGGAGCACTGCTTTACCGCATTATATCAGAATTCATGTTATATCGGGTCACGTTATATCGGGGTAGAGATGTACTCCTGTTCTTTTTGCGGATACAGACTAACACGGCTGCTACTCTGATTCCTTTCATAGTTTAACTTTTAGAACATTATATTAGCCATATGAATTTTTACATACTGTTTCTTTTGTGCTCACAGAGTTTTCATGCACCCTTATCAAAGTGACAGTCTGATTACACAGAGCCACCTTACAGCTCAGTGTTCCGAATGTTGCTTTTTTTGTGCACCTCACCCCTGCTGTTGCTCCAGACGGGCACCGTCTTTTTTTTAAATTGATTTCTAATTCTTTTACTACAGCTCTTATCTGCTATTTTGTTACCAGAAAACAAATCCAGAATCTCTCCCCATTCTCCTGGGTTTCACTGCCCTGCTGCAGCCACCACTTTGGTCTTTAAAAAGATATTGAACTTTATAAAGCATTGAGGTACCTTAAGGGTTAAATGCTCATTACCAAAGCCAAACAACACCAGTTACCTGTGTCTGGCAAACAGTGTCTGTTAATTTTGCAACTTTGAATGAAAGAGTCAAATGGATTTTTAGTGGTATTAATGAAAAACAAAACAAAAAACAAATTTATCTTAAACCCACAAAACAGAATTTTATAAACCAGGAATGTTGGTTTAGGTCCTAAACACGCCACATATTTACACAATATATTTATACACACACACACACACACACACACACACACACACACACACACTCTTTTGCTTTACATCCCCTTACAATGCTTTAATTTTTACACAGCTGTACATAGATTACATTTGTATACGTTTGGGGGCAGTTACATTCCAATAGAAACCCCTTATGTTCTTTTAGTGAATTTGACTAAATTGTTCCTAGTCAAATGATTTAAATAAGATTGTCTCTTTGCCTGGCTTATTTACAGACCTTCCTTTGGAAAAGGGCCCATTTACCCTTCAGAATGGCTGCAAAGAAACCAAAAATTCTCTTGTCTATAACACTTTAAAAAAAACTTTTTTACAACGTTCAGCTGCTTAATTCCCTCCAGCCTCTGCAGAGTTAACTTCTCACTCTCTTTCCTTAAATCACTTGCTTATCTCCCAGACTGACACCTCCATCAGCTCAGATATCACCCTTCCAAGTATTGTCCCAGGGATCTGTACTTACTTACTCCTCCCCTTACTCCTGCCAATCTGCCCTCAGGGCTCCCAACCTGTTTTCCAATCTCCTTCTCTGTTGCCTGCCTGCTTGTCTGGGCCCGATCCTGCTTTCCTCGCTGAACCGCCCCTTCTCATGGGCACAGGCTTTGTCCCACTAACCATTTAGACAGGAGGGTGGGTTCCTCAACTAGCCCCCATCCCTCCTGGTCCCTTTTCTTTGTTCCCTTTCTCTCTTGTTGCTCTGAGGGGGGGGGGGGGCGGTCATTCTGCCAGATAGGTAGTGACCCATTCTGACAGCAGGCACAGGTACTCTGCTATTATTTACGGTGTTAGACTGTATCAGTTCAGTCCAAAAGACCTTAGGCTGCCCAGGGATTTGGCACCAAATTGTTACCCACACAAAATTCTCTGTTACTCACACACTCAAGGGCACCCACCTTACCCTGTTCCTAGGGCTCCAGCAGAACCCTGCAGGTTTGCAGGCCCTTTTACCTTATCCTCTATTTATTACCAATCACCCAAACCAGACTGCATATAGAATACCAGGGTTGGAAGGGACCTCAGGAGGTCATCTAGTCCAACCCCCTGCTCAAAGCAGGACCAATCCCCACACAGATTTTTGCCCCAGATCCCTAAATGGCCCCCTCAAGCATGGAATTCACAACCCTGGGTTTAGCAGGCCAATACTCAAACCACTGAACTATCCCTCCCCCCATATACAGTGCTCACTACTCCCAATAAGACAGATGAACTTTTCTTGATGGCCAGTCAGGATCAGGTCCATCTGGGGACTCCAGTTTCTGCACGGCATCATTGGCAGAGAGTTGAGGTCTGGCAGCTCTGTTCTTGGGGCTGTGTCCTGGAGTTGGTACCCAAAGAACTTCCTTTTGGACCTCAGTTTATATAGGGAAATTTGAGCCCTTTTAAGCTGTACCTTAACCAATCATGATACTAAAATTTTACTAACCAATCCTAACATAGTGTAAAAAATTCTCTAACCAATCCCACCCCACCACCTTAATTAATTTACACCAGCAAAATTAATTATGTAACAGAGAGAAACAATTAAAGAACCAGACAGAGACCAGACCAGGGGTCGGAAACGTTCGGCACGCGGCTCGCCAGGGTAAGCACCCTAGCGGGCCGGGCCAGTTTATTTACCTGCTGACGCGGCAGGTTTGGCCGATCGCGGCCCCCACTTGCCACGGTTCGCCGTCCCGGTCCAATGGGGGCGGCGGGAAGTGGTGCAGGCTGAGGGATGTGCTGGCCCCGGCTTCCCGCCACCCCCATTGGCCCGGGACGGCGAACCGCGGCGAGTGGGGGCCACGATCAGCCGAACCTGCCACGTCAGCAAGTAAATAAACTGGCCCGGCCCGCTAGGGTGCTTACCCTGGCGAGCCGCGTGCCGAACGTTGCCGACCCCTGGACCAGACAGATAAACAATAGGGAAGTGGGGACCAGAATGACAAAACAATGAAGAAATGAGGATTTCACAACCACAACTATTGATAAGCGATTTCTTGACAGACAGGATGCTATCAAACTAAATCCCTGCCCCGACCCCGCCTCTTCCCCGAACGTGCCTTGTTCCCCCTCCTCCCCCCTCCCTCCCAGCGCTTGCTGCTACGGAGCAGAACTATGCAGTCATAGAGAAGCAATACCAGGCTGTGGGGTGGCTCCTTAAGAAGCTGCAGGTATAACTATTTGGGTGGCACTTTACTGTGTACACTGACCACGCATGCCGACGGGATGCACCAAATGAAAGGGGCTAATGCCAAGCTCCTGAAATGGAGTCTGAACCTCCAGGATTACGAGATGGAGGTGGGACGTTGGAATGGGAGTGTGAATGTTATAGCCGAGGCTTTGTCCCAGAGAGGGGAACCTGAACCTTCCTGGGTCACTGGCTTAAGTAACCCCATTCAGTTCAGACTTGAAGTGGGGAGAGATGTGACGAAGTGGGGGATTTTGTTAGTGTTTTGTATGAATATGGTGCGTACCTCAGTTTCCCTGTGTGCTGCATGTGTAACAAGGTGGTGGAAGAGGGGGTTTGTGGTTGCAGAGGGCCAGGTGTGACCTCACCTAGCATCCTGGACTCTGGACACCGGCCTGGACACTGTGGATCTTAGCAACCAGTGACCCAGAGGCCCAGGCCATCTAGGGAGCCAGCCGGTTCTGGCCCTGTCATAAACATACAGCTAAGGGTAGCATAAAATCCCACCTGAGCAGCTGTACTGAATCCTTACCTGTAAGGGGTTAAGAAGCTCAAATAATCTGGTTGGCACCTGACCAAAAGGACCAATAAGGAAAGAAGATACACCTCTACCCCGATATAACGCTGTCCTTGGGAGCCAAAAAATCTTACTGCGTTATAGGTGAAACCGCGTTATATTGAACTTGCTTTGATCCACTGGAGTGCGCAGCCCTGCCCCCCCCGGAGCACTGCTTTCCCGCGTTATATCCAAATTCGTGTTATATCACTCACTCACTCTCACTCATGCCCGTCACCCCAATCGGGGTATGGGCCGCCAACCACAGATCTCCAGAGTCCTTTATCCTGGACCATTTGCTCTAGCTGGTTCCAGGTATAGACTCATACATGGTCCTCACGTTCCATGTACCGATGGTAATCCTCCTGGTTGCAAGAAGTGGTGTACTTTCAAATCTGGGGGGGAGGTTTTGTTTGTGCTCTCTTTGTTGTTCTCTTTCTGGACGGAGAGAGACCAGGCAGGAAAAACATCTCCTGAAAACATACCTGAAATGAGCACCTAAGATTACAAAAATTGTAAGTAAGGGCAAGGAAATGCATTAGATTATCTTTTGTTTTAGCTTGTGAATTTTCCCTATGCTAAGAGGGAGTTTTAGTCCTGTTTTTAGTAACTTTGAAGCTGAGCCTAGAGGGGAATCCTCTGTGTTTTAAATCTTTCTATTACCCTGTAAAGTTACCTTCCATCCTGATTTTTGCAGGTGTGATTCTTTTCCTTTAAATAAAATTATTTTTTTAAGAACCTGATTGATTTTCAGTGTCCTAAAAACCAAGGGGTTTGGTCTGTGCTCACATTGTAACTAATTGGTTAATATAATATTCTCAAGCCTCCCCAGGAAAGGGGGTGAAGGGGTTTCGGGGGAATATTTTGGGGAACAGGGGACTCCAAGTGACGCTTTTCCAAAATTTGTTGTCTAAATCACTTGGTGGTGGCAGCAATACCTTCCAAGGACAAGGGAAGGAATTTGTGCCTTGGGGAAGTTCTTAACCTAAGCTGGTAAAAATAAGCTTAAGGGGTCTTTTATGCTGGTTCCCACATCTGTACCCCAGAGTTCAGAGTAGGGAGGGAACCCTGACAGGCCCGTAGGAGGATAAAGAGTGGAGGAGAGAGGGCCCCATAAGGCAGCTGGTTCTGGTCAGTTGGGAAACAAAGGATGAAAGAGATGGAGCCCAGATGACCTATTTGCCCAGGAACAAAGACAAAGGGTGGAGGAGGGGCTGGTGGGGGAGGGGATATGGGGGGCTCGGTGGGAAGGAGATCGCTTCTGGACTGGGGACAAAGAGGGGCCTGAGCTACCTGGATGGGGACAGACCCAGCTGGACAGTGCGGAGACTGGCCAGGCCTGAGGTCCCTGAGAACTGCCTGTTCTAGTTCAGATGTTCAATAAACCTCCTGTGTTACACTGGCTGAGAGTCACTGCAGGGTAGAGATTAGGGGGCATTGCTTCCTCTGGGTGGGGATGCCCCTGTGGTGCAGAGTGAGGGGACTCCCCGAGGGGGCTGACGGTGAGAGACAGGCAGGCTGAAGGCTTGGGGAGGTGTGGTTCCAGGAGGCGCTGGAGCCCAGGTCTTAACCACCAAGAGTGTGTGTGACCCCGAGAAGGGTTGTCACACTGAAGGGGGGGTCCTCCCAGGAACTGTAGGGAGCCGAGAGAGCCCAGGGCCTGGGAGTCTGTGACACAATCCAGATCTGGTGTAATAGGTTTCATACAAGAAACAAAACATAATTAGCATCATTATATAAAATATATCCTAAAATAAAAGACAACATATGTATATATCCAGTATATGTGTGTGTGCACTGTCTGTATGTACTCCCTCTCTCTCTGTATATATATGTGTGTGTGTATACACACACACACACACACATATATATATTATCTTAACATAAAACTGAGCATAATTAGATATATAGTCTACTTATACTTCTCTGTGTGTGTATGTATATATGTGTGTCAGAAGATATATAATAACATAATATTAGATACACAGACAGACACACATATATATGTATATATGTAGATAGAGAGGTATATATCTACATAAAAATATTGAACACAATAAATCCAGCATTTCTCCAAAGACTTAACACTTGCTCACACACTAAGATTATGTCTGGCTTTGTGTAACTGCGCCATCTGGTGGCTCCGTCCAGAACAGCGTGTTCCTCCCATCCCATCTCTCCTATGCAGGATTCTTTACCCAGAGCCCAGACCTGGGCCTGAGGGTCCCAGAATCAGTGCGAGCCTGGGTGGGTCTCTGCTTCATCATCCCCTGCACATTCAGGCCACTGATGGGGCCCGGATCGGATGGGGGGATCTGTGGGTCTTGGTTCATGGAGGAAGCGGACGTCTTCTGGGGGAAACCTGTCGCTGCCAACATCCTCAGAGAGGTGTTGGGGGAGGCACAGGGCCACTTCTGGATGCTGGGGTACCTGGAGAACGGGTGCTGCTACTTGGGCATCGAGAACATGAGATACGGGGACAGGAGCTGCTATTATCTGCACATCACCAAGGTAGCCCACTGGTAGCCCAACCCTGCCACCTGAGCCCAGGGCCAGCTCTAAATTTTTGCCGCCCCAAGCAAAAAAAAAGAGTGCCGCCCTCCCCCAGCGCCGCGCCACCATAACACACATCCCCAGCGCTGCCCCGCCCCGCTGAAACACCCCCCCCAGCACTGCACCGCCAACCCCCCCCCGCAGAGCGCCCCACCGCCGAACACCCCCCGGCGAGCACCACGCCGCCGAACACTCCCCACTGAGCGCCACACCGCTGAACCCCCCCACCGAACCCCAATGCCGCTGAACCCCCCGCCGAGTGCTGCGCCGCTGAACCCCCCCACTGCCGAACACCCCCCTCACCGAGCGCCATGCTGCCGAACTCCCATGCCGAGCGCCGCCAAACCACCCCCCCCGTGGAGCACCGCGCCGCGCTGACGTACCCCCCTGCCAAGCGGCGCGCTGCGGAACCTCCCCGCCACCGAACTCCCCTGCCCAGCGCTGCGCCGCCGAACCCCACCGCTGAACGCTGCCAACCCCCCCCATGGAGCGCCACGCCACTCTGCCGTTCCCCCCCGCCGAGCGGTGCACTGCTGAACCCCCCTGCTGCCGTACCCCCCTGCCGAGCGCCGCGCCGCCAAACCCCCCCACCGAGCGCTGCGCTGCCGAACCCCCCCGCCGCCGAACATGCCCCCGCGGAGCGCCCCGCCTCAATGCCACCCCCCCCACGGAGCGCCGCGCTGCCGAGCACCCTGCCACCGAAACAAAAACAACCCACCCCACCCCCTGCGCCGCCCGACCGAACCAAAAAAAACAAACAAAACCCGAGCGCCCCCCCCGCCAACCCAAAATTGGCTGCCCCTTACCAGGTGCTGCCCCAAGCACGTGCTTGGTCGGCTGGTGCCTGGAGCTGGCCCTGCCTGAGCTAGCCAGTCCCCCACCCTGGGGCTGGATCCAAGCCATCACCCACAAGAGGGGAAAGACCCAGTGGCCCATTCCCTGCCTGGCTAGTGGCTTGAAACAAAAAATGGTCACAATTTTTAGCAAACCGAAAACTGTTTAGGTA
The DNA here is from genome assembly GCA_023634205.1 of Actinemys pallida. Lineage (NCBI taxonomy): Eukaryota > Metazoa > Chordata > Testudines > Emydidae > Actinemys > Actinemys pallida. Next base: position 4,569,044 of record JALMGD010000030.1, read on the forward strand.
GAAAGAAAAAGAAAAATTGTTGAATTTTTTGGTGAACCAAACATTTGAAAAAAAAATACTTTGGGGTCAATCTGAAAGCATAATCTGATAAATTTTGAGGGAACCCAAAGTCAGCAGGAAAAAATCTTTTATTGTAAAACCAAAAATGGAAATTGGTCAAAATTTTCTGCGAATCAGAAGGTCAGAAATAGATTTGGTTTGAGGATGAAACATTTTGTTTCGATTTCAAGCATTTTAGACGTTTTTTAACTACAAAGTAAAATTACAGGAAATTTCAAACCATACAGTGTGTTTGAATTGAGAAAGTGAAACGTTTCTTTTTGAAAATGCCTAAATGAAATCTTTCAATTTTGGGGAATTTTGGGAGTTTTTTTCCCCAAACAAACAAATTGGCAAAATCGTCCCAGATTTACACAAAGTTTGGTGTTGCCAAATTTGCATTTTGCACCCAAAAAAAGGTTTGTCGGTGAAACTTTCTCCCCGCACTGCCTGGGAGCGGCCGTTAGAGCCGCTGGGTTGGGCGTTGTCTTGCAGGGATCGGTAACTAGCATCAGCTTGTCTGCTCCGTTCTCTAGAGGGTCTAGTACTGTGTTTTTCACCGGGGTATCTGGGTGCCTGGCGGTCATCACAGAGCCAACAAAGTCATAATCATCAAGGCAACAAACAGATCATCTACTGGTCATATAAACATTACAAGCAGCTTCCATGTGCTTCCCACACGCATGGGTCTGAGGGGGCAGGATATCAGACTAGATGGGCCTGTTGGCCTCTCCCAGGGTGGCAGTTCCGCCAGCTGAGGTCTCATTCTCTGTTTCCTAAGTCCTCTGAGATTCCAATTCTTCAGTGGCTGAGGAACGTCCCGATCTACACACCAGACTCGGGCACAGTGGATTCCCTGGCCCCCGGTCTGTCCTTCCTTCTGCTTCCACGACAGCAGCAGGGTGTCCTGGGAGAGAGATATTCTGGGGTATATAAGTGGCTGGTAGTCTGGATAGATAGATAGATGGGTGGGTAGGTACATAGTTGGGTAGGTGAGTAGACAGTAAGTTTGTGGGGAGGTAGGTGGGCAGATCGGTGTGTAAGTTTATGGGTAGGTGGGTAGATGGGTGGGTGGGTAGGTCAGTGGGTGGGTACATCAGTGGGTGGTTGGGTCAATGGGTTGGGAGCTAGGTCGGGTGGTAGGAAGATGGGTGCATCAATGGGTACATAGGTAGGTAGGTGGGTTGGATGGTAGGTGGGTGGGTGTGTAGGATGCTAAGTCGTAGGTAGGTAGCTAGGCAGGGTGGTAGGTGGGTAGATGGGTCGGTCAGTGGGTTGGTAGCTAGGTGGGTACATAGGTGGGTAGAACGGTGGGTAGGTATATGGGTAGGTAGGTACATAGGTAGGTAGGTCAGTAGGTGGGTCGGTAGCTGAGTTACCGTCTGTAATACAGCAGGGTGAGGTAATAGGCCAGGATGAATCCAGTCACCACGAAGACGAGTTTGCAGCTGATTTCGATAAATGCCCGAGTGAGGCCACCTGTGGGAGCTGGAACAAGCCGAGAGTCTGGGATAGATCCCTGCAACCCCTGTCCCAAGCCAGCCAGCCCCCGCCCTGGGGCCGGGTACGAGCCAGTGATTCCTTCAGGGGGAAAGGTCCTGTGGCCCAATGCCCGCCCACCTTCCCCCAAAAGCCAGTCAATCCCCTCCTTGGGGCAAGATCAGAGCTCGCACCCCCTAGTGGGGAAGCGCTCTCACATGTTTCCGGTGGGCTCAGCAGTACAGCGTACATCCTGTGGATGTTGGAGCGGAGGCAGAAGATCCAGGTCCCTGTCCCCACTTCCCGTCCAACTCAGGGCGCTGACAGCCTCATCCCCCTGGGCCCACGAGCTGACCTGCAGGGCCCCCCGAGAGCCATTCCCAGCCACGGGCTCCCCGTCCACCTGCCATTGGAGCCGGAGCAGGGGGTGGGAGCACAGGGAGCAACTGCAGCTGATGCTGGGCCCCTGGCACTGGCAGGACAAGTTCAGTGCGGTCCCCAGCTAGGGGATGTCTGGGGAGTGCAGGACACACAGCAACAAATTAATAGTCAGAGAGAGAAACCCAGGGGCAGGGAGTCCCATGGGTTAACCATACTAATACCCAGGGGAAGGGAGTCCCATAGATTAACCTGCTAGTATCCAGTAGGGGATTCCCACAGGTTCTTCTGCCCTGGGGTGTCTCTTCAGCTGGCCCCCAGACACTGATCCGGCCCCATCCTCGGTCAGTTGCGCTTCACACCAACCCACCTGCTTCTCCACCTTCAGCCTGGGAGCTCATGGCCCTTGTAGATGTCCCAGGAGTCCACTCAAGCCTCAGCTGGCCCCCATGGGGCTGCCCTCAAAGCGGCTAATTAACTATGGCAGCCTCCCACTCCCCAGACGTGTCCTCTCCAGGCCTGGCCAGAGCCAGGGGACTAAATAACCCCGCTCCCATCCCCAGATGAGCCCCAGCCACCATCAGACATGTCAGACACCCCCCTCATGGGTCCTTTGCATTCCCCCCTTGGTTCGTCTCTCCCCAGCCCTCTCCTTTCACCCTCTGGCTTAGCCAGCCTGGCCTGGGTACTTTGCAGCCGGGCTTCCCGGCTCCACCTAGAGGGCGGCATCTGAAATCAACACCCAGAGCAGCCGGACGCTGATACTGGCTGGCCAGGCCTGGCAGGGTCTGTTCACGCTGCCTCAAAGCCCCGCGGCGCCAAGCCTCAGAGCCTGGGTCCGTTGGGTCGGGCTCGCAGGGCTTGGGCTGCGGGTCTTTGATTGCAGCGTGGACGTTTCCTCCAAGGTCTGTGTAGACGTTGGGGGTTGGGCTGGGGCCTGGGCTCAGACACGGGCTGGGGACTGGGGGGCAGGTTCCTTCTAAATCTCCCTCCAGCTGAAGGGAGCAAGGGCCGTCCTTACACTGATGCCTGATTTGATCCTTCACGTTGCAAAAGTGGCCGCTGATTTTCCCTCTGCCCTGGATCTGCAGCGCAAAGGTCACAGGCCATTTAATGGTTTTTCCCTGGGGCAGGGCGGGCCGAGGTCTCTGGGCACCGAGCCCGGAGCGTGTTTAGTGCCGGACAGTGACTGGGTCCCATTAACACTCTGCCCCATATAGAGCATCCACCGATCCTGGCAGAAAGGGGAGGAGGTGGAGGAGATGCGGTGGGACAGCCTGGGGGGATCTGAGGGAGAACTGGGCTGGCTGGTGTGAGGGGAAATCCCAACAAGGGGGGACTGCAATGGGGGGTGTGGATCACAGCACAGGAGGATTTTGGGGGCAGGGCAAGTCGGGGGTAGAGAGGGGAGCCATAGCCAAGGGGAGCAGGAAGGGATGAAGATCCCAAGGGAGAAGGGGCTGCAGGGTGTGGAGGGAAGGGGCCTGGAGTAGAATTGGCTGAGGGTGCATGGTGGGGGGAGGGGATCCCAGCACAGGGCTGAGTTCGGGGAGGGGCTGGAGTGCAGGGCTAGGGAGCCCATGGGTCGGGATCCCAGCAGAGGGGGCTGGGGGCAGCGTGGAGGGGCTGGGCAGGTCACTCACAGCCCACGCGGAGCTGGATGGTTCTGCGGGTGGAAGGTCCCTGTGCTGAGCTGTACGTGACGTTGCAGATGAGCTCTTTGCCATGGTCCCCCAGGCCGGGCGTGAAGCGGAGCGCGGAGCTGTGGGCCCAGGTGCCATTCGCCAGCTGGGTTGAGATGTTCCGGGCTGTGTCACTGAACGGCCCCGTCCAGGTGACTCGGGGAGGGGTCCCGGAGCATCGCCCGGGGGCCGTGCAGGTCACAGTCACCAGCTCCCCGGCCAGCAGCGTTCCTGGCAGCCCCCGTGCCGGTGAGATCTGGATCTCTGGCTCCTCCGTCAGCCCTGGACACGGGGAGAGGGGAGAGAATCAGTCGGGGACACGGGGCCTTTCCCCTCTAGGGGCTCAGCCCGGATCTGACCCCAGGACGGGGACTGGCTGGCTCAGGGGGCTGATGAGCGGTGACTGCAGCTGCTCTTACGTGTCACGGAGATCGTGAGCGTAAGGTCAGTGCCATCTGTACTGTAGCGGTAATTGTAGCTAAAGTCTCCCTCGACTCTAAGGAAATATCTCCGCGCATCCGTCCATCGGGCATCGCTGATTTGCAGAGAGCAGTCGCCGCGCACTGGATTTTCCGCCAGCCGGAACCGGCCCTGGGTCTCCTTCGACACCCCCCGGCTGGGGTCACTGCTGGCCACGAGCGGATCATAGCCCCCAGTGGCCTGATCCTTGTACCAGTATCTGTAGAGCCGGGACTGGGAATTCTTAGTGTCGTAGGAGGCTGGGTACATGAACGTGCAGGGGACCAGAACGCAGAGACCTTCCTGCACTGACACTGATGGTGGCACCATCAGGGTAAATCCGGGCAGCTGGGACAGGGACTCTGCAGGGGACGAAGAGGGATTGACGTGGGACCCATAGAGAGCAGAGACCAACCCTGAGCTCCCCCCACAGCTCTGCCGATGCCCCTCACTCCCGACCCACAGCCCATCCATTGAGCTCCATCCGCTTCTTTCGCTCAGCGCCCCCTAGCACCACACTGGGGCACTGGGCTCCCCTCCCCCTCTGGCCAGCCTCCCTTTCAAGCTCTGGGACAGACCTGGCCACGCTTAGCGCAGGTTCTGCCCTTCCCCCTGCACTGGGGTTGCAGGTTCTGCTTACTTACCCCTCCAGAGCAGGGCGAGGATCAGGACCCTCAGCATGGCAGGACCCCCTGCTCTCCAGGGGGGGCCCTGAGCCTGGAGCTCCGGTTCCCTTGAATCCTGCTGTGGCAGCAGGACTCTGCCCATGGCTGGGGTTTGGCCTGGGACAGACCTAGAGACAGATGGGGTGGGTGGGAAGTGTAAGAGCAGAGGTTGTTTGGGGAGGACAGATCTGACTGGGGGACCATCAGTACTGCTGCGCTCTGCAGGGGGCTGATCTGGGGCTTCTGGCAGCACAGTAACTCCCCCCCCCCAATCCCCAAATCACCAGACAGTCCTGAGAGACCGTGGGCTAAAAAAATTCTTAAATTGGCACACACCAAAAAAAAGAGAGATTTTCTCTAAGAATCACAAGATAGGCCAGTAAATCCCGAGCTGGTATCAGAAGATCATCGGAAGGCCTGCTTTGTTTCAGTCTTCCCACAAAAATCAACATGTGAGCGGGTGACCAGTGAAGTTACCACAGACAACAAAGGGGAAGGGCTGCAGATCGGGATAAGTAAATAACACGTCAGAGATGTTCCGACGAATTTAAATGAATTCAAATCAGTGGGGCATGACACTGTTCAAGAAATCTTGGAGCCACTGGCAATATTTGCAAACTGATGGATGCCAGGAGAGGTCCAGAAGATGGGAGAAGGGCTAACAGAGTGGCCATCTTTAAAAGGGGAAAAAGGAGGAGCCGGGGAACTATAGACCAGTCAGCCTGACTTCGACAAATGGAAAGCTACTAGAGCAATATATAAAACCTTAAATTTGTGAGGATGAAGGGGTGATCACCAGCATGGATTCACCAAGAACAAACCTTTCCAAACCAGCTTGATTTCCTTCTTTGACGAGGTAACTGGTTGCTGGCAGGGGGAAAGAAGTGGAAATAATATAACTGGACTTCAGCAAGGCTTTTGACAGAGTCCAACATGACTTTCTCCTACATAAGCTGGAGAAGACTTCTGAAGGAACTCAAATGTGAGATTGCAGAACTACTTACTGTGGTATGTAACCTATCATTTAAATCAGCTTCTGTGCCCGATGACTGGAGGATAGCTAATGTGACACCAATTTTTAAAGAAGGCTCTGGAGGTGATTCCAGCAATTAGAGGCCACTAAGCCTAACTTCAGAGCTGGGCAAACTGTTTGAAACTACAGTAAAGAACAGAATTATCAGATGCATAATGAATACAATTTGTTGGAGAAGAGTCAACATGGTTTCTGTAAAGGGAAATCATGCCTCACCAATCTATTAGAATTTTTTGAGGGAGTCAACAGCATGTGGGCAAGGGTGACCCAGTCTATGTACTTAAATTTTCATAAAGCCTTTGCAAACGTCCCTCCTGAAAGGCTCTTAAGCAAAGTAAGCTTTCATGGGATAAGTGGGAAGGTCCTTTCCTGGATCAGTAACTGGTTAAAGATAGTTAAAGGATAGGAATAAATGGTCAATTTTCACAGTGGAGAGAGGTAAATAGTGGTGTCCCCCAGGGGTCTGTATTGGGACCAGTGTTGTTCAACATATTCGTAAACAATCTGGAAAAAGGGGTCAACAGTGAGGTGGCAAAATTTGCAGATGATACAAATGTACTGAAGATAGTTAAGTTGAAAGCGGACAGCAAAGAGCTACAAAGGATCTCACAAAACTGGGTGACTGGGCAACAAAATGGCAGATAAATTCAATGTTAATAAATGCAAAGTAATGCACATTGGAAAACATAATCCCAACTATATCTATAAAATGAGGTACTACCACTCGAGGAAGACTATAACAGGGTTTAAAGGAGAACTAGATATATTCATGGAGGTTAACTCCATTAATAGCTATTAGCCACGATGGGTAAGGAATGGTGTCCCTAGAATCTGTTTGTCAGAGGGTGGAGATGGATGGCAGGAGAGAGATCACTTGTTCATTACCTGTTAGGTTCACTTCCTCTGCGGCACCTGGCACTGGCCACTGTCGGAAGACAGGATACTGGGCTAGATGGACCATTGGTCTGACCCAGTCTGGCCATCCTTATCTTTTTATGTTCTTATGTTATCTTGGAGTCATTGTGGATAGTTCTCTGAAAACGCCCATTCAATGTGCAGTGGCCATCAAAAAAGTGAACACAATGTTGGGAATCATTAAGAAAGGGATAGTTCATAAGACAGAAAATATCATATTGCCTTTATATAAATCCATGGTACCACCCCCATCTTCAATACTGCATGCAGTTCTGGTGGCCCTATCTCAAATTGGAATTGGAAAAGGTTCAGAAAAGGGCAACAAAAATGATGAGGGGTATGGAACAGCTTCCATATGAGGAGAGATTAATAAGACTGGGACTGTTCAGCTTGGAAAAGAGATGACTAAGCGGGGATATGATAGAGATCTATAAGATCATGACAGGTGTGGAGAAAATAAGGAAGTGTTATTTACTTCTTCCCATAACACAAGAACTAGGAGTCCCCAAATGAAATGAATAGGCAGCAGGTTTAAAACAAACAAAAGGAAGTATTTCTTCACACAAACAAACAAAAGGAAGTATTTCTTCACACAACGCACAGTCAACCGGTGGAACTCTTTGCTAGAGGATGTTGTGAAGGCCAAAACTATAACAGGGTTGAAAAAGAACTGGATAAATTCATGGAGGATAGGTTATTACCTAGCAGCTCTGTGTTCTTGGGGAACCAGGGTGCAGTACCCAGCCTGACTCATGAAAGACAGAAGGCCCCCCAGCCTCTGCTTGAACCAAACCTGCATCAGAAGAAAGACTTACAAAAAGCAATGGAAAGCCAGTGGGAGACACACCTCAACCCCTGCGACAAGAATGACAGAATTAAGGAAACTCCCCTAGCCTCATTTGCATCGAAGATGGGACAGGGAGGTATCTCCATTAGCTTACAGAATGGAGAACAGAGATTCCAAGGCAAGAACCGCACTGAACTCTGGGACCAGAAAAGCAGGGGAGCAATGCATGATGGGGGATCTCTGCTCCAGATGTTAATGAGCCCACACCTGCACACACCCAGCTCAGCAGTTATCAGACCAATTCTAGTAATGAATCCTTTTTTGGTATCAAAAATAGTGAAATACATTATGAGCTCCCTCCAAGGAACACCGCCCAAAGCCAGGAATGATCAGCTCCCATGTCTAGCTTGAACAAAACAACTTTGGTCTTCTCCCTTGTTTACACACAAACAAATCTAGTGTTTTCCCTTGAATCATTGTTCTTTCTTTACAAAAACCCTGACCCACACTCCAGTAAGTGTTGTGATGCCTGGATCCAACAGCTGCATCAGTTCCATCTTCTCCTGACTGATCGTGCTGGGGGCTCTGCCTGACTCCAGCACTCAGGACATCTGAGCTACCACCATCACCTGGGACCCCTGATTGAGTCAAGCTTCATGGAGCGGTGAGAACCCAGCTCTCTCTCTCTCTCTAGGTGTAGCCTTCTGACCCTGACTTGTGTGATCAGTTATAGTTTTGTAAACCGCACTTTTACAATCAAATTTAAGTTAGATTGAATATTAAAACTGTTTTTTTGGTTTTGCTCCCCAGTGGTTATTTCCTGCCAATAAATAACTTTCATGATTAAACTGGTTGCTTCTCTCTCTCTCCCCCCCCCCCCCCCCCGGGTGTTTTTTGGTTTCCTCATTCGTTCTGTAGCAACGTTCCTCATACCTAAGCTAAAAGATCCCTTCATCACCCAAAAATCCAGTGGGGTTTGCTCATCACGTGGGTTACTACCAGAACAATTGTAACGTTACAGTGGGGATAGGGACATGCTGAACCCGGGGCCTATGAGGGTGACAGCTTGGAGGTGCTGCTCGATCCAATCAGCTGAGTCCAGGGACATATAAGGGGTCAGCTTGGGAGTTCTGATTAACCCGTTCCTCTCAGACGCGCTCTGTTAAAGTGTGTGTGTGTGTGTGTGTGTGGGGGGGTGTTCATCTGATTCTGGGGCTGGAAGAACCCAGCCCTGGGGAACCTAGGTCCTGCAGGACAGCTCCATTGGGAGGGGACTTGCAGCAGGGAGAAGTAGAGCTCCATAGAAATACAGACCCTCCGACCCAGAAGAGTAATCCTAATAAATGAGTGTACCCCAAAGTACCCAAAAGTCACAGGCAAAGCTGGTAACAAAATCCATCAATGGCTATTAGCCATGATGGAGAGGAATGGTGTCCTTAGCCTCTGTTTGCCAGAAGCAGGGAATGGGAGACAGGGGACGGATCACTTGATGATTACCTGTTCTGTTCATTCCCTCTGGGGAATGTGGCATTGGCTACTGTTGAAAGACAGGATACTGGGCTAGATGGACCTTTGTTCTAACCCAGAATGGCCGTTCTTATGGAGAAATGTGGGCCCAGTGGAATTACCATTAAGTGGATACATAACTGGTTAAACAACCGCAAAAGAGTAACTGTTAATGGAAAGAAGTTCTATTGGAGGGAGGTGCCAAGTGGGGCTCCAGAGAGATCTATCCTGGGTCGCCTGTTGTTTAACATCTTTATCAATTACTTGGATGTAGGACTAGGGAGCAGACTGATCAAATCTGCAGATAACACAAACCTAGTGGGGGTTGCCAACACTTTGGAGGATGGAGCTAAAATTCAGAGGGATCTCGATAAATTGCAGAACTGGGCTGTAGACAACACAATGAAATTCATCAAGGACAAATGGAAGGTGCTCCACTTAGGGTCTGTGATTCTAGGATTCACTAAAAAATCCTGAGATTTAATGTGAACATGATGACAACTCCCCTCCTCCCCCCAGTATTCACTAATAAATCCCAAGGTTTGGTGTAAGAATCCTGAGATTGGCTTTTAAAATACACAGATTTGTGTCTTTGCAAGCCCTGTTGTTTGCGGCCCATTGGCTCAGCCCCCCCTCCACCAGTGCTGGTGTCGCCCCCCCACATGGTGAGTGGCTCGGTTCTGCAGGGATCCAGTGGAGCCAGATGGCCCGGATGTGGGTAAAGCGTTCCGGGGCGGGGGAGGGGGAACGCAGAGAGCTGACGGCTCCCCCCTCCGCAGCCAGGGCGGGGCAATAATCCTGCCCTCCCTGCCCCACAGCTATTTCCCCCACCCCCACTCCACCCTGCTCCTCCTGCTGCTGGGACTCTCCTCACACCTTCCCCCCTTCTCACCTGTTAATATGATTTGGGCCGTTCCCTCTTACCCCTTCCTTACCCGTGAGAATGGTATGGGCCACTCACTCCTTCCCCGCTCCCCCGTCCACTACTGTCAGAATGGTATGGGCGACTCACTCCTCTGCCCTCCTCCCCTATGAAAATGGTGTGGACTACTCACTCCTCACGCCTCCTTTCCTTTTAAGATGGTATGAGCCACTGCCCACCTCCCAATTCCTTTTCTGTGCAAATGGTACAGGGCAATGGCTCCTCGCACCCCCATGAAAATGGTACAGGCTGCTCCCCCCTTTCCCTCCCCTACCTAAAAACTCCTCTCAGCTCCTGAGGGGGGAGCTGCCTCACTCCTGCAGCACTCCTAATTGGCTGCCCTTCTCCAGGAGGTGGGGCAAGTGGTCAGGGCAGCCAATCAGAGGGGGGGGGGGTTCAAGGATAGAGTTCTGCAGCCTTGGGGCTGGTCACTGGTGCAGTGAGCTGGGCAGGTCTCAGCCTGGATCCCCTGTGGCCCATGCACCATCCCCTGCCAGAGCAGGGCGGGACGGGCCCTGCTGTCCTGGGGCTGGCCATGAGAGATCCAGCCTCCATCCCCATCCCTGCGGGGCTGCACTCTGCAATGCCTGCATTCCCTGCCCCCCAAAACCATCCCCATGGGGAAGGGGGAAACGCCCAGCAGTTCAATTTCCCACCATCCCTCTGCTGCCTTCAGGCGTTCTCAGGAAGGAGGCTGAGATATGAAGTTGTACGTGGCCCCCTAAGCCGAAGCCTCCAGTGTGGTCCTCATGGTGGTGGAGCCCTGGGGCAGGACCCTGCTCGGGCTTGAGGGGCACCGGCAGAGCTGTGGGGGCAGGGAGCCGAGGGCTGGGATGGGAAGGGGCTGTGAGTCGGGATTGAGGGGCACGGCCCCCCAGACTCCACAGACCATCCAGGTACTGCCCCCACCCTAGTTCCACTCACCTCTAGACCTGCAGAGGGGGGCCTGGCACCTGGTTCTCCGACCCTGCAGCCCGGGTTCCCCAGGGTTTGTGACTCGGAGCCTGGGGAAGCAGCATGCACAGGAATGTGAAAGTAGAAGTGGGTGTGGACAGGAGGGGGTTGGGGGAAGATGCTCTCTCAGAAACCACATCACCAGCATCCTGCCGACTTCCCCTCCCTGTGGCTGGGGCTGCCTGCGGTTTCCCTGCAACAGGGGCAGGCTGCATATGGCTTGTGGGGCTGGAAATAGAACCCAGGAGTCCGGGCTTTGAGCACCTCTACACCTCACTCTCCTCCCAGAGCTGGGATAGAGCTCAGGAGTCGTGAGTCCCTGCCTCTACTCCCCACTGTAACCCACTAGACCCTGCTCCCCTCCCAGAGCCAGGGACAGAACCCAGGAGTCCTGGCTCCCAGATCCGCTGCTCTAACCACTAGACCCCACTCCCCTCCCAGAGCCAGGGATCGAACCCAGGAGTTTGGGCTACCTGCCCCCCATCCCAGCTCTATCCCTTTATTACTGCTTTTTCCAGTAACACAATAATATTTGAACGCTAGCAGCTCACACCTCTTATCATACTGTACATGCTGCAGACGCTAATCACTCACCCGGAGCTGAGATGCAGCCACCTCCAGGCGGGGCAGCTGGGAAACAGCCACACAGCGACTCTGCCCAGGGGTTGCTCACTGGGAGCTGAGATGCATCCACCTCTTGGGTGGGGGGGCCAGGAACAGCGCACTGGAACAGCAGATGCCTGGTTACGACGGCTAGTGAATCCTGACTCCAATGGGAAGAGTCAGGAGTCTGTGGAGATCTGCCTGGGATGGAGCGGGTGCAAGTGTCAGAGCGAGGGCTGCGGCGAGATGTGAGATTTCAAGACAGGAAGGGGAAGTCAGCTTGTGAATCTGGCCCTAGGATGTCTTGCAGAAGCCGGTTCAAGTGGCTGGAGATCTCGGTGCCATCGATGCAGATTGTCATAGACACAGGCAGCACCCACAGACAGTCGGCTTCTGGACCTCCGCGGGGAGCTGGCCGGGGCTAGGGGGATGGGGCATAGGGCTTTTTCACTCTAGGGGGCACTGGCTCTGATCTGCCCCAGGCTGGGGCACTGGCTGGGTCTAGGGCGTAGGAATGGGACCTGGGGCCTTCCCCTCTAGGGTCTCTCAGCAGGGCAGACGCCAGTAGGCACCATTGAGCACAGACGTTTGTTTTCTGTCTCTCGGTTCCTCAAATGCCTCCCAGGTCCTGGGTCACTGAGTCTGGGGATTCCCTTGTGATGGGACCCGGGTCATCGGCTGGCTCAGGAGAGGCAGCTGGATCCCACAGCCCACCACAGACTCCGTCCTTCAACTTAAGAGCTGAGACGCATCTGAATCTGGCCTGGGTCCTGGGGGGTTGTTTACCCAGGGACCTCTCCCCAGTGCTGAGATGTGGCTGCCTCTAAGGTGGAGTGCACAGGCTGTTTATACAAGGACTCCTTGCCCGGTGTTGAGATATACAAGGGCTTGGAGGAAACCTAGAACTAAAAAAAACACAGCGCCCCCTAGGGGCATTGGGACCAGCCCCGATGTCCGGGTCCTCCTAAGTCTCCCACCCCAGCCAGACCCTGGCCCGCTCTGCCCCAGGCCAGTGGCATGTCAGTTCTGCCCCCCTGTGTGTGGGCCATGGCGGCTGTGCTGGGAGGCTGGTTACTGAGCGGATCTTCCACAACAGGAAGTTTCCAGTTGGTGAGTTTGCTCCACCTCTGGCCGGTCGGCGTCTGTTCATGGCTGGGCGAGAGCCGCGGAGAGCAGGGGAGAGGGTCCCATTGAACAGTGGGGCGTGGCCGCATGGGCATAGGTCCCCAGCCAGTGGCAGAAGGGGTGAGCCTGGGGCAGATTCCTGCTGGGACTGTGGCTGCCAGGTCTAGTGGGTTAGAGCTCACTGTGCTGGATCCATGCGGATCAGGGCAGACCCCTGGTCCTTCGGGTGAGATCCGGGGCAGGAACCCCGGTGTCCGGGCTGGCCCCTAGTTTGGTTTGTTACGTTCTGCCTCTGGTTAATCCCCATTTGGTTTCAGACTCTTTTTAATTAGCTGCCCAGGAGGTTTCCCTCAGTGGCTGTTAAACAGATGCCCTACCTGGAGATGGCTGCATTTCTGCGCCAGCCGGGCAAGGGATCCTTCTATAAACAGCCCCCGCACCCCACTCCAGATGCGGCCGCATCTCAGTGCTGGGCAAGGGATCTTTGTGCATTGTATTGAGCTCAGTATTTGATTTGTGTGTTTTTTCTGAGTCTTGGGAATTACAAGGTTCAGATGCAGGAAAAAAAGAGATTCACTGGGAAACCTTGGAACCGCCAGGTCGAGATCGAAACCTGACATGGCTGATAACATGGAGATCATGGGGACTGGGGTCCGTCTCTTACTGATATGGGAGAGAAAGGGTTAATTACCAGTATATTTTAAAATATGGCAGGTGGAGGAGAGGGGGTGGGAATTGAAAAATGTGGGATATTTTTTGTGACAACTTCCTAGCCAGTGAATTTTTTCTAGTGATCATTAGTTTTAAACGGCTAAGATCTCTGTGAAACCTTTCTAAAAACCAAAAAATCTCATTATTAGTTTTTAGAAAATGGAAAATTTGCACAAAATTTTTATTTTAAACACAACCTATGACAAACTGGGGGATTTCATGAGTGTTCTGCGTGAATACTGTATGTGCCTCCGTTTCCCTGTGTGCTGTGTGCGTAACGAGGTGATGGAAGAGGGGGATTCTGGTTGCAGAGGGTCAGGTGTGACCTCACCTGGCAGCCGGGACCCCGGACAATGGCCTGGACATTATGGAACTTAGGAACCAGTGGCCCTGAGGGCAAGTCATCTTGGGAGCCAGACGGTTCTGTCCAGTGGGAGTGTTACCCACACAAAATTCTCTGTTACTCACACACTCTAGGGGCACCCACCTTTACCCAGTTCCTAGGGCTCAAGGCTTTTTCCTTACAGTCCCCTTGGGCTCCTGGGTATAATTAACAAGGGCCTTATTTGACTTTGCATGCCAGCTTCCTGTAGTCTACAAACAGTTGTCTTCATCCAGCAAGCCAAGGCTATTATGCTCACTAATAAAGCCAACTGGATTCCAATGATCACCACAATGGGGTGAATCATGATATTTAGCATACCAGTTGCAGGTGACCACCTTAATAGTGTTTCCCACCAGGAGTGTTGTCCTGCATTTGCAATAGTTTTTAGTACATGAGTGATGTCTGTATTATCATGTTGTACTTCAATATGTATTTGTTTTTCTGTCTTTGCAATATTTTGTAAATGCGAATGTAACAGAGAATGGATTAACAATTTTCTGATCATGGTCATAATAATGCCTAAGGTCAGGGCCGCCCGGGGGTGGGGGGGCAAGTGGGGCAATTTGCCCCAGGCCCCGCAGGGGCCCCCACAAGAATATAATATTCTATAGTATTGCAACTTTTTTTTATGGAAGGGGCCCCCGAAATTGCTTTGCCCCAGGTCCCCTGAATCCTCTGGGCGGCCCTGCCTAAGGTTACAGGTGTTACATTGTGATACAATTGTGGTTTAAACTTTAAGTAGTTCACATTCCATACAGGTACACAGTATTCAAAATCACAACTTCTAATATTGCAAAAACATCAATTAACTAAATAAGTCATAAAATACAATTCCTTATCGTCTACTACCACCATTGGACAATGACTTCTAACACAAACACATCCCCTTCCTGCATATACAACAGCTGACTTTTGTTCAGCGAATATATTTATACATCTTTGAGTTCCTTTGTCTTTACCATAGAAACATTTATCTCTTTCTTGTAAATTTTGATCCTCACACACATATCCCAAATTTTCATAGGCTACACAATGAAACATGTCAATGATTTTCCATTGTTGGTTTTCTTTATATGCCGAGGAATGATGATCAGTGGAATACATAACCAATTTTTTGGTTAATTGGATTCCCACAGGTACCACTGGATATATATCAATAGTTAGACTGTGGTGTACAGTTACTACATGTGCTTGTAGAACCATTTGATCTTTATTTAGGGAAAATTTACCAATTTCCACCACACCATTACTTGTCTCTCCCCTTCTGTAACATTTTCCAACAACTTTTCATTTCCAAAGGCAAATTTCCTTGCATGCCTTACCAGAATATTTGAATGACCAAAATTGCTGACTTATTTCCTGGGCCAGTGTACAGGCTAATGCAAGGGACACATTTTCTTGTATTGATTCCATAGTCCCTGCTAACAATAACAAATTCTTTTCACCTTTCTCTTGCCATACTGGCAGCATTTTAGAAAATAATTGTTGACCCATTCCTAATGTTGATAAGGATGCACGGATGGACTTTCCCAATTCTTGTATTTCAGCTGTAGCATAACTTAGTTTGTTTGCCATTACCTCTATGTTAGTAGCATCCAGTACTCCAACTCCTAATCCAGTTTTACCCAAAGCAGTTCAATACATTTCATGGGAGCCTTTTCTTTAGGGTACCCACCCCTCCTGGCTGCCAGGCAAATCCAATAACCTTCAGTAGTTCACACTGAGATAGTATTAGGGCAGTTCCACCTTCACTGGGCCTTTACCGTACTGCCCCTTGTAGTAATCAGGGAAGGTGTTGCAATGGCCATTCTTTCCTTACATCCAATTTTATACAACACACAGGTGCATTCAGCTGGGCTTGCATGCTGGAAGTTGATAAAGACTTGCCAATTATTACTGATTCCCCCCCCCCCCCCCCAAGAAACCAATGATTTCACATACCTTTTTTCCCTTGGTTATTTCACTTTGTTTTTCAATTTTTTTTTATGTTTATTGTTCCATTCCCACCAACAGAAAAACCTTGTGTCTTATGCATATTTTGTCTTTTAATTTTCCTTTAGCACGTAAGGATGTTTCCTTGTTAACAGACTGGCGTTCCTTGACCTCCCCTCTTCTGCAACATTGGTTTCTGTAAATACAGTTAAAATGCTTATTAATCCTTTTCTGCCTAATGCAGTATTTTCCTTTTTGTAACACAATACAGAACAATGCTAGCAGCAAGACAAACAACATAAGACAAAACACAAAACATAAAACACAAAACACAATCTTTGTTAGGACAGTAGATTCACGGTATTCTGGGTTGTTCTTCAGCTGGTACCAGCTTTTCCGAAAGAGAAAAAGAACATGTTTCTAAACCCTTTGGGGTGGCAGATTATTGCTTAAAATATCCCTTCCTTTTACAAATACCCTTGCTGATTGCAGGCAAAACAGAGCAATTACCTCCATACTTCCCTGTTTTTTGTTCTATAGGCAGGCCAGGTTTATTGGCTTTTACCCTTTAAGGGTTTAGGGGAAATTATCCCACTGTTCAGTCATTACATTCATGAGGTGGTGTAACTCAGTTTCCCTTTTTATACAGAAGACCAGGTATGTAATGTTTTTTCTGCTGTGCTAAGCTTTAAGTTTATTCAGAGGTAATAGCTGAGAAGCATCATTACCATATGACCTTAAAGGTTTTTTTCCAAAAATCTTAGACACTATACATTGTTAGAGGGGTACTTATTAACAGCAAGTTTATCCCAATGTTTAATATTAACAATAACATCAGTAGTATACTGCTCGATAGCATTCATCACCATGCATTTTTTGACAGGTTTCCACATCCCGTTTAGGGCTATAAAGGGTGGCTAAGAAAAACACAAGTAAACTATTTACTATCAGGGTAGGTTAAGAAAAAAGCCTTTAAAACATTAAATAATATTAAAAACTAGGTTTAAAAAAGGAATTTACTAAGGCAGAGCCTGTTTAGTGAGCACATGGCCAAAAACTATAAAGGGGTACTAAGAAAAAAGCATTTAAAATGATTCAAAACTAGGTTTAAAAAGGGAATTTACAAAGGAAGAGCCTGTTTGGTAAGCACAGGGTAAAAAAGTGAATAAAAATGCATTTAAACTATTCAATACCAGTGTAGGTTAAGAAAAAAGAGAGGTTAAAAGAAAGAATAGGGCAAGAAAAGGGAAAAGAGAGCCCCTTTGCAAAGGGCAAAGATAGACAGCACATGGTTGAGTCAGAGAGAGAAAGAAAATGAGAGCGAGAGAGAGAATTCTCAACTTTTAAGTTTTTCTGTAGAATGAGGTAACTTCCCTGGTTCAGACCCTCTCAGACTTGTTATCACCACCTTTGGATCGGACCAATTAGAGTTTGTTCTACAACAGCGTCATAGAATTCATTTTCCTGAACCAATTCTAGAGTCCCAAGATTTTAAACAAGAGCCATCTCCCTCCTCTTTTCCCTCCCCCCTCTCCTACCCCCCCTTTAACTGTCTTATCCTTATCTAAAGAAACAGACATTCAACATTTTCCCCACCATGTAGCCCTTTTACATAGAGGTTTTTATAAAAGTTAAAACCATAAGCTTTTAGTAACAAGCAAATTTTAAAAGTTCCCCCTAGGTTTTAGACTACCGTGTTATTTTTTAGTAAGAACAATGTGAAGCTGCAGAAAAGCACCTGTTAGCAAAGCAGCCTCTGTGAGTCGGTGGATCACAGAGAAGCAAAGCTCCTGTTAGCAAAATAGCCTCTGAGAGTCAGTGGATTGCAGAGAAGGAGTTTCCTTCTTTCCCTGCTTTTTAACAAATACATGATAAAGTTACATTAAAAAAACAAACCTAAGACACATTCCTTTTGTATGTGTTGTAATAAAAAATTATGCACAACCACCCCAGGTTTTTAGTAACAGACAGTTTATAAATCCCTTATTTTGTAAACCATTGGATTAGAAAGAAGAAGATTGCTTCTTCCCCCACTTTTTAATAAATAGAGGTGAAAGTTATATTAAGGCTTTTAAGGAAATAAACACTTGAAAAGACATGCCTAAATGAAGACACATTTTTTTATTTAGCCCCCTTGGCATAAGTGTTTCAATGAAGCTGCAGCAAAGCGCCTGTTAGCAAAGCAGCCTCTGTGAGTTAGTGGATCAGAGATAAGAAGGCTGCTTCTTCCCCCAACTTTTTAACACATGCAGGTAAAAGTTACATTAAGTTTTGCAAAGGTATAATTACTTGAAAAGACAAACCTATATTGTCATAACTATAAAGGGAAGGGTAACAGCTGTACTGTAAAATCCCTCCTGGCCAGAGACTCCAAAATCCTTTTACCTGTAAAGGGTTAAGAAGCTCGGGTAACCTGGCTGACACCTGACCCTAAGGACCAATAAGGGGACAAGATACTTTCAAATCTTGGGGGGGGAAAGGCTTTTGTGTGTGTCCTTTGTTTAAGGGGTGGTTCGCTCTTGGGACTGAGAGGGACCAGACATCAATCCAGGTTCTCCCCATCTTTCTAAACAAGTCTCTCCTATTTCAAACTTGTAAGTAAAAAGACAGGCAAGGCGTCTTAGATTTACTTTGTTTTCTCAACTTGTAAATGTATCTCTTACCAGAATGTTTATCTTTGTTTGCTGTACTTTGAACCTAAGACAGAGGGGGGTCCTCTGAGCTCTGTAAGGTTTCAGAGTAGCAGCCGTGTTAGTCTGTATCCGCAAAAATAACAGGAGTACTTGTGGCACCTTAGAGACTAACAAATTTATTAGAGCATAAGCTTTCGTGGGCTACAACCCACTTCTTCGGATGCATATGCATCCGAAGAAGTGGGTTGTAGCCCACGAAAGCTTATGCTCTAATAAATTTGTTAGTCTCTAAGGTGCCACAAGTATTCCTGTTATTTGAGCTCTGTAAGTTGATTACCCTGTAAAGTTATTTTCCATACTGATTTTACAGAGATGATTTTTACCTTTTTCTTTAATTAAAAGCCTTCTTTTTTAAGAACCAAATTGATTTCTCCTTGTTTTAAGATCCAAGGGGGTTTGGATCTGTATTCACCAGGAGTTGGTGAAAGGAGGGTGGGAGGAAGGAGGGGGGGATGGTTAATTTCTCCTTGTTTTAAGATCCAAGGGGGTTTGGATCTGTGTTCACCAGGGAATTGGTGAAAGGTTTCTCAAGGCTTCCCAGGGAGGGAATTCTTAAGATGGTGGCAGCGGACCAAAGCTAAGGTGGTAGATAAGCTTAGGAGTCCTCATGCAGGCCCCCACTCTTGTACCCTAAAGTTCAAAGTGGGGATACAGCCTTGACATGGTGGCACAGCGGTGGAGATCGTTTTAAACCCAAAAGCCAGTAAGATTTTTTTTTCCTTCTAGCTGCTTTGAGAGCAGAGCTGAAGGTAGATGCATATCTTATCTCTCCTTGCCTGAAGGCAGAGGTGTTAAGTGTTTTTTAACGAGGGGCTTTGTTAAGAGAAGGGTTCAAAGTGAGCAAACTTTGAACTGGTAAAGATAATTTACAAGCTGAATTGTGTTTTTTTTCTTTTTACATCCTCGTGAGTAGCTTGTTAGAAAGTCTCTGTTAACTCAGCAGCACTCAGCAGGAGCCTGAGCTAAGTACATCCCAGTTTCAGTCAACTGCAGAGGGGTGTGACCCAGCAAGAAAACCAGGAAAATGACTACCAAAGAAGAAAAAGCTAAAGAGGAGGCCCACAAGAGAGCTATGGAGCTGAAAGAAAAAGAGATAGAGCTGAGAGACAGAGAAGAGAAAGCCAAAGAGGGGGCCCACAAGAGAGAGATGGAGCTGAGAGACAGAGAAGAGAAAACCAAACAGGAGGCCCATGAAAGAGAAGAAAAAGCCAAACAGGAGGCCCATGAAAGAGAAGAAAAAGCCAAACAGGAGGCCCATAAAAGAGAGATGGAGCTGAAAGAAAAAGAGATGGAACTGGAAGCAGCAAGGACTAGGCAGGGTGCATCAGACCATCCTAACAACTCCTCTCCAGGTACCACTTCCCATCCCAGGAAATTCCCCACCTACAAGGCAGGCGATGATACTGAGGCCTTCTTAGAAAATTTTGAAAGGGCCTGCCTTGGATACAACATCCCTCAAACCCAGTACATGGTAGAGCTGAGGCCGCAGCTCAGTGGACCCTTAGCAGAGGTGGCGGCTGAAATGCCTAAGGAACACATGAACAGTTATGAACTTTTTAAAAACAAGGCCAGAATCAGAATGGGGCTAACACCTGAGCATGCCCGTCGGCGGTTCAGAGCCCTAAGGTGGAAACCTGATGTGTCATTTACCCGACATGCCTACCACATTGGGAAAAATTGGGATGCCTGGATATCAGGAGCAAATGTTAAATCTACGGAAGAGTTGCCCTTCCTATTGCAAATGGAGCAGTTTTTAGAGGGTGTTCCTGAGGAAATAGAAAGGTACATCCTAGATGGGAAGCCCAAAACTGTAACCGAGGCGGGGGAGATTGGAGCCAAATGGGTGGAGGTGACAGAAAAGAAAAAAGCTAGTAGCAGTTGGAGCGAATATCAGAAGGGGCAAGCCGAAACAAAACCTTATCACTGGGGACAACCCAAGGCCCCGCCCACATCCCAAGGGAAACCCCAGACGCCTTCTCACCCCACCCCACCAGTCTCCACCAACCAACATCGCCCCGGTGATACCTTAGCAGGGCGATGTTTTAAATGTAATGAACTGGGGCATATAAAGGCTCACTGCCCCAAGAACCCCAACCGATTACAGTTCATTACACCCCAATCACACCAAAGATCCCCAGACCCAGATGCCTCTCTCATACCCTCGGAGCGACGGGAAACCTTGAGAGTGGGCGGAAAGAAGGTTATCGCTTGGAGGGACACTGGGGCACAAGTGTCAACTATCCACCAATCCCTAGTGGACCCCAAACTCATCAACCCGGAGGCTACAGTGACAATTCAACCCTTCGTGTCACAGTCTGTAACCTTGCCTACAGCCAAGTTGCATGTCCAGTACAAGGGCTGGGCAGGAAGGTGGACTTTTGCAGTCTATGACAATTATCCCATCCCCATGCTACTGGGGGAAGACTTGGCCAACCATGTGAAGCTAGCCAAGAGGGTGGGAATAGTCACCCGCAGCCAGGCTAAGCAAGCTTTCACCCCCATCCCAGTTCCTGAGCTGTCCACCAGGGCCCCGTCTGTGTTACCGGAGACCCAAACACAGGTGGTGGAACCGGATCTCCTGCCAACGACTGAAACAGCCGTAGTGGATCCAATCCCAGAAACCCAGTCAAAGCCAGTCCCAGAACCGGAACTGGCAACGCAACCAGCACCAGAACCATTGCCAGCACTGAGTCCAGCGCTTGCAAACCCGTCTACACCTCCAATGCCAGAGGGCACCAGCGAGCCTGAACTGGCGGAAGCAGCAGATAACCCTACCCAAGAGGCTCAGCCAGAGCCTGAGATACCACATAGTGCACCAGCGGACAGCGGTTCACAGTCAATGGAAACAGCCCCAGCACCTGCATCGCTTCCAGAGGGACCAAGCCCCAGTCCACAGTCCAAGGAGGAACTGATGTCTCCAGCATCAAGGGAACAGTTCCAGGCCGAGCAGGAAGCAGACGACAGCCTTCAGAAAGCTTGGGCGGCGGCGCGGAGCACCCCACCGCCTCTCAGCTCTTCTAACCGATCCCGGTTTGTTGTAGAAAAAGGACTTTTATACAAGGAGACTCTTTCTGGTGGGCACCAGGAAGACTGGCATCCTCAATGACAGTTGGTAGTTCCCACTAAGTATCGGGTAAAGCTCTTGAGCTTAGCCCATGATCATCCCAGTGGCCATTCTGGGGTGAACAGAACCAAAGACCGGTTGGGGAAGTCCTTCCACTGGGAGGGAATGGGCAAGGACGTTGCTAATTATGTCCGGTCTTGTGAGGTGTGCCAACGAGTGGGAAAGCCCCAAGACCAGGTTAAAGCCCCTCTCCAGCCACTACCCATAATTGAGGTCCCATTTCAGCGAGTAGCTGTGGATATTCTGGGTCCTTTCCCAAAGAAGACACCCAGAGGAAAGCAGTACGTACTGACTTTCATGGATTTTGCTACCCGATGGCCGGAAGCTGTACCCTTAAGCAACACCAAGGCTAAAAGTGTGTGCCAGGCATTAGCAGACATTTTTGCCAGGGTAGGTTGGCCCTCCGACATCCTTACAGATTCGGGAACTAATTTCCTGGCAGGGAACATGAAAAACCTGTGGGAAGCTCATGGGGTGAATCACTTGGTTGCCACCCCTCCTCACCATCAAACCAATGGTCTGGTGGAGAGGTTTAATGGAACTTTGGGGGCCATGATACGTAAATTCGTAAATGAACACTCCAATGATTGGGACCTAGTGTTGCAGCAGTTGCTTTTTGCCTACAGGGCTGTACCACATCCCAGTTTAGGGTTTTCACCATTTGAACTTGTGTATGGCCGTGAGGTTAAGGGGCCATTACAGTTGGTGAAGCAGCAATGGGAGGGGTTTACGCCTTCTCCAGGAACTAACATTCTAGACTTTGTAAGCAACCTACAAAACACCCTCCGACACTCTTTAGCCCTTGCTAAAGAAAACCTAAAGGATGCTCAGGAAGAGCAAAAGGCCTGGTATGATAAACATTCCAGAGAACGGTCCTTCAAAGTAGGAGACCAAGTCATGGTCTTAAAGGCGCTCCAGGCCCATAAAATGGAAGCGTCGTGGGAAGGACCATTCACGGTCCAGGAGCGCCTAGGAGCTGTTAACTATCTCATAGCCTCCCCCACCTCCAACATAAAGCCTAAGGTATACCATGTTAATTCTCTTAAGCCCTTTTATTCTAGAGAATTAAACGTTTGCCAGTTTACAGCCCAGGAAACTGATGACGCGGAGTGGCCTGCAGGTGTCTACTATGAAGGAAAAAGGAATGGTGGCGTGGAAGAGGTGAACCTCTCCACGACCCTGGGACGTCTGCAGCGACAGCAGATCAAGGAGCTGTGCACAAGCTTTGCACCGATTTTCTCAGCCACTCCAGGACGGACCGAACGGGCATACCACTCCATTGACACAGGTAATGCTCACCCAATTAGAACCCCACCCTACCGGGAGTCACCTCATGCCCAAGCGGCTATACAAAGGGAGATCCAGGACATGCTACAGATGGGTATAATCCGCCCCTCTAGCAGTGCATGGGCATCTCCAGTGGTTCTAGTTCCCAAACCAGATGGGGAAATACGCTTTTGCATGGACTACCGTAAGCTAAATGCTGTAACTCGTCCTGACAACTATCCAATGCCACGCACAGATGAGCTATTGGAGAAATTGGGACATGCCCAATTCATCTCTACTTTAGACTTAACAAAAGGGTACTGGCAAGTACCACTAGATGAACCCGCTAAGGAAAGGTCAGCCTTCGTCACCCAGGCAGGGGTGTATGAATTCAATGTACTCCCTTTCGGGTTGCGAAATGCACCCGCCACCTTCCAAAGACTTGTAGATGGTCTCTTAGCGGGATTGGGAGAATCTGCAGTTGCCTACCTCGATGATGTGGCCATTTTTTCTGATTCATGGACAGAACACCTGGAGCACCTGGAAAAAGTCTTCGAGCGCATCCGGCAGGCAGGACTAACTGTTAAGGCTAAAAAGTGTCAAATAGGCCAAAACAGAGTGACGTACCTGGGGCACCAGGTGGGTCAAGGAACTATAAATCCCCTACAGGCCAAAGTGGATGCTATCCAAAAGTGGCCGGTTCCAAAGTCCAAGAAACAGGTCCAATCCTTCTTAGGCTTGGCCGGATATTATAGGCGATTTGTACCACACTACAGCCAAATCGCCGCCCCGCTGACCGACCTAACCAGAAAGAAACAGCCAAATGCAGTTCAGTGGACTGATGAGTGTCAAAAGGCCTTTAACCAGCTTAAGGCAACACTCATGTCTGACCCTGTGCTAAGGGCCCCAGACTTTGACAAACCGTTCCTAGTAACCACAGATGCTTCCGAGCGAGGCGTGGGAGCAGTTTTAATGCAGGAAGGACCGGATCAAGAATTCCATCCTGTCGTGTTTCTCAGCAAGAAACTGTCTGAGAGGGAAAGCCACTGGTCAATCAGTGAAAAGGAATGCTACGCCATTGTGTACGCGCTGGAAAAGCTACGCCCATATGTTTGGGGACAGCGTTTCCAACTACAAACAGACCATGCTGCGCTACAGTGGCTTCATACCGCCAAGGGAAATAACAAAAAACTTCTTCGGTGGAGTTTAGCTCTCCAAGATTTTGATTTTGAAATACAACACATTTCGGGAGCTTCTAACAAAGTGGCTGATGCACTCTCCCGGGAAAGTTTCCCCGAGTTAACTGGTTAACAATTGTTCTTGAAATAAAACATATTGTTAGTTTTTATATAATCAGTAGTATGTCTACAGGTACATGTGTCTTATTAACTCTGTTTTCTCCTAGAACTCCAGGAAGAAATCACAGCCAGTGTGAAACCGAACGTCCAACACTATCTGTGATTTGGGGGGCGTGTCATAACTATAAAGGGAAGGGTAACAGCTGTACTGTAAAATCCCTCCTGGCCAGAGACTCCAAAATCCTTTTACCTGTAAAGGGTTAAGAAGCTCGGGTAACCTGGCTGACACCTGACCCTAAGGACCAATAAGGGGACAAGATACTTTCAAATCTTGGGGGGGGAAAAGGCTTTTGTGTGTGTCCTTTGTTTAAGGGGTGGTTCGCTCTTGGGACTGAGAGGGACCAGACATCAATCCAGGTTCTCCCCATCTTTCTAAACAAGTCTCTCCTATTTCAAACTTGTAAGTAAAAAGACAGGCAAGGCGTCTTAGATTTACTTTGTTTTCTCAACTTGTAAATGTATCTCTTACCAGAATGTTTATCTTTGTTTGCTGTACTTTGAACCTAAGACAGAGGGGGGTCCTCTGAGCTCTGTAAGTTGATTACCCTGTAAAGTTATTTTCCATACTGATTTTACAGAGATGATTTTTACCTTTTTCTTTAATTAAAAGCCTTCTTTTTTAAGAACCAAATTGATTTCTCCTTGTTTTAAGATCCAAGGGGGTTTGGATCTGTATTCACCAGGAGTTGGTGAAAGGAGGGTGGGAGGAAGGAGGGGGGGATGGTTAATTTCTCCTTGTTTTAAGATCCAAGGGGGTTTGGATCTGTGTTCACCAGGGAATTGGTGAAAGGTTTCTCAAGGCTTCCCAGGGAGGGAATTCTTAAGATGGTGGCAGCGGACCAAAGCTAAGGTGGTAGATAAGCTTAGGAGTCCTCATGCAGGCCCCCACTCTTGTACCCTAAAGTTCAAAGTGGGGATACAGCCTTGACATATATGAAGACACATCCCTTTATTTACAGGTGTGTTGTATAAAATAGAGCAGGCAGAAACACCCCAGGTTTAAAACCCCAGGTCCTTAGTAACAGCCAATTTATATTCCCCTTATTCTGTAAACCAATGGATTAGAGAGAAGAAGTTTGTTTCTTTCCCCACCTTTTAAAAAAGAGAGAGGTGAAAGTCTTGTAAAGGTATAAACACTTGAAAAGACAAGCCTATATGAAGACACATTTTTTTATTTAGCCCCTTAGGCATAAGTGTTTTAATAAAATGTAAGTATGCAGAAACAGTTCAGGGTTTAAAAACACAGAAAACCTGTTTATAAAAGTAATGTATAGTGATAAAAAGTTTCCTCCTAGGTTTTAGACTAGCATGGGTTATTTTTTTAGTAAAAACTGTGAAGCTGCAGCAAAGCCTTGCTCTGCTCTTATCTAAACAACCAGGACCCTGTAACAAAAGCTGAACAACACATACTAGAAACCATTTTAAAATGCGTTTTTTAAAGTAATGTCTAAACCCTCCTCTTTTTAGTTTATTAAATAAACACATGAAATAACAAACCTACCTGAAGACACATTCCTTTATTTGTAGGGATGTTTCAATAAAAAAAGAGCATGCAGAAGCACCCCAGACCTAAACCCACAAAACCCTTACTAAGAAAAAGGTTTTCCCCAAGGTTTTTAGTGAGAACCACTTGAAACAGCCTTTTGAAGGTAGTGGATTAGAAAAGAAGAAGACCCCTTTGAAAAACAGGCTACCTGAAGACACCTTTTTTTATTTAGCCCCCATTGGCGTAAGTGTTTCATTAAAATGTAAAAGAGCAGGCAGAAGCACCCCAGGTTTTTAGTAACAGACAGTTTATATACCCCTTATTTTGTTAACCATTGGATTAGAAAGAAGAAGTTTGTTTCTTTTCCCACTTTTTAACAAAGAGAGGTGAAAGGCTTGGAAAGGAATAAACACTTGAAAAGACAAGCCTGCCTGAAGACCCATACTTTCATTTAGCCCCTTAGGCATAGGTGTTTCAATAACATGCAAGTCTGCAGAAACAACCCAGGCTTAAAAACACAGAAAGCCTGTTTATAAAAGTTTCCCCCTAGGTTTTAGTCTAGCACTGGTCATTTTTTATAGTAAGGACAGCAGGCTTTTGCAGCAAAACAGCTGTCAGCAAAAACAGCCTTTGTAAGCCAGTAGATCAGAGATTCTTTGCCTGCTTTTTAACTAATACAAGTGAAAGTTATTACTAAGTTTTGTAAAGGAATAAACACTTTAAAAGGCAAGCCTATATGAAGACAGAGCCCTTTATTTAACATTTTTACATGCGTGTTTCAATTAAAAAAAAGAGAGCATGCAGAAAACACGCCAGAGTGAAAACCACCGAACCTTAGTAACAGCTAGTTTATATCCCCCTTATTTTGTAATCCAGTGGATTAGAGAGAAGTTTATTTTCCTTCCCACCTTTTAACAAATCCATGTGAAAGTTATAGTAAGCTTTTATTTTCCTAGGGCTTTTAGATATAAATATGAATTTTTTTGTTGCATTATTAGAATGTCTTTGTTTTTAAATGTTTGCCACCCGTGTGCTGAGACACCGGTACAAGCTCCTGTGTTTGTTTTGGGTCCATAGATTTTATTAAAATAATGCAACACAGGCTGGAGCTGGAGCTTTCTTTACATGTTAAAAACAGATCAGACTAATTAGGCTAGCCAGTGCTTCGTGCACTATAGCAGGGGTTGGCAACGTTCGGCACGCGGCTCGCCAGGGTAAGCACCCTGGCAGGCCGGGCCAGTTTATTTACCTGCTGATGCGGCAGGTTCGGCCGATCGCGGCCCCCACTGGCCGTGGTTCGCTGTCCCGGGCCAATGGGGGCGGCGAGAAGCCGCGGCCAGCACATCCCTCAGCCTGCACCACTTCCTGCCGCCCCCATTGGACCGGAACGGCGAACCGTGGCAAGTGGGGGCCGCGATCGGCCAAACCTGCCGCGTCAGCAGGTAAATAAACTGGCCCGGCCCGCTAGGGTGCTTACCCTGGCGAGCCGCGTGCCGAACGTTGCCGACCCCTGCACTATAGTCTGCCTTAGCAAGGCTCTAGGGGTCACCCCTTCAGTTTGCTTGGTTTTTTACACAGACTTCTTTCCTAACTTTTTAAACGCTGTTAAAGTTTTAAAAAATGGCGAGATTGCATTGAAAGATACTTTATGAAAGTTATAAGAAGTATTTTATTCCATTACCTGATTGTAAAAGACAAAAAACACCGCTTTGTGACTGCATGAAGCTGAGAGATAGCCTATCTGAAGAATACCCTCACCCCTTGACTTTCCCCCCATACATTTAACACTTGCTAAACATGCAGTGTTTCATTATATAAAGGTTTTTAACACGAAAATACAGAATAGACTGAGCTGTAACATAATATGACCTTTTTAAAGGATATTCTGTATGCAGTGAGGCCTATTTGAAGCATTATGTTTTTTTTAAAGTTTATTATGAAAGAGCAGTATTGCCTGAGCTGTAACAAAACAAGGACCCTCTTAGGGATATTTCGTAGAAGTTTAGTGAACTAAAAAGGCTTAAGATACTAGCCTGTTCTTTTAAAAAATAGTGTTTTTAAAGTACCAAAACAACAACTGGGTAAGAATATGAAAACTGGCAATTGAGGGGAGTTTACATATGTGTTTCAATAAAAAAAAAACAAGATTGCTTTTTAAAGTTTGGATTTATACAAAAAAACACAGCTGTTTTTTTAACAGAGATATGGAGCCTTCCTCACCCCCGCTCTCCATACACACACACGCACACTTTTCCCCCCCTCCCTCCCCCCTTTTTTTCTTTTTTTAATGTTTTTTAAAATCTAAACCAAGGACAAACAATTTTTTTTTTTAAAAAGCCAGAGCCACAGAGATCAGGCCATGGGGGTAAGAAAGCTGTCCTGAGTTTTAGGGAGCATGTTGATAGTGAAACAATTTTGTAGGCAGCCTGTCTGTGTTAGTTGTTGTGCTTTAGCATGGGCAAGCATTTATTATTTGAAAGCACCTTCCCACTTTATGAGGTATTATCTCCCCCATCTTACGGCCTATCAGAAATATTAACGAAAACAAGCTAAAAGATACTTTGTAGCAAGGTCTGCAAAGCAACAATTACAATTTTGTTGACCATTCTCTTGTCTAAGCCCCTAGAGAATATATTTTGTTTTGTTTTTATAAAACACTTTTATGCAAACTGTAACCCTAGATGATGTACAGCATTAAATAATATGAAACAGTAGACAAGAGACCTGAGACATTGTTGAAATCAGAGGGGCTATGATTAAGTCCTAATGCCTTTACCAACCTCTCTCCTTACTCAATCACATCCAATAACCTTTCTTTCCTTTTTTTCTCTAAACCTTAACCACACTTTCTTTTCTCATCTTTTCACTCTCTTCTTTCAACCATTTTCTCTCCATGTACCCAAGCACAAACACACACAACACTTCCCCTAGTCAAACACACACACACACAAATTTTCAAAATGGCCGACAGCGCCAAACTTCGGCGCCAACAGAAACGGGGTGGGAAGGCGGGACATAAACCCTAAATGGGGTGTGGAAACCTGTCAAAAATGCATGGTGATGAATGCTATCGAGCGGTATACTACTAACATCAGCATAAAATCTATTCAAGGTATCTATTTATACCATGAATTATATCCCTGGGATTTTGGTGAGTTAAAAGGTAGGGGTGTCATGCATATAAGCAGACCCCTTTTTTACCTGTCTTCAGATTTCAGCACTGCACACACACACAAAATATTTTTTTCTACTTAGGATTAATCTGTCCCTTTCTTATTCTTAGGTTTGACTCCTTTTTTCTCCTTCCTCTTAAGGGTCAGAATGTGAGCCTTTTGGTTTCAGGTAGTTTGTTTGCTAACCAGGTCTGTCATTTATCTGCGGCTCCTTTGTGCTGCCATTTATGGGCAGTTCTGGTTACCCGTTCTTGGAACTAGCCAAGAAATAACCACAAACCAAGGTCGAACTCGAGTAGTATCGGCGCTTGATTTATTACTTGCTTCCCTTATCTGAACAATTATACTCACATGCACGTTGCATTTGTTCTACTGGCAGACTGCAGATGCGGATGTTGTTTTCAATCTTAGGTGACTGGGGGTGATCAGGCTCCAGCTGCCCAGAGATCGAACCACTAGGTGACGAGAATCCCTGGAGTCCCTTCGGATCTGTGGGAGGGCTCTACTGCTTCCGGTCCGGTCCTGAGTTCTTGCTGTCATGGGTTACATCTCTCTGTTGGCCGCTACTGTCGGAGGTTTATATATAGTCCCATATACACCTTGATTACCCTTACACAGTAATATTTCGGTTCAACCCTTGCAACTGGTTTCTTACACTCATACTGTCTCAGTCACTCCTTACATATTGATTACATATTCATAAGCATGAATACAATTGGTGTTATAGCTTTAAGCAATCACCTCACATCAGCGAGGACTTCTGCTGTTTGTGGTTCAGATAGGAAATTGTGCAAACCGCACTTTAAGAGCAAGGTAACTGGTAAAACAGGAAACCTACACAGACACAGACTGCATTCGGAAGAGCAAAAAGGGAGGGAGTAGATGGGGAAGAAAAGGGGGGCACGTACAGCAGGGCGTATGGGGACCGTGTCCGGCTACAGTTCTCTCCTTCCTCTATAATTTAGGTAATTTGCATTAACACAGAGGCTTTCTGGCTTGCTTTTGGATCCAAAGCCATCAGCAGCTCAGAGACTCTGTCTTAAAAGGGACACAAACAACTTCCACCAGATTTAATTAAGTAGCATGTTTTGTTTGCATTTCTTTTATCCCTTCTATAATATACACTGCACATGTCCTGGGAAAAATGCACATTCCTTCCATAGTTTAACTTCTAGAACATTATATTAATGATATTATTTTTTACATACGGTGTAACTGTTTCTTTTGTGCTCACAGAGTTTTCATGTATCCTTATCAAAGTGACAGTCTGATTACACAGAGCCACCTTAAGGCTCAGTGTTCCGAATGTTGCTTTTTTTGTCCACCTCACCCCTGCTCTTGCTCCAGAGGGACACCGTCTTTTTTTTAAATTTATTTCTTATTCTTTTACTACAGCTCTTATCTGCTATTTTGTTACCAGAAAACGAATCCAGAATCATTCTCCTGGGTTTCACTGCCCTGCTGCAGCCACCACTTTGGTCTTTAAAAAGATATTGAACTTTATAAAGCATTGAGGTACCTTAAGGGTTAAATGCTCAATACCAAAGCCAAACAACACCAGTTACCTGTGTCTGGCAAACAGTGTCTGTCAGTTTTGCAACTTTGAATGAAAGATTCAAATGGATTTTTAGTGGTATTATTGAAAAACAAAACAAAACCAATTTATCTTAAACTCACAGAACAGAATTTTACAAACCAGGAGTGTTGGTTTAGGGCCTAAACACTCCACATATTTACACAATATATTTATACACACATACACACTATTTTGCTTAACATCCCCTTTCACTGCTTTAATTTTTACACAGCTGTACATAGATTACATTTGTATACATTTGGGGGCAGTTACGTTGCAATAGAAACCCCTTATGTTCTTTTAGCGAATTTGACTAAATTGTTCCTAGTCAAATGATTTAAATCAGATTGTCTCTTTGTCTGGCTTATTTACAGACCTTCCTTTGGAAAAGGGACCATTTACCCTTCAGAATGGCTGCAAAGAAACCAAAAATTCTCTTTGTATAACACTTTTCCTTTTTGACATTTTTTACAAAGTTCAGCTGCTTAATTCCCTCCAGCCTCTGCAGAGTTAACTTCTCACTCTCTTTCCTTAAATCACTTGCTTATCCTCCAGACTGACACCTCCATCAGCTAAAATATCACCCTTCCAAGTATTGTCTCAGGGATCTGTACTTACTTACTCCTCCCCTTACTCCTGCCACTATGACCTCAGGGCTTCCAACTTATTCTCCAATCTCCTTCTCTGTTGCCTGCCTGCTTGTCTGGGCCCAATCCTGCTTTCCTCGCTGAACCGCCCCTTCCCGTGGGCACAGGCTTTGTCCCAGTAACCATTTAGCAAGGAGGGTGGGCTCCTCAACTAGACCCCACCCCTCCTGGTCCTTTTTCTTTGTTCCCTTTCTCTCTTGTTGCTCTGAGGGGGTCATTCTGCCAGATAGGTAATGACCCATTCTGACAGCAGGCACAGGTACTCTGCTATTATTTACGGTGTTAGACTCTATCAGTTCAGTCCAAAAGACCTTAGGCTGCCCAGGCATTTGCCACCAAGTTGTTACCCGCACAAAATTCTCTGTTACTCACACACTCAAGGGCACCTGCCCTTACTGTGTTCCTAGGGCTCAAGGTGTCACCTTACAATGTAGGGCAATCACCTTACCCTGTTCCTAGGCCTCAGGCAGAGCCCTGCAGGTGTGCAGGACCTTTTACCAGTGAAAGAGCCTTACACAGTAATATCCTACATAAGCTCTATTTATTAACAATCACCCAAACCAGACTGCACACACTACACATAGAATCATAGAATATCTGGGTTGGAAGGGACCTCAGGAGGTCATCTAGTCAAACTGCTTGCTCAAAGCAGGACCAATCCCTCAGATTCCTAAATGCTGCCCCCAAGGATTGGGCTCACAACGCTGGGTTTAGCAGGCCAATGCTCAAACCACTGAGCTATCCCTCTCCCCACATACAGTGCTCACCACTCCCAATCAGGAAGATGAACTTTTCTTGATGGCCAGTCAGGATCAGGTCCATCTGGGGGACTCCAGTTTCTGCATGGTGTCATTGGCAGAGAGTTGAGGTCTGGCAGCTCTGTTCTTGGGGCTGTGTCCTGGAGTTGGTACCCAAAGAACTTCCTTTTGGACCCCAGTTTATATAGTGAAATTTGAGCCTTTTTAATCTGTACCTTAACCAATCATGATACTAAAATTTTACTAACCAATCCTAACATAGTGTCACAAAATTCTCTAACCAATCCTATCCCAAAACCTTAATTGATTTACACCTAGCAAAATTAATGATGTAACAGACAGAAACAATTAAAGAACCAGACAGATAAACAATAGGGAAGTGGGGACCATAATGACAAAACAATAAAGAAATGAGGTTTTCACAACCACAGCTATTGATGAGTGATTTCTTGACAGACAGGATGCTATCAAACTAAATCCCTGCCCCGGCCCCACCTCTTTCCCGAGCGTGTCTTGTTCCCCCTCCCTCACAGCGCTTGCTGCCGCGGAGCAGAACTATGCAGTCATAGAGAAGCAATACCTGGCTGTGGGGTGGGCCCTTAAGAAGCTGCAGGTATAACTATTTGGGCAGCACTTTACTGTGTACACTGACCACTCATGCTGCACCAAATGAAAGGGGCTAATGCCAAGCTCCTGAGATGGAGTCTGAGCCTCCAGGATTACGAGATGGAGGTGGGCCACGGGAATGGGAGTATGAATGTTATAGCCGAGGCTTTGTCCCGGATAGAGGTACCTGAACCTCCCTGGGGCCCTGGCTGAAGTGACCCTGCTCAGTTCAGACTCGAAGTGGGGAGAGATATGATGAAGTGGGGGATTTTGTTAGTGTTTTGCATTAATATGGTGCGTACCTCAGTTTCCCTGTGTGCTGCATGTGTAACGAGGTGGTGGGAGAGGGGGTTTGTGGTTGCAGAGGGCCAGGTGTGACCCTGCCTAGCAGCCTGGACTCTGGACACTGGCCTGGACACTGTGGATCTTAGCAGCCAGTGACCCAGAGGCCCATCCCATCTTGGGAGCCAGCTGGTTCTGGCCCTGTTGTGAACATATAGCTAAGGGTAGCATAAAATCCCGCCTGAGCATCTGTACTGAATCCTTACCTGTAAGCGGTTAAGAAGCTCAAATAACCTGGTTGGCACCTGATCAAAAGGACCAATAAGGAAAGAAAATACTTTCAAATCAAGGGGGGAGGTTTTCTTTGTGCTATCTTTCTTGCTCTCTCTCTGGACGGAGAGAAAGACGAGGCAGGAAAAAATCTCCTGAAAACATACCTGAAATGAGCACCTAAGATTACAAAAATTGTAAGTAAGGGCAAGGAAATGCGTTAGATTATCTTTTGTTTTAGCTTGTGAATTTTCCCTATGCTAAGAGGGAGTTTTATTCCTGTTTTTAGTAACTTTGAAGCTGAGCCTAGAGGGGAATCCTCTGTGTATAAAATCTTTCTATTACCCTGTAAAGTTACCTTCCATCCTGATTTTTGCAGGTGTGATTCTTTTCCTTTTCCTTTAAATAAAATTATTTTTTTAAGAACCTGATTGATTTTCAGTGTCCTAAAAACCAAGGGGTTTGGTCTGTGCTCACATTGTAACTAATTGGTTAATATATTATTCTCAAGCCTCCCCAGGAAAGGGGGTGAAGGGGTTTTGGGGGAATATTTTGGGGAACAAGGGACTCCAAGTGACGCTTTTCCTGAATTTTTTGTCTAAATCCCTTGGTGGTGGCAGCAATACCTTCCAAGGACAAGGGAAGGAATTTGTGCCTTGGGGAAGTTCTTAACCTAAGCTGGTAAAAATAAGCTTAAGGGGTCTTTTATGCTGGTTCCCACATCTGTACCCCAGAGTTCAGAGTAGGGAGGGAACCCTGACAGGACCGTAGGAGGATAAAGAGTGGAGGAGAGAGGGCCCCATAAGGCAGCTGGTTCTGGTCAGTTGGGAAACAAAGGATGGAAGAGATGGAGCCCAGATGACCTATTTGCCCAGGAACAAAGACAAAGGGTGGAGGAGGGGCTGGTGGGGGAGGGGATATGGGGGGCTCATCTGGAAGGAGGTCGCTTCTGGACTGGGGACAAAGACGGGCCTGAGCTACCTGGACGGGGTCAGACCCAGCTCGACTGTGCTGAGACTGGCCAGGTCTGAGGGCCCTGAGAACTGCCTGTGCTGGGTTCAGACAGTCAATAAACCTCCTGTGTTATGCTGGCTGAGGGACACTGCAGGGTAGAGATCGGGGGACGTTGCTCCCTCTGGTTGGGGACGCCCTGGTGGTGCAGAGGTAGGGGACTCCCTGAGGGGGCTGACGGTGACAGGCAGGTTGAAGGCTCGGGGAGGTGTGGTTCCAGGAGGCGCTGGATCCCAGGTCTTAATCCCTCCAGAGTGTGTGTGACCCCGAGAAGAGCTGTCACACTGAATGGGGGTCCTCCCAGGGATCATAAGGAGTCGAGAGAGCCTGGGGCCTGGGAGGTTGTGACTCCACCCAGATCTGGTTCAATAGGTTTAATACAAGAAATAAAACATAATTACCATCATTATATAAAATATATCCTAAAATAATAGTCAACATATGTATATATCCAGTATATGTGTGTTTGCAAAGTCTATATGTACTCTCTCTCTCTCTGTGTGTTTATATATGTGTTTGTGTGTGTGTGTGTGTGTGTACACACACACATATATATATATATATTATATTAACATAAAACTGTATATATATATGTGTGTGTGTAGATATATAATAACATAATAATAGATACACACACACACACACACACACACATATATGTAGAGAGAGGTATATATCTACATAAAAATATTGAACACAATCAATCCAGCATTTCTCCAAAGACTTAATACTTGCTCACACACTAAGATTATGTCTGGTTTGTGTAACTTCGCCATCTGGTGGCTCCATCAGCGTGTTGTTCCCATCCCATCTCTCCTATGCAGGATTCTTTGCCCAGAGACCAGACCTGGGCCTGAGTGTCCCAGAATTGGTGCGAGCCTGGGTGGGTCTCTGCTTCATCATCCCCTGGACATTCAAGCCACTGATGAGGCCGGATTGGATGGTGGGATCTGTGGGCCTTGGTTCATGGAGCAAGTGGACGTCTGTTGGGGAAAACCCGTCACTGCCAACATCCCCTGCTGAGAGGTGTTGGGGGAGGCGCAGGTCCACTTGTGGATGCTGGGGTACCTGGAGAAGATGCGCTGCTCCTTTGGCATCAAGAACATGAGATACGGGGATGGGGGCTGCTATTATCTGCACATCAGCAAGGGGAAATTGTTCAGCACAGCTACCGAGCAACACAGCCTGCACTCATTGTCCCAGGTATCCCACCACTGCCACCTGAGCCAGCCAGTCCCCTGCCCTGGCATCCAAGACATCGCCCACAAGAGGGGAAAGGCCCAGTGGCCCATTCCCCGCCTGACTAGTGGCTTGAAACAAAAATAGGTAACAAAACTGTTTGGGTAGAAACAAATTTTTTGGCGAACCAAACATTTGAAAAAAATACTTTGAGGTCAATCTGAAAGCATAATCTGATCAATTTTGAGGGAACCCAAAGTCAGGGGAAAAAATCTTTTCATGTAAAACCAAAAATGGAAATTGGTCAAAATTTTCAATGAACCAGAAGGTCAGAAATTGATCTGGTTTGAGAATGAAACATTTTGTTTCAATTTCAAGCATTTTAGATGTTTTTTAACTACAAAGTAAAATTACAGGAAATTTCAAACCATACAGTGTGTTTGAATCGAGAAAGTGAAACGTTTCTTTTTGAAAACGCCTAAATGAAATCTTTCAATTTTGGGGAATTTTGGGAGTTTTTTTTCCCCAAACAAACAAATTGGCAAAATCGACCCAGATTCACACAAAGTTTTGGTGTTGCCAAATTTGCATTTTGCACCCAAAAATAGTTTGTCAGTGAAACTTTCTCCGCGCGCTGGCTGGGAGCATCCGTCAGAGCCGCCGGGTTGGGCGTTGTCCTTACATTGAATTCTTTGAGTAGTGAGTTCTAAACTGCCTAACCTGTCCTGGCTGGAGTAATTAGCATTATTACTGTTAGTATCATATTGTGCTCTGTCATTCATTATGTAAAGTGGTACAATCAAATAATAGCATTCTCCTAGAATGTAGCTTTAGCTTGTACTCACTTTAGTAATTCCAGTTTAAAAAACATTAGCTAAACACAGAACTAGAGACATTACGCAGATGAAAGTCGCTTATTTTTAAATTGTATTTTTAGTTATATCTGTAAATTAACAACATTTGCATGAAAATAACTGCAGTTCCAACTATGATACCAATAGCAATGATGGAGTCAAATGTTAGTGAGTCACATACAAATACATGATTGTGGTCGGTAAACATAAATGCCAAAATAATTAGAAAAATTAATTCCCTTTCTTAATAAAAGAGAAAAAAACCCTTAATCACATATGTTGAAATTAAGTGAAAAACAATTGACTAAAATAGAGGAGATAATGGCAGTAACACAGTGTGTCTGTGTGAGCAGATTTTATTTATCTCTACTAAAGATAGTGTACAAAGTATCAGACATGTGTTTCTGATATCTGCCTTAAAGCTCCAGAACTGATACTTCAAGGCTTAGGATTGGGAATATCTTGCTGTATTATGTCCTGATTGTTCTTAATTTACATATAAGCTTTAAACGTGGCTTTAATTGGCTTTTGTATATACTTTTTCTTTCTTTATGTAACAATTAGATACAGTGCTCCTGTCAGCTAATCCCTAAGTTATTATCTGCAAAGCCTCAAGAGTTTTCAGGTTCCTAAGTAGTCCCTGGAATCATGGTCAAATTTTCCTCCCCCCGCCCCAAATCTGAACTGGTGCCCCGCCCCGGGTGAGCCAGGAGTGGCCAGAGGGCTGCAGGAGTCCGTGGGCTCTGGCGAGATGCAGCCCACGTGTGACAGCGCGAAGCCTTGAGCCACATGCCGAGCGTCAGGCACCACAAGCCCCAGCAGCAGCGCAGGAGGGTGGCAATACACCATGTGCCAGGTCCCCCTGACTTCTGCGCTGCTGCTGGTGGTGGCGTTGCTTTCAGAGCTGGGTGCCCGGCCAGCACCTGACAGTATCAGGCCACCCTGCCAGGACTTAATTTGAGCTCTGGCATCTCTTTCAATACAAATTAAACTGTGGGAGGGAACGGAGCCCATGGGGGCCAGGAGTGATGGGGGGGCACCAAAATACAAGTTCGCCCAGGGTGCCATTTTCCCTAAGGCCGGCCCTGGTCATAACCATCAGGGCAACAAACAGATCATCTACTGCTCATATAAATATTACAGGCAGCTTCCACGTGCTTCCCAGGCCCATGGGTCTGAGCTGGAGGGGTAGGGAGGGGGCGGGATACCGGGCTAGATGGACCCATGATGGGTCTGATTCGGAGGGGTAGGGAGGAGGCCAGGTACTGGGCTAAACTGTCTTGTTGGCCTCACCCGGGGTGGCAGTGCCCCAGCTGAGGTCTCATTCTCCATTTCCTCAGTCCTGTGAGATTCCAATTCCTTGTTGGCTCTTCGGTGGCTGAGGAACGACAGCATGTCCTGGGGGGGGGGAAGAGAGAGAGAGAGATTCTGGGGTATATAAGTGGCTGGCAGTCAGAATAGATAGAGTGATAGATAGATGTATGGGTGGGTGGATGGGATGGTAGGTGAGTAGGTAGATGGGTGCGTGAATAGGTAGGTAGGCCGGGTGGTAGGTGGGTAGATGGGTACATAGGTGGGTGGGTAGGTAGTTAGTTGGGTAAGTGGATAGAGAGGTACGTAGGTGGGTAGATCAGTAGGTGGGTAGGTCAGTGGGTGGTTAGGTAAGTGGGTTGGTAGCTAGGTGGGGTAGTAGGTAGATGGGTGGGCCAATGGGTACATAGGTAGGTAGGTGGGTACGTAGGTGGGTGGGATGTTAGGTGGGTGGGTGAGTAGGATGGTAATTTTGTAGGTAGGTAGCTAGGCGGGATGGTAGGGGGGTAGATGGGTGGGTCAGTAGTTTGGTAGTTAGGTGGGTACATAGGTGGGCAGATTGATAGGTGGGTCAGTAGCTGAGTTACCATCCGTAATAGAGCAGGGTGAGGTAATAGGCCAGTAAGAATCCAGTCGCCACGAAGACGAATTTGCAGCTGATTTCGATAAATGACTGACTAAGGCCACCTGTGGGAGATGGAGCAAGCCAAAAGTCTGGGGTAGATCCCTGCAACCCCTGTCCCAAGCCAGCCAGCCCCCGCCCTGGAGCTGGGTCGAAGCTGGTGCCTCCTAGAGGGGACATTCCCAGCCCCCTGAGCCAGCCGGTCCCTGCCTTTAGGCCAGGTGAGAGCCAGCGCCCCCTAGAGGGGAAATTCCCCAGCTCCTATGCCAGCCAAACCCACCCTGGTGCTGGGTCGGAGCCGGCGCCCGCTTGAGAGGAAAGGTCCCATGGTCAATCCCCACCCCTGGGCCAGATTGGAGATTGCACCCCATAGTAGGAATGGGGTCTCACCTGTTTCCAGTGGGCTCAGCAGTACAGCATACATCCTGTCAGTGTTGGAGCCAAGGAAGAAGATCCTGGGGTCCCAGTGCCAGTTTCCTGTCCAGCTCAGGGTGCTGATGGCCTCATCCCCCTGGGCCCAGGAGCTGACCTGCAGGGCCCCCCGTGAGCTGTTCCCTGTCAGGGACTCCCCGTCCACCTGCCACTGGAGCCGGGGCGGGGGCTGGGAGCGCAGGGAGCAGCTGCAGCTTAGGCTGGTCCCCTGGCACTGGCAGGATGTGTTCAGCCCAATCCCCAGCTGGGGGCTGTCTGGGGAATGCAGGAGACACAGCCACAAATTAATAGTCAGAGAGTGAAACCCAGAGGCAGGGAGTCCCATGGGTTAACCATACTAATACCCAGGGGCAGGGAGTCCCCTAGATTAACCTGCTAATATCCAGTGGCAGAGTCTCCCACGGGTTCTTCTGCCCTGGGGTGTCTCTTCGGCTGGCCCCCAGGCACTGATCTGGCCCCATCCTTGGTCAGTTGGACTTCACACCAACCCACCTGCTTCTTTACCCTCAGTCTGGGCTCTCATGGCCCTTCTAGACAGCCCAGGAGTCCAATCAAGCCTCAGCTGCCCCCATTGAGGCTGCCCTTGATGCAGCAAATTAACTATGATGGCCTCCCGGTCCCCAAACGTATCCTCCCCAGGGCGGGCCAGAGCCAGGGGTCTAAAATACCCCACTCCCGCCCCCACCCCAGTCCCAGCCACCACCAGGGACATCAGAAACACACACCCCGTGGGTCATTTGCCTTCTCCCCTCGGTTCATCTCTCCCCAGCCCTCTCCTTTTGCCCCCGGTCTTGGCCAGCCAAGCCTGGGTACTTTGCAGCCAGGCTGCCCTGCTGCGCCCAGAAGGGCAGCTACAAGCAACACCCAAAACAGCCAGATGCTGGTACCGGCTGGGCAGGCCTGGCAGGGTCCGTCCACGCTACCCTCAAAGCCCCGCTGCGCTGAGGCTCAGAGCCTGGGTCCGTTGGGTCGGGCTCATGGGGCTCGGGCTGCGGGTCTTTGATTTCAGCACGGACGTTTCCTCCGAGGTCTGTGTAGATGTTCAGGGTCGGGGTGGGGCCTGGGCTCAGAGTTGAACCGCTCCTTGCTGCTGTCAAGTTGCCCCATGTATGGCTTCATAAGCCACGGCATTAAGGGGTAGGCAAAATGCCCAGGATCACAATGGGCATTTTGGCTTCCCCTACACAGATCTTCTGGTCCGTGAAGAAAGTCCCTGCTTGCAACTTTTTGAACAAGCCAGTGTTCCGAAAGATGCATGTGTCATCATGCACCTTTCCGGACCAGCCTGCATTAATGCCTGTGAAATGCCCACGATGGTCCACAAGCGCCTGGAGAATCATTGAGAAATACCCCTTGTGAGTAATATACTCAGTGGCTAGGTGGTGTGGAAGCAGAGAAAGAACTGACAGGAAGGGGATTGCAATGCATGACAGTTCGTTAGCAAGAGTTAGGCTAACTGTAACCCTAATAACGCGAGATTTGTAGAAGCGAGGAATGTGTGAGGCGAGTGGGAAAGAACTGTGTGAGAAGTTGTTGCGACCTTGTGTAGATAATATGGAAAGTAGACTAAGAGTCTACATTAGTGAGCAAAACAAGATATCAGAATGACCTATGTATAAACAAAATGCAGTTGTTGCTCATTATTGTCTGTAACAAAAGGTATAAATGCTTGCTGTAATTGTTTACCTGTTGAGAGACCTGTTTAGCTCTCTCCCTCTATGCAATTGATAGAGAGAAAGAAAATAAAGCATCTGACTTGCTGTACCCAAACAAATAGTGAGAACTGTGTTTTTCTCTGACAATTTGGGGGCTCGTCCGGGATGGCAACGCCCGCAAAGGCACCGGCAGCTGCTACGGATCGTTCCCCTTCGAACCCCATGGCGCCACAATAGAGGTAGGAGACCTTTTGAAATCTCTATTGGGGTGTCGGAGGACGACTATCCCTGGGCCGTCTGTTCCTGTTGGGCTCACGCCATCCAAACTTACTGACTGTGCAGCAAGGTCAGATGCTGAGCGGCTTAGGGGAATTGTTGCCGCCCCCTGTATGCATATGCGAGGTGCAAAGGTATGCACTGGTGTTGAGGGGTTGTTACTGCCTCAGGAGGGGTTTTTTACCGCCTCAAGTGATGCATCGAGGTACTTGGGAATAGTACCTGGAGGTACTTGGGAATAGTACCTGGAATAAGGCCTTGGTGTGTGTGTGTGTGTGTACACCAGTGTGAATTGAGAGTTACCGGAAGACGCCCAGAGTACTCTGCGAAGTCTTTTGGCTCGTGACCAGAACTACTCTAATGCAAGCCCGGTAACTAGAGGATCTTTTAGGAGATCCGACCCACGGTAAGCTAACTCGGCCTGTCATCGTCCGGCGAGGAGACTACCTGGGTCTAGGAGTGTGTGAACCCATCTTCCCTCCCCTTTTCCTCTCTTTCTGAGCCACTGACAGTCTGATCATCTCACTGGATGCAACAGAGTAAGCGGCGCCGTCTCTCTGAGACTAGCCGACGCTCTTTGCTGAAGGGAGGTGTAGGAGGGTCGTGGCCATCCTCATTAGCCTCTCCTGTGTGAGTACCCTGAAGGGAGAGATCCTTAGTTTATGTGCCCCTAGAGCGGACAGGGCATCCTCCCTGTGTGTGTGATTGGAAAATGGGTGGGGGACAGTCTAAGGATTCCCTTTCACCCACTTTTGGGTACCCCAGCTTATTTCATGTACGTACATTATGGTCCTAAAACCTGCAGGTATTTAGATAATTGGAATGGTAAAATGTGTGTAAGACAGAGTCTTTGTACCAAGGTGCAAGGCTCTCCTTTCTTCTGCTGAATAAAGCAACCTTTCCTTATCCCTGTCTGGCTGTTATTGGCTCTCAGCTAGGTGGACCCGATATTTCGGTGACAGTTACTGGCGACTCCGGTTAATGAATTTCTGTCTTATACATTTGGGCGTTAAGTGTGTGGACGGAACTGAGCCTCTCATTCGTAATTCCTCAGAGTGGAAGCCATCACGTGCGATGAAGCTCTGAGGTCGAATTGGGATCCTTCTGTCCCATCCCCTGTAGCGGTCAGTATTAGTAGAAATTCCTGTAATAGGATCCTATTAGGCCATAATTCCCTCTGTTCTCTGTGTAATTCTCTGTTAGAGTGTCAGCAGGCAGATGGGTGGGTCTCTGGTAAAACCCTCTGAGGATAGCCCTTTGGATTATATGTTAAGTAAATGGCCTTTACCTGGTGTTAATAATAAAAAAAAAAAAAATAGTTACACCTTGTGTAGAAATTGATGTGGCTAGTGTTGTAGAAATTGAATTGTGGAGAGGATGTGCATTTTCCCCAGAACATGTGCAGTGTATATTGTAGTAGAGGTAAAAGAAATGCAAACCTACCAATATAGGTTGTGTTGTCTTTTTCAGATCACTGTGTGTTTGAAAGCAGAAGTTAGAAGTAAAAGGCAATCAAAAGTCTGGGAAAGTTAATTGTGTCCCTTTTTAAGTAAGAATCTCTAAGCTGTGGATAGCTTTGGATCTGGAAGCAAGCCAGAAAGCATCTGTATTAATGCAATTTTCTAACTAATAAGGTAGAAGCCACTGAAACCTGGGCTGCCTATGAAACAAATACAAGGAAATATGGGGTAATTCCTCTGTTTTGCCTAAAATCAACAAGAGTATGTGTATATAAAGGAAATATTTTAAGCAATGACTGACTACCCAGAAGGGGTAGTCCTCTGTTCTTTTGTCTTTCAGATCATCAGAGAAAATGGATGCCAGCTGAATAGCATTCAATGTACCATGCATTTACTGGTACAATAGGAATTATTTTTGTGTTCTTTGTCCTGTCTTGTGGTGTTTGTCTTGTGGCCAGAATTGTTGGGTTTAATATTTTCATAGGACAGTCTAGTTCAAAATTAAATAGAAGGGTTAAATCAAAAAGCAGATACTTGTTTTATTCAACTTGGAATACAAAGTGTTTGGATAAATCAGGAAAATGTGATATACTAAAGTCTAATACATTTGCTTAAGTAAGAAAAAGAAACTTCATTGGCCAGATTTTTTTAATTGAAAAAAATTGTTGTTAAAATTTGCATACCAACAGTCTTTGGAAGCAAGGACATGGAAGGTTAACCCACTCCCCATATTGCCCATGGGATCCTTCTGGCTACCTCAGATTTCTAGCCAGAGGGCTGGGGAGGGAGGAAAGCTATTGGACACCAGAGGTTGTACCGAGTGGACTCCTCAAAAGTGGGTGTGCTTGTCCTGGTTTGTTGTTCCAAAGCTCTGTAATAAAGTTATTTTACTGGAAGGGTGTATATGGCATACATTGAATAATAAGAGTAATGTACTGTATAATGGCAATGTGTATGTGTTCATTGTTGGGAAAAGGAGTATGAGTGAAGAGTGGAAGTTTCCTTTGTAGGTTAAAAGAAGCCAAAAAGAAGGAGAAGGAAAAAGAACAGAACGAGTTAACTGGAAAAAATAGCTAGCAAGCTCAGACCAAAGATAAGACGCTGGCCCCATCCAAGGACACTGCCTACAGCTAAGACTTGGCTGAAAGCCAAGAAAAGGGGGGCCTGAATGTGCCCAAGCAACTATGAGATCTGCAAAACACTGCCAGGCATTAATGAAATGTGTTAGGTTTCTTTTCTCACAGATAAAAGAAGTGCTACCCAAAGACCCTAGCAGCCCTGCCATTCACTGAAACCAGGAGACTGAGTCTATGTAAAGTCCATCAACAAAAGACTGCTTTGGCTCCACACTGGAAAGGCCCTTTCCAAGTCCTGTTAACCACCAACACCGCTGTGAAGTGCCAAGGACTGCCTACCTGGACCCATGCTTCTCACTGTAAAAAGACCCCTCCACCTCGGGAGGGCTCTCCGACTGATAAGCCTATTTCTCCTTCTAGCTCTGCTGTGCCTTC
The DNA here is from genome assembly GCA_023634205.1 of Actinemys pallida. Taxonomy (NCBI): domain Eukaryota; kingdom Metazoa; phylum Chordata; order Testudines; family Emydidae; genus Actinemys; species Actinemys pallida. The sequence goes on from JALMGD010000030.1 coordinate 4,612,169, forward strand.
TGAACAGCAGGAAAAGGGGAAAAAAGACAAGGTGAAGTGCTAGTAACCTCTCCCTTGTCCACTGACAGACCTACTGTTGCTTTGAATTTTTCTAAAAGAAGCAAAACCATTACAGGGTGATGTGCTAGTAACCTCTCCCCTGTATGATGCCGAACCATGACTGTTTCAGGAAAAGAGAAGAAGGAACACTTGCTTCATTGGAACCACAAAGTCCAGGGATTCCTGACTACAAGAGACATTAAGAACTGACCCTGGTGAAGAAACAAAGAATTATACACTGGCAGGAAGAAACTTGTGGGACCCATGCTTGGGAACGTGGTATTGATTGGATTTTGGGGTTTATTCTACAGGCTGAGCCCTGTGTTTTGGATAAGTCCTTCAGCATGTGGCTAATTGCCCTCCCTAATTGGATTTTAAATGATAAGTACCAAAGGCACCTTGTTGCCATTGCCCCTGCCATCTCCTCCATTACACTATTACCCCTGTAACACATCCAAATACAGACAATGCCATATATTTGATAAAACCAATGACTAAGGCCTTCACACTTTAGTGATTTATTTAAATATTGTTTGAAAAAAAATATTTTTAAGGTTCAGGATATCCCATATAAGCGAACAATTGAATGGATCAGTGGAGATAAAAGTATATGATATCACTACCAGTGAACCCCAAGAATCTGTAATTACAATTGATGGGTTCTATAGCGAATGTTCCTGGAATTTGCACTGTGTTAAATGAGAGAGGCCCTTATTGTTATTTGGTCACCCAATTAGTGAACAATTAAACGAATACCCAAATTGCTCACAGGGGGCTGCCATTAGATTAGCACAACAGAGGGCTTGGGTTATTTCCTCTAGAACAGTGGTTCCCAAAGTGGGGTTCGCGAACCCCTGGGGGTTCGCAGAACGTTACAGGGGGTTCGCCAGAAAAAAATCAGTAATGGCGGCCAGAGGACCCCGGCATTGGAGGCAGCAGGTGGGACCTGGTTGCAGGGCAGACAACCAGAGCCCCAGGGAGAGCAGGGCCGTGCAGTTGGGGCTGGCAGCCCAAGCCCTGCCCCTGTCAGCGCAGGAGCCGGCAGCCCCGAGCCCCAGCGCTCCTGCGGGGCTTGCAGCCCCGAGCCCCTTGAGAGCGGGGCCGGGCAGTTGGGGCCGGAAGCCCGAGCCCTGCCCCTGTCAGCGCGGGAGCCGGCAGCCCCGAGTCCCAGCGCTCCTGCGGGGCTTGCAGCCCCGAGCCCCTTCAGAGCGGGGCTGGGCAGTTGGGGCCGGCAGCCCAAGCCCTGCCCCCGTCAGCGGGGGAGCCGGCAGCCCGAGCCCCAGCGCTCCGTCGGGGATGGCAACCCCGAGCCCAAGGGAGAGCGGGGCCGGGCACTTGAGGCCGGCAGCCTGAGCCCTGCCCCTGTCAGCAGGCCAGCTGGCAGCCTGAGCCCCAGCGCTCCAGTGGGGCTGGCAGCCCCGAGCCCCTTGAGATCGGGGCCGGGCAATTGGGGCCGGCAGCCCGAGCCCCAGCGCTCCTGCGGGGCTTGCAGCCCCGAGCCCCTTCAGAGCGGGGCCGGGCAGTTGGGGTCGGCAGCCCAAGGCCTGCCCCCGTCAGCGGGGGAGCCGGCAGCCCCGAGCCCCAGCGCTCCGGCGGAGCTGGGAGCCCCGAGCCTCAGGGAGAGCAGGGCCGGGCAGTTGGGGCCAGCAGCCCGAGCCCCAGCGGTCAGTGGGACCTGCAGCACAAGCTCAGTGGAGCTCAGTTGACCGGGGCGGTCAATGGGGTCCAGCAGCAGGAGCCCCAGGGAGTGTGGATCCAGCAGCCCAGGCCCTGGTGCGGGGCCAGTAGCCTGAGCCCTGTGGTGGGCAGGTTGGCAGCTGAGACCCCCAGACCTGCAGGTGGCAGCTCGGACTCCTGTCTTTGTCAGACAGGGGAAGTTGGCATGGAGGGCAGAGTTAGCAGGAGCAATGCTGTACGTCGGGGGTGGTCCAAGCTAATTTGTCCCTCGCAGGACACCCTCCTAGGGAGAAACCTCGTGGCGGAAGAAAAGCTGTTTGGGAGCCAAACCAGCCGGAAGCACGTTGTAGCCAGTGTAGCAGTGTTAAGGTGCCTCTGTAATTGTCATTCTCTTTGGAGTGCTGTTTTGCTTCAGTGAGACTTGAGTGAATCTTCTCATTTTCTAGTTTGTTGGTTGTTAGCAGTCTCTCTGTGTTGTTTTTATTAGAACTTTTGTACACAAGTTCAATGGATAAGTGGCTGAAAAAGGAAAGTGTAAAGACGCAAGAATCAGCTAGTGTTTCCTCAAGTCCACACTGTGGAAAATCTACATCTAATGATCATGACGGTCCTGGAAAGTCACTTACAAAGAAAAGAAAATATGATGATGATTATATAAAATATGGCTTTACATGCATTGGTGATCAAGAATGTCCAAAACCACTGTGTGTGATTTGTGGTGATGTTCTAGCAAACAGCAGCCTCAAACCTTCTCTACTTCGGCGCCATTTAGAAACTAGGCATCCTGCACAACTCGACAAGCCTGTTGATTTTTTCAAGCGAAAATTAGCTGAGAGGAAAAGTGACATTACCAGTTTTATATCCAAAGCAAGTACTGATAATGAAAATGCACTTGAAGCATCATACCGCGTGAGCTACCGAGTAGCTAAAGCATCAGAAGCCCATACCATAGCAGAGAGCTTGATTGGTCCATGTATAAAAGACGTAGTTCATTGCATGCTCGGAGAAAAGGCTGCAAAAAGGATTGACATGGTACCTTTGTCCAATAATACGTTGTCACGAAGAATTAATGACATGTCAAATAACGTAGAGACCACAATTGTACAGAGAGTGAAAAATAGTCCATATTATGCTATACAGTTGGATGAATCAACTGATGTAGCTAATCTAGCTATTTTGCTACTGTTTGTACATTATGTGAATGAAGGTCTGGTTGAAGAAGACTTGTTGTTTTGCCGACCACTGGAAGAACGTACAACTGGAGAAGATATCTTCAATCTGACTAATGCATATTTTCAAGAAAAGGAAATAGATTGGTCCCGTTGCCTAGGCATTTGCACTGATGGGGCCACATCAATGACGGGGAAGTATACTGGATTTGTAGCTCGAGCAAAAAAGGTTGCATCAAAAGTCTCTTGGACTCATTGCAGCATCCATAGACAAGCCCTCGCAACAAAACGCATGCCTGAGGGACTGAAGGAAGTGCTGGACAATGCAGTGAAAATGGTGAATTTCATAAAATCACGGCCAACAAATTCCAGAATATTTCACGTACTTTGTGAAGAAATGGGTAGTATACACGATTGTCTGTTGACCCACACTGAAGTTAGATGGCTCTCACGGGGCAAAATCCTGGTGCGCTTGTTTGAGCTTAGAACGGAAATCCTAGTTTTTTTCAACAGCCACCCTTTCCACCTTGCCAGCTGTATGGAAAATAATGTCTGGCTCCAGAGCCTAGCTTATTTAGCAGATATTTTCTCAAGAATTAATGACCTAAATTTATCTCTTCAAGGTCTCAATATAACAGTTTTCAATGTGCAAGACCGAGTTGAATCCATGATAAAGAAGTTGCAGTTCTGGGAAAGTTGTTTGGAAAACAATCAAACTGAGTGTTTCAGTAATCTTCATGACTTCCTGGCAGAACATAAACTTCAGTTGGATCAGTGCACTAAAACCAATATAACTGCACACCTAAAAGGACTTTGCACAACATTCAGGGATTACTTTCCAGCTATATCAGGCGATAATGACTGGATTCGCAACCCTTTTGATGATACCACTTTCTCAACACAGATATTGAACACTGAGGAAAAAGAGAAATTGATTGAGATCTCCTGTGATTACGAACTGAGAAGGAGTTTCAGAAATCTGTCATTGATCAACTTTTGGCTGAGTTTAAGAAACGAGTATCCCCTTCTGGCAGAAAAAGCTGCTGCAGTTTTGTTACCATTTTCAACAACATACTTATGCGAGAAAGCGTTTTCCTCGTATGCACATCTGAAAACGAAATACAGAAACAGACTTCATGCCGAACCAGACCTGAGACTTTATCTTTCTCCAAAGGTTCCGGACTTCAAAGAGCTATGCAGAGCAAAGCAAGCGCATCCATCACACTGAGGAAATTTAAATTTAAAATCCTGGAAATATTCATTTTTAGAAGGGGGTTCACGAGATTTCACAATTTAGAGAAAGGGGTTCGCGGGCTGTTAAAGTTTGGGAACCACTGCTCTAGAAAGAAGAGAGACTTGACCGGATCCCTTTGGGATGGGGCCAATAATGCAGCAGCAGTTTGGAATATTTTTAAGAACCAAGAACATGATGAGAAATTGGGGCAACTAGAGAAGGCCATTGGCCTTGTTTCTGGAGTACAACTAACCCAGGTACAGGCTGGAGTTGGTGAGTTACATGTTATTTCCGCCCTTAGTTCAATGACCCAGAAGTTGCTGACAGAGATGGTATTGAATATCACTGAAGCTGGGAAGGCATTGCAGTGGGATCTAGCATGTTCAGAAATTCAGGATTTCCTGAATGACCAGCTAATGGCCATTCGGAATGATCTAGAGCATCAGGCTTGACCCACTGCCCTTACAGACACATTAGGAGTACCATCTGATCTGTGGCCATGGAGACATACTTGGAGACTTTCTGGGTGGAAGTGCAGACATTCTCAGTGCTCCTTCCAAGCATATGGACCGGTTGTGGGGGTGTGGGCTCCCACATACCGAATCCAGCCGGGTCCATGGGGAGGATGCATGTGGGATTGGGTAATTCACCGAGACATCTGGGAAATTAGACCTCCTGGTATGCCCAATCGATTTTTAGTCAGTGCTCCTGGGATTACATCTGACATTTGGATGGGGTTAGGGAGTCAATGGACATTTTGGCCATTACAACCCCCACAGCTTCAGTGTATCTGTAAACTGAAGCCAGGAGAAGTTGTTACTCTTCATGACTACGTTTGCTGGGAGGGTAGGGGACAAGGAACTACCCTGACAGGACACTTATTTTTTTCAAGCTAATGACAGCTGTGTGTATGTTAAAGCCACCACATTGCAAGACATACATTTAAATCTCATTACCACTGCAGGCAATCATATTATTTACTGGCCTGCAGATAGAATTTTGCAAGTAGTCCTTAGGTTCCAGATACCCTTTAATTGGACTAGTTTAGTACCTGATCGATTTCAAAAATTTGCTTTCACTGTTACCAGAGGTTCAGAAAATCTCTGAAGTACAAGGGCAAATTCACATGCTTCAAAATATATATCAAGTTGAAAAGTATGTCTTTCAGACAGCTTATAGAGTATCCGCCTTGTGTACTAAGTATGATGTATTGTGTTATATGACTAAGATTGTACAACAACCCCATCATATTATCGCTATGGGAATGTTATTGCTTGTGTTGTTGTTAGCTAGTGTAGGAGTATGTTATTGTTGTTGTAAAGGATGTAATAATAGTAATACCTTTCATGTCCATGCTCATCATGCATTGTCATTACATCCAATCAAAACCCCTAAGGTTGAAGCATCTGATGTAGAATCTGAATTCCGAGATTTAATGCAAATAGAGATTTGAAAATGTTTGTTGTACTAGTAGTACAAAAGGGGGGGTTGTGGAAGCAGAGAAAGAACTGACAGGAAGGGGATGCAATGCATGACAGTTCGTTAGCAAGAGTTAGGCTAACTGTAACCCTAATAATGCGAGATTTGTAGAAGCGAGGAATGTGTGAGGCGAGTGGGAAAGAACTGTGTGAGAAGTTGTTGCGACCTTGTGTAGATAATATGGAATGTAGACTAAGAGTCTACATTAGTGAGCAAAACAAGATATCAGAATGACCTATGTATAAACAAAATGCAGTTGTTGCTCATTATTGTCTGTAACAAAAGGTATAAATGCTTGCTGTAATTGTTTACCTGTTGAGAGACCTGTTTAGCTCTCTCCCTCTATGCAATTGATAGAGAGAAAGAAAATAAAGCATCTGACTTGCTGTACCCAAACAAATAGTGAGAACTGTGTTTTTCTCCGACAGTGGTCTGGTGCCAGAATTGGAATGTGCCTGCCATTGATCGCCCCTCCGCAGTTATGGAAACCCATTTGTGCAAAGTCATCCACAATGTCACGCACGTTGCCCAGAATCACGGTCTTTCGGAGGAGGATGCGATTAATGGCCCTGCACACTTCCATCAACACGAGTCCAACGGTCGACTTTCCCACTCTGAACTGGATTGCGACAGATCAGTAGCAGTGTGGAGTAGCCAGCTTCCACAGTGTGATTGTCACGTGCTTCTCCAATGGCAGGGCAGCTCTCATTCTCGTGGCCTTGTGCTGCAGGGCTGGGGTGAGCTCATCACACAGTCCCATGAATGTGGCTTTCCTCGTGTGAAAGTTCTGCAGCCACTGCTCGTCATCCCAGACGTGCATGACGATGTGATTCCACCACTCAGTGCTTGTTTCCCAAGCCCAGAAGCGGCGTTCCACTGTGGTCAGCAACTCCATGAATGCCACAAGGAATCTCATGTCGTAGCTAGTACATGTGGCAAGATCAACGTCGCACTCCTCTTGCCTTTGTAGTTTAAGGAATAACTCCACTGCCACTCGTGACATGTTAGTCAGAGCGAGCAGCATACTGGTCAACAGTTCGGGATCCATTCCTGCAGCCCGAAGAGGCAGGGCTGGGCGCGCAGGACACAAACCGTTGAAGAAGGGCGCTAAATGTGGATGGAAGCACAGGGATTTCTGGGATGCGAAGCAATGCATCATGGGGCATTGGGACAAGACCCAGGATGCCACGTGACCCCATCCGCCTTCCCACAAGTCTTAGCGGCAGAAGAGAAAGAGGCGCTCTATGGGATAACTGCCCAGAGTTCACCGCTCCGAATACCACTGCAAGTGTTGCAAGTGTGAACACGGTATTGCACAGGCAGCTAACAGTGTGAACACACAACAGCGGTTTCCCTTCAGTGCTCTCTGAGCAGTGCTGTAACTTCTGGCACTTTGCCAGTGTAGACGTGCCCTTAGAAAACCAGCTCATCTTGGTTTAGCAATTGCCAGCGATGAAGAATCCACCATGGCCCTTGGTAAGTTTTCCCAATGGTTAAATATTTCTACCTTCTTTCCAGTCGGAATCTGTCCAGCTTCAACTTCCAACCACTGGATGGTGTTAGACCTTCCTCTGCGTGACTGAAGAGCCCGTTATTATATATTTGTTCCCTACGTGGGTATTATAGACTGGGATCAAGTCACCCCTGAACCTGCTCTTTGTTAAGCTAAACAGCTGGAGCTCCCAGAGTCTCTCACTCTGAGGTGGGTTTTCTAACCATTTAATCATTCTCCTGCCTCCCCTCTGAGCCCTCCCCATTGGGTCAACATCCTTCTGGAACTGCGGGCACCAGAACTGGACACAGGATCCCAGCAGCGGTCGCACCAGGGCCAGATCCAGAGGGAAAATCACCTCCCCGCTCTGACTCCAGAGCCCACTGTTGATGCATCCAGGACGGCCGCAGCTGTTTGGCCGCAGCATCGCACCGGGAGCTCATGTGCAGCTACTTGTCCAGCATCACCCCCGAATTGTTGTCAGAGTCCCTGCTGCCCAGGAGAGCGTCCCCCGTCCTGTGAGTCCGGCTGAAACCTTGTGTTCCTAGGTGAACATGTTGACATTTAGCCCTATTAAAACACACACTGTTCACTTGTGCCCAGTTTACCAAGCGACCCGGAGTGCTCTGTAGCAGTAATCTGGCCTCCTCATTATTTGCCACTCCCCCCATCTGTGTGTCATCTGCAAACTTGATCAGGGCTGATTTTATGTTATCTTCCAGGTCATAAAAAAGGTGTTAATGAGCGTCAGGCCAAGAACAGTTCCCTGTGGGATCCCTCTGGAAACCCGCGTTTGCTGCTGATTCCTTGGTGTCAGTTACCTCTGGAGATCTAGCAATTAGCCAGTTTTGAATCTGTGTCACAGTAATTTCGTATCCTTCTAGTTTTTGAATCAAAATGTCGTGCAGAGCCAAGTGAAACTCCTTATGGATGGTGATGGATATTACATCACCACTGTTGTCTTTAGCAACGGTGTGAAAATCAAAGGCCCTGTGTGTGTGTGTTATTTGTATTGCAATAGTGCTTTTGAAACCCTGACTGAGCTCAGGGCTCGTCATGCCGGGCACTGCACAGATACAGACAGAGACTGGCCCTGTGCCAGATAAGATTGGGGCCCCGGCGTGCTGGTGTGAAGAAGTTGGGGATTTTCACAGTGGTTTACATGAATGCTGTGTGTGTGCCTCAGTTTCCCTGTGTGCTGTGTGTGTAACAAGGTGCAAGGAGAGGGTTCATTGTTGCAGAGGCCAGGTGTGATGTTGACTAGCAGCCGGGATCCTGGACAATGTCCTGGAGATGGGGGACCCTAGCAACTGGTGACCTGGTGACCAGGAGGCCCCCCCAGCTTGGAAGGCAGCCAGTTCTGGGCAGCGGAGGACAGTGGGCTGAGCAGAGAGGACCCCGGTGACCTGTTTACCTGGGATGGAGAACAAAGGACACAAAGGACAGGGTAGGAGCTGTTGGGGCCAGTGATATCGGAGGCTCAGCTGGAAGGAGGGGGCTGCTGGACTGGAGAGAGGGAGCAGTCAGAGCCCACCTGGATGCAGGAGAGACCCAGATGTCCTGTGCTGAGAGTTGCTAGGCCCGAGGGTCCTGAGAACTGCCTGTGCTGGGTTCAGACATTCAATAAACCTCCTGTGTTACGCTGGCGGAGAGTCACTGCAGGCTAAAGATCGGGGGAGTGTTGCTCCCTCTGGGGGTGGAGGCTCCGGGGGTCCAGAGCAAGGGGACTCTCTGAGGGGGCCCATGGCAGAGACAGGCCAGCTCAGAGGTGCAGTCCCAGGAGACAGTGGGGCCAGAGGGCCTAACCCCGGAGAGAGAGTGCAACCTTCCCGGCGGGCTGTCACGCCGAAGGAGGGTCACTCCCAGGGGCCGTACGGAGCTGAGCGAGTATGAGTCGTGTGAGTCCGTGACAGCTGGGTGCTGCACAGACACAGCGAGGGACAGGCCCTGCCCCAGCTGGAATTGGGGCCGTGTTATGCCCGGCCCTGCCCAGAAACCAGCTGCAATCAGGGCCTGCCCAGGGGAAAGGCAGAAGTGAAAACTGATTCTTTACTGGACACAAATAAGTCATAGTTGTTTTTGGCCCTTTGTTAAAAAAGCAGCGGTGACAAAAAATGACACGTGAAAATCTATTTCAAGTAACAGCTTGTGAACAGGGAATTTTACAGTCGGATGCTTTTGCTTTGGAGTGAACATGGTACCTTGAATATAACATTGTTATTACGAAGTTAGAATCATGTGGCACTGATTGACCTAGACAGAGACCAGGGCCCTGTTGTGCCAGGTGCTGCCCTGACACACAGCGAGAGACAGTCCCTGCCCATAAGAGTTTATAACAGAAGTAGCCCAGGGGACCATTATTAGCCTAATTTTGAAGGTGAGCAAACTGAGACTAGACAGATGCTGCAACTGGCCCAACCTCACCTACAGTGTTTTGAGTGGAGCCAGGACTAAAACCCAGGAAGCCTGAGCACGAGGCCAACACTTTAGCCACAAGCCCATCCCTCCACTCCAGCCAGCTGCTGCCCCTGAGCTTGAAAATCCTGTCCATCTGTGAAATGAGTTGGTGAGGACTCAGGCAGGGTAGAAGAGAGACTCTCTGTGGCTGAGGGGTGAGAGGCTCTTTCCCCCGGGCACAGTGGGGTTTGGGAGGGGGCAGGCTTTGGGACCCAGCTGCAGAGGACTCTGGGATACCTCCCCACAATGCAGCGCTCCAGCATCTCCAAGGCTTACTTGACTCTGCCCTGAATCCGGGGCGGAGCAAGGATTTGGGCCCAGGTTTCCCATGTCCTGGGTCCAGCCCTGGGCCGACGCCTTCCCCCTTCCCTCCTTGCTGTGACCTCCCCGCCCCGGCACTGGACGGGCCGGAGATGCCCAGCCTAGGCCCATGGCGCAAGGGGGCTATTTCAACCAGACCTCGGAATATTCCATTGCGTGGGCTTCGGAGTTCGGCCAGCACTGATTCATCTCCCCATATGGCGATTAGATCCCGAACCTCCCGTTCTGTCCATGCTGGAGCTCTTTTGCGATCCTGGGACTCCATCACGGTTACCTGTGCTGATGAGCTCTGCGGGGTCACCTGTGCTCTCCACGCTCAGCAAACAGGAAATGAAATTCAAACGTTCGCGGGGCTTTTCCTGTCTACCTGGCCAGTGCATCTGAGTTGAGAGTGCTGTCCAGAGCGGTCACAATGAAGCACTGTGGGATAGCTCCCGGAGGCCAATAACGTCGAATTCCGTCCACACTAACCCAATTCCGACCCCCTAAGGCCGATTTTATCACTAATCCCCTCGTCGGAGGTGGTGTAAAGAAACCGGTTTAAAGGGCCCTTTAAGTCGAAAGAAAGGGCTTCGTCGTGTGAACGTGTCCAGGCTTAATTTGATTTAACGCGGCTAAAGTCGACCTAAACTCGTAGTGTAGACCAGGCCTATCTGTCTATCCCCAAACACCCCATCTATCTGTCTATTTATCTATCCCCATACACTCCCTCTATCTATCTATCTATCTATCTATCTAGCTATCCCGATCCATCCCCTCTATCTATCTATCCCCAGACACCCCCTCTGTCTATCTATCTATGTTAATAATTCAAATGTCCATTTTTTCTGTATCCTGAAGATATTTTAAATCATGGGAGGTGGGTTTGGTAATTGAAAAATTTGGGATATTTTTGGGTAAAAAATTCCTATCCAATAATTTTTTTTCAGTGACCATTTGTTTTAAATGGCCATCTCTGTGAAACATTTTGAAAAACCAAAAATCTTGTTGTAATTATTTTTTTAAAAAAAGAACATTTCCACAAAACATTTATTTTAAAAAATAACCAAAATTTTGTGCAGTAATTTTAATACAACAAAACATAATTATTATTATATAAAATATATCATAACATAATAGTCAACATACGTATATATCCAGTATATGTGTATGCACACACACTATATATATATATATATACTCTCTCTGTCTCTCTCTTTCTCTCTACATATTAACATAAAAGTAAGCATAATTAGATACTCTCTATATACTGTGTTTGTGTATGTGTGTATATATATAGGTAGATATATAATAACATTATAGTATAATAATGATAAAAATATAATTAGAGAGAGAGAGGTATATATCAACATAAAATAATGAACATAATTGATTCAGCATTTCTCCAAAGACTGAACATTTGCTCATGCACTAAGACATTGTATGACTTTATGTATCTGCCCCATCCATTATATCCCTCCAGAACAGACTGTTTCTCCTGCCCCATCTCTCCCATGAAGGATTCCTGCATGTTCAGGTTGCCAAACAACCCTGGATCGGAGAGGCGATCTTTCTTGGTTCATGGAGCAAGTGGACGTCTTCTGGGGGAAACCATTGCTGCCGACATCCTCTACAGTGAGTTGTTGGAGGAGGCATGTGGCCATTTCTGGTTGCTGGGGGACCTGGAGAAGGTGGGCTGCTCGCTGGGTATCAAGGATGTGAGAGAGGGGGACAGGGACTGCTATTATCTGCACATCACCAGGGGGAAATCATTCTGGCCCAGTAACCGAGCAACACAGCCTGAACTCATCCTCAGAGGTATCCCACCCCTGCCACCCGACCCAGCCAGTCCCCCACCCTGGTACAGATTGGAGCTAGTGCCCCCTCGAGGGGAAAGGCCCCGTATCCCATTTCCCACCTTTCTGAGCCAGCCAAACCCTAACCTGGGGCTGAATTCGAGCTGGTGCCCCCTAGGGGTGAAAACTAAAGGCCTCATCTCCCAAGCTAATCCCCATCCTCTTCTTGGTCTCGCAGAGCTGATCTAGCAGCTGGTGCTGGGGGTCCCCGAGGTGCTGCTGCCCGGCAGCCGATGAACGTGATGACCAGCCAGGCTCCAGGGACCTGCTCCGGGACCCCTCCCCAAATCACCTGGATGGGAGGGTTCAACTCCAGAGACAGGGACCTCTCAGTCTCCCTGGTGAACAGCAGCATCTCCTACAGCTCCATGCTCAGCTTTACGCCGGCACCAGGGGACCACAGCAAAGAGCTCGTCTGCAGCATCACGTACCCTGCGGTCGGGGTCTCCACCCATAGAGTCCTCTGGCTCCAGGTTGGGTGTGAGTGACCCCCATCGAGCTCCATGAGGGGAGTGTGATCTAGTGATCCATCTATCCAGAGGGAGGGTAAGTTGGCAGGATGCTGGTGCTGGGGTTTCTGAGAAAGCATCTTCCCCCAACCCCCTCCTGTCTGCACCCACTTCTGCTTTCAGGTTCCTGTACATGCCGCTTACCCAGGCTCCGAGCCACAAACCCTGGGGAACCCGGGGTGCAGGGTCAGAAAGCCAGGAGCTGAGCCCCCCTCTGCAGGTCTAGGGGTGAGTGGAAATGTGCGGAGGGTTCTGGATGGTCTGCAGAGACTGAAGTGCCCCTCAATCCCGACCTGCAGACCCTTGCTATCCCAGCCCTCGGCTCCCTACCCCCACAGTTCTGCGGGTGCTAAGTCCGCTCTGAGTCCGGGGCCAAGCAGGGATTTGCACCCACGTTTCCCACGTCCTGGGCCAAACCTTTGCCCCCTTCCCCCCTTGCTGTGACCCCCCAACAGCACTGGATGGTCCGGAGCTGCCCAGCCTGGGCCCATGGCGCTAAGGGGCTATTTCCACCGGACCTCAGAATATTCTGCGGTAGGGGGCTCCGGAGGCTCCCCCCCTTTGCGCTGCAGCTTGGAGAAGTTGATGGAGGCGTAATACTGCTCATCTGGCTCCCCGGGGCCTAGCGGGGCCTTTGTTGCTGCAGCCCTGTCCTGGATGCCTTTGGTCCGGTGGGTGGCTGGAGTCTTGTGATCCTGGGTGAGAAGCAAGGCAGAGATACCAGGCAGAGACTTGCATCCACCCTGCTGAGCTGATTGCATGGGCTGCCCCAGGCCTTGTTTCCCCCACCCTCCATGCAAAAGCATTTCCTGCATCGGGCGTGCACTAGCAAGAGACGGGGGATTGGGTGTGTTTCACACACTGCACACATGAGCCAATCCCATGCCAGCACCAGCTCGGTTAATGCATTCACTGCCTCAGATGCACAGGCCATGCGTTCGCAAGATGCATGGGGGTGTGCGCATTTCATGCACCACGCATGCAGGATTTCATCTCATGCATCTCATTGCAGAACAGGTTATAGAAATGTATTGACTGGATTTCATGCTCCGAGCATGCTTGAACTGCTCCCATGCATCTTGGGGCAGCACCGGTTAACTTAATGCATTCTCTGCATTGCCTGAACCGGCAATCCATTAGCAAGACACATGGGGTTGTGTGCATTATATGCACTGTGCATTCATGATTTGATCCCATGCATCTCGTGGTTGCATAGAATATGCTGATGCATTCATTGCATTATCTGAGGGGTGCAACAGACACGGAGCACCCTGCATGCACTGTCTGATGAGAAGCACTTGATATCATAACAGGCAGCTGCAGAAATGCATTTCTTGCCCGGTTGGTGCATCCAGGCGATGCCCAGGTTTTAGCAGCATTCCAGCCCCAATCTAGTCCTGTGCACTTTGTGAATGCACGTGAATGCATTCGCTGCATGTCCTCCCTTCTGAGCGAGACCCGAGGGATGAGGTGCATTTTCTGCATGCAGGAGCTGATCCCCTGCCATTCGGGGAGCCCAGGCTAGTGGCAGGGGTGCATGGGGGGGGGGTTGGGTGCCCTGGTGAAAGTCTGGCTTATATTCATGCATTCATTAAGGGGGTGGGAAAGCAGGGGGATGGAGGAGAAGAAATGGAGGGGAGCAGAGGTGGGGTGGGAAGGGCAGATGGGCTTGGTCCCCCACTTCCCCCAGGTACATACCATGGGCATGGTGGGGACGTTACTGTAGATCAGGCTGGCCTCGTCAGCTGTGTGCTCGGCCTGGCTCCCGTTAGCCATCTCCCCAGCCTCAGCATTGGGGGGCACCAACTCCCAGCCCTGCAGCCTGTGGGGAGACAGATCAGGATGGACTCATGGGACAGGGGAGGCGTTAGAATAGCCCCGTAGGAGGGAGAAAGGTGGCACACCAGTATGAGAGTCTAGAGTGTAGGGGACTAGGATAGGCCAGGGAGAGGGGTTGGGGGGAGATTCTTACTGGGAGGGGGCTGGGGGGGGCTGGAAAAGCACAGGGGAGAGGGCAGGGGATCTCAGCGGGATCTCAGGGGTGGGGCCAGCTGGGGATCAGGGCGGGAGGCATCAGACTCACTTGATCACACAGAGCCCGAGAAGGAAGAAGCCGACAGCGACCCCCAGCCCACAGGCCACCCCGACGCCCAGCAGCTTGCCAGGCTCATCCGCACCTGCAAAAAAACATAGCACGGAGCATGGCTGGGAAAGAACCCGGGAGTCCTGGCTCCCAACTCCCCTGCCTCCAACTCCCAGACCCCACTCTTCTTCCAGGGCTGGGGAGAGAACCCAGGAATCCTGGCTCCCTCCTTGTTCCCATCCCCATCCCCATCTCTGAGCTAGGGACAGAGCTAGGGAGTCCGAGTGTCTCACCTTTCTGCGGGGGGCTGAAGTCAAAGTGCAGGGCGGCGTAGCTCCCATGGGGGTTGGAGCCGAGGCAGAAGATCCGGGGGCCCCTGTCCCCGCTCTCCGTCCAGCTCAGGGTGCTGATGGCCTCATCCCCCTGGGCCCATGAGGTGACCTGCAGGGCCCCCCATGAGCAATTCCCAGCCAGGGGCTCCCCGTCCACCTGCCACTGGAGCCGGGGAGGGGGGTGGGAGCGCAGGGAGCAGCTGCAGCTGACCCTGGGCCCCTGGCGCTGGCAGGATGAGTTCAGCCCGGTCCCCGGCCGTGGGCTGTCTGGGGAGAGCAGGAGACACAGCGACAAATTAATAGTCAGAGAGAGAAACCCAGTGTCAGGGAGTCCTGGGGGTTAACTCTTCTAATACCCAGGGACAGGGAGTCCCATAGATTAATCAGCTAATATCCAGAGGCAGGGAGTCCCGTGGGTTCTCTGCCCTGAGACGTCTTTTCAGCCAGCCCCTGGGAACTGATCTGGCCCCATCCTTGGCCAGCAGCGCTTCACACCAACCCACCCAGGGCCGGCTCCAGGCAGCAGCTGAGCAAGCTGGTGCTCGGGGCGGCAGATTGTTGGAGGTGGCATTCCGCCCAATCCTAGGGCGGCACGGCCGCTTTTCTTGTTGTTGTTCTTGTTCCGCTCCTGCCGCCCTGTAGGGGGCAGCGGCGCGGAGAACCAGAGCGCCCTGCAGGGCCGTCCTCTTCCTTCCCTCCCCGCCGACTGGAGCCGAGCCCTCACTGCAGGAGGCGGCGCAGCGGGAGAGGCCGCGTGGCAGCGCCCCTGCTGTAGCCCTGGCCGCCCCCTTCTCTCTCTCTCCCGCCCGCTCCCTACTCCCCCCAGCCAGTCCCCCTACACCCGTGCTCCAGCCGCGCCACAGGTTTTTTTTTTTACTGGCCGACCCGGTTTTTTTTTTTTTTTTTTTTTGCTTGGGGCGGCCAAAAAGACAGAGCCGGCCCTGAACCCACCTGCTTCTCCACCTTCAGCCTGGGCACTCACGGCCCTCGTAGATAGCCCAGAAGTCTTTTCAAGCCTCAGCTGCCCCCCTTGGGGCTGCCCCTGAAGCAGCTAATTAACTATGGCACAGGAGGGGTTTGCACTGCCTCCGTTTAAAGGGGCCAGGCACCCTGTGACACCTGCTAGTACTCAGTGGCGAGGAGTCCCACGGATTAACACTGCTACTATCCAGTGTCAGCGTCCCAGGAGTTAACCCCACTCACACTCGACGAGCAGCTGGAACGTCCCCTGGGCAGAGCTCTCCTCGTTCTGGGCCCAGCACCCGTACAGCCCCCCGTCCTCGGCCGTCACGTTGGGCAGCTCCAGCCGCAGCTGATTCTCCCCCGCGGGGTGGGCTCGCTCGATGCCTTGGCCCCCCCTCACCCAGCCCAGCGTGGCAGGGGGGCTGCTGGCGACGGAGCAGAGGAACCACAGGGAGTCGCCCTCCCGGGCTGTGAGATGTGAACCGTTCCCCACCACGGTGCTGGGGTCTGGGAATAGAAATAACAGAGTGACTCGCATCCTGAGCCAGCCAGTCCCTGCCCAGGGGCTGGATCGGGGCTGGCACCCCCTAGAGGGGAAAGTCCCTGTCCCCACTCCCCGCCCCCTAGCGGTACCTTGGAATAGCTGGGGGTCGCTCCTGTTAGCTCTGGAGATGGTGATTTCTGGAGTCCTCACTGGAGCTGAAATACCCACGACAATGTATTAGATTGGAGAGTGACCCCCACTGACCCCCTGCTCCACAGCCAAGCACCCCCAATGACCCCCCGCCCCTCTCCGCAGCCCAGCACCCCCCATGGATCTCCTGCTCACCCTGTTCCCTGCAGCCCAGCACACTCACAGAGGCACTCTGTCTGCAATGGTGCCCCCTAGAGCCTTACACCTCAAGTGCACACACAAGGCCCAGCTGGCCAACCGGTAGGAATTCTTCACCCAGCACCGATACTCCCCAGTATCCCCTGGGCTGAGATTCAGCAGCTCCAGGTGCCCGTCCCCTCCCTGGCCGGGGCTCGGGGATCCATTCACCCTGGCCCAGCTCAGGGTGGCCGTGACTCTGCTCCCAGCCTCACAGCTCAGGCTCAGGGAGTCGCCCTCCTGGGTCACCAGAGAGACAACGTTGCCCTCAGCTCCCCACACGTCTGGCACTGGAAGAGATGAGCAGGCGGGTTTGGACCCCCCAGAGATCCCCCACTAAGGAGCTGAGACGCAGCCACCACTGGGGTGGGACATGGCGGCTGTTTATACAGGGACCCCTCACCCGGCACTTAGACACGGCCCCTCTGGGGTGGGCGCACAATCTCGGTGCCTTTCCATGGCAGCAGCAGGTCTCCGTCACAGCAATCACTCCCTAACCCACCTCCTCCCTGCTGCCCAGCGCCCCCTTAACAACGCCCTGGGGTATGGAGACAGAGAGAACTGGGCCCTCTGCCCCCATCACCCATCACCCTCCCTACAGCTCAGCAGCTTCCTTGGGGGGCCTGGCCCTGAGCACAGGCAGAGCGTGACTAGGAGGCACTCGCTGATTCCCAGGGCTCGCAGTGCGGCCTCTCACAGGGGCGTCTGTTCCTGGTCAGGGTCCCGGTGATGTTGGGAGGCCCAGGCGGGGGGGGGGGGGGTCGCTAGTGATCACTGAGCCTAGACATGGACCCTCGCTGTGAGCTCAGCTAGGGGACGGGAAAGTCCCTGAAGTGACAAAAGACCCCTGGGAGGGGAAGGGAAGCGACAGACCCGACTGAGCCCCACCCAAGAGGCGCCCGACGTAACCCAGGGGCCGGGTTAGGGCCGCGCCGGGGAACCAGAACCATGGGAAATGGAAACTGGTGAGTCAAAATTGGGCCTAATTGGCAGAGTCACTAACGAGGAGCCGGGCTGTTCCGGCCTGGGCACTTGAGCGACTGTCACCAGCGCCACTGTCTGCCGGGCACCCGGGCGTTCAGCATCCTGCTCCCCAAATGTGTCCTCCCCAAGCGGGACAGAGCCAGGGGTCTAAATAACCCTGACCCTGCCCCCACCCCAGACTCAGACCCAGCCACCACCAGGGACATCAGACACCCCCATTATGAGTTCTTTGCCTTCCCCCCTCGGTTCTTCTCTCCCCAGCCCTCTCCTTTCGCCCCCGGCTTGGCCGGCCAGGCCTGGGTATTTTGCAGCCCGGCTGCGCCCAGTGGGGCATCTGAAAGCAACGCCTGGAACAGCCGGATGCTGATACTGGCTGGCCAGGCCTGGCAGGGTCCGTCCACGCTACCCTCAAAGCCCACTGGCGCCGAGCCTCAGAGCCTGGGTCCGTTGGGTCGGGTTCGCAGGGCTCAGGCTGTGGGTCTTTGATTGCAGCGCGGACGTTTCCTCCTAGGCCTGTGTAGACATTCAGGGTCAGGGTGGGGCCTGGGCTCAGACACAGGTGTGGGGGGGGTCGGGGGGGGAGTTTCCTTCTAAATCTCCCTCTGTCTAAAGGGAACAAGGGCTGTCCTTACAGTGAAGCCTAATCCTTCACCTCGCAAAGGCGGCTGCTGATATCCCGTGCCTGGATCTGCAGCGCGAGGGTCACAGAACATTTAATGGGGGTTTACCCTGGGGCAGGGCAGGCCGTGGTCTCTGGGCACCGAGCCCAGAGCATGTTTAGTGCCAGACAGTGACTGGGTCCCGAGGGGACTGGAATGGGGGGGTGGATACCAGCACAGGAGGATTCTGGGGGCAAGGAACGTCGGGGGTAGAGAGGATCCCAGAAGAGAAGGGCCTGGGGACCTGGGGGTGCAGAGGGGAGGGGGGAGCCATAGCCAAGGGGGCAGGAAGGGGTGAAGATCCCAAGGGAGAAGGGGCTGCACGGTGTGGAGGGAAGGGGCCTGGAGTAGAATTGGCTGAGTGTGGATGGTGGGGGGTGGGGATCCCAGCACAGGGCTGAGTTGGGGGAGAGGCTGGAGGGCAGGGCTGGGGAGCCCATGGGTGGGGATCTCAGCAGAGGGAGCTGGGGGCCGGCGTGGAGGGGCTGGGTGGGTCACTCACAGCCGACATGGAGCCGGATGGTTCTGCTGGTGGAAGGTCCCCGTCGTGGCCTGTAGGTGACGCTGCAGACGAGCTCTTTGCCGTGGTTCCCCAGGGAGGGTGTGAAGCGGAGCTTGGAGCTGTGGGCCCAGGTGCCGTTCGCCAGCTGGGCTGATGCATCCCGGGCTGTGTTGCTGAACGGCCCTGTCAAGGTGACTTGGGGAGGGGGTCCGGAACAGCGCCCAGGGGCCGTGCAGGTCACAGTCACTGGCTCCCCGGCCAGCAGAGTCCCTGGCAGCCCCCGCGCCGGCGAGATCTGGATCTCTGGCTTCTCTGTCAGCCCTGAGACACGGGGAGAGGGGAGAGAATGAGGTCAGGGACACGGGGCCTTTCCCCCCTAGGGGCGCGTCCCTGATCCGGCCCCAGGGCGGGGACTAGCTGGCTCAGGGGGGCTGATGAGCTGTGACTGCGGCTGCTCTTACCTGACACGGAGATCGTGAGCGTAAGGTCAGTGCCATCGGTACTGGTGCGGTAATTGTAGCTAACTCTTCCCTCGACTCTAAGGAAATATCTCCCTGCATCCGTCCATCGGGCGTCACTGATTTGCAGGGAGCAGTCGCCGGGTGCTGGATTCTCTGCCAGCTGGAACCGGCCCTGGGTTTCCTGTGACACCCGCCGGCTGGGGTTACTGCTGGCCACAGGTGGATTCTGGCCCACAATGGCCGGATCCTTGTACCAGTATCTGTTGAGCCGGGCCCGGGAATTGTAGGTGTCATACGAGGCTGGGTACGTGAAGGTGCAGGGGATGAGAACACAGAGACCTTCCTGCACCGACACCGACTGCGGCACCGTCAGGGTAAATCCGGGCAGCTGGGACAGGGACCCTGCAGGGGACAGGGACCCTGCAGGGGACAGAGAGGGATGAAAGCGGAACCCATAGACAGCAGAGACCAACCCTGAGCTGCACCCCCCAGAGCTCTGTCAGTGTCCCTCACTCCCAACCTGCAGTCCCCTGTGAGCCCACCCCGGGTCCTCGACGTAAACTCACTCCGTTTAGTTTCCATCCCTCCCTACTTCGAGCCCCCTGCCGCCACTACCTGTTGCTCGGCACCCCCTAGCACCGCACTGGGGCACTGGGCTCCCCTCCCCCTCTGGCCAGTCTCCATTCCAAGTTCTGGGACAGACCTGGCCCCGCTCAGCGCAAGTTCTGCCCTTTCCCCTGCACTGGGGCTGCAGGTGCTGCTTACTTACCCCTCCAGAGCAGGGCGAGGATCAGGACCCTCAGTGTGGCCGCAGTGGGGGAAGGACCCCCTACTCTCCATGGGGGACCCTGAGCCAGGAGATCCCATTCCCTGGCATTATGCTGTGGCGGCAGGGCTCTGCCCATGGCTGGAACGTCCGGCTGGGACAGACCTAGAGACAGACGTGGGGTGGGAAGTGTGAGAGCAGAGGCTGTTGGGGCAGGGACAGATCTGCCTTGGGGACCATCAGTGCTGCTGGGCTCTGCGGGGGCGGATATGGGGCTTCTGGCAGCGCAGTGACCTCCCAAATCCCAACATCACCAGACAGTCCGGAGTGATTGTGGGTTAAAAAGATTCTTAAATTGGTGAAAAACCCTGAGATTCTCTGTAAGGATATGTCTACACTACTCGCCAGATCAGCGGGCAGTGATCGATCCAGCGGGGATCGATTTATTGCGTCTAGTCTAGATGTGATAAATTGACCCCCGAGCACTCTCCCATTGACTCCTGTACTCCAGGCAGAGTCGATGGGGGAGGTGCAGCAGTCGACTCACTGTGGTGAAGACACCACGGTAAGTCGATCTTAGTACATCGACTTCAGCTACATTATTCACATAGCTGAAGTTGCATAACTTAGATTGATTCCCCCCCCCCCATTGTAGACTGGGGCTAAGAATCATAAGATTGGAGAGAAAATCCCGAGCTGGTGACAGAAGATGGTGGGAAGGCAGCGCTGCTCAGTGCCTGCTTTGCTTCAGTCTTCGCACAAAAAAACAACATGTGAGAGGGTGACCAGTGAAGTTGCCACGGAGAACAGATTGGGATAAGTAAAGAACACATCAGAGATCTTCTGAATTCAAATCAGTGGGGAGGGACCGTGTTCAACCCAGGGGGCTGAAGGAATTAGTTGGAGCCCCTGGCAAGAATATTTGCAAACTCATGGATGCCAGGAGAGGTCCCAGAAGATGGGGGAAGGGCTAACAGAGTGGCCATCTTTAAAAGGGGGAAAAGGAGGAGCCGGGGAACTATAGACCAGTCAGCCTGACCTCGACACCTGGAAAGCTACTAGAGCAATGTATAAAATCTTCAAATTGTGAGGCGGAAAGGGTGATCACCAGTATGGATTTACCAAGAACAAATCCTCCCAAATCAGCGTGATTTCCTTCTTGATGAGGTAACTGGTTGGGGGCAGGGGGAAATTGGTGGACATAATAAACTTGGATTTCAGCGAGGCTTTTGACACAGTCCCACACGACATTCTCATAAGTAAGCTGGAGAAGACTTCTGAAGGAACTCAAAGATGAAATTGCAGAACTACTTACTGTGGTATGTAACCTATGATTTAAATCAGCTTCTGTACCGGATGACTGGAGGAGAGCTAATGTGACACCACTTTTAAAAAAAGACTCCAGAGATGATCCCAGCAATTAGAGGCCACTAAGCCTAACTTCAGTGCTGGGCAAACTGTTTGAAACTACAGTAAAGAACAGAATTATCAGATGCAGAGATGAACATGATTTGTTGGAGAAGAGTCAACATGGTTTTTTAAAAATGGAAATCATCCCTCACCAATTTAATAGAATTTTTGAGGGAGTCAACAAGCAGGTGGACAAGGGTGACCCAGTTGATGTAGTGTCGTTAGATTTTCAGAAAGCCTTTGACAAGGTCCCTCACCAAAGGCTCTTAAGCAAAGTGGGCTGTCATGGGATAAGTGGGAAGGGCCTCTCTTGGATCAATAACAGGTTAAAAGATAGGGGGGGAAATGACAGGAATAAATGGTCAATTTTCACAGAGGAGAGAGGTAAATAGCAGTGTCCCCCAGGGGTCTGTACTGGGACCAGTGCTGTTCAACATATTCATAACTGATCCGGAATAAGGGGTAAACAGTGAGGTTGCAAAATTTGCAGACAATACAAAACTACTCAAGATAGTTAAGTTCAAAGCTGACTGCAAAGGGCTACAAAGGATCTCACAAAACTGGGTGACGGGGCAACAAATTGGCAGATGAAATTCAATGTTAATAAATGCAAAGGAATGCACATTGGAAACAGGGCTGGTTCCAAGAAAAAGCGCCGATCGGTGGCAGTTCAGTGGCGGGTCCTTCACTCCATATGTACATAAAATGAGGTGTTACCACACACACACACACACACACAAAAGATCTTGGAGTCATTGTAGATAGTTCTCTGAAAACATGCTCTCAATGTGCAGCAGCAGTCAAAAAAAGGTACAGAATGTTGGGAATCATTAAGAAAGGGATAGATAATAGGACAGAAAATATCATATTGCCTCTATGTAAATCCATGGTACGCCCACATCTTGAATACTGCATGCAGATGTGGTCGCCCCATCTTAAACAACATATATTGGAATTGGAAAAGGTACAGAAAAGGGCTACAAAAATGATTATAGGTATGGAACAGCTGCCATATGAGGAGAGATTAATAAGATTGGGACTGTTCAGCTTGGAAAAGAGACGACTAAGGGTGGATATGATAGAGGTCTATAAGATCATGACAGGTGTGGAGAAAGTAAATGGAAAAGTGTTATTTATTCCTCCCCATAACACAAGAACTAGGAGTCCCCAAATGAAATTAATAGGCAGCAGGTTTAAAACAAACAAAAGGAAGTATTTCTTCACCCAACACAGAGTCAACCTGTGGAACTCTTTGCCAGAGGATGTTGTGAAGGCCAAAACTATAACAGGATTGAAAAAGAACTGGATAAATTCATGCAGTACAGGTTTTTACTTAGCAGCTCTGTGTTCTTGGGGAACCAGGGTGCAGTACCCAGCCTGTCTGACTCACAACCCACCCCCACCCAACCTCTGCTTGAACCAAATCTGCATCAAAAAAACTAGATTTACACCTAATCCCCTGGGATAAGGATGACAGAATTAAGGAAACTCCCCTGGCCTCATTTGCCTCGAAGATGAGACAAGGAGGCATCTCCATTAGCATACAGGATGCAAAACAGAGATTCCAAGGCAAGAACCATATGGAACTCTGGGACCAGAAAAGCAGGGAAGCACTGCATGATGGGGGATCTCTGCTCCAGATGTTAATGAACCCATGCCTGCCCACACCCAGCTCAGCAGTTATCAGACCAATTCTAGTAATAAATCCTTGATTGATATCCAAAATAGTGAATTTCATTGAGAGCTCTCTCCAAGGAACACCACCCAAAGCCAGGAATGATCAGCTCCCATGTCTAGCCCAAACAAAACAACTTTGGTATTCTTCCGTGTTTACACATCAACAAATCTAGTGCTCACCCTCGAACCATTGTTGTTTCTCTACAAAAACCCCTACCCACGCTCAAGTGTTCTGATCCCTGGATTCAAAATCTGCATCAGTTCCATTGGGATTTCCTCTTTTCCTGACTGATCGTGCTGGGCTCCCCTATGGTTATTACCTAGCAATAAATAACTTCCATGATTAAACGGGTTGCTTCTCTCTCTCTCCCCCCCCCGCCCCATGGGTGTATTTTGGTTTCCTCATTCGCTCTGCAGGAACGCTCCTCGTACCTAAGCTAAAAGATCCCTGCAGTGCCCAAATATCCTGTGGGTTACTCCCAGAACAATTGTAACGTGACAGTGGGGATAGGGATGTGCTGAACCTGGGACATACGAGGGTAGCAGCTTGAAGCGCTGCTCGACCCAGACTACTGAGTCCAGGGGCATATAAGGGGTCAGCTTGGGAGTGCTGATTAACCCAGTCCTCTCAGACGTACTCTGTTAGTGTGTGTGTGTGTGTGTGTGCTCATCTGATTCTGGGGCTGGAAGACCCCAGCCCTAGGGAACCTAGGTCCTGCAGGATAGTTCCATTGGGAGGAAACTTGCAGCAGGGGGAAGTAGAGCTCCATATGAGAACACAAGTGACACAAGCAATACAGTGATAGAAATACAGACCCCCCCCCACCCCAGAAGAATAAACCTAATAAATGAGCGTATCCCAACGTAACAGGTAAAGCTGGTAAGAAGGTCCATCAATAGCTGTTAGCCATGATGGAGAGGGATGGTGTCCTTAGCCTCTGTTTGCCAGAAGCTGCAAATGGGCGACAGGTTGATGGATCACTTGATGATTCCCTGTTCTGTTCATTCCCTCTGGGGCACCTGGCATTGGCCACCATCAGAAGACAGGATACTGAGCTAGATGGACCTTTGGTCTGACCCAGTATGCCCATTCTTATGGAGAAATGTGGGCTCGGTGGAACTACCATGAAGTGGCTACATAACTGGTTAAGTATCAGAGGGGTAGCTGTGTTAGTCTGAATCTGTAAAAAGCAACAAAGGGTCCTGTGGCACCTTTAAGACTAACAGAAGTATTGGGAGCATAAGCTTTCATGGGTAAGAACCTCACTTCTTCAGATGCAAGTTCTTACCCACGAAAGCTTATGCTCCCAATACTTCTGTTAGTCTTAAAGGTGCCACAGGACCCTCTGTTGCTTTATAACTGGTTAAGCAACCAGAAACAAGTAGTAACTGTTAATGGATGATGTTGGATTGGAGGGAGGTCTTGACTGGGATCCCACAGGGATCTGTTCTAGGACCCGTGTTGTTTAACATATTTATCAATGACCTGGATGTAGGACTAGGGAGCAGACAGATCAAATCTTCAGAAGACACAAAGCTGGGGGGAGTTGCCAACACTTTGGAGGATGGAGCTAAAATTCACAGGGATCTCAATAAATTGGAGAACTGGGCTGTAGATGATACAATGAAATTCATGAAGGACAAATGGAAGGTGCTCCATTTAGGGAAGGAAAACCAAATGCACAAATACAGGATGGGGAAGAACTGTCTTGGCAGCAGCACTGCTGAGAAGGAGCTGGGAGTTGGGGTGGATCACAACCTCGACAGGAGTCAGCAATGTGATGTTGTTGCAAAAAATCAAATGCAATTTCAGGTTGCATTAATAGAGGCAGGACAAGCAAGTCAGGAGAGAGGACAGTACCGCTCTACTCAGCGCTGGCTAGGACTCAGCTGGAGGACTGTCTCCAGTTTTGGTCAACAATATATAGAAAGGATGTAGAGAAACTGGAAAGGATTCAGGGGTGAGGGATAAAGATGATTAAAGGGATGGAATGTAAGTCCTAGGGGCACAGCCTGAAGGAACTGCGTATGATTAGTTTGGAAAACTGATTGGGGAAGGAGGGGGACATGATAGCGGTTTTCAAATACTTGAAAGGCTGTAATAAAAAAGATGGAGAAAAGTTGTTCTCTTCCCCCCCTCCACCCCAGAGGGCAGGAAAAGGGGCAATGGGTTCACTATCACCCATTTTCTCACCCCCCCCACCTGCCACATGGGTGCTGGTGTCGCCTTCGCATGGTGAGTGTCTCGGTTCTGCAGAGACCCAGTGGAGCTGGATGGCCCGGAAGTGGGTAAAGCGTCCCTGGGGGCGGGGAGCGCAGAGAGCTGATGTCTCCCCACTCTGCAGCCAGGGCGGAGCACTAATGTGGAATATCCACCAGCTTTTGGGGTTTGTCTGCCGTGTTCTGTTTGCAGTTCACCCTAATTGAATGACCTCAGCTGGCTCCCACGGCCAGCATCGTCACAAGGCCGCTCCCACTTTTTCCTCCCCTACCTAAAAACTCCTCTCAGCTCCTGAGTGGGGAGATGCCTTCCTCCTACAGCACCCCTGATTGGCTGCCCTTCTCCAGCAGGAGGGGCAAGTTCCCCCTCTTGGCAAAGCTGGAGTTCTGCTGGTCACTGGTGCAGTGAGCTGGGCAGGTCTCAACTGGGCTGGCCTGCCCCTGTGTAGTATCTGGGAGCCCCAGGGGGCCTGTGCCCTACACAGCTCCATAGGGGACAATGGGGTGAGCACAGCTGGAGGATGGGGATAAGTTTGCATGTATGTGCTCCCCCTGGGGTATCTACATCTGCCCCCTCTGCAATGCCTGTCCTCCCTGCCCACCAAAACCGCCCCTGGCAGTTCCATTTCCCACCATCCCTCTGCTGCCCTCAGATGTTCTCGGGAAGGAGGCTGAGAGGTTAGAGCTGGGGAACCCCCTGCTGTACATGGCCCCTTGAGCCGACACCTCCAGTGTGGTCCCGATGGTGGGGGAGCCCTGGGGCAGGACCGTGCTTGGGCTGGAGGGGCACCCACAGAGCTGTGGGGGCAGGGAACGGAGGACTGGGATAGCAAGGGGCTGCGGGTTGGGATTGAGGGGCACACCAGTCTCTGCAGACCATCCAGCTCCCTCCCCCACCCTAGTTCCACTCACTCCTAGACCTGCAGAGGGGGGCCCGGTGCCTGGCTCTCTGACCCTGAAGCCCGGGTTCGTGACTCGGAGCCTGGGGAAGCAGCATGTACAGGAACCTGAAAGCAGAAGAGGGTGCAGATGGGAGGGGGTTGAGGAGGAGATGCTTTCTCATAAACCCCAGCACCAGCATCCTGCCAACTTCCCCTCCCTCTGGCTGGGACTGCCTGTTGCTTTCCTGAAACAGGGGCAGGCTGCATATTCCTTGTGGGGCTGGAAATAGAACCCATTAGTCCGGGCTCTGAGCCCCTCCACACCTCACTCTCCTCCCAGTGCTGGGATATAACCCAGGAGTCCTGACTCCCAGCCTCCACCCCCCACTCTAACCCATTAGACCATGCTCCTCTCCCAGAGCCAGGGACAGAACCCAGGAGTCCTGGCTCTGAAACCCTCTACACACCACTCTCCTTCTAGACCTGGGGATAGAACCCAGGAGTCCTGGCTACCTGTCCATGTCCCAGCTCTATCCATTTATCACTGCTTTTTCCAGTCACACAATATTTTAACGCTAGCAGCTCACACCTCTTATCATATTGTACATGCTGCAGATGCTAATCACTCACCCCAAGCTCAGATGCAGCTACCTCCGGGGCGGGACAGCTGGGGAATAGCCACACAGCGATACTGCCCAGGGGTTGCTCACCCGAACTGAAATGCGTCCTCCTCTGGGGTGGAACGGCTGGGAACAGCGCACTGGAACAGCAGATGTCTGGTTATGATAGCTAGTGAATCCCGACTCCAATAGGAAGAGCCGGGTGCGTGTGGAGACCTGCCTGGGAGGCAGTGGATGCAAGTGTCAGGGCGAGAAATGGGGCGAGATGTGAGATTTCAAGAGAGGAAGGGGAAGTCAGGGCTGGAGATTTCGGTGTCATCGACGCAAGAGGGAGATTGTCAGAGATACAGGCAGCTCTCACTGACAGCTGGCTTCCGGCCCCACCGCACAGGGACTGGCTGAGGGTGGCATGGGGTCTTTCCCCTCTAGGGGGCCCTGGGTCTAATCTGCCACAGGGTGGGGCACTGGCTGGCTTTGGGAGGTGGAAATGGGATCCAGGGTCTCTCAGCAGGAGAGACGACAGCAGATCCGAGCTGGTCCATTGAGCGCAGATGTTTGTTTTCTGACTCTCAGTTCCTCAAACGCCTCCCAGGTCCCGGATCACTGAGTCTGGGGATTCCCTTGTGATGGGACCCGGGTCATCAGCTGGATCAGGACAAGCAACTGGATTCCACCACCCACCAGAGACTCCATCCTTCGACTTAAGAGCTGAGACGCAGCTGCATCTGGCCTGGGTTCTGGGGGTTGTTTACACAGGGACCTCGCCCCAGCGCTGAGATGTGGCTGCCTCTGGGGTGGGGCACGGGGGCTGTTTAAACAAGGACTCCTTGCCCAGTGTTGAGATACATAAGGGCTTGGGAGAAACCTAGAACTAAAAGAAACACAGCTCCCCTTAGGGGCTTTGGGACCAGCCCAAGCAACCTCCCACCCCAGCCAGACCCTGGCCCACTCTGCCCCAGGCCAGTAGCAAGTCAGCTCTGCCCCCCTGCATGTGGGCACCAGCGGTTGTGCTGGGAGATTGGTTGCTGAGCGGATCTTGCACAACAGGAAGTTTCCAGTCGGTGCATTTGCTCCAGCTCTGGCTAGTCGGCCCCTGTTCGGGGCTGGGCGAGAGCCGCGGAGAGCAGGTTAGAGGGTCCCATTGAACACTGGGGTGCGGCCGCTTGAACACAGGTCCCCGGCCAGTGGTGGAAGGGGTGAGCCTGGAGCAGATTCCTGCTGGGACGGTGGCTGCTGGGTCTAGTGGGTTATAACTCGCTGCGCTGGATCCATGCCGCTCAGGGCAGATCCCTGGTCATTGGGGCAACATCCGGGGCAGGAACCCCGGTGTCCGGGCCAGCCCCTAGTTTGGTGTGTGTGTAGCGTTGCAGGACTCACCAGCACGGCACCTCCTGCTGCTCGCTTCTGGGAATTAGCTCATCCAGCCTCTGCAGTCCGGTGTCCCACTGCTGCTTGGCCCCCATGTCCCTCCCAGATCCGGTGCCCCATTATCTGGGGGTTCTGCCCTCTGGCAGTAACCCCTTTCTCTCAGGGTCTCCCCTCCCCAGTGAACCCCCACCCTCTATCCCCACCTTGCCTCAGCCTATGGGCTACTGCCAGTCACCATCTAGCCCCCTTTCACTAGGGCTGACTGCAGTCTGCATAAGCCAGTCATCATAGGCAAGGGAGCTTTTGACCTGCTGCCTTTCCCTGCAACCCAGTACCTCCAGGGGCCTTCTACAAGGCCCTGCAGCCTGGGTGATGCTGGCCCGGAGCTCCCCAGCTCCTCTGGCCCTTCCCCAGCCCTGCTTCACTCCAGTACCCTTCAGCACTCAGGCAGCCATGTCCATCTCCCTCCTCAGCTAGAGGGGGACTGCTCGTTCCTGGCCAACTGCCCTCTTATAAGGGCCAGCTGGGCCCTGACTGGGGCATGGCCACAGCTGAGGCTGCTTTCCCAATCAGCCTTTCCCCACCCACAGCCCTCCCCAGGGCTGCTTTTTAACCCCTCTGGGCAGGAGCGGGGGGACCACCCTGCTACAGTGTGGTACATTCTGCCTTTGGTTAATCCCAATTTGGTTTCAGACTCGTTTTAATTAGCTGCCTGGGAGGTTTCCCTTGGTTGCTGTTAAACAGATGCCCCACCTGGAGGTGGCTGCATGTCAGTACCAGCCGGGCAAGGGTTCCTTATATAAACAGCCCCCACGCCCCACCACAGAGGTGGCCACATCTCAATTCTGGCCAAAGGGTCCCTGTATAAACAGCTCCATCCCCCACCCCAGAGGCAGCTGCATCTCACTGCTGGGCAAGGGATCCTTGTGCATTGTATTGAGCTCAGTATTTGACTCGTGTGTTTTCGGGTCTTCGGAATTACCAGGTTCAGCTGCAGGAAAAAAAGAGATTCACTGGGAAATCTTGGAACCACCAGGTTGAGATTGAAACCTAACATGGCTGATAACATGGAGATCATGGGGACTGGGGTCCGACTCTTACTTATATGGGAGGGCAAGGGTTACCAGTCATAATCTATCTATCTATCTATCTATCTATCATCTTAATAATTCAAATAATTCTGTTTATTTTTATGTCCTGAAGATACTTTAAAACATGGGAGCAGGGGGGGGTGGGTAATTGAAAAATGTGGGACATTTTTTGTGAAAAATGCCTAGCCAGTGAATTTTTTCCAGTGGTCATTAGTTTTAAATGGCCAAGATCTCTGCGAAACCTTTCTAAAAACCAAAACAAAAAACAAAAAAAACCTGGGATTAGTTTTTAGGAAAGGAAACTTTTGCACAAAACTTTTATTTTAAAAACAACCTGTGATGAAGTGGGGGATTTTGGTAGTGTTTTGCATGAATACTGGGTGTGCCTCAGTTTCCCTGTGTGCTGCTTGTGTAAGGAGGTGGTGGGAGAGGGGGACTGTGGTTGCAGATAGGCAGGTGTGACCTCGCCTGGCAGCTGGGACCCCGGACACCAGCCTGGACATTATGGGACTTAGCAACCAGTGGCCCAGAGGCCCAGCCCATCTCGGGAGCCTCCCGGTTCTGGCCCGTGTGAGGACAAAGGGTGGAGGAGAGAGGGCCCCAGTGATCTGACCAAGTCTTAATCCCCCAGAGTGTGTGTGACCCCGAGAAGGGCTGTCACACTGGGGGGTTCCTCCCAGGGACCCTCCGGAGCCGAGCGAGCCCGGGGCCTGGGAGTCTGTGACACAACCCAGATCTGGTGTTATAGTTTTAATAGAACAAACAGAACATAATTAGCATCATTATATAAAATATATCCTAAAATAATAGTCAATATATGTATATATCCAGCATATGTGTGTGTGTACAGTCTATATGTACTCACCCTCTCTCTGTGTGTGTGTGTATGTATATATATATATATATATATGTGTGTGACTATATACAGACACACATATATTACATTAACATAAAACTGAGGATAATTAGATATATAGTCTATACTTTTTGTGTGTGTGTATATATATATATATATGCATAGATATATAATAACATAGTAGATATAAATACAAACACACACACAAATATATATATATAGAGAGAGAGACAGACAGACAGACAGAGGGGTATACAGCTACATAAAAATATTGAACACAATCAATCCAGCATTTCTCCAAAGATTTAACACTTGTTCACACACTAAGATTATGTCTGGTTTTGTGTAACTGCGCCATCTGGTGGCTCCGTACAGAACAGCCTGTTCCTCCCATCCCATCTCTCCTATGCAGGCTTCTTTGCAAGAGCCCAGACCTGGGTCTGAGGGTCCCAGAATCGGTGCGAGCCTGAGTGGGTCTCTGCTTCATCATCCCCTGCACATTCAGGCCACTGATGGGGCCCGGATCTCATGGGGGGATCTATAGGCCTTGGTTCATGGAACAAGCGGACGTCTTCCGGGTGAAACCCATCACTGCCAACATCCTCTACTGAGAGTTGTTGGAGGAGAGGCGGGACCACTTCTGGATGCTGGGATACCTGGAGAAGGGGGGCTGCTCCTTGGGCATTGAGAACATGTGAGCCAGGGATGGGGGCTGCTATTATCTGCACATCACCAAGGGGAATTCATTGCGGCACAGCTAGCGAGCAACACAGCCTGCACTCATCGTCACAAGTATCCCACCGCTACCACCTGAGCCAGCCAGTCCCCTGCCCTGGGGCTGGATCCAAGCCATCGCCCACAAGAGGGGTAAAGCGCAGTGGCCCATTCCCCTAGTGGCTTGAAACAAAAATTGGTCAAAATTTTAGCAAACTGAAAACTGTTTGGGTCGAAACAAAAAAGAAAAATTATTGCATTTTTTGGTGAATGAATCGTTTGAAAAAATATTTGGGGGTCAATCTGGAAGCATAATTTGATAAATTCTGAGGTAACCAAAATTAGGGGAAAAAATCTTTTCACATAAAGCTGAAAATGAAAATTGGTCAAAATTTTCAGCAAACCAGAAGGTCAGAAATAGATTTGGTTTGAGGATGAAACATTTTGTTTTGATTTCAAGGATTTTAATAAAAAATAAAATTACAGGAAATTTCAAACCAGAGAATGATTTTGAATCAAGAAAGTGAAATGTTTCTTTTTGAAAACACCGAAAAAAATCTTTCCATTTGGGGGAATGTTTTGAGTTTTTTTCACCTAATGAACAATTCCGCAAAATTGACCTGGAATCACAGAAAGTTTTGATGTTACTGAATTTGCATTTTGCATAAAAAAATAAGTTTGTCTGTGAAACATTCTCCCTGCACTGGCTGGGAGCGGCCGTTAGAGCTGCTGGGTTGGGCGTTGTCTTGCAGGGATCAGTAACTAGCATCAGCTGATCTGCTGTGTTCTCGCAGGGGTTCTCAAACTTCATCGCACCATAACCCCCTTCTGACAACAGAAATTACTACACAACCGGAGGACGGGGAGACTGAAGTCTGAGCCCGCCAGATCCCCGCCACCCCAGGTGTTGGTGTGCGTGGCAAAGCTAAAGCCCAAGGGCTTCATCCCCAAGTGGGAGGGCCTATAACCTGAGCTCCAAAGCCAAGGGCTGAAGCTCTTGGGCTTCGGCCCCTGGTGTGCAGCTCGGGCTTTGGCCACGGGCCTCAGTAATTCTAAGCCAGCTCTGCTGACCCCGTTAAAATGGTCTCGTGACCCATTTTTGGGTCCTGATCCACAGTCAGAGAACCACTGCTCTAGAGAGCATCGTCCTGCGCTTGTGACCGGGGTATCTGGATGCCTTGAGGTCATCACAGAGCAAACAAAGTCAGCCAGGGCCAGCCTTAGGCACGGGCAAACGGGGCACCTCCAGAGCAGGGGTTCCCCATGCTGGCGTCTGCAGCCACACGGCTCCTGCCCCCTGCCTTGGAGCAGCCCCTGGCCAGCTGCTCCTGGGAGCTTCCTGTCTGCTGTAAGGAGCAGGGGGGAGGGGCTCTGATGTCAGGCTGTCCCCTGCCCCCCCATATACCCCATCTCCGCAGAGCAGGTGGGGGGGGGGCAGGGCTCACCAAGTGAGGAATGGAGCTGCTGGCAACTACTGCTGTGTCTGAAGGAGCTTTCCTCAGACTGCTGAGTGCCACTCTCTTAAAGGGACAGCGCACGATCTCACACACCCGGCCCCAGCTCTCTCACACTGTCTCTTTCACACTCATCACCCCCTAACACATAATGATATTGTTGTTGTTGTTATTTGTTGGTACTTCCTCCAATGCACATATATTCTCTGTAATTTAATTCTTTCCAAGTGCTGTTATTTGAGTTTTTTGACTGGTCTCTGCATTTCATAATTTTATTTCTCTTTTATGCTTATGTAACCCTTCTGCCCATCTAAGTTGGCAGCAACAAGGGCCGGGTTCTGTATCCAGGGGTTCCGTTTCAATAACGCAATGCAAAACCAGCTTGAGCCCCCACCCAGTGACATGGGACAATTACATACCACCCCCTGGGTGCCTCTAAGAGGCAATACTTCCCCTCTCACAAGCACGGAGTCTGAGTGTAGCAGAAAATGTTTAATAACATGAGGTAAACGACATCAGCATTAAATTGGAAAAACACCACAAACAGGATTCATAACACAAACCATGAGCAAAAAAAAACCCACTCCAGCAAATTGGACTGTGTCCTTTCCCTTTGGTTCTTGAATCCAGCAACCCAAAAATCACCCAGAGTCCCCAAAGTCCAACACCCCCCAAAGTCTCTTGGGTCCAGCAACCACCCAAAGTCCCAAAAGTCCAAGAACCCCCAAAGTCTCTGTCCCTGGTCAGTGCAGCCCCAGAGTAAAAGGGGGGCACGCAGGGTGTTAAGGGGCACCTTACGTGATCCGAGGCCGGGCATCTCTCCGTGGGGTTCCGCCGCAGCCTTCACCACGAACCGCTCCGCTCTACAAGCTGCTCCGCTCCCCAACTTGTGAACTGCTCCAGCCGTCCCCACAAACAGCTCCACTCGCCGTTCCTTGGGCTGCTCCAACAGTCCCCACAAGGCTCTGTGCCGCTCGCTGCTCCTCCAGTCATCCCCACAAATTGCTCCGCTAGCTGCTTAGCAATATAGCTTCAGGCTCCCACACTAGTTAACACAGCACTTTATAACTTTAACGCTTTTGTGATTTCAGCTCAGAGTAGGGGAGCCCCAGTGCTGGTGCACCATTGGCCCAAAGTGAACTCAGCTCAGCAGCCTGTAACTAGACTCCTAATTGAATCAAAGACAGCTCTGACATTCAACAGTGGAGCAAGAAGATGGTGCAATTGGTGTTTCAAGTCCTCCAAGTGGGAGTGAGTCTAGATCCCCTCTCTATTCACTAGGTTTTGTAACCCATGCCCCTTGTCAAGCAAGTGCTACTTAGGTAATGGTGAAGGACTCACTCAGTCCTTCTGTCATACAACAGTTCCACTGACCTTGATTCACAGAATCAGGGTAACAAAACTTTATTCTTCCTGCCCCAATGACAGAGAAACTGGGGATACCACACCAGCCAAAGTAACCACTTTCAGTTGCTGTTGTTTCATGCCAGGCGAGTGGGTGTGCCTATGCAAACAAGATCAGCCCCTGGAGTTCTTTTCCACACTCGCCATAATTCACCACCAGATGTCAGGGTAGAGCTGATCCTGACTCTGCTTACATCTACATTGAATTCTTTGAGTAGTGAGTTCTAAAATGTTCTAACCTGTCCTGGCTGGAGTAATGATCATTATTACTGTTATCATCATATTGTGCTTTGACATTCATTATGTAAAGTGGTACAATCAAATAATAGTATCCTCCTAGAATGGAACTGTAGCTTGTACTCACTTTAGTAATGCCAGTTTAATAAACATTAGCTAAACACAGAACTATAGACACTGCACAGATGAAGGTCGCTTATTTTCAAATTGTATTTTTAGTTATATCTGTAAATTCATTTAACATTTGCATGAAAATAACTGCAGCTCCAACTATGATACCAATAGCAATGCTGGAGTCAAATGTTAGTG
The DNA here is from genome assembly GCA_023634205.1 of Actinemys pallida. Taxonomy (NCBI): domain Eukaryota; kingdom Metazoa; phylum Chordata; order Testudines; family Emydidae; genus Actinemys; species Actinemys pallida. Next base: position 4,646,243 of record JALMGD010000030.1, read on the forward strand.
AGTCACATACATGATCGTGGTCGGTAAACAGAAATGCCAAAAGAATTAAAAAAATTAATTCCCTTTCTTAATACAAGAGAAAAAAATCTTAATCACATATGTTAAAATTATGTTTTTAGTTAAAAATAATTGAAGAAAATAGAGGAGATAATGGCAGCAACACAGTGTGTCTGTCAGAGAAATTTTAATCTCTACTAAAGATAGTGTATCAAATGTGTGTCTCTGATATCTGCGTTAAAGCTCCAGAACTGATACCTCAAGGCTTGGGATTGGGAATATCTTGCTGTATTATCTCCTGATTGTTGTAAATTTACATATAAGCTTTAAATGTGGCTTTAATTGGCGTTTGTATATATCGTTTCTTTCTTTATATAACAATCAGATACAGTGCTCCTGTCAGCTAATCCCTAAGTTTTTATCTGAAAAAACCCGAGAGTTTTCAGGTGCCTAAGTAGTCCCTGGAATCATGGCTAAAGTTTCCTCCCCCCACCTCAAATCTGAACTGGTGCCCCCACCCCGGGTGAGCCAGGAGTGGCCAGGGGGCTGCAGGAGGCAGTGGGCTCTGGCGAGATGCAGCCCACGTGTGATAGTGTGAAGCCTTGAGCCACATGCCGAGCATCAGGCACCACAAGCCGCAGTAGCAGCACAGGAGAGTGGCAAAATCCCATGTGCCAGGCCCCCCGACTTCTGTGCTGCTGCTGGCGGTGGCGTTGCCTTCAGAGCTTGTTCCCGACCAGCCCCCGCCAGTATCAGGCCACCCTGCCAGTGCTCAATTTGAGCCACAGCTGAGCTCTGGCATCTCTTTCAATACAAATTAAACACCAACGGGGCCCAGCAGTGATGGGGGGGGGAGCCCGTGGGGGCCAGGAGTGATGGGGGGCAAAATACAAGTTCGCCCAGGGTGCCATTTTCCCTAAGGCCGGCCCTGGTCATCACCATCAGGGCAAGAAACAGATCATCTACTGCTCATATAAATATTACAGGCAGCTTCCACGTGCTTCCCAGGCCCATGGGTCTGAGCTGGAGGGGTAGGGAGGGGGCCAGGTACTGGGCTAAACGGGCCCGTTGGCCTCACCCAGGGTGGCAGTCCCCCCAGCTGAGGTCTCATTCTCTGTTTCCTCAGTCCCCTGAGATTCCAATTCCTTGTCGGCTCTTCCATGGCTGAGGTACGTCCCGATCTACACGCTGGACTCGGGCACTGTGAATTCCCTAGCCCCTGGCCTATCCTTCTTTCTGCTTCTAAGACAGCTGTAGGGTGTCCTGCAAAAGAGAGAAAGGGAGATTTTGGGGTATGTAAGTGGCTGGCAGTCAGGATAGATAGATAGATAGATAGATAGATAGATAGATAGATAGATAGATAGATAGATAGATAGATTAGATGATGGGTGGATGGGATGGTAGGTGAGCACGTAGGTGGGTGGGTGACTAGGTAGGTGGGCTGGGTGGTAGGTGGGTAGATGGGTACATAGGTTGGTGGGTAGGTAGTTAGTTGGGTAAGTGGGTAGATAGATAGGAGGTAGGGGGTACGTAGGTGGGTAGATCAGTAGGTGGGTAGGTCAGTGGGTGGTTGGATAAGTGGGTTGGTAGCTAGGTGGGGTAGTAGGTAGATGGGTGGGTCAATGGGTACATAGGTAGGTAGGTGGGTATGTAGGTGGGTGGGATAGTAGGTGTGTGGGTGAGTAGGATGGTAAGTTTGTAGGTAGGTAGCTAGGTGAGGTGGAAGGTTGGTAGATGGGTGGGTCAGTGGGTTGGTAGCTAGGTGGGTACATAGGTGAGTAGGTCGGCAGGTGGGTTGGTAGCTGAGTTACCGTCTGTAATACAGCAGGGTGAGGTAATAGGCCAGGAAGAATCCAGTCACCACGAAAACGAGTTTGCAGCTGATTTCGATGAATGCCCAACTGAGGTCACCTGTGGGAGCTAGAACAAGCCAAGTGTCTGGGATAGATTCCTACAACCCCTGCCCGATCCAGCCAGCCCTCTCCCCCCTCTTCCCCAATCCCCTTCCAGCTGAGGGTGCTGTTAGCCTAATGCCTCTGGGTCCAGGAGCTGACCTGCAGGGCCTCCCATGAGCCCTTCGCAGCCAGGGGCTCCCCGTCCAACTGCCACTGGAGCCGGCGTGGAGGGTGGGAGCAAAGGGAGCAGCCGCAGCTGACTCTGGGCCACTGGAATTGGCAGGATGAGTTCAGCCCGGTCCCTGGCCGGGGGCTGTCTGGAGAGCGCAGGAGACACAGCAACAAATTAATAGACCCCCGGGTTAACCCCTCTCACACCCGTGGCAGGGAGTTCTGTCGGTTAACCTCACTCACACTTGACGAGCAGCTGGAACGTCCCCTGGGCAGAGCTCTCCTTGTTGTGGGCCCAGCACCCGTACAGCCCCCCGTCCTCGGCCGTCACTTTGGGCAGGCACCCTTGAAGGCTCGGCCACCTCTCACCCAGCCCAGCGCAGCAGGGGGGTTGCTCGTGACAGAGCAGAGGAACCGCAGGGAATCACCCTCCCGGGCCGTGAGCTGTGAGCCTCTCCCCTCTCCCCCCAGCACAGTGCCCCCCACTGACTCTCCACCCCACTCCCAACAGGACAGCACATGGACTCCCTGCCCTGCCCCCTGCAGCATAGCATGCCCCACTGACTCCCCGCCACACTCCCTCTGGCACAGCGACCTCTAGCGCCTTACACTGCATGTGCACATGCAGGGCCCGGTTGGCCGATCCGTAGGAATTCTTCGCCCAGCACCGATACTCCCCAGCATCCCCTCTACTGAGATTCGACAGCTCCAGGCACCCGGCCCCTCCCTGGCCGGGGCTCAGGGACTCGTTCCCCTTGGCCCAGCTCAGGTTGGCCTCGGCTCTGCTCCCAGCCTCACAGCTCAGGGTCAGGGAGTCGCCCTCCTGGGTCTCCAGAGACATGACGTCGCCCTCAGCTCCCCACGCATCTGGCACTGGAAGAGACGAGCAGGCAGGTTAGGCCCCCCAGAGATCCCCCCCACAATGCACCAAGATGCAGCCACCTCTGGGGTGGGACATGGGGGCTGGTTATACAGCCATCTCCTCTCCGCTGCCCAGCACTGCCTAGCGCTGTCCTGGGGTCTGGAGACAGAGGGACCCGGGCCGATTCCCAACACCACCCTCCCCACAGCCCTGCAGCTTCCTCGGCCTCCCCCTTCTGGGCACGGAGCAGCCTGGTCATGGGCGACATATGAACTGCCAGCTCAGGGAGGCTAGCCCCTGGCCCCGCCTCTTCTGCCTGAGGCCCCACCCCCAACGGAGCCTAGAGCCCCCTCACCGTGGACGCTGGTCCCCCACCCCACCCCAGGTGGCCAGAGAATCCCAGTCCCAGAGCACTGGGGGAGAGGGAGGCAAGGCCCCAACCGCCTGGAGTCCTGGGATGCAGGCCAGCCCCCTGCACCCCCAGCCCCAGCCCTGTCATGGGGGAAGAGCATGGGTGGTGAGCAGGAGGGAACCTGGGGGTGGAGCATGGGCGGGGCCATGTAGGGCTGTTTGGGGTGGCTCAGCCTCCCCTAGCCTGCGATACCCATCGCCCATGAGCCTAGTCCAGCTGAGCCTGGCACCTGGCCCTGAGCACGGGCAGAGTGTGACTAGGAGGCGCTCGCTGATTCCCGGGGCTCGCAGCGCGGCCTCTCACCGGGGCGTCCGTTCCTGGTCAGGTTCCCGGTGATGTTGGGGGGCCCAGGCAGGTCTGTAACACAAACCAGACAGGGGAGATCAGGGGGGCTGGACAGCACCAGGGGGGGGTCGCTAGTGATCACTGAGCCTAGACATGGACCCTTGCTGTGAGCTCAGCTGGGGGACGGGAAAGTCCCTGAAGTGACACAAGACCCGTGGGCGGGGAAGGGAAGTGACAGACCCGACTGAGCCCCACCCAAGAGGAGCCCGACGGAACCCAGGGGCCAGGTTAGGGCCACGTCGGGGAACCAGAACCGTGGGAAATGGAAAACCAAGGGACCAAAACCGGTGGGTCAAAATTGGGCCTAATTAGCGGAGGCACTAATGAGAGACCAGGCTGCTCCGGCTTGCGTACTGGGGTGAGTGTCACCATCTTGATGCCACCATCTGCTGGGCGCCCAGGCGTCCAGCGTCCTGCTTCCCAAATGTGTCCTCCCGGGGGAGGGGCAGAGACAGGGATTTAAATATCCCTGCTGCCACCCCCAACCCAGACCCAGCCACCATCAGGGGCATCAGACACCCCTGTCATGGGCCTTCCCCCTCAGTTCGTCTCTCTCCAGCCCTCTCCTTTGCCCCTGGCCTTGGCCAGCCAGGCCTGGGTATTTTGCAGCCCAGCTGCGCTCAGAGGGGTGTCTGAAATCAACACCTGGAACAGCTGGACACTGATACTGGCTGGCCAGGCCTGGCAGGGTCCGTCCACACTGCCCTCAAAGCCCTGCGGAGCTGAGGCTCAGAGCCTGGTCCATTGGGTTGGGCTCACGGGGCTCGGACTGCGGGTCTTTGATTGCAGCGCGGACGTTTCCTCTGAGGTCTTTGGAGACGTGCGGGGTCGGGGTGGGGCCTGGGCTCAGACATGAGTGGGGGTTGGGGTGGTGGGGGCAGTTTCCTTCTAAATCTCCCTCCGGCTGAAGGGAACAAGGGCCGTCCTTACAGTGAAGCCTGATTTGATCCTTCACATCACAAAGGTGGCCGCTGATTTTCCCTCTGCCCTGGACCTGCAGCACGAGGGTCATGGGCCATTTAACGGGGGTTTGCCCTGGGGCAGGGCGGGCCGAGGTCTCTGGGCACCAAGCCTGGAGAATGTTTAGTGCTGGACAGCGATTGGGTCCCGTTAACACTCTGCCCCATATACAGCATCCACTGATCCCAGCCAGGGGGGATCTCAGGGGGGAACTGGGGTGGCTGGTGTGATGGGGAGGGGGAAATCCCAGCAATGGGGGACTAGAATGGGGGGGGGGGGTGGATCCCAGCACAGGAGGATTCTGGGGGCAGGGCAGGTCGGGGGTACAGATGATCCCAGAAGAGAAGGGCCTGGGGGTCTGGGGGTGTGGAGGGAAGGGGGGAGCCATAGCCAAGGGGGGCAGGAAGGGGTGAAGATTCCAAGGGAGAAGGGGCTGCAAGGTGTGGAGGGAAGGGGTGTGGAATAGAATTGGCTGAGGGTGCATGGTGGGGGTGGGGATCCCAGCACAGGGCTGAGTTGAGGGAGAGGTTGGAGGGCAGGGCTGGGGAGCCCAGGGGTGGGGATCCCAGCAGAGGGACCTGGGGGCTGGCGTGGAGGGGCTGGGTTTGGTCACTCACAGCCAATGTGGAGCCGGATGGTTCTGCGGGTGGAAGGTCCCTGTGCTGAGCTGTAGGTGACGTTGCAGACGAGCTCTTTGCCGTGGTCCCCCGGGGCAGGCGTGAAGCTGAGCGCGGAGCTGTGGGTCCAGGTGTTGTTCGCCAGTGGAGCTGAGACATTCCGGGCTGTGTCGCTGAACGGCCCCATCCAGGCAACTCGGGGAGGGGTCCCGGAGCATCGCCCGGGAGCTGTGCAGGTCACAGTCACCGGCTCCCCAGCCAGCAGCGTCCCTGGTGGCTCCCACGCCGGTGTGATCTGGATCTCTGGCTCCTCCGTCAGCTCTGAGACATGGGGAGAAGGGAGAGAATCACTCCGGGCCACGGGGCCTTTCCCCTCTAGGGGCGCGGCTCTGATCAGGCCCCAGGGCTGGGACTGGCTGGCCAAGGGGGGCTGATCAGCAGTGACTGTGGTTGCTCTTACCTGGCACCAAGATCTGTAGTGTAGGGTGAGTGTGATAGTAATTGGAGCGGTAACTGTATTTAAAGTCTCCTTTCTCAACTCTAAGGAAATATCTCCCTGCATCCATCCGTTGGGCATCACTGATTTGCAGGGAGCAGTTTCCGTGTGTCAGATCCCCCGTCAGCTGGAACCGGCCCTGGGTCTCCTGCGACACCCCCCGGCTGGGGTCACTGCTGGCCACAGGCAGATCCCAGTGCACATCAACCTGATCCTTGTACCAGTTTCTGAAGAGCTGGGCTGAGGGATTGTCGGTGTCGAAAGAGGCTGGGTACGTGAAGGAGCAGGGGACTAGAATGCAGAGACCTTCCTGCACCGACACCGACTGCGGCACCTTGAGGGAATAACTAGGCTCCAGGGACAGGGACCCTGCAGGGGATGCAGAGGAATTGAAATGGGACCCATAGAGAGCAGAGACCAACCCTGAGCTCCCCCCACCCAGCTGTGCCGGTGCCCCTCACTCCCGACCTGCAGCCCCCTGTGACCCCAGCCCCGAGCTCAACCCCCCTGCCCAGCTCTGCTGGTGCCCCTCACTCCCAACCTGCAGCCCCATGCGAGCCCAGCCCTGTGTCCTTGACCAAATCTCACTCCATTTAGTTTCCATCACTCCCTACAATGAGCCCCCTGCCCCCACTCCCTGTTGCTCAGTGCCCCCTAACACCACACTGGGGCATTGGGCTCCCCTCCCCTTCTGGCCAGTCTCCCCTCCAAGTTCTGGGACAGACCTGGCCCCGCTTAGTGCGGTTCTGCCCTCCCCTGCACTGGGGCTGCAGGTGCCGCTTACTTACCCCTCCAGAGCAGGGTGAGGATCAGGACCCTCAGTGTGGCAGGACCCCCTGCTCTCCAGGGGGGGTCCTGAACTGGGAGCTCCCTTTCCCCGGCGTCATGCTGTGGCAGCAGGGCTCTGCCCATGGCTGGGGTGTCGGACTGGGACAGACCTAGAGACAGATGGAGGGTGGGAAGTGTGAGAGCAGAGGCTGTTTCACGGGGGAGACAGATCTGCCTTGTGGACCATTAGTACTGCTGGGCTCTGCAGGGGGCTGATCTGGGGCTGCTGGCAGTGCAGTGACCCCCAAATCACCAGACGGTCCCGAGAGATTGTGGGCTAAAAAAATCCTTAAATTGGTGAAAAAACCTGAGATTTTCTCTAGGAATCATGAGATTGGACAGAAAATCCTGAGATGGTGACAGAAGATGGTGGGAAGGCAGCGCTGCTCAGTGTCTGTTTGCTTCAGTCTTCCCACAAAAAACAACATGTGAACAGGAGACTAGCGAAATTACCACGAACAACAAAAGGGAAGGGCTGCAGATCGGGATAAGTAAAGAACATGTCAGAGGCCTTCCGATGAAAGAGAATGAATTCAATCAGTGGGGCAGAAGGAATTAGTGGAAGAAGTCTTGGAGTCACTGGCAATAATATTTGCAAACTCATGGATGCCAGGAGAGGTCTCAGAAGATGGGAGAAGAGCTAACAGAGTGGCCATCTTTAAAAGGGGGAAAAGGAGGAGCCGGGGAATTGTAGACCAGTAAGCCTGACTTCAACACCTGGAACACTACTACAACAATGTATAAAACCTTCAATTTGTGAAGACGAAGGGGTGATCACCAGCATGGATTCACCGAGAACAAATTCTTCCAAACCAGTTTGGTTTCCTTCTTTGATGAGGTACCTGGTTGGTGGCAGGGGGAAAGCAGTGGACATAATATACCTGGACTTCAGCAAGGCTTTTGACACAGTCCCACATGACATTCTCATAAGTAAGCTGGAGAAGAGATCTGAAGAAATTCAAATGTGAAATTGCAGAACTACTAACTGTGGTATGTAACCTATCATTTAAATTAGCTTCTGTACCAGATGACTGGAGGATAGCTAAGGTGACACCAATTTTTAAAAAAGGCTCCAGAGGTGATCCCAGCAATTAGAGGCCACGAAGACTAACTTCAGTGCCCAGCAAACTGGTTGAAACTAGAGTAAAGAAGAAAAATATCAGATGCATAGATGAACATGATTTGTTGCAGAAGAGTCAATATAGTTTTTGTAAAGGGAAATCATGCCTCACCAATCTACTAGAATTTTTTGAGGGAGTCAACAAGCATGTGGACAAGGATGACCTAGTCGATGTAGTGTACTTAGATTTTCAGAAAGCCTTTGATAAGGTCCCTCACCAAAGGCTTGTAAGCAAAGTAAGCTGTCATGGGAGAAATGGCAAGGTCCTCTCCTGGACCAGTAATTGGTTAAAAAATAGAAAACAAAGGAATAAATGGTCAATTTTCACAGGGGAGACAGGTAAAGAGTGGTGTCCCCCAGGGGTCTGTATTGGGACCAGTGTTATCAACATATTCGTAAATGATCTGGAAAAAGGATAAACAGTGAGGTGGAAAAATTTGCAGATGATACAAAACCACTCAAGATAGTTAAATTCAAAACTGATTGTGATGAGCTACAAAGGGATCTCACAAAACTGGGTGATTGTATAACAAAATGGCAGATGAAATTCAATGTTAATAAATGCAAAGTTATGCACATTGGGAAACATAATCCCAAATATACATACAAAATGGGGGGTGGGAGGGGGGGTCTAAATTAGCTGTTACCACTCAAGGAAGAGATCTGGGAGTCACTGTGGATAGTTGTCTGAAAACATCCACTCATTGTCAGCGGCCATCAAAAAAGTGAACAGAATGTTGGGAATCATTAAGAAAGGGATAGATAAGACAGAAAATATCATATTGCCTATATATAAATCCATGGTACACCCACATCTTGAATACTGCATGCAGTCCTGGTGGCCCTATCTCAAATTGAAATTGGAAAAGGTTCAGAAAGGGGAAACAGAAATGATTAGGGGTACGGAACAGCTTCCATATGAGGTAAGATTAATAAGACTGGGAAAGTTAAGCCTGGAAAGAGACGACTAAGGGGGGATATGATAGAGGTCTAATAAATCCTGACTGGTGTTGAGATAGTAAATAAGGAAGTGTTATTTACTCCTTCCCATAACACAAGAACTAGGTGTTACCGAATGAAATGAATAGGCAGCAGGTTTCAAGCAAACAAAGGGAAGTATTTCTTCACACAACGCACAATCAACCTGTGGAACTCCTTGCCTGAGGAGGTTGTGAAGGCCAAGACTATAATGGGGTTCAAAAAAGAACTAGATAAGTTCCTGGAGGACAGGTCTATCTACAGTTTTTAGCCAGGATGGGCAGGGATGGTGTCCCTAGCCTCTGTCTGCCAGAAGCTGGGATGGATCACTTGATGATTTCCTGTTCTGTTCATTTTCTCTATGGCACCTGGCATTGGCTACTTTCTGAAGACAAGATACTGAGCTAGATGGACCTTTGGTCTGAGCCAGTATGGTCGTTCTCATGGAGAAATGTGGCCTCATTGGAACTACCATTAAGTGGATACATAACTGGTTAAACAACCACAAACAATGAGTAATTGTTAATGAAACGATGTTGGATTGGAGGGAGGTCCCAAGTGGGGTTCCACAGGGATTTGTTCTGGGTCCCGTGTTGTTTAACATCTTTATCAATGACCTGGATGTAGCACTAGGGAGCAGACTGATCAAATCTGCAGATGACACAATGCTGGGGGGAGTTCCCAACACTTTGGAAGATGGCACTAAAATTCAGAGGGACCTCGATGAATTGGAGGACTGGGCTGTAGACAACACAATGAAATTCATGAAGAACAAATAGAAGGTGCTCCCCTTAGGGAAGAAAAACCAAGTGCACAAATACAGGGTGGGGAAGAACTGGCTTGGCAGCAGCACTGCTGAGAAGGAGGTGGGATTTGGGATGGATCACAACCTCGACATGAGTCAGCAATGCGATGCTGTTGCAAAAAAAATAATAATGCAATTTTACCAGAGGCAGAACAGGCAGTCACAGGAGGTGACAGTACCACTCTATTTAGCTGTAGGATGGTGTCCAGTTTTGGTCACCAATGTATCTCAAGAATAACTCCCCAGCTGTGAGAGCAGTCGGACAATGGACCAGGGAGGTCATGAAAGCTCCTTCACTGGAGGGTTTCAAGAGGAGGCTGGACAGCATCTGTCTGGCATGGGTTAGACCCAACAAATCCTGCATCTTGGCAGGGGTTGGACTAGGTGACCCCCTGCGGTCCCTTCTCACCCTGTGGGTCTGTGATTCTAGGACTCACAAAAAATATCATGTGAATATCATGACACCCCCCCTCCCCAAAATTCACTAAACATCCTGAGATTGGCTAAAAATTGTGAGATTTGCTCAAAGAATCCTGAGATTGGCTCTTAAAATTCACAGATTTGTGCTTTGTCTCCGCACACCCCTTTGTTTGCTGCCCGTTGTCTCATCCCCCCCCCCCCTTGTGCAGTGAGTGGCTTGGTTCTGTAGGGACCCAGTGGAGCCGGATGGCCTGGAGGTGGGTAAAGTGTCCCCGGAGGGTGGGGGGAGAGTGCAGAGAGCTGATGGCTCCCCACTCTGCAGCCAGGGTGGGGCTCTAATGCTGTCATCCCTGCCCCACAGCTTTCTCCCCCACCCCCACTCCACCCTGCTTCTCCTGCAGCTGGAACTCTCCCCCCTCATTAAAATGGTACTGGCCACTCCCTCCTCCCCACTTTTCTCAGAATGGTAAGGACCACTCCCCCCCCCCCCCCCCCCCCCGCCACAGTCTTGTGAGAATAGTATGGGGCACCTCCTCTCCACCATTCACATGTGAAAATGGTATTGGCCACTCACACCTTCCCCCCTCCTCACCTGTTAATATGATTTGGGCTGCTCCTTCTTACCCCTTACTGACCTATGAGAATGGTATGGGCCACTCACTCCTCTGCCCTCCTCCCCTATGAAAATGTTGTGGACTACTCACTCCTCACCCCTCCTTTCCTTTTAAAATGGTATGAGTCACTCCTCTCCTCCCTTTCCCCTTCTGTGCAAATGGTACGGGGCAATGGCTAGTTACACCCCCATGAAAATGGTACAGGCTGATCCCCCTTTCCCTCCCCTACCTAAAAACTCTTCTCAGCTCCCTCCCCCACCCTAGTTCCACTCACCCCTAGATCTGCAGAGGGGGGGCGGCGCTTGGCCCCCTGACCCTGCAGCCCCGGTTCCCCAGGGTTTGTGACTCGGAGCCTGGGGAAGCGGCATGCACGGGAATGTGAAAGTAGAAGTGGGTGCAGACAGGAGGGGTTTGGGGGGAGATGCTCTCTCAGAAACCCCAGCACCAGCATCCTGCCGACTTCCCCTCCTTCTGGCTGGCCCTGCCCGCGGCTTCCCTGCAACAGGGGCAGGCTGCATATTGCTTGTGGGGCTGGAAATAGATCCCAGCAGTCCTGGCTCTGAGCCCCTCTGCACCTCACTCTGCTCCCAGAGCTGGGATAGAGCCCAGGAGTCCTGCCTACCTGCCCCCCGTCCCAACCCTATTACTGCTTTTTCCAGTCATACAATAATATTTGAACGCTAGCAGCTCACACCTCTTATCATATTGTACATGCTGCAGACACTAATCACTCACCCCGAGCTGAGAGGCAGCCGCTTCTGGGGCGGGGCAGCTGGGGAACAGCCACACAGCGACACTGCCCAGGGGTTGCTCACCCGGAGCTGAGATGCGTCTGCCTCTGGGGTGAGGTGGCTGGGAAGAGTGCACTGGAACAGCAGATGCCCGGTTAGGACAGCTAGTGAAGCCTGACTCCAATGGGAAGAGCCGGGTGTATGTGGAGACCTGCCTGGGGCGGAGTGGGTGTGAGTGTCGGGGTGAGGGCTGCGGCGAGATGTGAGATTTCAAGACAGGAAGGGGACGTCAGGGTGTGAATTTGGCCCTAGAACGTCTTGCAGAAGCAATTTCCAGTAGCTGGAGATCTCAGTTCCATCAACGCAAGTGGGAGAATGTCACAGATACCAGCAGCTCCCATGGCCCCACCGCAGGGGGACTAGCTGGTGGTGGAGGGAATGGGACATGGGACCTTTCCCCTCTAGGGTGCACCAGCTCTGATCTGCCCCAGGGTGGGGCACTGGCTGGTTCTGGGGGGTGGGAATGGGACCTGGGGTTCTTCCCTTCTAGGGTCTCTCAGCAGGGGAGACCCCAGCAGATTGGAGCCGGTCCATTGAGCGCAAATATTTGTTTTCTGTTTCTCGGTTCGTCAAACGCCTCCCAGGTCACTGAGTCTGGGGATTCCCTTGTGATGGGACCTGGGTCATCGGCTGCATCAGGAAGTACAGCTGGATTCCACAGCCTCCCACAGACTCTGGCCTTTGACTTAAGAGCTGAGACGCAGCTGAATCTGTCCTCTGTAAGGATCAGGCCTTCATCTGCAGCCAGATTAAAAGAGCAGCCGAGCAGCAGCCATTAACTGAGAAGTCACATTCCATCTCAGTGACATTAAAACAATGTAAGATCAGGCTGTTAATAAGGAGACCCCGTCCCAATGGCCCCCACTATCACCAGATAAAGAAACAGATCTTAAGATGGTTAAAGAAAACTTAGTTTGATAGCATCCGTCTGTCAAAAAATCACTCATCAATAGTTGTGGTTGTAAAATCCTCATTTCTTTATTGTTTTGTCATTCTGGTCCCCACTTCCCTATTGTTTATCTGTATAGTCTCTGTCTGGTTCTTTAATTGTTTCTGTCTGTCACATATTTAATTTTTCTAGGTGTAAATTAATTAAGGCGGTGGCATAGGATTGGTTAAAGGATTATGTTACACTGTGTTAGGATTGGTTAGTAAATTGTTAGTATAATGATTGGTTAAGGTACAGCAAAAAAGGACTCAAGTTTCACTATATAAACTGGGGTCCAAAAGGAAGTTCTTTGGGTACCAACTCCAGGACACAGCGCCAAAGATCAGAGCTGCAGGACCTCAACACTCTGCCAATGACCCGTGCACAAACTGGAGTCCCCCAGATGGACCTGATCCTGACTGGCCATCAAGATTGGGAGTGGTGAGCACTGTCTGTATAGCGTGTGCAGTCTGGTTTGGGTGATAGTTAATAAATAGAGATTAAGTAGGATATTTCTGTGTGAGGCTCTTTCACTGGTAAAAGGTCCCGCACACCTGCAGAAGTAGTGTACACCTGGAGCCCTATGTATTGGGAAAGGATGTGGTTACTTAAATTGACCAGGTTAGTTACCCCTGACCCCTATGAATTGGGTATGGGTGGCCCTGAGCTCTACAAATTGGGTAAGGGTAGGACCTTTTTGCCTGGAGCCCTACAAGTTGGGAAAAGGTGGGGTGCCCTAGCATGTGCAGGTAACACCCTGGGTCTTGGGGGCTGTTTACACAGGGACCTCTCCCTGGTGCTGAGATGTGGCTGCCTCTGGGGTGGGGCAGGGGGGCTGTTTATACAAGGACTCCTTGCCCAGTGTTGAGATACAAAGAAACACAGTGCCCCCCGGGGACATTGGGACCAGCCCTGATGGCCGTGTCCTCCCAAGTCTCCCACCCGAGCCAGACCCTGGTCCGCTCTGCCCCTGGCCAGTGGCACATCGGCTCTGCCCCCCTGACTGTGGGCACCGGTGGCTGTTCTGGGAGGCTGGTTGCTGAGTTAATGTTGCACAACAGGAAGTTTCCAGTTGGTGAGTTTGCTCCACCTCCGGCCAGTCGGCCCCTGTTTGGGGCTGGGCGAGAGCCACGGAGAGCAGGTGAGAGGGTCCCATTGAACAGTGGGGCGCGGCCGCTTGGACACAGGTCCCCAGCCAGTGGCGAGAGGGGCAAGCCCGGGGCAGATACCTGCTGGGACTGTGGCTGCCAGGTCTAGTGTGTTATAACTCACTGCGCTGGATCCATGCGGATCAGGGCAGACCCCTGGTCCTTCGGGTGAGAGCCGGGGCAGGAACCCCAGTGTCCGGGCCGGCCCCTAGCTTGGTGTGGTACATTCTGCCTCTGGTTAATCCCCATTTGGTTTTGCTTTCTTTTTATTAGCTGCCCGGGAAGTTTCCCTCCGTTGCTGTTAAACAGATGCCCCACCTGGGAATGGCTGCATCTCACCGCCAGCTGGGTAATGGATCCTTATATAAACAGCCCCCACACCCCACCCCAGAGGTGACCCCATCTCAGCTCTGGGAAAGGGATCTTTGTGCATTGTATTGAGCTTAGTATTTGACTCATGTGTTTTCTCTGGGAATTTCTTGGGAATTACAAGGTTCAGATGCAGGAAAAAAAGAGATTCACTGGGAAACCTTGGAACCGCCACTTCGAGATTGAAACCTGATATATCTGATAACATGGAGATCATGGTGACTGGGTTCCATCTCTTACTGATATAGGAGGGCAAGTGTTAATTACCAGTCATTATCTATCTATCTATTTATCCACTCATCCCTCATCTATCTATCTTAATAATTCAAATGTCTGTCTTTTTCTGTGTCCCCAACCGAGATAGTGGGATAGTTTTTGTGAAAAATTCCTAGCCAGTGAATTTTTTCCAGTGATCATTAGTTTTAAATGGCCAAGATCTCTGCGAAACCTTTCTAAAAACCAAAAAAAACCTGTGATTAACTTTTAGGAAATGGAATATTTGCACAAAACTTTTATTTTAAAAACAATCTGTGATGAAGTGGGGGATTTTGTTACTGTTTTGCATGAATACTGTGTGTGCCTCAGTTTCCATGTGTGTTGTGTATGTAACGAGGGGTTGGCAGAGGGGGGTTGTGGTTGCAGAGGGCCAGGTGTGACCTTACCTAGCAGCCAGGACCGCAGACACTGGCCTGGACAGTGTGGAACTTAGCAACCAGTGGCCTGGAGGCCCAGCCCATCTTGGGAGCCAGCCAGTTCTGGCCAGTGGGAGGACAAAGGCCAGAGGAGAGATGGCCCCGGAAGGAAGCCGGTTATGGCCAGTTGGGGAACAAAGGGTGGAAGAGAGAGCACTCAGATGACCTGTTTGCCCAGGAACAAAGGCAAATGGTGGAGGCGGGGCTGGTTGGGGAGGAGATATGGGGGGCTCAGCTGGAAGGAGATCGCTTCTGGCGGCGAACAGCAGAGGCTAACAGAGGGAGTTTGCCTGGGAGCTGTCCGAGAGGAGGTACGCTAAGTGCTGCATTAGGGGGGCTGTGTTGGTGAGTATCTGAGTGTCTGCTGCTGGGACAGTTGGTCAGTTTGACCATGTGCTTGATTGCTTGCTTGTTTGTTTGAAAAGTGTGAATTGGGAGTGCTTTGTTCCAGGTGGGCCTTGAGTGGGCCTGACTGGTATATAAGGGCAGTCAGCAGCGAACCAGCTGAGCGGCGAACAGCAGAGGCTAACAGAGGGAGTTCGCCTGGGAGTTCGCCTGGAGAGAGCTCACTGAGGCTTTCATCTGCAGGTTTCTCTGTGTAGTTCTTGCAACAGCTGAGGAAGCTCTTAAGAGGAAGGTGATATGGAAGGTGAGCGATCAGCTGTTGTAACCTGCACAGGTTGTGCCATGTTTGTCTTTCTTCCACAGGACAGAAGCGACTTTGTCTGTACAAAGTGCAAGCTGGTCTCCATATTGGAAGAGAAGGTTTGAGGGCTGGAGAAACGAGTATCAACACTGCGTTGCATACGGGAAAATGAAGTTTTCCTGGACAGACGTCAGGAGATGCTTCTACAGCCACAATGTTCTGAAGATTCAGAGCAGGCACAGCACGGACAGAAGGATTGTGAAGAGGTTTGGCAGCATGTGACCTCCAGAAGGAGAAAGAGGAGCGTCCATGCACCAGCAATGGAGATACAGGTGAGCAACCATTTCCATGTTCTCTCCACAGGTACTAATGTGGAGAGTGGACTAGATGACCCATCTGAAGGAAGGGAGCAGAAGGAGACTCCACCGATTGGAAGGCAAAAGATGCACTGTCCTAGGGATGGGGGTTCCACGACCACCACTCCCAAGAGGAGGAGGAGGGTGGTGGTGGTCGGGGACTCCCTTCTCAGGGGGACTGAGTCATCTATCTGCCGCCCTGACCGGGAAAACCGAGAGGTCTGCTGCTTGCCAGGAGCTAGGATACACGATGTGACGGAGAGACTGCCGAGACTCATCAAGCCCTCGGATCGCTACCCCTTCCTGCTTCTCCACGTGGGCACCAATGGTACTGCCAAGAATGACCTTGAGCGGATCACTGCAGACTACGTGGCTCTGGGAAGAAGGATAAAGGAGTTTGAGGCGCAAGTGGTGTTCTCGTCCATCCTCCCTGTGCAAGGAAAAGGCCTGGGTAGAGACCGTCGAATTGTGGGAGTCAATGAATGGCTACGCAGGTGGTGTCGGAGAGAAGGCTTTGGATTCTTCGACCATGGGATGGTGTTCCAAGAAGGAGGAGTGCTAGGCAGAGATGGGCTCCACCTAACGAAGAGAGGGAAGAGCATCTTCGCCACCAGGCTGGCTAACCTAGTGAGGAGGGCTTTAAACTAGGTTCACCGGGGGAAGGAGACCAAAGCCCTGAGGTAAGTGGGGAAATGGGATCCTGGGAGGAAGCACAAGCAGGAGAGCGCAAGAGGGGAGGACTCCTGTCTCATGCTGAGAAAGAGGGACGATCGATGAGTTATCTTAAGTGCCTATACACAAATGCAAGAAGCCTGGGAAACAAGCAAGGGAGAACTGGAAGTCCTGGCACAATCAGGGAACTATGATGCGATTGGAATAACAGAGACTTGGTGGGATAACTCACATGACTGGAGTACTGTCATGGATGGATATAAACTGTTCAGGAAGGACAGGCAGGGCAGAAAAGGTGGGGGAGTTGCGTTGTATGTAAGAGAGGAGTATGACTGCTCAGAGCTCCGGTATGAAACTGCAGAAAAACCTGAGAGTCTCTGGATAAAGTTGAGAAGTGTGAGCAACAAGGGTGATGTCGTGGTGGGAGTCTGCTATAGACCACCAGACCAGGGGGATGAGGTGGATGAGGCTTTCTTCTGGCAACTAGCAGAAGTTGCTAGATCGCAGGCCCTGGTTCTCATGGGAGACTTTAATCACCCTGATATCTGCTGGGAGAGCAATACAGCGGTGCACAGACAATCCAGGAAGTTTTTGGAAAGTGTAGGGGACAATTTCCTGGTGCAAGTGCTGGAGGAACCAACTAGGGGCAGAGCTTTTCTTGACCTGCTGCTCACAAACAGGGAAGAATTAGTAGGGGAAGCAAAAGTGGATGGGAACCTGGGAGGCAGTGACCATGAGATGGTCGAGTTCAGGATCCTGACACAAGGAAGAAAGGAGAGCAGCAGAATACGGACCCTGGACTTCAGAAAAGCAGACTTTGACTCCCTCAGGGAACAGATGGGCAGGATCCCCTGGGAGAATAACATGAAGGGCAAAGGGGTCCAGGAGAGCTGGCTGTATTTTAAAGAATCCTTATTGCGGTTGCAGGAACAAACCATCCCGATGTGTAGAAAGAATAGTAAATATGGCAGGCGACCAGCTTGGCTAAACAGTGAAATCCTTGCTGATCTTAAACGCAAAAAAGAAGCTTACAAGAAGTGGAAGATTGGACAAATGACCAGGGAGGAGTATAAAACTATTGCTCAGGCATTCAGGAGTGAAATCAGGAAGGCCAAATCACACTTGGAGTTGCAGCTAGCAAGAGATGTTAAGAGTAACAAGAAAGGTTTCTTCAGGTATGTTAGCAACAAGAAGAAAGTCAAGGAAAGTGTGGGCCCCTTACTGAATGAGGGAGGCAACCTAGTGACCGAGGATGTGGAAAAAGCTAATGTACTCAATGATTTTTTTGCCTCTGTCTTCACGAACAAGGTCAGCTCCCAGACTGCTGCACTGGGCAGCACAATATGGGGAGAAGGTGACCAGCCCTATGTGGAGAAAGAAGTGGTTCGGGACTATTTAGAAAAACTGGACGTGCACAAGTCCATGGGGCCGGATGCGCTGCATCCGAGGGTGCTAAAGGAGTTGGCGGATGAGATTGCAGAGCCGTTAGCCATTATTTTTGAAAACTCATTGCGATCGGGGGAGGTCCCGGATGACTGGAAAAAGGCTAATGTAGTGCCCATCTTTAAAAAAGGGAAGAAGGAGGATCCGGGGAACTACAGGCCAGTCAGCCTCACCTCAGTCCCTGGAAAAATCATGGAACAGGTCCTCAAGGAATCAATTATGAAACACTTAGAGGAGAGGAAAGTGATCAGGAACAGTCAGCATGGATTCACCAAGGGGAAGTCGTGCCTGACTAACCTAATTGCCTTCTATGAGGAGATAACTGGCTCTGTGGATGAGGGGAAAGCAGTGGATGTGTTATTCCTTGACTTTAGCAAAGCTTTTGATACAGTCTCCCACAGTATTCTTGCCAGCAAGTTAAAGAAGTATGGGCTGGATGAATGGACTGTAAGGTGGATAGAAAGGTGGCTAGATCGTCGGGATCAACGGGTAGTGATCAATGGCTCCATGTCTAGTTGGCAGCCGGTTTCAAGCGGAGTGCCCCAAGGGTCGGTCCTGGGGCCGGATTTGTTTAATATCTTTATTAATGATCTGGAGGATGGTGTGGACTGCACTCTCAGCAAGTTTGCAGATGACACTAAACTAGGAGGCGTGGTAGATACTCTAGAGGGTAGGGATCGGATACAGAGGGACCTAGACAAATTAGAGGATTGGGCCAAAAAAAACCTGATGAGGTTCAACAAGGATAAGTGCAGAGTCCTGCACTTAGGACGGAAGAATCCCATGCACTGCTACAGACTAGGGACCAAATGGCTAGGTAGCAGTTCTGCAGAAAAGGACCTAGGGGTCACAGTGGATGAGAAGCTGGATATGAGTCAACAGTGTGCTCTTGTTGCCAAGAAGGCTAACGGCATTTTGGGCTGTATAAGTAGGGGCATTGCCAGCAGATCGAGGAACGTGATCGTTCCCCTTTATTCGACATTGGTGAGGCCTCATCTGGAATACTGTGTCCAGTTTTGGGCCCCACACTACAAGAAGGATGTGGAAAAATTGGAAAGAGTCCAGCGGAGGGCAACAAAAATGATTAGGGGTCTGGAGCACATGACTTATGAGGAGAGGCTGAGGGAACTGGGATTGTTTAGTCTCCAGAAGAGAAGAATGAGGGGGGATTTGATAGCAGCCTTCAACTACCTGAAGGGGGGTTCCAAAGAGGATGGAGCTCGGCTGTTCTCAGTGGTGGCAGATGACAGAACAAGGAGCAATGGTCTCAAGTTGCAGTGGGGGAGGTCCAGGTTGGATATTAGGAAACACTATTTCACTAGTAGGGTGGTGAAGCACTGGAATGCGTTACCTAGGGAGGTGGTGGAGTCTCCTTCCTTGGAGGTTTTTAAGGCCCGGCTTGACAAAGCCCTGGCTGGGATGATTTAGTTGGGAATTGGTCCTGCTTTGAGCAGGGGATTGGACTAGATGACCTCTTGAGGTCCCTTCCAACCCTGATATTCTATGATTCTATGATTCTATTCTATGATTCTATGGACTGGAGACAAAGAGGGGCCTGAGCCACCTGGACAGGGTCAAACCCAGCTGGACGGTGCTGAGACTGGCCAGGCCTGAGGGCCCTGAGAACTGCCTGTGCTTGGTTCAGACGTTCAATAAACCTCCTGTGTTACACTGGCTGAGAGTCACTGCAGGGTAGAAATCGGGGGGTGTTGCTCCCTTTTAGGGTGAAGGCCGTGGGGGCACAGAGCGAGGAGACTCTCTGAGGGGGCCCACAGCGAGAGACAGGCAGGCTGAAGGCTTGGAGAGGTGCGGTTCCAGCAAGCGCTGGAGCCCAGATCTTATCCCTCCAGAGTGCGTGTGATCCCGAGAAGGGCTGTCACACTTAAGGGGAGTCCTTCCAGGGACCTTACGCAGCCGAGAGAGCCTGGGACCTTGGAGTCTGTGACACAACCCAGATCTGGTGTAATAGGTTTAATACAACAAACAAAACATAAGTAGCATCATTATATAAAATATATCCTAAAATAATAGTCAACGTATGTATATACCCAGTGTATGTGTGTGCGCACTGTCTATATGTACTCTCTCTCTCTCTGTATATATATATGTGTGTGTATGTATACACACATACACATATATATTACATTAGCATAAAACTGGGCATAATTTGATATATTCTCTATATAAACTGTGTGTGTGTATATATATGTGTGTGTAGGTATGTAATAACATAATAGTAGATATAGATATACATACACACACCCACATATATATATACATACACAAAGAGATAGAGAAAGAGCGAGAGAGAGAAGTATATATCTACATTAAAATATTGAACACAATCGATTCAGCATTTCTCAAAGACTGAATACTTACTTTCATGCTAAGTTTATGTCTGGCTTTGTGTAACTGCGCCACCTGGTGGTTCCCTTAGAACAGCCTGTTCCTCCCATCCCATCTCTCCTATCCAGGATTCTTTGCCCAGAGCCCAGACGTGGGCCTGAGGGTCCCAGAATCAGTGTAAGCCTAAGTGGGTCTCTGCTCCTCGTCACAGGTATCCCACCACTGTCAAGCAAGCCAGCCAGTCCCCCACCCTGGGGTGGATCCAACCCATCGCCCACAAGAGGTCAAAGGCCCAGTGGCCCATTCCCCGCCCAGCTAGTGACTTGAAACAAAACTTTGTCAAAATTTGTAGCAAAGTGAAAACTGTTTGGGTCTGTCATAAACAGAGATAAGGGTAACATAAAATCCCTCCTGGGAAGCTGTACTAAATCACTTTACCTGTAAGGGGTTAAGAAGCTCAAATAATCTGGTTGGCACCTGACCAAAAGGACCAATAAGGAAAGAAGATACTTTCAAATCTGGGGCGGGGAGGTTTTGTTTGTGTTCTCTTTGTTTGCACCCTCTCAGGATGGAGAGAGCGACCAGGCAAGTAAAAGATCTCCTGAAAACATACCTGAAATGATCCATCTAAGATTACAAAAATTGTACGTAAGGGCAAGGAAATGAGTTAGGTTATCTTTTGTCTTAACTTGTGAATTTTCCCTATGCTAAGAGGGAGTTTTATTCCTGTTTTATAACTGTGAAGCTGAGTCCAGAGAGGAGTCCTGCAGCCTAGAGATCGGGGGACGTTGCTCCCTCTGGTGGCAGGGAACTCGGGGGTGCAGAATGAGGGGACTCCCTGTGGGGGCCCAGGCAGAGCCAGGCTGCTGAAGGTTCAGAGGTGTGGTCCCAGGAGGCGGCACGGCCAAGAGCCTAACCCCACAGGGAGAGTGCACCCCCAAGACGGGCTGTCACCCTGAAGGGGGTTCCTCCCAGGGGCAGTACGAAGCCGAGAGAGCCCCGGCCTGGGAGTCTGGGACAGCTTGGAGTCCCTCCCAGGGACGGGACTCAGGGAAACCCTGAGGTGGAGGAGAGGCCGAGGGGCCGGATGTCTCAAGGGGACGTCAGAGACTGGAGATGTGGTCGCTGCAGGCAGAGAGGGCAGGAGTGCAGGGCCCAAAGACACAGGAAATCTTGGGCCAGGAGAACCTCAAAAAGTTATGTGACGGGTTGGATCACAGAAACCACCTTGGGGCTGCCAACTGATGTGCCAAGACTACTTCTGCCCCTGCTTTCCCTGTCAGCTTGGGACTCCAGCACCCTGTCTTGTTGAGGCAGACACGCCCGTCTGCTCCAACTCAGACCCAGGGTCTGAACCACATGCCCCAAAGCTGCAGACTTAACTGAAAGCAGCTTACAGAAGTGTTCCTGTCTTTAACACTCAGATACCCAACTCCCAGTGGGGTCCAAACCCCAAATAAATCCGTTTTACCCTGTATAAAGCTCATACAGGGTAAACTCATAAATTATTCACCCTCTAAAACACTGATGGAGAGATATGCATAGCTGTTTGCCCCTCCCCCCCCCCAGTTATTAATACATACTCTGGGTTATTATGTATTAATAAGTAAAAAGTGATTTTATTAAATACAGAAAGTAGGATTTAAGTGGTTCCAAGTAGTAACAGACAGAACAAAGTGAATTACCAAGCAAAATAAAATAGAACATGCAAGTCTATGTCTAATACAGTAAGAAAACTGAATACAGATAAAAACCTCACCCCTCAGAGGAATTCCATTAAGCTTCCTTTTACAGACTAGTTTCCTTCTAGTCTGGGTCCAGAAATCACTCACACCCCCTGTAGTTACTGTCCTTCGTTCTTAGTACTGTCTTAGCTATCTCTTTAGCCAGCTGAAGACAAAATGGAGGTGTCTCCCAGGGATGTAAATAGACTTTCTCTTGTGGGTGGAGACCCCCTCCTCTCTCCTATGCAAAGTCCAGCTCCAAGATGGCGTTTTGGAGTCACATGGGCAAGTCACATGTCCATGCATGACTCAGTTTTTACAGGCATCAGCCATTGTTTACATGCTACCCTGAACATCCTCAAGTAGACTTCTTATGTGGATTGGAGCTTTCCAAGATTCATTGTCCTTTATGTGTTTCTTGATTGGGCACTTAATTTGCACATTCCTTTCTCAAGTAGCTGACCAAATGCTTTACTAAGGCTACTTAGAAATCAAGCAAGTACCCAGCCAATATTCATACCTTCGAATACAACAATGAAACATGCATACAAATAGGATGAATAGATTCAGTAGATCATAACCTTTAGATAGATATGTTACATGGCATATATAGCATAAAACATATTCCAGTTATGTCATATATATACATTCATAAGCATATTTCCATGAAGCCTTATGGGGTGCACCGTCACAGGTTAACGTAGCGGAGGGGAGACAACCAGTTACAGGCTCACAGAGTGAGCTGTGTCTATCCCTGGGGAGGAAGCAGCCACCCACCACCCCGGGAGCAGAGCTGGCCAGGGGAGGTGGCAGATGGAGCCCAGCGGATATGTCTGCTTGTACCCCTGGGCTCAGGCCCCTCTGACCCCCATTGAGAGTGGATGGGGTAGTCAATGGGGAGACATTCGGGTGGTGGGGAGATTCTGGGAGCGACACTCTTGTCGGGGTGGGCAGAACCAGCAGGGCAGTATGGCTGCCTGCCAGGTTGTCTTGCCCAGAAGTGTGAGCGGCCCGGGGAGGGGGGAAGGATGGGTTCCATTAACCAAGAGAGCCCGAATCTCCGTCCTCCAGATGCAGGCCCCAAGAGAGGGCTCAGTCCACAGGGCGGGTGGGGGGGCAGGGCAGAGCCCAGTGGGACAGTCATTACCTCATCCCCATTGAAGTAGACTGAAGGCAGGTCCAGGGGCAGTGGGACAAGGGCTCAGAGGTGATGCTGACATGTCCAAGGTGGTGGACCCGGATCAGGTAGTGCCTAATACATACCTAACCCTTGGGGGGGGTCGGACCCCCAGTTAACGTGCCTGTAGCGAGGATCCATGTGAAATGCAGGGCCAAGGGCAGCCCAACAGACATTGGGGTGCAGGATCAGTTACCTGTGAAATTTCTGAAGAGGGATGGTTTGGAGAACTGGCCCGACGGTGCCCTGGCCCTTGCCTGTGCCTGGAGCCAGTAAGGGTCACTCAGCCCGGCCCCAGGGATCTACAGCAGGGGACGTGGAACATCCAATGAGGGGAGTGAGTTACTGGGGACAGGGCTTGACAGGACTGAGACCGAGGCTTTGTCCTGAGGTGGGGAAATTGAGCCACAGCCAATGGGTGCTGAGGGCCCCAAACGAGCAGCTGAATTCCAGCCCAAGGAGCAGAAGGATCTCTCCTGGGAGAAGCTGAGGGTCCTTGTGGGCCACAGTGCTGCAAGTCCCTGGGGGAGGACTGCAGGGAAAGATCCCTGTAAGAGAAGGGATCCAGTACCAGGGAAGGGCTCCCAGAGGGTAAACTGAACCTTGTGGGATCAAGCAGAAGCTGGTGGTCCCCCAGGAATGTCATGGCCAGGTGTTGTACCTGGCCCCCGATGTCTCTCTCTCTAGACATCAGGGGATCCAGGGCACCTGGCAAAGGTTGCTGCAGAACTTCTCCTGTCCCAGGAATTCACAGGCGTCCCCTGTTTTGAGTTGTTGTATGGCACGAGAGGGAGGGGACCCCTGGACATTATGTGGGACAAATGGAGGGGGAGAGAGAAGATGAAATGGGGAAGCAGGACTGGAGTATGTACTATTGTTCTGAAGAAGGATCACAGAGTTCACTGCTTTTGCCAGGGAGAGTTGAGCCAGGGCCCAAGGGAAGCAGACGGTCTGGCACAATTGCGTGCCGGCTCCTATGGCAATGTGGAGCAGGAGTAGGGTTGTCAGGTGTCCAGTTTTCAGTATCCCCTCCCAAACCCCAACCCTCTGCCTCAGCCCAGAGCCCCATCCCATACTCCAAACCCTTTGGCTCCACCCCCCCAACCCGGAGCCCCCCCCTGCATGCAAAATCCCTCATCTCTGGCCCCACCCCAAAGCCTGCACCCCCAGCCAGAGCCCTCACCCCCTCCCACACCCCAACCCCCTGAGCCAGTCCGGTGAAAATGAGTGAGTGACAGAGGGAGGCGGGGATGGAGTAAGAGGGGGCGGGGCCTGATAGAAGGGGCGGGGTAGGGCAAGGATGTTTGGTTTTGTGTGAGTAGAAAGTTGGCAACCCTAACCAGGAGAGGGCTCTCAGCTCAGTGCGGAGGGAGCCTGGGATGGGCCCCGTGAATGTGCTGGAGCTGCCCAGTTGGGCTCACAGCCAGTGGAGGGGACCATGTCCACATGACAGAGCTGTACTGTGACAGGGAGACATTCAGGCGCCCAACCGAAATTCCGGGCCCCAGGGTCCCTAGGGGGTGCGGGGCCCGGGATGGAAGTGACAAATCTGTCACTTTCGGGACCACCCACACTGGCCCGCGGGGCCCCCCAAAGTGCAGGGCCCGCAGCGGTCTTGCATGCCTAGGTGTCCTACGGCCCACCTGGGCAGTTTAAAAGGGCCAGGGTCTCCTTTTTAAATCACCCGGGCCATTGGCCAATTGCCCCCTTCCCCCACCTCCACCCCCATCGGCAGTCCTGGAGACATCCATACATGGAGACATGTGCGGGCAGTGGGAGGAGAAGGGGGAAGATTCCTGGTGGGTCTCTTCTCAGAGACCCGGAGCCGGCTCCTCGCTGGAATCAATCCCCTGATCTGACCAGCTAACCCCTGCCCAGCAGGCAGAGATCAGAGGGGCTGTGTCCTTACCACCAGCTGTTCTCCAGCCGGCCTGGGCTGGACCGAGCTGTCCACAGCAGAAGGAGGGATGGAAAATAACCCTCCCATTAGCTGTTCCCCATTCACTGTCATGAGGAAAACAGCCCAGGCACTGGAGAGGGAGCTCAGAGACATGCTGGCGTTAGGGGTGACCCAGCTTCATGGGGTTGGTCCCCAAGAAAGATGGGTCAATCCAATTCTGTGTGGACTGTCGGAAGCTCAAGGCCATCGGCTTGTCCCATGCCTAGGCCTGACGAGACCCTAGACAAGCTGAGCTGCATCCAGTACCTCACTACTATGGATCTCATCAAAGGCTACTGGCACCTTTGGACCCAGATGCCATGTTGAAATCTGCCTTCATCACCCCTAGGGGGCTCTGTGAATTCCTGGTCCTGCTTTTCAGCCTCAAGGGGGCGTCGGCCACCTCCCAGCGCTGGGTGGGTCAGTTACTGTGGGGGGTGGACGACTTTGCCCTGGTGTGCATTGATGGTATCTGTATCATTAGCTAGTCCTGGGACAGGAGGAACCTGTGTCCCAGGTGAAGAGGGGGCTGGGATGTCTCTGGGAGGCAGGCCTGACTATCAAAGCTGGAGAGAGTAAGGTGGGGATGGCAGAGGTGTTGTACCTGGGCCAAAAGGTGGGATGTGGCTGCCTAAAGCCTGAGCCATCCACGGTGGAGGTGATCAGAGATTGGCCCATTCCTCAAACCAAGACACAGGCCCAGGCCATTCTGGGGATGTCAGGGTACTGCCGGAGGTTTGTGTCTCACTTTAGCTCCCTAGCAGCTCCCATCACGGAGCTGTGTAAAAAGGGCGAGCCGAGAGAGAGAGAGAGAAAGAGAAAGAGACGTATTTATCTACATAAAAATATTTATCTACATAAAAACATTGATCACAATCGATTCAGCATTTCTCAAAGACTGAACACTTGCTTTCATGCTACAATCTTGCCTGGCTTTGTATAAATGCACCATCTGGTGGCTCCCTCCAGAACAGCCTGTTCCTCCCATCTCATCTCTCCTATGCAGGATTCTTTCCATAGACCCCAGACCTGGGTCAGAGGGTCCCAAAATCGGTGTAAGCCTGGGTGGGTCTCTGCTCATCATCACAAGTATCCCACCTCTGCCACCCAAGCCAGCCAGTCCACCACCCTGGGGCTGGATCCAAGCCATCGCCCAAAGGAGGGGAAAGGCCGCGCGGCCCATTCCCTGTGGGGCTAGTGGCTTGAAACAAAAAATTGTCAGATTTTTTAGCAAACTGAAAACTGTTTGGGTCGAAACAAAAAGAATAAAGTTTTTGGTGAACCAAACATTTGAAAAAAATATTTAGGGGTAAATCTGAAAGCATAATTTGATAAATGTTGAGGGAACCAAAAGTCACGGGGGGGAGGGGGGGAGAAGATTCTTTTCACGTTATACCAAAAATCAAATGTGGTCAAAATTTTCAGTGAACCAGAAAGTCAGAAATAGATTTGATTTGAGGACGAAACATTTTGTTTTGATTTCAAGCATTTTAGACATTTTTTAACTACAAAGTAAAATTACAGGAAATTTGAAACCATACAGTGATATTGGATCGAGAAAGTGAAATATTTCTTTTTGAAAACGCCTAGATAAAATATTCCCATTCTGGGGAATTTTGGGAGGTTCCGTCCTCCCCCCCCCAAACAAACAATTTGGCAAAATCGACCAGATTCAACCAAAGTTTTGTTGTTGCCAAATTTGCACCCAAAAAAAAGTTTGTCCATTAAACTTTCTCCCTGCGCTGGCTGGGAGTGGCTGTCAGAGCTGCTGGGTTGGGCGTTGTCTTTCAGGGATCAGTAACTACCATCAGCTGGTCTGCTCTGTTCTCATAGTGGTTCTCAAACTTCATCCCACCACGACCCCCTTCTGACAACAAAAAGAGCTACACAACCACAGGAGAGGGGATCGAAGTCTGAGCCCGCCCGAGAGCCACTGCCCTGCCAAAGACCAAGGGCTTCATCCCCAGGTGGGGTGCCTGTAACCTGAGCTCCGAAGCCCAGGGCTGAAGCTCTCGGGCTTTGGCACCGGGCCCCAGCAAGTCTAAGCCAGCCCTGGTGACCCAATTAAAATGGGGTCGTGATCTACTTTGGAATCCTGATACACAGTTGGAGAACCACTGCTCTAGAGGCCATCGTACAGCGCTCATCATCGGGGTATCTGGACACCTTGCGGTCCTCATAGAGCAAACAAAGTCATCCAGGGCTGGCCTTAGCCCTGGGCAAACGTGGCTGTGATGGGTTCAGTCACAGAGACCCCCTTGAGACTGTCACCTGATGTGCTGAGGCTACCTCAGAGCCCATTTTCCCTGCCAACTTGGGACTGCAGAAATCTGCCTTGTTGAGCCAGACACGCTAGCCTGCTGCAGCACAGACCCAGGGTCTGAACCACATCCCCAAAGCTGCAGACTTAACTGAAAATGGCTTAGAAAGTACTTCTGTCTCCAGCACACAGACACCCAGCTCCCAGTGGGATGCAAACCCCAAATATATCTGTTTTACTCTGTATAAAGCATATACAGGGCAAACTCATAAATTGTCTGCCCTCTGTAACACTGATAGAGAGATATTCACAGCTATTTGCTCCCCAAGATATTAATCACTTACTCTGGGTTAATTAATAAACAAAAGTGATTTCATTAAGTATAAAAAGTAGGATTTAAGTGGTTTCAAGTAATAACAGACAGAGCAAAGTAAGTTACCAAGCAAAATAAAACAAAACACGCACGTCTAAGCCTAAGGGTACGTCTATACCCAGCCGCTAGTTCAGCGGCTGGAAATCGAACTTCTGGGTTCGACTTATCGTGTCTTGTCTGGACGCGATAAGTCGAACCAGGAAGTGATCGCCGTTGACTGCGGTACTCCAGCTAGACGAGAGGAGTACCGCGGAGTCAACGGGGGAGCCTGCCTGCCACGTGTGGACCGAGGTAAGTTCAAACTAAGGTTCGTCGAACTTCAGCTACGTTATTCACGTAGCTGAAGTTGCGTACCTTAGTTCGAATTGGGGGGTAAGTGTAGACCAAGCCTAATATATCAGGAAACTGAATACAGGTAAATCTCACCACAGATATGTTCCAATAAGCTTCTTTCACAAACTAGACTCCTTCCTAGTCTGGGCCCAATCCTTTCCCCTGGTAAAATCCTTGTTAGTTCCAGCTCAGGTGGTAACTAGGGCATTTCTTCATGACTGGCAGCCCCTTTTGTTCTGTTCCACCCACTTTTATATCTTTGGCACAAGGCGGGAATCCTTTGTCTCTCTCTGAGTTTCCACCCCTCCTTCTAAATGGAAAAGCACCAGGTTAAAGATGGATTCCAGTCCAGGTGAATGATCACATGTCCTGCGAGCCCCCCTCCATTCCTCCAGGACTGGTCCACAGCTATGCAATGGAGACTTTCAGGAAAACAGAGCCATCTAGAGTCAATTGTCCTAGTCAATGGGAGCCATCAAGATTCTAAACCACCATTAATGGCCCACACTTTGCATAATTACAATCAGGCCTCAGAGTTATGCTAAATCTTCCTAGTTTCAGGTACAAGAATGATACATTCATACAAATTGGAGGAACACAGATTATAAGCTTTGTGATGATAAATTTATAATGTAGACTATAAACTTTGTAATGATACTTTACAAGAGACATTTTGCATAAAGCATATTCCAGTTACACTATATAAACATATTTTTATAAAGCATGATGAAGTGCAACGTCACAGGGGCACCTTCGGAGCAGGGGTGCCCCCCCCCCCCGCTGGCATCTGAAGCCCCGCGGCTCCTGCCCCCTGCCTTGGAGCTGCCCCTGGCCAGCTGTTCCTGGGAGCTTCCTGTCTGCTTTAAGGAGCAGGGGGGAGGGGCTCTGATGTCAGGCTGTCCCCTGTCTTCCCAATGTACCCCATCTCCGCACAGCAGGTGGGGTGGGGGGACAGGGCTCACCGAGAGTGGGGTGGAGCTGCTGACGGCTGCTGCTATGTTTGAAGGAGCTTTCCTCAGACTGCTAAGAGCTGCTCTCTTAAAGGGGCAGCATGCGGTCTCGCACACACTCCCCCAGCTCACACACACCTGCAGCTCACACACACTGTCTCTTTCACACTCACCCCACCCAACATATACTTATATTGCTGTTGTTACTTGTTACTTCCTGCAATGCACATATATGCTCTGTAATTATATTCTTTCAAAGTGCCATTATTTGAGTTTTTGACTGGTCTCTGCATTTCTTAATTTTATTTCTCTCTCAGTGCTTACATTGAATTCTTTGAGTAGTGAGTTCTAAGCTGCCTAACCTGTCCTGGCTGGAGTAATTATCATTATTACTGTTATTATCATATTGTGCTTTGTCATTCATTATGTAAAGTGGTACAATCAAATAATAGTATTCTCCTAGAATGTAACTGTAGCTTGTACTCACTTTAGTGATGCCAGTTTCAAAAACATTAGCTAAACACAGAACTATAGACACTGCGCAGATGAAGGTCACTTATTTTCAAATTGTATTTTTAGTTATAGCTGTAAATTAACTTAAAATGTGCATGAAAATAACTGCAGTTCCAACTATGATACCTATAGCAATGATGGAGTCAAATGTTAGTGAGTCACATACATGATTGTGGTCAGTAAACATAAATGCAAACATAATTAGAAAAATGAATTCCCTTTCTTAATAAAAGAGGAAAAAAACCACAATCACATATGTTAAAATTATGTTTTAAGTGAAAAACAATTGACTAAAATAGAGGAGATAATGGCAGGAACACAGTGCGTCTGTGTAAGCAGATATTATTTATTTTTATTTCTCTCTACTAAAGATAGTGTATGAATTATCAGACGTGTGTTTCTGATACCTGAGTTAAATCCCCAGAATTGATACCTCAAGGCTTGGGATTGGGAATATCTTGCTGTATTATCTCCTCTAAATATAGATATAAATTTTAAACGTGGCTTTAATTGTCATTTCTATGTGTTTTTTCTTTCTTTATATAACAATTAGATACAGAGCTCCTGTCAACTAATCACTAAGTTCTTATCTGCAAATCCCCAAGAGTTTTCAGGTGCCTAAGTAGTCCCTGGAATCATGGTTAAAGTTTCCTCCCCCCGCCCCAAATCTGAACTGGTTCCCCTGCCCCGGGTGAGCCAGGAGTGGCCAGGGGGCTGCAGGAGGCCGTGGGCTCTGGCGAGATGCAGCCCACGTGTGACAGCGCGAAGCCTTGAGCCATATGCCGAGCATCAGGCACCAGAAGCCCCAGCAGCAGCGCAGGAGGGTGGCAATACACCATGTGCCAGGCACCCCTGACTTCTGCACTGCTGCTGGCGGTGGCATTGCCTTCAGAGCTGGGTGCCCAGCCTGCACCCGCCAGTATCAGGCCACCCTGCCAGGGCTTAATTTGAGCCACAGATGAGCTCTGGCATCTCTTTCAATAGAAATTAAACAGCGTGGGAGGCAACGGGGCCCATTGGCCTCACCCGGGGTGGCAGTCCCCCCAGCTGAGGTCTCATTCTCTGTTTCCTCAGTCCCTTGAGTTTCTAATTCCTTGTCAGCTCTTCGGTGGCTGAGGCACAGCCTGATCTACATGCCGGACTCGGGCACCATGGATTTCCTGGCCCCCGGCCTGTCCTTCCTTCTGCTTTCAAGAGAGCAGCAGGGTATCCTGAGAGAGAGAGAGAGAAAGAGAGAGATATTCCTGGGTATTTATGTGGCTGGCAGTCGGGATAGATAGATAGATAGATAGATAGATAGATAGATAGATAGATAGATAGATAGATAGATGATGGGTGGGTGGGTGAGATTGTAGGTGAGTAGGTAGATGGGTGTGTGAGTAGGTAGCTAGGCTGGGTGGTAGGTGGGTAGATAGGTACATAAGTGGGTGGTTAGGTAATTAGTTGGGTAAGTGGTTAGATAGATAGGAGGTATGTAGGTTGGTAGATCAGTAGGTGGGTAGGTCAGTGGGTGGTTGGGTCAGTGGGTTGGTAGCAATGCGGGGTAGTAGGTATATGGGTGGGTCAATGGGTACATAGGTAGGTAGGTGGGTGGGATGGTGGGTGGGTGAGTGATTGAGTAGGATGGTAAGTTTGTAGGTAGGTGGGTAGATCAGTGGGTAGGTCGGTAGGTGAGTCAGGCACCATGGATTCCAGGGCTCCCCACCAGTCCTTCCTTCTTTTTCCACGACAGCAGCAGGGTCTCCTGGGTGAGAGAGATTCTGGAGTATTTATGTGGCTGGCAGTCTGGATAGATAGATTAGATTAGATTAGATTAGATAAGTGGGTGTATGGGGATGAACAGATGCATAGACGGGTGGGTAGGTACATAGTTGGGGGGGTGGATAGATGGTAGGTAGGTGGGTAGGTATATGGGTAGGTGGGTAGGTTGGTGGGTGGGTTGGTAGCTGAGTTACCATCTTTAATAGAGCAGGGTGAGGTAATAGGCCAGGAAGAATCCAGTCACCATGAAGATGAGTTTGCAGCTAATTTCGATAAATGCCCGAGTGAGGCCACCTGATGGAGGTAAAAGAAGTCGAGTGTCTGGGATAGATCCCTGCAACCCCTGCCCTGAGCCAGCCAGCCCCCCACCCTCATCCCCAATCCCCTTCCAGCTCAGGGTGCTGTTAGCCTCATTCCCCTGGGCCCAGGAGCTGACCTGCAGAGCCCCCCATGAACCCTTCACAGCCAGGGACTCCCCGTCCACCTGCCACTGGAGCCAGGGCAGGGGGTGTGAGCACAGGGAGCAGCTGCAGCTGACGCTAGGCCCCTGGTGCTAGCAGGACAAGTTCAGTCCAGTCCCCGGCCGGGGGCTGTCTAGGGATCACAGGAGACACAGCAACAAATTAATCGTCTGAGAGAGAAACCCTGGGGCAGGGAGTCGTCTGGGTCAACCCCACTCACACCCAGTGGCCGTGAGTCCCATGGGTTTACCCCACTCGCATTCAGTGGCACGGAGTTCCGTGAATTAACCTCACTCACACTCGATGAGCAGCTGGAACATCCCCTGGGCAGAGCTCTTTGGGCCCAGCACCGGTAGAACCCCCCGTCTCAGCTGTCACGTTGGGCAGCTCCAGTCACAGCTGATTCTCCCCCCCAGGCCGACCCCCCGTAAACCTAGTCCCAGCCCCAGCCCCAGTGCTGCCATGGGGGAATAGCATGGGCAGTGAGCAGGAGAGGACCTTTGGGCAGAGCATGGGCGGGGCCACGTAGGGCTGTTTGGGGCAGCTCAGCCTCCCCTGGCCTGCAATACCCGCCACTCATGAGCCTGGCTGAGCCTGGGTCCTGCCCCTGAGCATGGGCAGAGCGTGACTAGGAGGCGCTCGCTGATTCCCGGGTCTCCCAACGCGGCCTCTCACCAGGGCATCCGTTGCTCGTCAGGTTCCCAGTGATAGTGGGGGGCCCGGTCGGGTCTGTAACACAAACCAGACAGGGAGGATCAGGGGGGCTGGAGAGCACCGGAGGGGGGGTCGCTAGTGATCACTGAGCCTAGACATGGCCCCTCGCTGTGAGCTCAGCTGGGGGACGGGAAAGTCCTTGAAGTGACACAAGACATGTGGGCGGGGAAGGGAAGCGACAGACCCAACTGAGCCCGACCCAAGAGGCGCCCGACGGAACCCAGGGGCCGGGTTAGGGCCGCGCCGGGGAACCAGAACCGTGGGAAATCGAAACCCAGGAGACCAAAACTGGTTGGTCAAATTTGGGCCTAATTGGCAGAGTCACTAACGAGGGGCCGGGCTGCTCCGGCCTGGGTATTTGAGCGACCGTCACCAGTGCCACTCTCTGCCGGGCGCATGGGCATTCAGTGTCCTGCTCCCCAAACGTGTCCTCCCCAGGGTGGGACAGAACCAGGGGTCTAAATAACCCCACTCCCACCCCCACCCCAGACCCAGCCATCACCAGCGACATCAGACACACCCGTCATGGGTCCTTTGCCTTCCTCCCTCAGTTCATTTCTTCCCAGCCCTTTCCCTTTGTCCTCTGGCATAGCTGGCCAGGCCTGGATATTTTGCAGCCCTGCTGCACCCAGAGGGGCGGCTAAAAGTAACACGCGGAACAGCTGGATGCTGATACTGGCTGGCCGGCCTGGCAGGGTCTGTCCACGCTGCCCTCAATGCCCCGCGGCGCCGAGCCTCAGAGCCTGGGTCCATTGGGTTGGGCTCATGGGGCTCGGACTGCGGGTCTCTGATTGCAGCACGGACATTTCCTCCGAGGTCTGTGTAGACGTTGGGGGTCGGGCTGGGGCCTGGGCTCAGACACGGGCGGGGGACTGGGGGGCGGTTTCCTTCTAAATCTCCCTCCGGCTGAGGGAAAAAGGGCCGTCCTTACACTGATGCCTAGTTTGATCCTTCACGTCGCAAAGGCGGCCACTGATTTCCCCTCTGCCCTGGATTTGCAGCACAACGGTCTGTGATGTTAATAGTTTAATATAATAGATCATTGAAAGGTGACAGGCCAGAAAGAGTTAATTAACTCACAGCCTGACCTGACCCATGGCCGAACTTTAGAGACTGGTTAGGAAGATATGTAAATGAATAGAGCTTGAAATGCAGACTGCAGTGTTAGAGAGGTAAGGGTAGCTGTTTGCTCAGGTCTTGTGATATAAGCAAACAAGTCTTGTCTATTGCTATAGCTTTGATTCAAAGATCAAAAAAGGAATATTAACATTTAGGAAGATACTTAAGTGAAATAGTATTATTGTCTATATGTCTCTTTGAAGGTTGTGGTAACCTGTATCCGAACTGTTTAACGGATAAATTATCCTGTGCTAGTTGCCATAATGTTTTCTAAGGCCAAAAGGCTGCAGGAAATGTATAAAAACCCTGGGACACGATCCTTCCTCATCTCAGATCTGCTTTGGGTTTCAAGAGGGGGAAACCTTAAGCCAGAAGGATCACTGTAGTCACCGTGAATATGGACATGGGACTATAACCTCGGGACTATTTCTAAAAGGACTTTTGGCAACTACAATATCATCTCTTCTATGTACCTGAACATAAAGAATTCAATTCAAGTCTGTATGTATATTGATCTTTTAACCAATTTTAGTTTAGTTAATAAGAGTTGGCTATAAGCGTGTATTTTGGGTAAGAGCTAAGTTATAATTGGACCTGGGTGTGTGGCTAATCCTTTGGGATTGGAAGAAACTTTTCTTTTATATAATGAGATAAGGTTATCAGTAATCATCATCATACCTGACATGTGTGTCTGGACGGAGGCCTGAGGCAGGGCACTTTAAGGGAACTGCGTTGTTTGGACTTCTGAGTAACCAGTGAGGTGCTATAGAAGCTGTTTTGTGCTGGCTTGGGTAAATCTAAGTATTGGAATATCCACCAGCGTTTGGGGTTTGTTTGCCCTGTTCTGTTTGCAGTTCACTCTAATAGAGTGACCACAGGCAGCATCGTCACAGGGTCACAGAACATTTAATGGGGGTTTCCCTGGGGCGGGGCGGGCAAGGTCTCTCAGAACAGAGCCCAGAGCACGTTTAGTGCCGGACAGTGACTGGGTCCCATTAACACTCTGCCCCATATGGAGCATCCACCGATCCCAGCAGAAAGGGGAGGGTGTGGAGGAGACACAGTGGGACAGCCTGGGAGGTGTCAGGGGAACTGGGGTGGCTGGTGTGAGGGGAAATCCCAACAAGGGGGGATTGGAATGGGGGGTGTGGATCACAGGACAGGAGGATCCTAGGGGCAGGTCAGGTCGGGGGTAGAGAGGTGAGCCAAAAGAAAGGGGGGCAGGAAGGGGTGAAGATCCCTATGGAGAAGGGGCAGTATGGTGTGGAGGGAAGGGGCCTGGAGTAAAATTGGCTGAGGGTGCATGGTGCGGGGTGGGATCCCAGCACAGGGCTGAGTTGTGGGAGGGGCTGGAGGGCAGGGCTGGGGTGCCCAGGGGTGGGGATCCCAGCAGAGGGAGCTGGGGGCTGGCGTCAAGGGGCTGGTGGTAACTCACAGATGACGTGGAGCCGGATGGTTCTGCTGGTGGAAGGTCCCCGTGGTGGGCTGTAGGTGACGTTGCAGATGAGCTCTTTGCCGTGGTCCCCCGGGGTGGGAGTGAAGCTGAGCGTGGACCTGTGGGCCCAGGTGCCGTTCGCCAGCTGGGCTGAGATGTTCTGGGCTGTGTCATTGAAAGGCCCCATCCAGGTGACTTGGGGAGGAGTCCCGAAGCAGCGCCCAGGGGCTGTGCAGGTCATAATCACCGGCTCCCCGGCCAGCAGCATCCCTGGCAGCCCCCGCGCCAGCAAGGTCTGGATCTCTGGCTCCTCTGTCAGCTCTGAGACACGGGGAGAGAGGAGAGAATCACTTGGGGACATGGGGCTTTTCCCCTTTAGAGCGCTGGCTCTGATCAGGCCCAAGGGTGGAGACTGGCTGGCTCAGGGGGGCTGATGAGCGGTGTCATAAATATAGAGGGAAGAGTAACAACTTTATGTATGTAGTATCATAAAATCCCTCTTTAGCAGCTGTATTAAATCACCTTACCTGTAAGGGATTAATCAGCTCAAATAACCTAGTTGGCACCTTACCAGAAGGACCAATGAGGAAAGAAGATAGTTTCAAATCAGTGGGGGTGGGGGGAGGATTTGTTTATTGCTCTCTCTTTGTTGTTCCCTCTACACACAGAGGAAGAGAAAAAGCAGGTACAACATCACCTGAAAATATACCTGGAAGAATAGATCTAAAACCACAGAAATTGTAAGTAGGCAGGGAAAGGCGTTAGGTTCTCTTTTGTTTTAGCTTGTGAATTTTCCTATGCTACAGATGTAGTTTGATTCCTGTTTTTGTAACTGTGAAGCTGAGCCCGGGGGGAATCCTCTGTGTTTTAAATCTTTTATTTACCCTGTGAAGTTACCTTCCAAACTGATTTTGCAGCTGTGATTTTTTTATATTTTATATAAAGTTCTTCTTTTAAGAACTTGATTGATTTTCAATGTCCTGAAGACGAAGAATCCGGTCTGTGCTCACATTGCTAACCAATTGGTTGGTATATTATTCTCAAGGCTCCACAGGAAAGGGGGTGAAGGAGCTTGGGGGGATATTTTGGGCGGATAGGGATTCCAAGTTACCCTTCCCTGAATTTTTCTATAAATCACTTGATGGTGACAGCAATACCGTCCAAGGACAAGGGAAGGAATTTGTGCCTTGGGGAAATTTTTAACCTAAGCTGGTGGAATATAAGCTTAAGGGGTCTTTCATGCGGGTCCCCACATCTGTACCCCAGAGTTCAGAGTGGGGGGGGGGGGGAGACCCTCACAAGCGATGACTGCGGCTACTCTTACCTGGCACGGAGATCGTGAGCGCAGGGGCAGTGCCATCGGAATTGGAGCGGTAAGTGTGTTCAAACGTGCCTTTCTCGATGCTAAGGAAATATCTCCCCGCATCCGTCCGTCGGGTATCACTGATTTGCAGGGAGCAGTCGCCGTGCGCTGGATCCCCCGTCAGCCGGAACCGGCCCTGGGTCTCCTGCGACACCCCCGCGCTGGGGATACTGCTGGCCATGGGATGATCCTGGCCCACAGTAGCAGGCTCCTTGTACCAGTATCCATATAGCTCGGCCGAGGGATTGTCGGTGTCAGACGAGGCTGGGTACGTGAAGTTGCAGGGGACGAGAACGCAGAGACCCTCCTGCACGGACACCGACTGTGGCACCGCCAGGGTAAATCCAGGTGGCTGGGACAGGCACCCTGCAGGGGACGGGGAGGGATTGAAGTGGGACCCATAGAGAGCAGAGACCAACCCTGAGCTGCACCCCCCAGCTCTGCCGATTCCCTCACTCCCGACCTGCAGCCCCCTGTGAGCCCAGCCCTGAGCTCAACCCCCCTCCCCCGAGTTCTATCAGTGCCCCTCACTCCCAACCAACAGCCCCATGTGAGTCCAGCCCTGGGTCCTTGACCAATTCTCACTCCATTTAGTTTCCATCCCTCCCTCCATCGAGCCCCCTGCCCACTCCCTGTCACTCAGCGCCCCCCTACCACCACACTGTGGCTCTGGGCTCCCCTCCCCCTCTGGCCAGTCTCCCTTTCAAATTCTGGGACAGACCTGACCCCGCTTAGCGCAGGATCTGACCTTCCCCCTGCACTGGGGCCGCAGATGCTGCTTACTTACCCCTCCAGAGCAGGGCGAGGATCAGGACCCTCAGCATGGCAGGACCCCCTGCTCTCCAGAGGGGGCCCTGAGGTGGGAGCTCCCTTTCCCCGGCATCCTGCTGTGGCAGCAGGGCTCTGCCCATGGCTGGGGCGTCCGGCTGGGACAGACCTAGAGACAGATTGTGGGTGAGAAGTGTGAGAGTAGAAGCTGTTTGGGGAAGCAGATCTGCCTGGGGGACCATCAGTACTGCTGGGCTCTGCAGGGGGCTGATCTGGGGCTGCTGGCAGCGCAATGACCTCCCCCTCACACAGAAAACCCCAAATCACCAGACAGTTCTGAGAGATCGTGGGCTAAAAAAATCCTTAAATTGGTGGAAAAACCTGAGATTTTCTCTAAGAAACAGGAGATCGGCCAGAAAATCCTGATCTGGTGACAGAAAATGGTAGGAAGGCAGCGCTGCTCCGTGTCTGCTTTGCTTCAGTCTTCCCACAAAAAAACAACATGTGAGCAGACAACTAGTGAAGTTACCACGGAGAACAAAGGGGACGGGCTGCAGATTGGGATAAGTGAAGAACACGTCAGAGATGTTCGAACCAATCTGAATGAATTCAGATCAGTGGGGCTGGAAGCTGTTCAACCCAGGGTGCTGAAGGAATTAGTCGAAGAAATATTGGAGCCACTGGAAATAATATTTGCAAACTCATGGATGCCAGGAGAGGTCTCAGAAGATGGGAGAAGGGCTAACAGAGTGGCCATCTTTAAAAGGGGGAAAAGGGAACATATGCGTTCTCGTCCCCTGCAACGGGGAACTATAGACCAGTCAGCCTGACCTCGACAAATGGAAACCAACTAGAGAAATGTATAAAACCTTCAATTTGTGAGGACAAAAGAGTGATCACCAGCCTGGATTTACCAAGAACAAACCCTGCCAAACCAGCTTGGTTTCCTTCTTTGACGAGGTAACTAGTTGGGGGCTGTCGGAAAGTGGTGGACATAATATAACTGGACTTCAGCAAGGCTTTTGACATAGTCCCATATGACATTCTCAGAAGTAAGCTGGAGAAGACTTCTGATGGAACTCAAATGTGATATTGCAGAACTACTAACTATCATTCAAATCAGCTTTTGTAACAGATGACTGGAGGATAGCTAATGTGACACCAATTTTTGAAAAAGGCTCCAGAGGTGATCCCGGCAGTTGAAGGCCAATAAGCCTAACTTCAGTGATGGGCAAACTGGTTGAAATTATAATAAAGTGAAACTATAGTAAAGAACAGAATTATCAGATGCATAGATTTGTTGGGGAAGACTCAATATGGTTTTTGTAAAGGGAAATCATGGCTCACTAAACTAGTAGCATTTTTTGAGGGAGTCAACAGCATATGGACAAGGGTGACCCAGTCCATGTACTTAGATTTTCAGACAGCCTTTGTCAAGGGTTCTCCCAAGAGGATTTTAAGCAAAATAAGCTGTCATGGGATAAGTGGGCAGGTCCTCTCCTGGATCAGTAACTGGTTAAAAGATAGCAAACAAAGGATAGGAATAAATTGCTAATTTTCATGGTGGAGAGAGGAAAATAGTGGTGTCCACCAGCGTTCTGTATGTGGACCAGTGCTGTTCAACATGTTCATAAATGATCTGGAAAAAGGGGTAAACATTGAGGTGGAAAAATTTGCAGATGATCCAAAACTACTCAAGAGAGTTAAGTTCAAAGCTGACTGCGACGAGCTACAAAGGGATCTTACAAAACTGGGTGACTGGGTAACATAATGTGAGATGAAATTCAATGTTAATAAATGCAAAGTAATGCACATTGGGAAACATACTCCCAACTATACATATAAATTGAGCTGTTATCACTCAGTAATAGTTCTGTGAAAGCATTCATTCAATGTGCAAAGGTCATCAAAAAAGCAAACAGAACGTTGGGAATCCTTAAGAAAGGGATACTTCATAAGACAGAAAAATGTCATATTGCCCCTATTTCAGGTTGTCACCAGAGGCAGAGTATGCAAGTCAGGAGAGGTGACAGTACCACTCGGTGCTGGCTGGGGCTCAACTGAAGGACTGTGTCCAGTTCTGGTCACCAATGTATAGAAAGGATGCAGAGAAACTGGAGAGGATCCAGAGGGGAGGGATAAAGATGATCAAAGGGATGGAATGGAAGCCCTAGGGGCACAGCCTGAAGGAACTGGGCATGGTTAGTTTGGAAAAGCTATTTGGGGAGGGGGACATGATTGCGGTTTTCAAATACTTGAAAGGCTGCAATAGAGAAGCTTGCAAAAAGTTGTTCTCTCTCACCCCAGAGGCCAGGACAAGGGACAATGGTTTCAAAGTACAGCAGAGCAGACTGAGATTAAATCTCAGGGAAAACTCCCCAGCTGTGAGAGCAGCCGGAAAATGAACCAGACGCCCAGGGGGATCATGGAAGCTCCTTCCATTGAGGGTTTTGAGAGGAGGCTGGACAGCATCTGTCTGGGGTGCTTTAGACCCAACAAATCCTGCATCTTGGCAGGGGTTGGACTAAGTAACCCCTGTGGTCCCTTCTTCCCCTGTGGGTCTGTGATTCTAGGATTCGCTAAAAAATCAAGGGATGTAATGTGAACAGCATGACAACCCCACTCCCCAAAATTTGCTAAT
Source organism: Actinemys pallida (assembly GCA_023634205.1). Classification (NCBI taxonomy): domain Eukaryota; kingdom Metazoa; phylum Chordata; order Testudines; family Emydidae; genus Actinemys; species Actinemys pallida. The sequence continues at coordinate 4,685,685 of JALMGD010000030.1, forward strand.
CAACCCCTAGGCTTGCTTTAAAAATCCTGAGATTGATGAAAAATTGTGATATTTGCTCTAAGAATCCTGCGATTGGCTTTTAAAATCCGCAGATTTGTGCTTTGTCTCCGCACACGCTGTTGTTTGTGGCCTGTTGGCTCCCCTCCCCTCCCCCCACTGGTGCTGGTTTCGCCCCTGCACAGTGAGTGGCTCGGTTCTGCAGGGACCCAGTGGAGCCAGATGGCCCGGATGTGAGTAAAGTGTCCCCGGAGGGGAGGGTGCAGAGAGCTGACGACTCCCCACTCTGCACCCAGGGTGGGGCACTTACGCTGCTCTCCCTGCCCCACCGCTGTCTTCCCTGCCCCCACTCCATCCCACTCCTTCTGCAGTTGGGACTCTCCTCCCCCCATGAAACTGGTACTGGCCACTCTCCTCTCCACTCTTGTGAGAATGGAAGGGGCCACTCCTCACCCGCCCCCCACACTCTTGTGAGAATAGTTTGGGCCACTCCCTTCTCCCCACTCCCCATCTGGGCAAGGCTGGAGTTCTGCAGCCTTGGGGCTGGTCACTGGTGCAGTGAGCTAGGTGGGCCTCAGCTTGCATCCCCCATGGCACATGCACCATCCCTTGCCAGAGGGGGCTGGCCTGCTCCCGTGTAGTATCTGGGAGCCCCAGGGGGTCTGTGCCTGACACAGTTCCATAGGGGGCAATGGGGTGAGCATAGCTGGAGGATGGAGAGAAGTTGGCACATATGTGCTCCCCCTGGGGTATCTATAATTGCCCCCTCTGCAATGCCTGTCCTCTCTGCCCCCCAAAACTGCCCTCGGCAGTTCTATTTCCCACCATCCCTCTGCTGCCCTAAAGTGTTCTCAGGAAGGAGGCTGAGAGATGAGAGATGAGGAACACCCTGCTGTACGTGGCCCCCAGAACCGACACCTCCAGTGTGGTCCCCATGGTGGGGGAGCCCTGGGGTGGGACCCTGCTTGGGCTGGAGGGGCAACCGCAGAGCTGTGGGGGCAGGGAGCGAGGGCTGGGATCGCAAGGGGCTGCAGGTTGCAATTGAGGGGCACGCCAGTCACGACAGACCATACGGGTCCCTCCCCAACCCTAGTTCCACTCATCCCTAGACCTGCAGAGGGGGGCCCGGTGCCTGGCTCTCCGACCCTGCATCCCGGGCTCCCCAGGGTTTGTGACTCAGAGCCTGGGGAAGCGGCATGCACAGAAATGCGAAAGCAGAAGTGAGTGCAGAGGGGAGGGGGTAGATGGTCTCTTAGAAACCCCAGCACCAGCATCCTGCCGACTTCCTCGCCCTCTGGCTGGCCCTGCCCGCGGCTTCCCTGCAACAAGGGCAGGCTGCATATTGCTTGTGGGGCGGGAAATAGATCCCAGCAGTCCTGGCTCTGAGCCCCTCTGCACCTCACTCTGCTCCCAGAGCTGTGGATGGAACCCAAGAGTCCTGGCTCCCAGCCCCCTGTCCCAGCTCTATCCTTTTATTACTGCTTTTCCCCATCACACAATAATATTTGAATGCTAGCAGCTCACACCTCTTATCCTATTGTACATGCTGCAGACGCTAATCACTCACCCTGAGCTGAGATGCAGCCACCTCCAGGCGGGGCAGCTGGGGAACAGCCACACAGCGACACTGTCCAGGGGTTGCTCACCCGGAGCTGAGATGCGTCCGCCTCTGGGGTGGGGTGTCTGGGAACAGTGCACTGGAAAAGCAGGTGCCCAGTTAGGACAGCTAGCGAATCCCAACTCCAATGGGAAGAGCCAGGTGCATGTGGAGACCTGCCTGGGACGGAGCGGGCACGAGTGTCAGGGCGAGGGCTGTGGCGAGATGTGAGATTTCAAGACAGGAAGGGGAAGTCAGCGCCTGAATCTGGCCCTAGAATGTCTTGCAGAAGCCGGTTCCAGTGGCTGGAGATCTCGGTGCCATTGACACAAGTGGGAGATTGTCACAGCCAGAGGCCTGCTCCCAGGGACATCTGGCTTCCGGCCCCACCGCAGGGGGACTGGCTGGGGATCAAGGGAATGGGGCATGGGGCCTTTCCCCTGTAGAGGGCCCTGGCTCCAATCTGCTCCAGGGTGGGGCACTGGCTGGCTCTGGGGAGTGGGAGTGGGACCAGGGATCCTTCCCCTCTAGGGTGTCTTTTATTCTCTGTCTCTCGGTTCCTCAAATGTCTTCCAGGTCCCGGGTCACTGAGTCTGGGGAATCCCTTTTGATGGGACCCGGGTCATCGCCTGGATCAGGAGAAGCAGCTGGATTCCACGGCCTGCCATAGACACCGTCCTTCGATTTAAGAGCTGAGAAGCAGCTGAATTTGGTATGGGTCATGGGGCTGTTTACACAGGGACCTCTCCCCAGTGCTGATATGTGGCTGCCTCTGGGGTGGGTCGCGGGCGCTGTTTATACAAGGACTCCTTGCCCGGTGTTGAGATACACAAGGGTTTGGGGAAGCCTAGAACTAAAACAAACACAGCGCGCCCTAGGGGCATTGGGACCAGCCCCGATGGCCGGGTCCTCATGAGTCGTCCACCCCAGCCAGACCCTGGCCCGCTCTTTCCCAGGCCAGTGGCACGTCAGCTCTGCCCCCCTACGTGTGGGCACCGGCGGCTGTGCTGGGAGGCTGGTTGCTGAGCGGATCTTCCACAACAGGAAGTTTCCAGTTGGTGAGTTTGCTCCACCTCCAGCTGGTTCAGAGCTGGGCGAGAGCCGTGGAGAGCAGGTGAGAGGGTCCCATTGACCACTGGGGCATGGCCAATTGGACACAGGTCCCCAGCCAGTGGGGGAAGAGGCGAGTCTGGGGCAGATTCCTGCTGGGACTGTGGCTGCAGGGTCTAGTGGGTTAGAACTCGCTGCGCTGGATCCATGCGGATCAGGGCAGACCCCTGGTCCTTCGGGTGAGAGCCGGGGCAGGAACCCCGGTGTCCGGGCCGGCCCCTAGCTTGGTGTGGTACATTCTGCCTCTGGTTAATCCCCATTTGGTTTCAAACTCTTTTTAACTAGCTGCCCGGGTTTGCTGTTAAACAGATGCCCTACCTGGAGGTGGCTGCATCTTAGCGCCAGCCGGGGAATAGATCCTTATATAAACAGCCCCCGCACTCCACCTCAGAGGTCACTGCATCTCAGCACTTGCCGAGGGGTCCCTGTATAAACAGCCCCTGCATCCTACCCCAGAGGTGTCCATATCTCAGTGCTGAGCAAGGGATATTTGTGTATTACAAATGCAAGTGCTCCACTTAGGAAGGAACAATCAGTTTCACACATACAGAATGGGAAGAGACTGTCTAGGAAGGAGTATTGCGGAAAGGGATCTAGGGGTTATAGTGGACCACAAGCTACATATGAGTCAACAGTGTGATGCTGTTGCAAAAAAAGCAAACATGATTCTGGGATGCATTAACAGGTGTGTTGTGAGCAAGACACGAGAAGTCATTCTTCCACTCTACTCTGCACTGGTTAGGCCTCAACTGCAGTATTGTGTCCAGTTCTGGGCACTGCATTTCAAGAAAGATGTGGAGAAATTGGAAAGGGTCCAGAGAAGAGCAACAAGAATGATTAAAGGTCTTGAGAACATGACCTATGAAGGAAGGCTGAAAGAATTGGGTTTGTTTAGTTTGGAAAAGAGAAGACTGAGAGGGGACATGATAGCAGTTTTCAGGTATCTAAAAGGGTGTCATAAGGAGGAGGGAGAAAACTTGTTCACCTTAGCCTCTAAGGATAGGACAAGAAGCAATGGGCTTAAACTGCAGCAAGGGAGGTTTAGGTTGGACATTAGGACAAAGTTCCTAACTGTCAGGTTTGTTAAACACTGGAATAAACTGCCTAGGGAGGTTGTGCAATCTCCATCTCTGGAGATATTTAAGAGTAGGTTAGATAAATGTCTATGCGGGATGGTCTAGACAGTATTTGGTCCTGCCATGAGGGCAGGGGACTGGACTCAATGACCTCTCGAGGTCACTTCCTGTTGTAGAATCTATGAATCTATTGTGTTGAGCTCAGTATATGACTTGTGTGTTTTTCCTAGGTCTTGTGAATTACCAGGTTGAGATGTTGGGGAAAAAGTGATTCACTGGGAAACCTTGGAACCGCCAGGTCAAGATCATTACCAGTCATTATCTATCTATCTTAATAATTCAAATGTCTTCTTTTTTCTGTCCTGAAAATATTTTAAAACATGGGGCAGGAATTGAAAAATGTGGGATATTTTTTGTGATAATTAGTTTTAAATGGCCAAGATCTCTAGAAAACTTTATAAAATCCAAAAAAAATTGTGGGAGTAGTTTTTATGAAACTTTTATTTTAAAAACAGCCTGTGATGAAGTGGGGGATTTTGTTAGTGATTTGCATGAATACTGTCTGTGCCTCAGTTTCCCTGTGCGATGCATGTGTAATGAGGTGGTGGGAGAGGGGGGTTGTGTTTCCAGAGGGCCAGGTGTGACCTCGCCTAACAGCCCGGACTCTGGACATTGGCCTGGACACTGTAGAACTTAGGAACCGGTGAGCCGGAGACCCAGCCCATCTTGGGAGTCAGCCGATTCAGGCCCATGGGAGGACAAAGGACAGAGAAGAGATGGCCCAGGAAGGCAGCCGGTTCTGGCCAGTCGGGGAACAAAGCACAGAAGAGAGGGGACTCAGGTGACCTGTTTGCCCAGGAACAAAGACAAAGGGTGGAGGCGGGGCTGGTGGGGGAGCTCGGCTGGAAGGAGGTCGCTTCTGGACTGGGGACAAAGAGGTTCCTGAGCTACCTGGACAGGGTCAGACCCAGCTGGACGGTGCTGAGGGTTGCTAGGCCCTGTAACCCTAAGGATGAATCTGCTTGCTTGCATAGATATATCTTTTCTTATGAATTTTAGTATTTGATGTAATAGGTTTATAGATTTATATTAAAAATAAGCTTGGCTGTAATGCAAGAGACCTACAGGCCAAAACCCTGTATATTAAGCTAAGCCACAGTTAGCATATTTTGGGACCCTTTACCCAGAAAAGTAAAGATGACCTATATTTGTTACCCAAATAGATAAAACACCCATGCAGCTGTCTAGAGACCTTTACCTAAACCGATAGACCATGAAGGATGACAAAGGGGATTTTTCAAAGTTGTACCCACAGACTTAACAAGTACACCACAAGTGCGTACATACCGGTCATCAATACACACATACATACTAGCCTTTGGGGTAAATGTACCCTAACATTTCTGTGGGGGAAGGATGAAATTTGGGCATAAGAGGAAGGATTTCCGGCATTTGCCCTATATAAAGGTGATTCATCTCGCCATTTTAGATGCAATCTATCTACTCTTCAATGTCTCCATCTTCAACAACGAATCAATGCTCCCCATCTACGATGGCTATTAACTATTAATAGGCCGTATTTTGTTTCTTTTCAAACTTTAAGGGGACTAGGTTAAGCTTGGATTTCCTACGCTTTATTTCAGTTTAAGGCTTATTGAATGAAGTTGGAGAGTAAACAGCTTTTCACATTAGTTTCCTCTGCACGCCTCTATATCTTCCAACACCAGGTTATTAAAAGAGACTGTAAGTATTAACCAACGTTTGCAGCTGTGGAAGCAGAGAAAGAACTGACAAGAAGGGGATGCAATGCATGACAGTTCGTTAGCAAGAGTCAGGCTAATTGTAACCCTAATAACGTGAGATTTGTAGAAGCGAGGATTGTGTGAGGCGAGTGGGAAAGAACTGTGTGAGAAGTTGTTGCGACCTTGTGTAGATAATGTGTAGAAAATATTGTATGTAGACTAGAGTCAAAACAAGTGAGAAAAATAAGATATCAAGATGGCCTATGTGTAAGCAGAGTCAGGATGAGCTCTACCCTGACATCTGGTGGTGAATTATGGTGAGTGTGGAAAAGAACTCCAGGGGCTGATCTTGTTTGCATAGGCACACCCACTCGCCTGGCATGAAACAACAGCAACTGAAAGTGGTTACTTTGGCTGGTGTGGGATCCCCAGTTTTCTCTGTTATTGGGGCAGGAAGAATAAAGTTTTGTTACCCTGATTCTGTGAATCAAGGCCAGTGGAACTGTTGTATGACAGAAGGACTGAGTGAGTCCTTCACCATTACCTAAGTAGCACTTGCTTGACAAGGGGCATGGGTTACAAAACCGAGTGAATTGAGAGAAGATGGGGGCAGGTGTTTGTACCTGATAGTAACCCCCCCCCCCCCCCCTGAGTTTGAAACACCAATTGCACTACTGCCTCTCTCCACTGTTGAATGTCAGAGCTAATTTTGATTCTATTAGGAGTCTAGTTACAGACTGCTGAGCTGAATTCATTTTGGGCCAATGGTACACTAGCACTGGGGCTCCCCTACTATGAGCTGACATTGCTAAGAGCTGAAATCACAAAAGAGCTAAAGTTATTAAGAGCTGAGATCACTGAGTGCTGTGTTAACTAGTGGGGGAGCCTGAAGCTATATTGCTAAGCAGCTGGCGGAGCAATTTGTGGGGACGACTGGAGGAGCAGTGAGCGGCGTGGAGCCTTGCGGGGCTGGTTGGAGCGGCCCAAGGAACGGCGAGTGGAGCTGTTTGCAGGGATGGCTGGAGCGGCTCACAGGTCGGTGAGCGGAGCAGCTTGTAGAGCGGAGCAGTTTGTGGGACGGCAGGAAGTGGACTGGCTCGTGGTGAAGGCTGTGGCGGAACCCCACAGAGAGACGGCCAGCCGGCCTTGGATCACGGAAGGTGCCCCATAACACCCTTCATGCCCCCACTTTTTACTCTGGGGCTGCACTGACCAGGGACAGAGACTTTGGGGTCTGTTGGCCTTTTGGGACTTTGGGTGGTTGCTGGACCCAAGAGACTTTGGGGGTGTTGGACTTTGGGGACTCTGGGTGATTTTTGGGTTGCTGGATTCAAGAACCAAAGGGAAAGGACACGGCCCAATTTGCTGGGGTGGGTTTTTGCTCATGGTTTGTGTTATGAATCCTGTTTGTGGTGTTTTTCCAATTTAATGCTGATGTCGTTTACCTCATGTTATTAAACATTTTCTGTTACACTCCGTGCTTGCGAGAGGGGAAGTATTGCCTCTTAGAGGCACCCAGGGGGTGGTATGTAATTGTCCCAGGTTACTGGGTGGGGGCTCGAGCCGGTTTTGCATTGCGTTATTGAAACGGAACCCCTAGATACAGAACCCAGCCCTTGTTGCTGCCAACTTAGATGGGCAGAAGGGTTACATATGTATAAACAAAATGAAGCTGTTGCTTATTATTGTCTGTAATGAAAGGTAGAAAGGTTTGCTGTAATTGTTTACCTGTAGAGAGACCTGTTTAGCTCTCTCCCTCTAAGCAATTGTTAGAGAAAATAAAGTATCTGACTTGCTGTACCCAAACAAAAAGTGAGAACTCTGTTATTCTCCGACACAGCACATAATATTGTATTATATGTATATTGTATAATACATATATATTGTATAATACATAATATTGTATTATCATATGTATCTCTTGAATAACAGTAATACAATTGTAACTCTGTAATTCTGACTGTTTTACCATTTACTGACTATTTCATTGATTTTAATAAAAGGAGTTTCGAGGAGTGTGTGACAGGAATTTTCAGGGATTCCAGGCATCCTTAGACCCTTAAGAAATCTCACTTGAGGCATAAGTAAATGAATAAAATTACAGAGACTTACAAACTGTGTGCCTCGCCCTCTCTCTCAAGAATAACAGAAACCTAATTTCCTGTGACTGCGGCTTGGCAGCAGTCCCAGTATTCCAATTTTTGTGGTTTGACTTAGAAGTATTTGTGGTTTTGAATTAGAAGTTTAATTTTAAGGGTTTTTTTAATATAATACTGCAGGATAAAGTAATAGAGTTTTTGACTAAAGTGATATTATTTAAAGTGATACGTGCGTTTAAGGGGTTTTGTAAAGGTTGAAGTTATAACGAATGGTACTGATAAGATATTAGCAGTGGCATTGGATCCAATGACCCACACTAGTGGTGGTGGGGGAGTTGACACAGTAAGGTATTAATTGCCGCTAGAAAGGCCGCAATAAGTCAGAATTTGAACAGTTCAAAGATACCTTATCTCAGTCCCCTTAACTCTCCCGGACTGCACCTCTGATCCGTCTGCTCAGTATTCCCCAGTATTTGGCAGGTCCCAACAGGGAAAAGACCTCTCAATTTGCTACAATCCATCGAGGGAAGAGAGGGAATGTACCTCCATCCATCTATTTTATTTACTTGGGATTTATTGAACAAAGTGTAGAAAACCAGATGGGATGTTATTTCCTGTTGTTCCTGTGAAGGGACACCTTCAGTTTCAGAGAAAAGCAACAGAGTATTTATTCTAGTTTATTGAATAAGCTAGTAAAGTTGTAAAATTGAAACAAGTTCTCTATTTTGTATTAAGAGTGTTAAGAGTGAAGCAAGGGCAAGAGTAGAGTCTGTTGGAGTTGCCCGCAGTCTGGTTTTAGAAAACTTTGCCAGGAAATATATTCAGGAACATGGAGGAGGATTAGAACAGCTGAGGAATAGTGAGATGATTTCTGAGCATAGTAACCCATGGGATTTTGTAAGTGAGGTATTTGATGAAGAAACAGAGCAAAAAAAGAAAAGAGCTAAATTGGTAAAGGGAATAGCTGTTGAATGCCTGCTTGTGGCTTGGAGTTCACTGGGAAAGAAATTGAATAAAAAAATAGAGTTACTCAGGGAAACTCAGCAAATGCTGGTGGCCTATAGAGTAGGCCGTGGTCAGATGTTGGAAAAGATTAAAGAATTAGAAAGGGGAGAAGATATGGTAGAGGAGGATAAAGAATCGATTCCCACCCCTATCAGTACGGTGGAACTGACAGAGGTAGAAAAACCTACAGGGCCAACAACTAGAAGTAGGGCAAGAGAATTAGCTCAGGCTGCTACAGTACCTTTAGAAGCGCAGTTGGAGATTGAATCTGAAGAGCCACAAGGAGAGTCAGAAAAGGAAGTTGTCAGTGCAGAAGCTACCGGCAGTCTGCAGATAGGAAAAGGAAGCCCTGACGTGGCACCACAGGAGGCGGAGATGAGGGTCATAGAAAAAGCAGCTAGTAATACAGAAGAGGAGATGAGCAAAGCAAAGGGGGAGGAAAAATCCTGTCCTCTGTTAGTACCAGCCCCTGATAGAGAAGAGGCAGTGCCTTTAGAGACTGTCATTGTTCCGGGATTAGAAGATGCAATGGCACAAGTGACACAAGTAGCTAGTGCATTACAAACATTGAATCTATTCCCCCATGTTAAGTATTCTCACATCTCTTGTCCAACTGTCTGTAATGGGCTATCTTGATTATCACTACAAAAGTTTTTTCTCTTACTTTTTTTCTCTCTCTCTTACTTAATTGGCCTCTCAGAGTTGGTAAGACAACTCCCACCTTTTCATGCTCTCTGTATGTGTATATATATCTCCTCACTATGTGTTCCATTCTATGCATCCAGTGAAGTGGGCTGTAGCCCATGAAAGTTTATGCTCTAATAAATTTGTTAGTCTCTAAGGTGCCACAAGTACTCCTGTTCTTTTTGCGGATACAGACTAACGCGGCTGCTACTCTGAAACCAGTAATTTCTAAGTTACAACAGAAAGAGCTATGACACCAAGGAATAGAATTCCTGCTCCTCCTCCCAATATTACATTAGCACCATATAGAGTAGAAGATCCATTCCCTTTGGGTGGACATTTATTGGCATTTGGGCAATCAACATTGCCTAGACCCCAAGAATTTCATGGGCCCTCTACACCCCCTTGGTATATGCTGGTATCCCCTCGTGTACCGGTAGAAAGCCCTACCACACCCGACCTTAGCAGACTAAGAGATGTCCTGCGTCAGTGTGGAGATGCCCTGAGTGTAAGACATAGCGGTTTTATGGAAAATTATCCTACATATCCAGGATTATGTCCAGTGGAAAGTTCTGATGGCTCAGATGAGGAAAATGTAAATTTAGGTAGAAGAAGTTGAGAAATAGAAATTATAGATTCAAGCTCAGATGGAAGCCCAGATCCTGATCTACAAGGAGGAGCTTCAGATTCTAATTCTGATTGTCATGTAGCAGTTGTTACAGATATTAAGACCTTGGACCTAGTAGCAAAGCAAGTAGGAATGATGGAGAATTCTTCAGTTGCAATGCATGCTGTGACAAAGTTCCTCCTCTATCTTGGTGGGTCCTGTGCTTATTGGCGGATTTTCTTGCCTCAGAGATTCACCATGTGGGTTGGGGAACAGCCCAGAGACCTTCCCCTCTGGAAGAACCCACAGTCCAGGTCAATTGGGAGGTTTGGGCAGAACCTGGGCTACCCTCTACTCCGGGTTCCAGCCCAGGGCCCTGTGGACTGCAGCTGTCTATAGTGCCTCCTGTAACAGCTGCATGACAGCTACAACTCCCTGGGCTACTTCCCCATGGCCTCCTCCAAACACCTTCCTTATTCTCACCACAGGACCTTCCTCCTGGTGTCTGATAATGCTTGTGCTCCTCAGTCCTCCAGCAGCACACCCTCTCACTCTCAGCTCCTTGTGCCTCTTGCTCCCAGCTCCTCACACTCACACCACAAACTGAAGTGAGCTCCTTTTAAAACCCAGGTGCCCTGATTAGCCTGCCTTAATTGATTCTAGCAGCTTCTTCTTAATTGGCGCCAGGTGTCCTAATTAGCCTGCCTGCCTTAACTGGTTCTAGCAGGTTCCTGATTACTCTAGTGCAGCCCCTGCTCTGGTCATTCAGGGAACAGAAAACTACTCATCCAGTGACCAGTATATTTCTCCTCTACCAGACTCCTGTACCCCACTGGTCTGGGTCTGTCACAATGCACAACGTGTGCAATAGACAACAAAAGTGTTTGGCTTACCAAGGGAAGATTGGGTTAAAATCTTACAACTCACAGTGAATCGAGCATTGTGGAGTACTTTGCCACCTGAGTATCGAATTGAAGAAAACACTTTTAATGAAACAGTAGCCCTAATGGAACATAATCAGCATCTGGGGTAAGCTGGAGTGGCAATTCTGTCTAACCTAAAGCAGAAAACTAATGAAACTGCACATCAGTTTCATCTGCAGTTAAGTGCAGCCTGGCAGAGTCATATGAAAGAGGAAACAGATAAGCCACCCTACATTAGTTTGCTGGTTAATAACTCTCTTCCCCAGTTACGGGAAATGGTTAATATGCACATAACTAATGATACTTCTTGAAGGCATTAGCCTTACTGGCCAAGGCATATGCACAGAGAGGCTCTAAAATAGGTCGGCATGGAGCAAAGGATGACTCTCCAGTAGTCATACCTGAGTGTGGCATGGACTCTGAACCTGAGGGGTATGATTTGAACAAAATAGTGGCTAATCATGGAGACCAACCTGAGTTACAGGCGTTACTTTACAAGCATGCAGATGCCTTTGCTAAACACAAACATGATTGTGGATGCATGGCAGTCACTATTGTTGTGGAAGGAGGAGAGATTTCAGCCCCAAAACAGTATCCTTACCCAAAACAAGCAAATCCGTACATATAAAAGATGATCAAGTCTTTACTGACATAGGGAGTACTATGTAGATGTACTTCCACTGCTAATTCCCCTATTTGGCCTGTGAAGAAACCAGATGGTTCTTGGCATCTCACAATTGATTAGACGCCTGAATCAGGTCACACCCACTTGTGCCCCTAGAGTGCCCAAGATGCCAGATCTGACCAAATCCTTTGACCCAGAGGCTGGTTTACTGTATTAGACATTAGTAACAGCTTTTGGACATTGCCATTGGCTCACATTTCACAGGACTGTTTTGCATTTAGTTTCCAGGGAGTGCAATATTCTTGGACACGTTTACCCCAGGGATATAAAAATTCTCCAGCTTTATTCTCACAGAGTTTCTACCATGTTGGGAAACAAATGGGTTTACATCTTCTGATGGCACACCTATTAGGTATGTATCGCTGATGAAATACATTGATTGGTTAGCAGTAATAATTACTGTTCCAGGGCGGCCAATTAAAGTAAAAAAAGTGAAAGCTCACTGGAAATTAGATCCTTATGCTATAGAAAATGAGAAGGCTGATAAATTCGCCTGAGAAGGAGCCTGATCAGGGGAATTTTGTAAAGGAAAAGATCAGGAGTATTCTGTTAATACCCCTAGTCCTAAATGTCCTATAGCCACAACTAAACTGGTACAACCCGATATACCAGATTTAAAAGATATGCAGAAATTGGATAAGGACATAGTGAGAGTAATCCTAGAGCTTTCCAAAACAGGAAAAGAAGGGTCATTAACAATAGACCCTTTGTACAAAAGACATGAGCAGCAGTTACAGGTAGTAGATGGGGTTCTCATGTATACAGGAGGTCCTTTCCCGGTGTGGGTAGTTCCAGCTCACCTACGGAGGGAAATGATGTACATGGTCCATGACACTCCTACAGGAGGACACCAGGGAGTGGACAAAACTGTCCAACATCTTGCATCTTGTAGGATGGTGGCCACTTCTTAGGATGGATGTGCAACAATATTGTGAGAATTGCCTGGCATGTGCCCAAGCTAATCCAACTCCATCCAAAAGAAATGCACCACTAAAATCCCAGGTGTATGAAGGTCCTTAGATGGCTTTGCAGATTGACTTTGTAGGTCCTTTGCCAAGGACTCAAAGAGGTAACCAATATCTATTGGTGTTTGTTGATCCTTTCTCAAAGTGGGTAGAGGCATTTCCTCTTAAAGCCACTGCCAGGATCCTAGTAAAGGAAGTCTTCTCTCGCTAGGGGATCCCTGCAAAAGTAGAATCTGACCAGGGATCACATTTCATGGGACAGTTCTTTAGGGACTGTCTTAAATTAATGGGAGTCCCACAGAGACCACACATCCCATACAGACCACAGTCATTTGGGATGGTGGAATGAACCAATCAGAATACAAAAGTGATGTTGAGGAAACTGGTTGCTGCCAATGGACGTAACTGGGACATCCTCATGCCTGTAATTTTAATGGCATTGAGGGCAACACCGGCTGCATCTACTGATAAAACACCTTTTGAAGTGATGACAGGCCGAACAATACGATTACCAGAACATTTAATTTGGCACACTAGTGGCACTCAATTAGAGGGAATAAAAATGGATACCTACATGCAGAATCTGCAAAAACATTTAAATCAAATCCACTTGCAGGTAGCTGCCAAACTGGGAAAATCCAGACATAAGGAAAAGGCTTACTTTGACTAAAACCAGAAAGAGAATACTTGGGAGGTAAGAGACCAGGTAATGTTTTTATCATATAAGTCACCAAAACATGGGTTATGTAACCGATGGATCGGACCTTTCCAAATCATTGATAAACTCTGTTCAGCAGTATATAAGATTAGAATAAGAGCAGGAAAGCGTAATAAAGACAAAATTTACCATGCTAACCAGTTAAAGCTGTATTGATCGTCCAGGTCACAGGAGCAACTTCCTCCTCAGGACTTAAGTAAACAACATCAGATGAAATTGTGACAACTAGAGCCGAGCAGATTGCAACCAAGACATTGACATTGATATTTCTGACTTATTGCACCCTTATTGTTGCTCTAAGGGTAGGACTTAGCCAAAATCCTGAATTTGGGACTGAACTATTGCAACCCCAGGAAACAAGATGACCCAGTTGTGCTCAATTGCCTGAGCACAAGCAACACAATATACCAACAAAGAAGGAATGGACTATTATATCAACCCAGAAATTGTCTACAGTTAAATCAACATTACTAACACACCCCAATTCAGGATACAGTCTGGCGAGCCACCCAGGAGTTTGAGGAGTGTGTGACAGCAATTTTCAGGGATTCCAGGCATCCCGAGGGCCCTGAGAACTGCCTGTGCTGGGTTCAGATGTTCAATAAACCTCCTGTGTTATGCTGGCTGAGAGTCACTGCAGGGTAGAGATCGGGGGGTGTTGCTCCCTCTCAGGGTCAAGGCTGTGGGCAACCATAGGTAGAGGACTCCCTGAGGGGGCTGATGGTGAGAGACAGGCAGGCTGAAGGCTTGGGGAGGTGCGGTTTCAGGATGCACTGGAGCCCAGGTCTTAACCCCCCAGAGTGTGTGTGACCCCAAGTAGGGCTGTCACACTGAAGGGGGGTACTCCCAGGGACCATACGGAGCCAAGAGAGCCCAGGGCCTGGGAGTCTGTGTCACAACCCAGATCTGATGTAACAGGTTTAATACAAGAAATAAAACATAATTACCATCATTATATAAAATATATCCTAAAATAATTGTCAATGTGTGTGCGCACTGTCTATATGTTCTCTCTCTCTCTCTCTCTGTATATATATATATGTGTGTGTGTGTGTATGTAGAGTTCAGAACCGTTTACGCGCAACCTGTTTACGCGCGAATCCACTTAACACGCAGTAGCGCCATGCCTCCCAGTGCTACCTATTAACACGTGGTACAGGAACTTGCTATGTAGCACTACAGATTTGCTCACTAACTCACTGACATAGAAATTAACAGGAAGTGTGGTGCGGAAACGTGTTGTACGTCTTTACCAATATTCGTAAAGACGTATCATGCATGCTTAGTCATTGTCACGCTAGAGGGCAGAGGGCAAGCGTCAGTGTTCGTACACTGTAGAAGAAAAGTTAGCTGCAGTAGATTGAGTAAATGTCGGAGAAACCCAAGCCAACATTTCAAAATATATTGGGATTGCTGAATCTATTCTCTGAGGATGGCTTAAAAACCGAATCTAAACTGAATGGCTTTGTACAAAATATCGATTCTGCCGTGGGGCTTAAGTGAAAATGTGTGTGCTATTCAGCAAAACCCACAATAGACAAAACCATGCGCACGTGGTTTGCTCAGGAAAGGCTGAAAGGAATGCCGCTAAGTGGGCCAATTCTTCAAGCCCAAGTGACAAAATTTGGAAATTTAACAGGGGATGAATCAGTCCAAGCCAGCAAGGGGTTTATAAGTCGTTTTAAAAAGCGTCATGGCCTAGCACAGGTATCAATTTCTTTTGGCATGTGCCAATTACAATCCTGCATCTCCAGTGGAGTATATCTTGATTCCTGATCACAATTGCTTTTCCTAATTTGAAAAACATATGGAAATAAAAAGTGAGTTTTATTCCTATTTGCAAGTTTACAGTTTCTATGATTCTCAGACATGTCTAGAAACCAAGGATTCTGCTGTGTTTGGACCAATCCAAGCACATAGTAGGTGCTACTGTAACACAAAGACAAACACATTCGATTCAGCATTTCTCAAAGACTGAACACTTGCTTTCAGGCTAAGAACTGGCTCTGTGGAAACTGCATTGTCTTGCAGGGATCAGTAACTAGCGTCACCTGGTCTGCTCTGTTCTCTCAGGGGTTGTCAAACTTCATCACACCATAACCCCCTTCTGACAACAAAAAGTACTACACAACCCCGGGAGGGGGGATCAAAGTCTGAGCCCACCAGAGCCCTGGGCAGTGAGGCTTGGGCTTTGGTCCTGGGCTACAGCAAGTCTAAGCCAGCCTTGGTGACCCCATTAAAATGGGGTTGTGACCAATGAGATCCTGATCCACAATTTGAGAGGCACTGCTCTAGAGGGTATCATACTGCGTGAATAGCACGAAATCTCCAACCAATAAGGCTGGCAATTGTGTGTAACTTAAGAGCACCGCATGGTATTGTAAAATGGGGGGAGATGTACTCATAAAACTGTCAAGGCTGTTCAGATCGAGACCATAGCATAAAAATGGGGGGCAAGTAAATCCTCATCAAGGCTGGCAGGCTGTGGAGATTGAGACTACGGCATTTAGGGGGGGGAAGACGTAAGTTCCCAACAAGGTCTGCAGCCGGGGTGATTAAAAATCCATGGCGTCAAAAGGGAGGCAATAATCAGTCCTCGAGAGTACTTAGAGTATATACATGTCAAAACTCAGCAGGCAGCAGCTAAAAAAGCAAACTACTCTGCAGCCGGAGCAGAGGCAGATCTGGTTACTTGGTGGAATAATCAGAAAAGTGACAAAACAGACAAAGCCGTAATAGTTTTATTGGATATTCTCAACATAAAAGAAAGAGAAAATGTAACTTTAAGATTTGAAAACCAGGTTCTGAAAGATAAGAGCCTGTGCTCCAAAATATGTAATTGTCAGGAAATTGGGAAAGATCCCAGAGCAAGAGAATCACATTCACCATGCCTGGGACACACCTCCAGATCGGGAGGGGGAGAGCACACTCCTGGCATTTGTCAGCCAACTGCTCCACCGATTAACTATCTGTGGGAAAACTCAGCAGCACAAAGCAAAGGGGAGGAATCAGAACCCCCTCCATACATTTATTCTCATGACAGGCCAAATTTGAGCACCCCCAGAGATAATAATGGAGCACCACAATGACGAATTGCCCCGGGGAACAAGTACAGCGTATGGCTCCAATCAAAACACAGCTAAGGAGGTTCAGAAATGTTAATGAGGAGGGTGAACCAGTCAGGGGACTCAGGACAAAAACAACTGAAATTTACTGTCCCTTCACACCCCAGGTAAAACAGGCACTACTGTCTGATTTACCCGAACTCAGGCGTGATAAAATACGGAGTTCTGGGACAAGCGGGATGGTCTGACTGAAATACATGGCCTCCATAGGAAGGACATTCACATCCTGGTCAAGTGCAAGTGCCCCAGGGATGTGTGGGAGAACCTAGATAATAAATGGAAGAGAGGGCACTGGGCTGAAGATCATAACCCCAGCCCAGCGGGAGGGGATCAGTCTGAAGAACCAGCAGGAATCCCAAACCCAGACGCAGGCACTGTAATGGAATTCAGAAATGCACTCTCTGTTGTTCTAGGAGCCCAGACCACTAACTGGGGGGCTCTGCAGTCTATGGTTCAGCAGAAGGGGGAGTCTGCCATGGCCTATGCTGAAAGGAAATGGAATGTATTCCGAGCTTATTCAGGTCTGGAGAATATAACTTCCCGAGACCATGATGTATTCCTTCAAATCCTAAAGGAAGGGCTGTCCGCAGATCACCAAGCAGTCCTGGCATTAGGCATCTCAGTGGGAGAGACGTACTCAGCAGTAATGAAATGGGCCACAGAAGTAGAAAACAGAAAAAAAATAGGAAGGTAGCAGCAACCACCCCTCTGAGGAAATTGTAGCGGTTCATGCAGTTAAAACCACTACCTGCGTCATGTGCAATAAGCCTGGACATCTGGCACGTGACTGTAAAAATAAAAGTAAAATCAAAACGTGCAGTAATTGTAAAAGGAGCAGGCACTTACAGGAAGACTGCTTCCACGCCGGAGGGGGTAAGGAAGGGCAGTGGCCAAACAAGCAAAATAAAACTGATACAACTAGTACCCAAGAACAAGATAAGGATAAAGAAATCCAGGAGTTGCTCAAACTCCTGGCTAGCAAATAGGTATCAACGGCCTCTGTGACTGGAACCGAAGGCGACCCCAGGATGTTTCTTAATGCACGAGTTGGGGCCCAATCGTTCAACATGTTAATAGACACAGGAGCCTCGGTATTGATAACCAGCCAAGATCTCCTTCTCACCCCTCAAACCATATGGATTGAAAGGGTGGGAGGGGGAAGATTAAAAGCAACCCTAAGCCAGCCAGTAGAAATAGAATTGAAGATATGGTCACAGCCAGTCAAATCTGGGTTTGCCCCAAACAGGGAGACACAATTTGCGGCAGAGATCTCCTTAAGGAGCTCGGGGGAGTAATCAACCCCAGAGCTAGCTGCACTGAATGGGCCGGAGGGTCCAAGCAGGAAAGATCATCTCAAGATATAGCCATGATTGCCAGTAGTAGGGCAATAATACCGGGGGGGGGGGGAAGGCCAGTAGAAACCCTGTGTTCCCTTCACCCTGAAGTGTGGGCAACAGATAAATAAGATTGTGGGCTAGTAAATATAAAGCCTATATCTGTAGAAGGACCAACTGACAAAGCCCACAGGCAGTGCCCAATTAAACCAGAAGCCTTAGAGGCAGTTAAAGATTTAGTCACTAATTTGGAATCTAGAGGGGTGATTAGAAAAACCACCTCCACAACTAACTCCCCAATTTGACCCATCAGGAAGCCAGACGGGACCTGGAGGTTAACTATAGACTACACCCACCTTAACTGGGTGACTCCAAAGGCACATCCTATTCTGGCAAGCCTTGCCACTATTCTTAATTTGCTAACACCGGGACACACGGTATTCTCAGTCCTGGATGTAGCTAATGGATTTTGGAGCATTCCCCTTGCAAAAGAGAGTCAGGAAAAATTTGCATTTACAGTAGGAGACCAGCAGTACACTTGGACCCGAGTACCTCAGGGGTTCCATAATTCTCCCTCCATATTCCACAGGACAATGGCAGAAGTGATAGCACAAGTGCCTTTGGAAGGGGATACTGTGATACTGCAGTATGTAGATGATTTGCTAATTGCCAGTTCAAATGAAAAGGACCATTTAAAAACCCTAAACAGACTGTTCGTGTATCTTCGCGAGGCAGGATTTAAATTAAGCCAGAAGAAAGCTCAATTGCAACAGCAGCAGGTTTTATACCTAGGGCATAACATCTCCAAGGAAGAAAAGGCACTCACAATAGACAGAATCATACACTCTCACGGGGAAAGTAGTGCTCCATACACCCCATACACTTATTGATCTCTGTCAAGGCTGCTTCCCCACTTTGAACTTTAGGGTACAAATGTGGGGGCCTGCATGAAAACTTCTAAGCTTAACTACCAGCTTAGATCTGGTCTGCTGCCACCATCCCAAAGCTAATTCCCTTCCCTGGGTAGCCTTGAGAGACCTTCACCAATTCCCTGGTGAATACAGATCCAAACCCCTTGGATCTTAAAACAAGGAGAAATTAACCATCCCCCCTCCTTTCTCCCACCAACTCCTGGTGAATACAGATCCAACCCCCTTGGATCTAAAAACAAGGAAAAATCAATTAGGTTCTTAAAAAGAAGGCTTTTAATTAAAGAAAAAGGTAAAAATCATCTCTGTAAAATCAGTATGGAAAATAACTTTACAGGGTAATCAAACTTAAACAGCTCAGAGGACTCCCCTCTGTCTTAGGTTCAAAGTACAGCAAACAAAGATAAACACTCTAGTAAGAGGTACATTTACAAGTTGAGAAAACAAAGTAAAACTAACACGCCTTGCCTGGCTGTTTACTGACAAGTTTGAAATATGAGAGACTTGTTTAGAAAGATGTGGAGAACCTGGATTGATGTCTGGTCCCTCTCAGTCCCAAGAGCGAACAACCCCAAAAACAAAGAGCACAAACAAAAGCCTTCCCCCCCCAAGATTTGAAAGTATCTTGTCCCCTTATTGGTCCTTTGGGTCAGGTGTCAGCCAGGTTACCCGAGCTTCTTAACCCTTTACAGGTAAAAGGATTTTGGAGTCTCTGGCCAGGAGGGATTTTATAGTACTGTACACAGGAGAGCTGTTACCCTTCCCTTTATAGTTATGACAATCTCCTTAACACCGGACGACTAAAATCTGTAACAGATGCCCGCAGGAGTCAGTGGGAATCAACATTGTGCTTGCAAAACCCTAACTTCTCCACAGTAAGAGACAAGGGACTAAATGTAGCCAAATGACTGAACATAGAGGGAGAGGTACACAAATGTCTTATAGATAGAGAAGAGGAAGTTGGGAAGAATTAAAGAAGAACCATTAGAGAATCCAGATATAGTTTTGTATGTAAATACGTCAAGAAAGTATGAAAATGGAGTACCACACACCGGATGGGCAGTGGTACTCAGTGATAGGACAGTGATAGCGTCAGCTCAGATGGAAGGATCAAAGTCAGCACAAGAAGTGGAGCTAACAGCCCTCACTGAAGCTCTGACAGTAGGGGAAGGCAAGAAGCTCACTGTATATACAGACAGCAGATATGCATTTGGAGTAGTGCATGACTACATGGACGTGTGGTCACGCAGAGGTTTCATAACAACAACTGGTAAGCCGATTAATAATATGAAAGCAGTTCAAAGACTAACAGAAGCTGCCAAACTACCATCAGAACTAGCAGTAGTAAACATAAAAGCACACAATAAGATCTCAAGTGAGGAACAAAAAGGGAATTATTGGGCAGATAAACATGCCAAAGAAATTGCACAAGCAAGTCCTATTAAGGTTTGTGCAGCTAGAGTGCCAGAAGAGGAAGTGAATTTAAAAAAAACTATATGCAACCATAAGCCCAGAAGAGAAAAGTAAATTGGAAGAACAAGGCTGTGTGTATAAAAATCACCTCTGGTATGGGCCGTGGGGGGGGAGAGAGCTGGTAGCCCCGGAGTGCATACGGGCTCTACTGCTCCATGCCATCCACTCTCCAGCTCATCTGGGGTGGAGACAAATGAGGGCCTCCCTGGATTACTGGTGGTGGCCAGCCATGAAAAAAGATGCTTTACAATGTCTCCAAAGATGTGTGACATGTGCACAAGTGAATGTGGGTAGAAGGAAAAAGGTGCCTCTGAATCACCAACCACGACCAGAGAGACCGTGGCAAAATTTGCAAATTGATTTTACTGGACCCTTGCCACAAAGCAGAGGGTACACTTACATTTTGGTAATTATTGACCCTTTTACCCGCTAGGTAGAAGCATTCCCAACCAAAAACTGTACTGCTACAACAGTAGCTCGAATCCTAGCAGAAGAAATAATACCCAGATGGGGTTTGCCACTGTCAATAGACTCTGACCAAGGAACTCACTTTACAGGGCGAGTAATGAAGGAGGCATGTAAGGCATTAGGAATAAAGCAAAGATTCCAATATACCGTACCACGGGAATGGTGGAAAGAATGACTAGAACAATGAAAAGAGCCTTAACAAAAGCAGTACTGGATACAGGAGAAGGATGGGCTCGTATGCTTCCTGCTGTATTGTATGGAATCAGGGGCAGCCGGAATAGGCTGACTCAGCTGACACCCTTTGAGCTAATAACAGGAAGAGCCATGAGAATGCCTAGCACAGGGGGGAGGGGCTTTTTGCAGACTGGCCGCAGAACTACATCAAGTCATTGGTCATATAAATATTACAGGCAGTTTCCACGTGCTTCCCAGGCCCATGGGTATGATTCAGACGGTTAGGGAGGGGGCAGGATATCAGGTTAGATGGGCCCATTGGACTCAGCTGGGTGGCTGTCCCCCCAGCTGAGGTCTCATTCTCCGATTCCTCAGTCCCGTGAGACTCCAATTTCTTGTCGGCTCTTCGGTGGCTGAGGAATGGCTTGATCTACACGCAGGACTCAGGCACCCTGGATTCCCTGGCCCCAGGCCTGTCCTTCCTACTGCTTCCATGACAGCAGCAGGGTCTCCTGGGAGAGAGAGATTTTGGTGTATTTATGTGGCTGGCAGTTTGGATAGATAGATAGAGAGATAGAGAGATAGAGTGGAGGGGATGAATAGATGCACAAACAGGTGGGTAGGTACATAGTTGGGTGGGTGGGTGGATAGACGGTAGGTAGGTGGGTAGATTGGTGGGTAGGTATATGGGTAGGTGGGTAAATGGGTGTGTGGGTAGTTTGGTGGGTGGGTCGGTAGCTGAGTTACCATTTGTAATAGAGCAAGGTGAGGTAATAGGCCAGGAAGAATCCAGTTGCCACGAAGACGAGTTTGCAGCTGATTTCGATAAATGCCCGAGTGAGGCCACCTGTGGGAGCTGGAACAAGCCAAGAGTCTGAGATAGATCCCTGCAACTCCTGCCCCGAGGCAGCCAGCTCCCACCCTGGGGCCGGGTGGGAGCCAGCGCCCCAAGAGGGGAAATTCCCCAGCCCCTGAGCCACCCAGCCCCACCCTGGGGCCCTGGGGCCAGATTAGAGCTCACATCCCCTACAGGGGAGGGGCTCTCACCTCTTTCTGGAAGGCTCAGCAGTACAGTATACATCCTGTGGGTGTTGGAGCCCAGGCAGAAGATCTGGGGGCCCCCGTCCCCCCTCCCCATCCAGCTCAGGGTGCTGACGGCCTCGTCCCCCTGGGCCCAGGAGCTGACCTGCAGGGCCCTCGATGAGCCATTCCCAGTCAGGGGCGCCCCGTCCACCTGCCATTGGAGCCAGGGCGGGGAGCGGGAGCGCAGAGAGCAGCTACAGCTGATGTTGGGCCCCTCTCACTGGCAGGATCCGTTCAGCCCAGTCCGCAGCTGGGGGCTGTCTGAGGAGCGCAGGAGACACAGCAACAAATTAATAGTCAGAGGGCAACCCAGTGGCAGGGAGTCCCACAGGTTAACTGTACTAATACTCAGGGGCTGGTAGTCCCAAAAATTAACCTGCTAATATCCAGTGGCAGGGAGTCCCATGGGTTCTTTTGCCTTCGGGTGTCTCTTTGGCTAGCCCCCAGGCAGTGATCCGGCCCCATCCTCAGCCAGCTGCACTTCACACCAACTCACCTGCTTTTCCACCCTCAGTCTGGGTGCGCACCGCCCTTGTAGACGGCCCAGGAGTCCATTCAAGCCTCAGCTGCCCGCCTTGGGGTGCCCTCAATGCAGCTAATTAACTATGGCACAAGAGGGGTTGGCTCTGTCTCCGTTTGCAGGGGCTGGGCACCCTGTGACACCTGCTACTATTCAGTGGAGAGGAGTCCCACGGATTAACACTGCTGCTTTCCAGTGTCAGCGTCCCAGGGGTTAACCCCACTCACACCCAGTAGCAGGGAGTCCTGTGGGTTAACCCCTCTCACACCCAGTGACAGGGTGTCCTGCAGGTGAACCTCACTCACATATGCAGAGCAGCTGGAACTTGCCCTGGGACATCCCACCATAGACTCCTGCCCCACTCCCTGAAGCACAGGGTCACCTATGGACGCCCTGCCCTACACCCTGCAGAACAGCATGCCCCACTGAGGCCTCACCCTGCTCCCTGTGGCACGGCGCCCCCTAGAGCCCTACACTGCACGTGCAGACGCAGGGCCCGGCTGGCCGACCCATAGGAATTCTTGGCCCAGCACCGATACTCCCCAGCGTCCCCTCTGCTGAGATTCAACAGCTCCAGGTGCCCGGCCCATCCCTGGCAGGAGCTCAGGGATCCGTTTTGTCCAGGCCCAGCTCAGGGTGGCCTCAGCTCTGCTCCCAGCCTCACAGCTCAGGGTCAGGGAGTCGTCCTCCTGGGTCTCCAGAGACACAACGTCACCCTCAGCTCCCGACACTTCCAGCATCGGAAGACATGAGCAGGCAGGTTGGCTTCCCCCAGAGATCCCCAAACAAGGTGTCAAGATGCAGCCACCTCTGAGGTGGGGTGTTGGGGCTCATTATACAGGGACCCGTCACCCGGCGTGCAGACGTTCCTGGGGGCAGGGCAGGTTGGGGTGTTGTAACAACCAGGCAAGGTACTAACAAACTTCAACAGGACTTTATTTTTAAAGTGGAAACCTCTTTACCAAGCTGCTGCTGCACCCTCTGTAACTCTCACTCTGCCTCCTCATCTCCTCCGCCCTCCTTTCCATTTCCTGTCCTTTCAGACTCCCAACAGCCAGTGCTCCCAGTTCTAATAATTACAAGCAACATCGAAACACCACACAGGGGTAGAGAAGATCCCAGAGGGGAAGGGCCTGGGGACCTGGGGGTTAGTATGAGGGGGGGAGCCATAGCCAAGGGGGGCAGGAAGGGGTGAAGATTCCAAGGGAGAAGTTGCTGCAAGGTGTGGAGGGAAGGGGCTGGAGTAGAATTGGCTGAGGGTGCATGGTGAGAGGTGGGGATCCCAGCACAGGGCTGAGTTGGGGGAGAGGCTGGAGGGCAGGACTGGGGGCCCCAGGGGTGGGATCCCAGCATAGGGAGCTTGGGCCGACATGGAGGGGCTGGGGGGGGGGTCACTCACAGCTGATGTGGAGCCGGATGGTTCTGCTGGTCGAAGGTCCCTGTGCTGAGCTGTAGGTGACGGTGCAGACGGGCTCTTTGCCGTGGTCCCCCTGGGCAGGCGTGAAGCTGAGCATGGAGCTGTGGGCCCAGGTGCCGTTTGCCAGCTGGGCTGACACGTTCCGGGCTGTGTCGCTGAACGGCCCCGTCCAGGTGACTTGGGGATGTGTCCCGGAGCAGCGCCCAGAGGCCGTGCAGGCCACATTCACCGGCTCTCCGGGCAGCAGCCCCCCTGGAATCTCCCGCGCCGGCAAGATCTGGATCTCTGGCTTCTCCGTCAGCTCTGAGACACGAGGAGAGGGGAGAGAATCACTCGGGGACATGGGGCATTTGTCCTATAGGGGCACCGGCTCTGATCTGGCCCCAGGATGGGGACTGGCTGGCTCAGGAGGGCTGATGAGCCATGTCATAGATATAGAGGGAAGAGTAACAACTTTCTGTATGCAGTAGCATAAAATCCCTCTTTGGCAGCTGTGCTAAATCGCCTTACCTGTAAGGGATTAATCAGCTCAACTAAACTAGTTGGCACCTTACCAGAAGGACCAATGAGGAAAGAAGATACTTTGAAATCTGTGGGGGTGGGGGGAGGATTTGTTCGTTGCTCTCTCTTTGTTGTTCCCTCTCTGGACGGAGGGAGAGACCTATGCTACAGATGTAGTTTGATTCCTGTTTTTGTAACTGTGAAGCTGAGCCCGTGGGGAATCCTCTGTGTTTTAAATCTTCTATTTACCCTGTGAAGTTACCTTCCAAACTGATTCTTCTTATATATATAAATAAAGTTCTTTTAAGAACTTGATTGATTTTCAGTGTCCTGAAGACAAAGAGTCTGGTCTGTGCTCACTTTGCTAATCAATTGGTTGGTATATTATTCTCAAGTCTCCACAGGAAAGGGGATGAACGGGCTTGGGGGGGGGGGAATAGGGATTCCAAGTTACCCTGCCCTGAATTTTTCTATAAATCACTTGGTAGTGGCAGCATTACCGTCCAAGGACAAGGGAAGGAATTTGTGCCTTGGGGAAGTTTTTAACCTAAGCTGGTAGAATATAAGCTTAAGGGGTCGTTCATGCGGGTCCCCACATCTGTACCCCAGAGTTCAGAGTGAGGGGAAACCCTCACAAGCAGTGACTGCGGCTGCTCTTACCTGGCATGGAGATCGTGAGCGCAGGGCCAGTGCCATCGGAATTGGAGCGGTAAGTGTGTTCAAACATGCCTTTCTCGATGTAAAGGAAATATCTCCCCGCATCTGTCCGTCGGGCATCACTGATTTGCAGGGAACAGTCGGCTTGCGCAGGATCCCCCATCAGCCGGAACCGGCCCTGGGTCTCCTGCGACACACTCACGCTGGAGACAGTGCTCGCCACAGGACGATCATGGCCCACAGTAGCAGGCTCCTTGTACCAGTGTCTAAATACCTGGGAAGAGGGACTGTTGGGGTTGAGCGAGGCAGGGTACCTGAAGTTGCAGGGGACGAGAACGCAGAGACCCTTCTGCACGGACACCGACTGCGTCACCACCAGGGTAAATCCAGGTGGCTGGGACAGGGACCCTGCAGGGGACGGGGAGGGATCGAAGTGGGACCCTTAGAGAGCAGAGACCAACCCTGAGCTGCACCCCCCAGCTCTGCTGGTTCCCCTCACTCCTGACCTGCAGCCTCCTGCGAATCCAGCCCCGAGCTCAACCGCCCGTCGAGGTCTATCAGTGCCCCTCACTCCCCACTAACAGCACAATGCGAGCCCAGCCCTGGGTCCTTGACTAATTCTCACTCCATTTAGTTTCCATCACTCCCTCCATCGAGCTCCCTGCCCACTCCCTGTCACTCAGCGCCCCCTAGCACCACACTGGGGCACTGGGCTCCCCTCCCCCTCTGGCTAGTCTCCCTTTCAAGATCTGGGGCAGACCTGGCACCGCTTAGTGCACGTTCTGCCCTTCCCCCTGCACTGGGGCTGCAGGTACTTCTTACTTACCCCTCCAGAGCCGGGCAAGGATCAGGACCCTCAGCATGGCAGGACCCCCTGCTCTCCAGAGGGGGCCCTGAGGCTGAAGCTCCCTTTCCCCGACGTCATGCTGTGGCAGCAGGGCTCTGCCCATGGCTGGGGCGTCCGGCTGGGAGAGACCTAGAGACAGACGGAGGGTGAGAATTGTGAGAGTAGAGGCTGTTTGGGGACGCAGATATGCCTGGGGGACTATCAGTACTGCTGGGCTTTGCAGGGGGCTGATCTGGGGCTGCTGGCAGCACAGTGACCTCCCCCCACACAGAAAACCCCAAATCACCAGACGTTCCTGAGAGATCGTGGGCTAAAAATATCCTTAAATTGGTGAAAAAAACAGATTTTCTCTAAGAATCCTGAAAGCGGCCAGAAAATCCTGATCTGGTGACAGAAGATGGTGGGAAGGCAGTGCTGCTCCGTGCCTGCTTTGCTTCAGTCTTCCCACAAAAAATAACATGTGAGCGGGAGACCAGTGAAGTTACCACGGACAAAAAGGGGAAAGGCTGCGGATCAGGATAAGTAAAGGACACGTCAGAGATGTTCTGACCAATCTGAATAAATTCACATCACTGAGTCAGGAAGCTGTTCAACCCAGGGTGCTGAAGGAATTAGTCGAAGAAATCTTGAGACACTGGCAATAATATTTGCAAACTCCTGGATGCCAGGAGAGGTCTCAGAAGACGGGAGAAGGACTAACAGAGTGGGCATCTTTAAAAGGGAAAAAGGAGAAGCCAGGGAACTATAGACCAGTCAGCCTGACCTCGACAAATGGAAAGCTACTAGAGCAATGTATAAAATCTTCAATTTTGTAAAGGGAAATCATGGCTCGCCAAACTACTAGAATTTTTGAGGGAGTCAACAGCATGTGGACAAGGGTGACCCAGTCCATGTACTTAGATTTTCAGAAAGCCTTTGACAAAGGTCCTCCCACAAGGCGCTTAAGCAAAGTAAGCTGTCATGGGATAAGTGGGAAGGTCCTCTCCTGGATCGGTAACTGGTTAAAAGATAGCAAACAAAGGATAGGAATAAATGGCTAATTTTCACAGTGGAGAGAGGTAAATAGTCGTGTCCATCTGCATTCTGTATTGGGACCAGTGCTGTTCAACATGTTCATAAATGATCTGGAAAAAGGGGTAAACAGTGAGGTGGAAAAATTTGCAGATGATACAAAAAATATCAAGATAGTTAAGTTCAAAGCTGACTGAGATGAGCTACAAAGGGATCTCACAAAACTGGGTAACTGGGTAACAAAATGGCAGATGAAATTCAATCTTAATAAATGCAAAGTTATGCACATTGGTAAACATAATCCCAACTATGCATATAAAGTGATGGGGTAAAAATTAGCTGATACTGCTCATGGAAGAGTTTTGGGAGTTACTATGGAAAGTTCTCTGAAAACACCCACTCAATGTGCAGCGGCCATCAAAAATCATTAAGAAAGGGATAGTTAATAAGACAGAAAATATCCTATTGCCTCTATATAAATCCATGATACACCCACATCTTGAATACTGTGTGCGGTTCTGGTGGCCCTATTGCAAACGGGAATTGGAAAAGGTTCAGAAAAGGGAAACAAAAATGATTATGGGTTTGGAACAGCTTTCATAGAAGGAGAGATTAATAAAACTGGGACTGTTCAGCTTGGAAAAGAGACGACTAAGGGGGGCTATGATAGAGGTCTATAAAATCCTGACTAGTGTGGAGAAAGTAAATAAGGTAGTGTGATTAACTCCTTCCCATAACACAAGAACTAGAAGCAGGGCCGGCTCCAGGGTTTTGGCCGCCACAAGTAGCCAAAAAAAAAAAAAAAGAGCCAAGATCGCGATCTGCCGCGGCAATTTGGCGGGAGGTCCTTCGCTCCGAGCCAGAGTGACGGACCGTCCGCCGAATTGCCGCCGAATAGCTGGACGTGCCGCCCCTCTCCGGAGCGGCCGCCCCAAGCACCTGCTTGCCAGGCTGGTGCCTGGAGCCGGCCCTGACTAGAAGTCCCCAAACGAAATTAATAGGTGGCAGGTTTAAAAGAAATGTAAGGAAGTGTTTCTTCACACAACGCAAAGTGAACCTGTGGAACTCTTTGCCAGAGGATGTTGTGAAGACCAAAACTATAACAGGATTCAAAAAGAACTGCATAAATTCATAGAGGATAGGTCCATCAATGGCTATTAGCCATGATGGACAGGGATAGTGTCCCTAGCCTCTGTTTGCCAGAAGCTGTGAAAGGGTGATAGGGGATGGATCACTTGTTGATTACCTGTTCTGTTCATTCCCTCTGGGGCACCTGGCATTGGCCACTGTTGGAAGACAGGATACTGAGCTAGATAACCTTTGTTCTGATCCAGTATGGCCATTTTTATGGAGAAATGTGGGCTTGGTGGAACTACTATTAAGTGGATACAGAACTGGTTAAACAACCACAAACAAGAAGTAACTGTTAATGGAATGACGTGGGATTGGAGGGACGTCTGAAGTGGGGCTGCACAGGGATCTGTTCTGGATTCCGTGTTGTTTAACATATTTATCAGTGACCTGGATGTAGGACTAGGGAGCAGACTGATCAAATCTGCAGATGACACAAAGCCAGTGGGGGTTGCCAACACTTTGGAAAATGGAGCTAAAAGTCAGAGGAATCTTGATAAATTGCAGAACTGGGCTGTAGACGACAATGAAATCCATCAAGGACAAATGGAAGGTGCTTCACTTAGGGAAGAAAAACCAAATGCACAAATACAGGATGGGGAAGAACTCGCTTGGCAGCAGCACTGCTGAGAAGGAGGCTGGGAGTTGTGGCAGATCACAGCCTTGACATGAGTCAGCAATGCAATGCTGTTGAAAAAACAAAAAACAAATGCAATTTCAGGTTGCATGAACAGAGGCAGAGCATGGAAGTCACGGGCTCTATGCTTCAGCTGGAGGACTGTGCCCAGTTTTGGTCACCAATGTATAGGAAGGATGCAGAGAAAGTGGAAAGGATCCAGAAGTGCAGGATAAAGATGATCAAAGGCATGGAATGGAAGCCCTAGGGGCACAGCCTGAAGGAACTGGGTATGATTAGTTTGGAAAAGAGATTGGCTGGGTGGGAGGGGACATTATCATGGTTTTCAAATACTGGAAAGGCTGCCATAAAGAAGATTGTTCTCTCTCGCCCCCAGGGCAGGATAAAGGGCAACAGGTTCAAACTACAGCAGTCAATTGAGATTAAATCTCAGAGAAAACTCCCCAGCTGTGAGAGCTGTCGGACAATGGACCAGACGCCCAGGGAGTTCGTGGAACCTCCTTCACTGGACGGTTTCAAGAGGAGGCTGGACAGCATCTGTCTGGGGTGCTTTAGACCCAACCAATCCTACACCTTGGCAGTGGTTGCACTAGGTGACCCCTGTGGTCCCTTCTCACCCTGTGGGTCTGTGATTCCAGGACTCACTAAAAAATCCCGACAGTTAATGTGAATGTCATGACATCGGCAACCCCCCCTCCTCCGAAATTCACTTATAAATCCTGAGATTTCCTCTAAGAATCATGTGATTGGCTGAGAAA
Organism: Actinemys pallida; assembly: GCA_023634205.1. Lineage (NCBI taxonomy): Eukaryota > Metazoa > Chordata > Testudines > Emydidae > Actinemys > Actinemys pallida. Next base: position 4,714,958 of record JALMGD010000030.1, read on the forward strand.
GGTTTCAAAATCCTGAGATTGGCTTTTAAAATCCATGGATTTGTGCTTTGCCTCCAAACACCCTGTTGTTCACAACCCGTTGGCTCAGCCCCCGCCCCAGTGATGGTGTCGCCCCCGCACAGTGAGGGGCTGGTTCTGCAGGAAGCCAGTGGAACTGGATGTGGGTAAATCACCCCGGGGGGGGGGCGCTGCAGAGAGCTCATGGCTCCCCCCTCTGCAGACAGGGTGGGGTATTAATGCTGCCCTCCCTCCCCACAGCTGCCTTCCCTCCTCCCCTGGTCCACCCTGCTCCTTCTGCAGCTGGGACTCTCCTCCTTGTCAGTGTTACGGATCCTCCATCCTCTTCATTCTTGTGAGAATGGTAGGGACCACTCCCTCCTATCCCCTCTTCACATGTGAATTGGGCCACTCACACCTTCCCCCCCCCCGTCTTTTCCTGTTAAATTGAATGGGCCTCTCACTTCTGCCTGCCCCTCGCCCATCCACTGCTGTGGGCTGGGCGGGTCTCAGCTTGGATCCCCCATGGTCCATGCACCATCCCCTGCCAGAGCAGAGTGGGACGGACCCTGTTGCCCAGGGCTGGAGGGGAAGGGGCCGGCCCCGAGAGATCCAGACTCCATCCCCATCCCTGGGGGGATACCCTGCCCCTGTAGTCTATCTGGGAGCCCCAGGGGGTCTGTGCCCCACACACCCCACACTTTGTGCTGAACCAACTCCATGGGGGGCAATGGAGTGAGCGCAGTTGGACTATGGGTTAGAAGTCTGCACATATGTGCTCAACCTGGGGTATCTGCCCTCCTTGCTGCCCAAAATTACCCATATGGGGAAGGGGAAACCCCCAGGAGTTCCATTTCCCACCATCCCTCTGCTGCCCTCAGGTGCTCTCGGGAAGGAGGCTGAGAGATGAGATCTGGGGAACCCCCTGCTGTACGTGGCCCCCGGAGCCGACACCTCCAGTGTGGTCCCCATGATGGGGGAGCCCTGTGGCGGGACACTGCTTGGGCTGGAGGGCATCCTCAGAGCTATGGGGGCAGGGAGAGAGGGCTGAGATCACAAAGGGCTGTGGGTCGGGATTGAGGGGCATGCCAGTTGCCACAGACCATCCAGGTCCCTCCCCCACCCTACTTCCACACACCCCTAGACCTGCAGAGGGGGCCCGGTGCCTGGCTCTCCGACCCTGCAGCCCGGGTTCCCCAGGGTTTGTGACTCGGAGCCTGGGGAAGCAGCATGCACGGGAATGTGAAAGTAGAAGTGGGTGCAGACAGGACGGGGGTGGGGGGAGATGCTCTCTCAGGAACCCCAGCACCAGCATCCTGCCGACTTCCCCTCCTTCTGGCTGGGGCTGACTGCGGCTTCCCTGAAACAGGGGCAGGCTGCATATTGCTTCTGGGGCTGAAAATAGATCCCAGCAGTCCGGGCTCTGAGCCCCTCTACACCTCACTCTGCTCCCAGAGCTGGGATAGAGCCCAGGAGTCCTGACTCCCTGCCTCCAACCCCCACTCTAACCCACTAGACCCTGCTCCCCTCCCAGAGCCAGGGACAGAACCCAGGAGTCCTGACTTTGAGACCCTCTATATCTCACTCTCCTCCCAGAGCCGTGGATGGAACCCAGGAGTCCTGGCTCCCTGCCCCCATCCCAGCTCTATCCCTTTATTACTGCTTTTTCCCATCACACAATAATATTTGAACGCTAGCAGCTCACACCTCTTATCCTATTGTACATGCTGCAGATGCTAATCACTCACCCTGAGCTGAGATGCAGCCGCCTCCAGGCAGGGAAGCTGGGGAACAGCCACACAGCGACACTGCCCAGGGGTTGCTCACCCGGAGCTGAGATGCGTCCACCTCTGTGGTGAGGTGGCTGGGAACAGCACACTGGAACAGCAGGTGCCCAGTTAGGACAGCTAGCGAATCCCAACTCCATTTTGAAGAGCCGGGTGCGTGTGAAGACCTGCCTGGGATGGAGCGGGCGTGAGTGTTAGGGCGTGGGCTGTGGCGAGATGTGAGATTTCAAGACAGGAAGGGGAAGTCAGCGCGTGAATCTGGCCCTAGAATGTCTTGCCAAAGCCGGTTCAAGTGGCTGGAGATCTCGTTGCCATCGACACAAGCGGGAGATTGTCACAGACAGAGGCCTGCTCCCAGGGACAGCTGGCTTCCGGCCCCACCACAGGGGGACTCACTGGGGGTGGAGGGAATGGGGAATGGGGCCTTTCCCCTGTAGGGGGCCCTGGCTCCAATCTGCTCCAGGGTGGGACACTGGCTGGCTCTGGGGAGTGGGAGTGGGGCCAGGGGTCCTTCCCCTCAAGTGTCTCTTTTATTCTCTGTCTCTCAGTTCCTCAAACGTCTCCCAGGTCCCGGGTCGCTGAGTCTGGGGATTCCCTTTTGATGGGACCCGGGTCATCGGCTGGATCAGGAGAGGCAGCTGGATTCCACGGCCCACCATAGACACTGTCCTTCGATTTAAGAGCTGAGACGCAGCTGAATCTGTCCTGGTTCATGGTAGTTGTTTACACAGGGACCTCTCCCTAAAGCTGAGATTTGGCTGCCTCTGGGGTGGGGTGCTGGGACTGTTTATACAAGGACTTCTTGCCTGGTGTTGAAATACACAAGGGTTTGGGAGAAACCTAGAACTAAAAGAAACACAGCGCCCCCTAGAGGCACTGGGACCAGCCCCGATGGCCGGGCCTTCCCGAGTCTCCCACCCCAGCCAGACCCTGGCCCGCTCTGCCCCAGGCCAGTGGCATATCAGCTCTGCCCTCCTGCGTGTGGGCACCAGCGGCTGTGCTGGGAGGCTGGTTGCTGAGCGGATCTTCCACAACAGGAAGTTTCCAGTTGGTGAGCTTGCTCCACCTCCAGCCGGTTGGCCCCTGTTCGGGGCTGGGCAAGAGCTGCGGAGAGCAGGGGAGAGGGTCCCATTGAACAGTGGGGTGCGACCGCTTGGACACAGGTCCCCAGCCAATGGGGGAAGGGGCGAGCCCGGGGCAGATTCCTGCTGGGGCTGTGGCTGCCGGGTCTAGTGGGTTAGAACTCGCTGTGCTGGATCCATGCGGATCAGGGCAGACCCCTGGTAATTGGGTGAGATCCGGGGCAGGAACCCCGGTGTCCGGGCCGTCCCCTAGCTTGGTGTGGTACATTCTGCCTCTGGTTAATCCCCATTTGGTTTCAATCTCTTTTAAATTAGCTGCCCGGGAGGTTTCCCTTGGTTGCTCTTAAACAGATGCCCCACCTGGAGGTGGCTGCATGTTAGCGCCAGCCAGGAACTGATCCTTATATAAACAGCCCCCGCGCCCCACCCCAGAGGTCACTGCATCTCAGCGCTTGCCGAGGGGTCCCTGTATAAACAGCCCCCGCACCCCACCCCAGAGGTCACTGCATCTCAGCGCTTGCCGAGGGGTCCCCGTATAAACAGCCCCACATCCCACCCCAGAGGTGGCCGCATCTCAGTGCTGAGCAAGGGATATTTGTACATTGTATTGAGCTCAGTATAAGACTCGTGTGTTTTTCCTGGGTCTTGTGAATAACCAAGTTGAGATCTAGGAAAAAAAGTGATTCACTGGGAAACCTTGGAACTGCCAGGTCATTATCAAAATCTTACATTTCTGGAGATCATGGTGACTGGGGTCCGTCTCTTACAGATATGGCAGGGCAAGGGTTAATTACCAGTCATTATCTATCAATCTATCTATCTTAATAATTCAAATGTCTGTTTTCTTCTGTGTCCTGAAAATATTTTAAAACATGGGGCAGGAATTGAAAACTGTGGGATATTTTTTGTGATCATTAGTTTTAAATGGCCAAGATCTCTGTGAAATCTTTCTAAAATCCAACAAATACTGTGATTAGTTTTTATGAAACTTTTATTTTAAAAACAGCCTGTGACGAAGTGTTGGATTTTGTTAGTGATTTGCATGAATACTGTCTGAGTCTCAGTTTCCCTGTGTGATGCATGTGTAATGAGGTGATGGGAGAGGGGGGTTGTGGTTGCAGAGGGCAAGGTGTGACCTCGCCTAACAGCCCAGACCCTGGACATTGACCTGGACACTGCAGAGCTTAGCAACCGGTGAGCCGGAGGCCTAGTCCATCTTGGGAGCCAGCCGGTTCTGGCCTGTGGGAGGACAAAGGCCAGAGGAGAGATGGCCCAAGAAGGCAGCTGGTTCTGTCCAGTCGGGGAACAAAGGACGGAAGAGAGGGGACTCAGGTGACCTGTTTGCCCAGGAACAAAGACAAAGGGTGGAGGCGGGGTTGGTGGGGGAGCTCAGCTGGAAGGAGGTCGCTTCTGGACTGGGGACAAAGAGGGGCCTGAGCTACCTGGACGGGGTCAGACCCAGCTGGACGGTGCTGAGACCGGCCAGGCTCGAGGGCCCTGAGAACTGCCTGTGCTGGGTTCAGACGTTCAATAAACCTCCTGTGTTACGCTGGTTGAGGGTCACTGCAGGGTAGAGATCGGGGGGTGTTGCTCCCTCTGGATGGTGAGGCCGTGGGGGTGCAGAGTGAGGAGACTCCCTGAGGGGGCCCACAGCGAGAGACAGGCAGGCTGAAGGTTCAGAGAGGGGCGGTTCCAGGAGGTGCTGGAGCCCAGGTCTTAACCCGCTAGAGTGTGTGTGACCCCGAGAAGGGCTGTCACACTGAAGGGGGGTCCTCCGAGGGACCATACGAATCCAAGAGAGCCCGGGGCCTGGGAGTCTGTGACACAACCCAGATCTGGTGTAATAGGTTTAATACAAGAAATAAAACATAATTAGCATCATTATATAAAATATATCCTAAAATAATAGTCAATGTGTGTATATATCTGTGTATTTGTGTGAGCACTGTCTATATGTACTCTCTCTCTCTCTCTGTATATATATATATATATGTGTCTCTGTGTGTGTGAGCGTGCATGGACAGTATAGACCCTTTTATGCATGAATCCGCTTAACATGTGGTGGCGCCTTGGTGCCCAATGCCACCTATTTAACACGCAAGACTCTTTAACACGCGAGACTTGCTAACACATGGCACAGGAACTTACTACATAGCCCTACAGATTTGCTCACTAACTCACTGACATAGAAATCGACAGGAAGTGCGGAGCGGAAACGTGTTGTTCGTCTTTACCAATATTCGTGAAGACGTATCACACACGCTTAGTCATTGTCACGCTAGAGGGCAGAGGGCAAGCGTCAGCGTTCCTACACTGTAGAAGAAAAGCTAGCTGCAATAGAGCGAGTAAATAGCGGAGAAACCCAGGCCAAAGTTTCAAAGATATTGGGATTGCCGAATCTACTCTCCCAGGCTGGCTAAAAACTGAATCTAAACTGAATGGCTTTGTACAAAATATTGATTCTCCCGCAGAGCTTAAGCGAAAACGTGTGCGCTATTCAGCAAAACCCACAATAGAGAAAGCCATGCGAACGTGGTTTGCTCAGGAAAGGCTGAAAGGAATGCCGCTAAGTGGGCCAATTCTTCAAGCCCAAGAGACAAAATTTGGAAATTTAACAGGGGATGAATCATTCCAAGCCAGCAAGGGGGTTATAAGTCTTTTAAAAAAGTGTCATGGCCTAGCACAGGTGTCGATTTCTTTTGGCATGTGCTAATTACAATCCTGCATCTCCAGTGGAGTGTATCTTGATTCCTGATCACAATTGCTCTTCCTAATTTGAAAATACCGGGGTATCTGGACGCCTTGCGGTCATCACAGAAAAAACAAAGTCATCCAGGACCGGCCTTAGCTACGGGCGAACGGGGCTGTGATGGGTTCGGTCACAGAGACCCCCTTGGGACTGTCACCTGATGTGCTGACACTACCTCAGAGCCCATTTTCCCTGCCAGCTTGGGACTGCAGAAATCTGCCTTGTTGAGCCACACATGCTAGCCTGCTGCAACACAGAGCCAGGGTCTGAACCACGCCCCCAAAGCTGCAGACTTAAATGAAAATGGCTCAGCACGTGCTCTTGTCTCCAGCACCCAGACACCCAGCTCCCAATGGGATCCAAACCCCAAATAAATCAGTTTTACTCTGTATAAAGCTTATAAAGGGTAAACTCATCAATTGTCTACTCTCTATAACACTGATAGAGAGATATGCACAGCTGTTTGCTCTACAGGTATAAATCACTAACTCTGGGTTAATTAATAAACTAAAGTGATTTCATTAAGTATAAAAAGTAGGATTTAAGTGGTTTCAAGTAATAACAGACAGAACAAAGTAAGTTACCGAGCAAAATAAAACAAAACACGCAACTCTAAGCCTAATACATCAAGAAACTGAATACAGGTAAAACTCACCCTCAGCTATTTTCCAATAAGCTTCTTTCACAGACTAGACTCCTTCCTAGTCTGGGCCCAATCCTTTCCCCTGGTTCAATTCTTGTTAGCTCCAGCCCCCTTTGTTCTGTTCCACCCCCTTTTATATCTTCGGCACAAGGAGGCAATCTTTTGTATCTCTGTGTCCCCACCCCTCCTTCTAACTGGAAAAGCACCAGGTTAAAGATGGATTCCAGTTCAGGTGACATGATCACATGTGTTGTGAGCCCCCCTCCATTCCTCCAGGACTGGCCTGCAAGTATGCAGTGGAGACTTGCAGGTAAACAGAGCCATCTAGAGTCAATTATCCTAGTCAATGGGAGCCATTAAGATTCCAAACCACCATTAATGGCCCACACTTTGCATAATTACAATAGGACCTCAGAGTTATACTACATATTCCTAGATCCAGGTACAAGAATGATTCATTTGTACAAATAGGAGGAACACACTTAGAAGATTATAAGCTTTGGAATGATACCTTACAAAAAACCTTTTGCATAAAGTATATTCCAGTTACATTATATTCACACTTATACAGATATTTTTATAAAGCATGATGGAGTGTAACGTCACAGGGGCGCCTCCAGATCGGGGTGCCCCTCCCCCTGCTGACCTCTACAGCCCTGTGGCTCCTGCCCCCTGCCTTGGAGCCGCCCCTGGCCAGCTGCTCCTGGGAGCTTCCTGTCTGCTGTGAGGAGCAGAGGGGAGGGGCTCTGATGTCAGGCTGTGCCCTGTCCTCCCAATGTACCCCATCTCCGCAGAGCAGGTGGGGGGGGGGGACAGGGCTCACCGAGAGTGGGACAGCGCTGCTGGCGGCTGCTGCTATGTCTGAAGGAGCTTTCCTCAGACTGCTAAGAGCTGCTCTCTTAGAGGGGCAGCATGCGGTCTCACACACACTCCCCCAGCTCACACACACCCGCAGCTCACACACACTGTGTCTTTCACACTCACCCCACCCAACATATACTTATATTGCTGTTGTTTCTTGTTGTTACTTCCTGCAATGCACATATATGCTCTGTAATTTTATTCTTGCAAAGTGCCGTTATTTGAGTTTTTTGACTGGTCTCTGCATTTCATAATTTTATTTCTCTTTTATGCTTACATTGAATTCTTTGAGTAGTGTATTCTAAACTGCCTAACCTGTCCAGGCTGGAGTAATTAGCATTATTGTTGTTATCATATTGTGCTTTATCATTCATTATGTAAAGTCGTACAATCAAATAATAGTATTCTCATAGAATGTAACTTTAGCTTGTACTCGCTTTAGTAATTCCAGTTTAAAAAACATTAGCTAAGCACATAACTTTAGAAAGTGGGCAGATAAAAGTCGCTTATTTTCAAATTGTATTTTTAGTTATATCTGTAAATTAACTTAAAATTTGTATGGAAATATATGCAGTTCCAACTATGACACCAATAGCAATGATGGAGTCAAATGTTAGTGAGTCACATACATGATTGTAGTTGGTAAACATAAATGCCAAAATAATTAGAAAAATTAATTCCCTTTCTTAATAAAAAAGAAAAAATTATGTTAAATAAACATAAACATATGTTAAAATTATGTTTTTAGTAAAAAACAGTTGACTAAAATAGAGGAGATAATGGCAGTAACACAGTGTGGCTGTGTAAGCAGATTTTATTTATTTTTGTTTATCTGTACTAAAGATAGTGTGCAAAGTATCAAACATGTTTCTGATGTGGGAGAAAAACGAGTTTAGTAGCAACATGTCAGAGGCAGTTTATTCTCAAGCAATATTGCAAGGGAGAGAATGCACAACAGCAGGTCTCCCAAAAGATAAGCAATGAGGGCAAGCATTTATACCTTTGATACATACAGTAATGATCAAGAACTGGATTTTGTTTATACATATTCCTTCCTGATACCTTACTTTCCTCAGCAATTTCTGCTTCAGTCTGTGTTCCGTTCTTATCTAACACAAGGTTGAAAAACAGCATCACTTACAGTTCTTTTCCACTCGCCCAGGCCCTGCTTGGAAGTCTCGCGTTATTAGCTGTTAGCGTTAGCCTGACTCTTGCTCTTCCCGGAAGACGAAGATGTCTGCTCTTTTTCCAACTTCCACACTGATATCTGCGTTAAAGTTCCAGAACTGATACCTCAAGGCTTGGGATTGGGAATATCTTGCTGTATTATCTCCTGATTGTTCTAAATTTACATATAAGCTTTAAACATGGCTTTAATTGGCGTTTGTATCTATTTTTTCTTTCTTTATATAACAATTAGATACAGAGCTCCTGTCAGCTAATCCCTAAGTTATTATCTGCAAAGCCCTGAGAGTTTTCAGCAAAGACCCTAAATTGTCCATGGAATAATGGTTAAAGTTTCTTCCCCCACCCCAAATCTGAACTGGTGCCCCCACCCCGGGTGAGACAGGAGTGGCCAGAGGGCTGCAGGAGGCCATGACCTCTGGCAAGATGCAGCCCATGTGTGACAGTGCGAAGCCTTGAGCAACATGCCGAGCATCAGGCACCACAAGCCCCAGCAGCAGCCCAGGAGGGTGGCAATACACCATGTGCCAGGCCTCCCTGACTTCTGTGCTGCTGCTGGCAATGGCGTTGCCTTCAGATCTGGGTGCCCGGCCAGCACCTGACAGTATCAGGTCACCCTGCCAGGACATAATTTGAGCCACAGCTGATCTCTGGCATCTCTTTCAATAAAAATTAAACAGCGTGGGAGACAACGGGGCCCATTGGCCTCACCCGGGGTGGCAGTCCCCCCCGCTGAGGTCTCATTCTCTGTTTCCTCAGTCCCTTGAGTTTCTAATTCCTTGTCAGCTCTTCGGTGGCTGAGGCACAGCCTGATCTACATGCCGGACTCGGGCACCATGGATTTCCTGGCCCCCGGCCTGTCCTTCCTTCTGCTTTCAAGAGAGCAGCAGGGTATCCTGAGAGAGAGAGAGAGAAAGAGAGAGATATTCCTGGGTATTTATGTGGCTGGCCATATGGATAGATAGATAGATAGATAGATAGATAGATAGATAGATAGATAGATAGATAGATAGATGGGTGAGTAAGTAGCTAGGCCTGGTGATAGGTGGGTACATGGGTACATAGGTGGGTGGGTGGGTAGTTAGTTAGCTGGTATCATAAATATAAAGGGAAGTGTAATAGCACTAACATAAATCCCACCTGGCCAGAGGTACAGAATCACTTACCTGTAAGGGGTTAAGCAGTTAAATTAACCTAGTTGGCACCTGACCAGGAGGATGAATGGGAAAAGAAGAATCTTTCAAAACTGGGAAGGGGGAAGGTTTTGTTTGTGCTTTTTTTTGTTGTTCTCTCTCGGGGCAGAGAGAGGGACCAGGCAGAAAAAAAAAACATCTCGTAAAGGCCTACCTGGAATAAGCATCTAAAATTACAATTTTAATTTGCATGTATTAAAAAATAAAAATTACAAAAATTGTAAGTAACAGCAAAGAAATGCGTTAGATTATCATTTGTTTTACTTCTGAATTTTCCCTATGCTAAGAGGTAATTTTATTCCTGTTTTGTAACTGGAACACAGAGTCAGAGGAGAGTCCTCTGTGTTTTGAATCTTTTTATTGACGCTGTAAAGTTATCTTCCATCCTGATTTTACAGAGGTGCTTCTTTAACTTTTTTCCTTGATACAATTATTCTTTTAAGAAACTGATTGTGTAACTTATTGGTTGGTATATTATTCTCAAGCCTCCCCAGGAAAGAGGGTGAAGAGGCTTGGAGGTATATTTTGGCGTGGGGTAGGGCTCCAATTGGCCCCTCCCTGAATGTTTAAATCACTTGGTGGTGGCAGCAAGGGCAAGGGAAGGAATTTGTGCCTTGGGGAAGTTTTTAACCTAAGCTGGTGGAATATAAGCTTAGGGGGTCTTTGATGCAGGTCCCAACATCTGTACCCCAGAGTTCAGAGTGGGGAGGGAACGCTGACAGTTGGGTAAGTGGGTAGATAAATAGGAGGTAGGTGGGTGCATAGGTGGGTAGGTCAGTGAGTGGTTGGGTCAGTGGGTTGGTAGGTAGGTGGGGTAGTAGGAAGATGGGTGGGTCAATGGTTACATAGGTAGGTTGGTGGGTACATAGGGGGGTGGGATGGTAAGTGGGTGGGTGAATAGGATGGTAAGTTCATAGGTAGGTGGGTAAATTGGTGTGTCAGTGGATTGGTAGCTAGGTGGGTACATAGGTGTGTAGGTTTATGGGTAGGTGGGTCGGTAGCTGAGTTACCAACTGTAATAGAGCAGGGTGAGGTAATAGGCCAGGAAGAATCCAGTCACCAAGAAGACGAGTTTGCACCTGATTTTCATAAATGCCCGAGTGAGGCCACCTGTGACAGCCAGAACAAGCTGAGAGTCTGGGATAGATCCCTGCAACCCCTGTCCCAAGACAGCCAGCCCCCGCCCTGGGGCCGGGTCAGAGCCAACACTCCCTAGAGGGGAAAAGCCCCGTGCCCCATTCCCTGCCCCCTGAGGAAGCCAATCCCCCACCCTCAGCCAAGTCAGAGCTGGAGCCCCCTGGAGGTGAAGGACACTCACCTGTTTCTGGTGGGCTCAGCAGTAAAATATGGAACCCGTGGGGGTTGGAGCCAAGGCAAAAGATCTGGTGACCCCCATCCCCGCTCCATGTCCAGCTCAGGGTGCTGACAGCCTCGTCCCCCTGGGACCAGGAGCTGACCTGAAGCATACCCCGTGAGCCATTCCCAGCCAGTGGCTCTCCGTCCACCTGCCACTGGAGCCGGGGAGGGGGATGGGAGCGTAAGGAGCAGCTGCAGCTGATGCTGGGCCCCTGGTGCTGGCAGGACGAGTTCAGCCTGGTCCCCGGCCGGGGGCTGTCTGGGGAGCACAGGAGACACAGCAACAAGAGTCAGAGAGAGAAACCCTTGGGCAGGGAGTCCCCTGGGATAACCCCACTCACACCAGCTGGCAGGGAGTTCTGCAGGTTAACCTCATTCACACATGATGAGCATTTGGAACGTCCCCTGGGCAGAGCTCTCCTCTCTCTGGCCCCAGAACCCGTACAGCCCCAGTCCTCGGACATCACATTGGGCAGCTCCCACTGCAGCTCATTCTCCCCTGCGGCTTGGTCCCCCCTCTCCCAGCCCAACGCAGCAGGGGGCTCCGCGAGACGGAGAGGAGGAACAGCAGGGAATCACCCTCCCAGGCCGTGAGTTGTTAGCCTCTCCCCTCTCCCCCAGCACAGTGTCACGGACTCTCCACCCCACTACCTGAAGCTCAGCACCCCCACTGACCCCCCAAACTGATCCCTGCAGCATGGCACCCCCTAGCGCCTTACACTGCACATGAATACGCAGAGCCTGGCTGGCCGACCCATAGGAATTCTTCACCCAGCACCGATACTCCCCAGCATCCCCTCTGCTGATATTTGGCAGCTCCAGGAGCCCGGCCCCACCCTGGCCAGGGCTCAGGGACTCATTCCCCTTGGCCCAGCTCAGGGTGGCCTCGGGTCTGCTCACAGCATCACAGCCCAGGTTCAGGGAGTCGCCCTCCTGGGTCTCCAGAGACGCAATGTAACCCTCAGTTCCCCACGCATCTGGCACTGGAAGAGATGAGCAGGCAGGTTAGGCCCCCCCAGAGATTCCCCCCTCAAGGGACCGAGATGCAGCCAACTCTTGGGTGGGGTACGGGGGCTGGCTATACAGGCATCCCTCAACCAGCATGGGGACGTACCTTTCCATGGCAGCAGGTCTCCATCGCACAGATCGGTCCCTAACCCATCCCCTCCCCACTGGGGAGCCCCGTAGTGCCGCCTCATGGGCTGGAGACAGAGGGAACGGGGCCCAATCCTCCCACCATCCTCCCTACCGCACTGAGGCTTCCTCGGGCTCTCCCCTCCGGCATAGACTAGTCTGGCCATGGGCAACATATGAACTGACAGCTCAGGGAGGCTAGCCCCTGACTCCGCCCCTTCTGCCTGAGACCCCACCCACACTGGAGCCCAGAGCCCTCCCACTGTGGCTGCTACCCCTCCCTGAGCCAGCCCTGGGCCACCAGAGCACCCCAGCCCCACAGCACTGGGCGGGAGGGAGGCGCGGCACTAGCCTCCTGGAGTCCGGGGACACAGGCCAGGCCCCTCTAACCCTAGCCCCAGCCCCAGCGCTGCCATGGGGGAACAGCATGGGCAGTGAGCAGGAGAGGACCTGGGGGCAGAGCATGGGCGAGGCCATGTAGGGCTGTTTGGGGCAGCTCAGCCTCCCCTGGCCTGCAATACACCCCACCCATGAGCCTGGCCCGGCTGAGCCTGGTGCCTGACCCTGAGCACGGGCAGAGTGTGACTAGGAGGCGCTCGCTGATTCCCGGGGCTCGCAGCGCGGCCTCTCACCGGGGCGTCCGTTCCTGGTCAGGTTCCCGGTGATGTTGGGGGGCCCGGGCAGGTCTGTAACACAAACCAGACAGGGGGTTTCAGGGGGGCTGGACAGCACCGGAGGGTGAAGGTCACTAGTGATCACTGAGCCTAGACATGGACCATCACTGTGAGCTCAGTTGGGGGATGGGAAAGTCCCTGAAGTGACACAAGACCCGTGGGCGGGGAAGGGAAGCGGCAGAACCGACTAAGCCCCACCCAAGAGGCGCCCGACAGAACCCAGAGGCCGGGTTAGGGCCGCGCCGGGGAACCAGAACTGTGTGAAATGGAAACCCAAGGGACAAAAACTGGTGAGTCAAAATTGGGCCTAATTGGCAGAGTCACTAAAGACGGGCCGGGCTACTCCGGCCTGGGTACTTTAGTAAGCATCACCAGTGCCACTATCTGCCTGGCGCCTGGGCATTCAGCGTCCTGCTCCCCAAACGTGTCCTCCCCAGGGCGGGATGGAGCCAGGGGTCTAAATAACCCCACTCCCACCCCCACCCCAGACCCAGCCACCACCAGGGACATCAGAGACCCCCGTCATGGGTCCTTTGCCTCCCCTCTCAGTTCGTCTCTCCCCAGCCCTCTCCTTTCATCCTATGGCTTAGCTGGCCAGGCCTGGATATTTTGCAGTCCGGCTGCGCTTAGAGCGGCTGCTAAAAGTAACATGCAGAACACCCAGAAGCTGATACTGGCTGGCTAAGCCTGGCAGGGTCCATCCACGCTGCCCTCAAAGCCCCACAGCACCGAGCCTCAGAGCCTGGGTCCGTTGGGTCGGGCTCGCGGGACTCGGGCTGCGGGTCTTTGATTGCAGTGTGGACATTTCCTCCGAGGTCTGTGTAGACATTCGGGGTCGAGCTGGGGCCTGACTTCAGACATGAGCTGGGGACTGCGGGGCTGGTTCCTTCTAAATCTCCCGCCGGCTGAACGGAACACGGGCCGTCCTTACACTGATGACTGATTTGATCCCTCACCTTGCAAAGGCAGCCACTGATTTTCCCTCTCCCCTGGATCTGCAGTGCGAGGGTCACAGGCCATTTAATGAGGGTTTGACCTGCGGCAGGGTGGGCCGAGGTATCTGGGCACTGAGGCCGGAGTGTGTTTAGTGCCGGACAGTGACTGGGTCCCATTCACACTCTGCCCCATATAGAGCATCCACCGATCCTGGCAGAAAGGGGAGGGGGTGGAGGAGATGTGGAGGGATAGCCTGGGGGAATCTCAGGGGGAACTGGGGTGGCTGGTGTAAGGGGAAATCCCAACAAGGGGGGATTAGAATGGGGGCTGTGGATAGCAGCACAGGAGGATTCTGGGGGCAGGGAAGGTTGGGGGTAGAGAGGGGAGCCATAAGCAAGGGAGGCAGGAAGGGGTGAAGATCCCAAAGGAGAAGGGGCTGCAAGGTGTGGAGGGAAGGGGCCTGGAGTAGAATTGGCTGAGGGTGCATGGTGGGCTGTGGGGATCCCAGCACAGGGCAGAGTTGGGGGAGGGGCTGGAGGGCAGGGCTGGAGAGCCCAGGGGTGGGATCCCAGCAGAGGGAGCTTGGGGCCAGCGTGGAGGGGCTGGGTGGGTCACTCACAGCCTACGTGGAGCCGGATGGTTCTGCAGGTGGAAGATCCCTGTGCTGAGCTGTAGGTGACGCTGCAGACGAGCTCTTTGCCATTGTCTCCCAGGCCGGGTGTGAAGCTGAGCGTGGAGCTGTGGGCCCATTTACCGTTCACCAGCTGGGCTGAAATGTTCTGGGCTGTGTCGCTGAACGGCCCCATCCAGGTGACTTGGGGAGGGGGCCCGGAGCAGCGCCCAGGGGCCGTGCAGCTCATAGTCACCGGCTCCCCGGCCACCAGCATCTATGGCCTCCCCTGCGCCGGCGAGATCTGGATCTCTGGATCCTCCGTCAGCTCTTAGACAGGGGGAGAGGGGAGAGAATCACTCGGGGACATGGGGCGTTTGCCCTTTAGTGGCACCGGCTGTGATCCAGCCCCAGGATGGGGACTGGCTGGCTCAGGAGGGTTGATGAGCGGTGTCATAAATATAGCGGGAAGAGTAACAACTTTACACATGCAGTAGCATAAAATCTCTCTTTGGTAGCTGTACTAAATCACCTTACCTGTAAGGGGTTAAGTAGCTCAAATAACCTAGTTGGCACCTTTCCAGAAGGACCAATGAGGAAAGAAGATACTTTCAAATTTGTGGGGGTAGGGGGAGGATTTGTTTGTTGCTCTCTCTTTGTTGTTCCCTCTCTGGACGGAGGAAGAGACCAAGCAGGTACAACATCTCCTGAAAATATATCTGGAATAATAAATCTAAACCCACAGAAATTGTAAGTAGGCAAGGAAAGGCGTTAGGTTATCTTTTGTTTTAGCTTGTCAATTTTCCTACACTACATATATAGTTTTATTCCTATTTTTGTAACTGGGAAGCTGAGCCAGAAGGGGAATCCTCTGTATTTTACATCTTATATTTACCCTGTGAAGTTACCTTCCAAACTGATTTTGCAGCTGTGATTCTTTTTATATATATATATATATATATATAAAGTTCTTCTTTTCAGAACCTGATTGATTTTCAGTGTCCTGAAGACAAAGAGTCTGGTCTGTGCTCACATTGCTAACCAATTGGTTGGTATATTATTCTCAAGCCTCCACAGGAAAGGGGATGAAGGGACTTGGGGGGATATTTTGGGAGGATAAGGTTTCCAAGTGACCCTTCCCTGAATTTTTCTATAAATCACTTGGTGGTGGCAGCAATACCATCCAAGGACAGGGAAAGGAATTTGTGCCTTGGGGAAGTTTTTAACCTAAGCTGGTAGAATATAAGCTTAAGGGGTCTTTCATGCGGGTCCCCACATCTGTACCCCAGAGTTCAGAGTGGGGGGGGACCCTCACAAGCAGTGATTGCGGTTGCTCTTACCTAGCACGGAGATGATGAGCGCAGGGCCAGTCCCATCGGAACTGGAGCGGTAAGTGTGTTCAAACATGCCTTTCTCGATGTAAAGGTAATATTTCCCTGCATCCGTCCTTCGGGCATCACTGATTTGCAGGGAGCGATCGCCGTGCGCTGGATCCCCCGTCAGCCAGAACCGGCCCTGGGTCTCCTGCGACCCCCAAGAGCTGGGGACACTGCTGGCCACAGGACGATCCTGGCCCACAGTAGCAGGCTCCTTTAACCAGTGTCCGTATAGCTGGGCCGAGGAATTGTCGGTGTCATACGAGGCTGGGTACAAGAAGTTGCAGGGGACGAGAACGCAGCGACCTTCCTGCACGGACACCGACTGCGGCACCGCCAGGATAAATCCAGGTGGCTGGGACAGGGACCGTGCAGGGGACGGGAAGGGATCAAAGTGGGACCCATAGAGAGCAGAGACCAACCCTGAGCTGCACTACCCAGCTCTGCCGGTTCCCCTCACTCCCAAGCCCAGACCTCAGCTCCACCCCCCATCGAGGTCTATCAGTGCCCCGCACTCCCAAACAACAGCCCCATGAGAGCCCAGCCCTGAGTCCTTGACCAATTCTCACTCCATTTAGTTTCCATTCCTCCCTCCATCAATCCCCCTGCCCGCTCCCTGTCACTCAGTGCCCCCTAGCACCACACTGGGGCACTGGGCTCCCCTCCCCCTCTGGCCAGTCTCCCTTCCAAGTTTTGGGACAGACCTGGCCCCGCTTAGCGCAGGTTCTGCCCTTCCCCCTGCACTGGGGCTGCAGGTGCTTCTTACTTACCCCTCCAGAGCAGGGCGAGGATCAGGACCCTCAGCATGGCAGGACCCCCTGCTCTCCAGAGGGGTCCCTGAGGTGGGAGCTCCCTTTCCCCGGTGTCATGCTGTGGCAGCAGTGCTCTGCCCATGGCTGGGGCGTCCGGCTGGGACAGACCTAGAGACAGACAGGGGGTGAGAAGTGTGGGGCTGCTGGCAATGCAGTGACCTCCCCCCACACACAGAAAACCACAAATCACCAAACCATCCTGAGAGATTGTGGGCTAAAAAAATCCTCAAATTGGCAAAAAAAAAAAAAAAAGAGATTTTCTCCAATAATCACGAAAGCGGCCAGAATATCCCGAGCTGGTGACAGAAGATGGTGGGAAGGCAGCGCTGCTCAGTGCCTGCTTTGCTTCAGTCTTCGCACAAAAAACAACATGTGAGTGGAGGACCAGCGATGTTATCACAGACAACAAAGGGGAAAGGCTGCAGATCGGGATAAGTGAAGAACACATCAGGGATGTTCCGACCAAATTGAATGAACTCAGATCAGTGGGGCGGGACGCCGTTCAACCCAGGGTGCTGAAGGAATTAGTGGAAGAAATCTTGGAGCCACTGGCAATAATATTTGCAAACTCATGGATGCCAGGAGAGGTCTCAGAAGACGGGAGAAGGGTTAACAGATTGGCCATCTTTGAAAGGGGGAAAGGGAGGAGCTGGGGAGCTATAGACCAGTAAGTCTTGCCTCGAAAAATGGAAAGCTACTAGAGCAATGTATAAAACCTTCAATTTTTGAGGACCAAAGGGTGATCACGAGCACGGATTTACCAAGAACAAATCCTGCCAAACCAGCTTGGTTTCCTGCTTTGATGAGGTAACTGGGTGGGGGCT
The DNA here is from genome assembly GCA_023634205.1 of Actinemys pallida. Taxonomy (NCBI): domain Eukaryota; kingdom Metazoa; phylum Chordata; order Testudines; family Emydidae; genus Actinemys; species Actinemys pallida. The sequence goes on from JALMGD010000030.1 coordinate 4,732,177, forward strand.
GGGGGAAAGCTCCAGAGGTGATCCCGGCAGTTGAAGGCCAATAAGCCACTTCAGTGAAGGGGAAACTGGTTGAAATTATAGTAAAGTGAAACTATAGTAAAGAACAGAATGATCATATGCATAGATTTCTTAGGGAAGACTCAATATGGTTTTTGTAAAGGGAAATCATGTTCTGTATTGTTACCAGTGCTGTTCAACATGTTCATAAATGATCTGGAAAAAGGGGTAAACAGGGAGGTGGGAAAATTTGCAGGTGATACAAACCCACTCAAGAGAGTTAAGTTCAAAGCTGACTGCGAAGAGCTACAAAGGTATCTTACAAAACTGGGTGACTGGGTAACAAAATGGCAGATGAAATTCAATGTTAATAAATGAAAAGTTATGCACATTGGGAAACATAATCCCAACTATACATATAAAGTGGTGGGGTATAAATTAGCTGTTACTACTCAAGGAAGAGTTCTGAGAGTCACTATGGATAGTTCTCTGAAAACATCCTCTCAATCTGCAGCGGCCATCAAAAAACTGAATGTTGGGAATCATTAAGAAAGGGATAGATAATAAGACAGAAAATATCATATTGCCTCTATATAAATCCATGGTACGCCCACATCTTGAATACTGCATGCAGTTCTGGTGGCCCTATCTCCAATTGGAATTGGAAAAGATTCAGAAAAGGTCAACAAAAATGATTATGGGTGTGGAACAGCTTTCATAGAAGCAGAGATTAATAAGACTGGGACTGTTCAGCTTGGAAAAGAAAGGACTAACGGGGGATATGATAGAGGTCTATAAAATCCTGACTAGTGTGGATGAAGTAAATAAGGTAGTATGATTTACTCCTTCCCATAACACAAGAACTAGAAGTCCCCAAATGAAATTAATAGGTGGCAGGTTTAAAAGAAATGTAAGGAAGTATTTCTTCACACAATAAAAGTGAACCTGTGGAACTCTTTGCCGGAGGATATTGGGAAGGCCAAAACTATAACAGGGTTCAAAGAGAACTGCATAAATTCATAGAGGATAGGTCCGTCGATGGCTATTAGCCATGATGGATAGGGATAGTGTCCCTAGCCTCTATTTGCCAGAAGCTGCGAATGGGTGACAGGGGATGGATCACTTGTTGATTACCTGTTCTGCTCATTCCCTCTGGGGCACCTGACATTGGCCACTGTCGGAAGATAGGCTACTGGGCTAGCTTGTCCTTTGGTCTGACCCAGTATGGATGATCTTATGGAGAAATGTGGGCTTGGTGGAACTATTAAGTGGATACATACTAGGTAAACAACCGCAAACAAGAAGAAACTTAATGGAATGACGTGGGATTGGAGGGAGGTCCCAAGTGGGGTTCCACAGGGATCTGTTCTGGGTCCCATGTTATTTAACATCATTATCAATTACCTGGATGTAGGACTAGGGAACAGACTGATCAAATCTGCAGATGACACAAAGCTAATGTGGGTTGCCAACTCTTTGGAAGACGGAGCTAAAATTCAGAGGAATCTTGAAAAATTGGAGAATTGAGCTGTGGACGACACAATGAAATTCATGATCGACAAATGGAAGGTGCTCCATTTAGGGAAGAAAAACCAAATACACAAATACAGGATGGGGAAGAACTGGCTTGGCAGCAGCACTGCTGAAAAGGAGCTGGGAGTTGTGGCGGATCACAGCCATGACATGAGTCAGCAATGCGATGCTGTTGCAAGAAAGCAAATGCAATTTCAGGTTGCATGAACAGAGGCAGAGCATGCAAGTCATGGGAGGTGACAGTACCACTCTATGCCTCAGCTGGAGGACTGTGTCCAGTTTTGGTCACCAATGTATAGAAAGGATCTAGAGAACGTGGAAAGGATCCAGAGGTGAGGGATAAAGATGATCAAAGGGATGCAATGGAAGCCCTAGGGGCACAGCCTGAAGGAACTGGGTATGATTAGTTTGGGAAAGAGATTGGTGGGGTGGGAGGGGACATTATCACAGTTTTCAAATACTGGAAAGGCTGCCATAAAGAAGTTTGTTCTCTCTCACCCCATGGGGCAGGATGAGGAGCAACAGGTTCAAACTACAGCAGAGTCAATTGAGATTAAATCTCACAGAAAACTCCCTAGTTGTGTGAGCAGTCGGACAATGGACCAGATGCCCAGGGAGTTCGTGGAACCTCCTTCACTGGAGGTTTTCAAGAGGAGGCTGGACAGGATCTGTCTGGGGTGCTTTAGGCTCAACCAATCCTACACCTTGGCAGGAGTTGGACTAGGTGACCCCTGCGGTCCCTTCTCACCCTGTGGATCTGTGATTCCAGGATTCACTAAAAAATCCCGAGATTTAACGTGAACATCATGACATTGGCAACCCCCCCCCCCGAAAGTCGCTAATAAATCCTGAGATTTCCTCTAAGACCTTGGCTACACTTGCGAGTTGCAGTGCTGTAAAGCCGCCCCCAGCGCTGTAACTCACTCCCCGTCCACACTGGCAAGGCATTTGCAGCGCTGTATGTCCATGGTTGCAGCGCTGCATGTACTCCACGTCCCCGAGAGGAATAGCGAGTGCAGCGCCAGTGTGGCCGCCCAATGCGCTGTGAATGGCCTCCAGAATTATTCGGCAGTATCCCACAATGCCTGTTCTAGCCACTCTGGTCATCAGTTCAAACTCTACTGCCCTGGCCTCAGGTAACCAACCATGTGACTGACCCTTTACATTCCCTGGGAATTTTAATAATCCCCTTCCTGTTTGCTCAGCCCGGCGTGGCGTGGAGTGCTATCAGTGAATCTTTCTGGGTGACCATGCCTCCACGCACCAAGCGAGCCCCAGCATGGAGCAATGGCGAGTTGCTGGACCTCATCAGTGTTTGGGGGGAGGAAGCTGTCGAGTCCCAGCTGCGCTCCAGCCGTAGGAATTACGATACCTTCGGGAAGGTATCAAAGGACATGATGGAAAGGGGCCATGACCGGGACGCCCTGCAGTGCAGGATTAAAGTGAAGGAGCTGCGGAGTGCCTACCGCAAAGCCCGCGATGCAAACGGCTGCTCGGGTGTTCCCCCCACGACCTGCAGATTCTACAAAGAGCTGGATGCGATACTTGGGGTTAACCCCACCTCCACTCCGAGCACCACCATGGACACTTCAGAGCCGGTGTGGGGGGGGGGAGGAGGAAGAGGAGGAGGAGGAAAACGGGTGTGATGGTGGTGGGCCGGATGGAGACACCCTGGAATCCCTGGAGCCATGCAGCCAGGAGCTCTTCTCAAGCCAGGAGGAAGGTAGCCAGTCGCAGCGGCTGGTAATTGGTGGAGGACAAACAGAAGAGCAGGTTCCCGGTAAGCGGGTTTTTTTTTCGGGAAGGAATTTTTTCGGTGTGGGCTCTTTGGGAGAGGAGGGTTAGGCATGCATGCCTAGATGCGGAATAGTGCATTGATGTGGTTTATCACATCGCGGTAATCGGCCTCGGTAATCTCCTCGAATGTCTCATCCAGAACGTGTGCAATGCGCTTGCGCGGGTTTATCGGGAGAGCCACCATGGTCCTTGTCCCAGCCAGGCTAACGTGTCCATGCCACTGTGCCGCGAGGGGCGGGGGGACCATTGCTGCACACAGGCAAGCTGCATATGGGCCAGGGCAGAAGCCGCATTGCAGTAGAAGACCCTCCCTTGCTTCCCAGGTCACCCTCAGCAGCGAGATATCGTCCAGGACGAACTCCTGTGGAAAATGTTGGGACAGTGTTCAGTGTAGGTGCCCCCTGAAGCTGTTGGCTCTCCCCAAGGCACAGAAACCCAGAGGACAATGCAGCCCTGAAACAATCAGTCCCCATTACTCACCATTTTGAGGCTCCTGTCGGATATGTGTGCTCTGTTTCAGACTGGAAAATTATGCTATTGTGTAGACCCTGTGTGTTTTCTACTCCTTAAGTGCGGGGGGAATCATTACTTTGTCTGGTATAAACAATGCTGCCTCTGTTAAATGTTGCATTTTGCCTATACAGCTGCATCAACCTTGAGACCTCAGCCGTCCCTCTTATCGCCTGCTCAGAGACTGCAAAGACTCAGGAAGAGACCAGGAAAAAGCAAAGAAGACATGCTGCAAGAAGTGATGCGGCAATCTATTAAAGAGAATGAGAAAGCACAGGACTGGAGGGAGAGAGAAAGCAGGATCCACCAGGAAAATGCAGTGCACCGGCGGCAAAGCACCGCGCACCGGCAGCAAAGCACTGATAGGCTCATAAGCATCCTGGAGCGCCAAGCAGATGCTATCCAGGAGCTGGTAGCCATGAAGAAAGAGGAGCAGTACGGAAAACGCAAATGCCACCCCCCCCTACAGCCCTTGTCCCAAAACTCTTTCCGTTGTGCCCCACTGTCACCTCCAACCCACTTTCCCCAACTTCCGTGTTCTTCACGCCACCCGCTGCCTCTAACACCAGTATCTTCACCACGCAGCCCTGAAAACCATGACCCTTACCCTCTGCACTCAACCCCCATCACCATGCAGTATAGCTGACCTGAAGTGCAGCACTCACTGCACAGCACACCAGACAGGACATACACGAATCTGTGAGTGTACTGTTCCCCACTCCACCCCCTTGTTTCTTTTCAATAAATAATTTTTTTTTCTTTTCAATAAATGGATTCTTTGGCTTTGAAAACATTCTTTATTATTGCATAAAGTAAAAGACTCCTTAGCCCAGGAAATAAACAGGCACTGCAAGTCTGCTTGTCTGCTAAGCAGACACTGATTCCTAAAAATTGGAACTACTGCACTTCACTCCCGTGCAGGGCACCAGATATCACTGCTGGTTTTCAGCCTCAAATTGCTCCCTCAAGGCATCCCTAATCCTTGCAGCCCCGTGCTGGGCCCCTGTAATAGCCCTGCTCTCTGGCTGTGCAAATTCAGCCTCCAGGTGTTGAACCTCGGAGGTCCATGCCTGAGTGAAGCTTTCACGCCTCCCTTCACAAATATTATGGAGGGCACAGCACGCGGATATAACCGCGGGGATGCTGTTTTTGGCCAAGTCCAGCTTCCCATACAGAGATCGCCAGCGGGCCTTTAAATGGCCAAAGGCACACTCCACAGTCATTCGGCACTGGCTCAGCCTGTAGTTGAACCGTTCCTTGCTGCTGCCAAGGCTCCCTGTGTAGGGTTTCATGAGCCACGGCATTAACGGGTAAGCAGGATCTCCAAGGATCACAATGGGCATTTCAACTTCCCCTACCGTGATCTTCCGCTCTGGGAAAAAAGTCCCGGCCTGCATCTTCCTGAACAGCCAAGTGTTCCAAAAGATGCATGCGTCGTACACCTTTCTGGGCCAGCCTGTGTTAATGTCAATGAAATGCCCACGGTGATCCACAAGCTCCTGGAGAACCATAGAGAAATACCCCTTCCGATTAACGTACTCGGATCCTAGGTGGGGTGGTGCCAGAATAGGAATGTGCGTCCCATCTATCGCCCCTCCACAGTTAGGGAACCCCATTTGTGCAAAGCCATCCACTATTTCCTGCACGTTACCCAGAGTCACGGTTCTTCCGAGTAGGATGCGATTAATGGCCTTGCAAACTTGCATCAACATGATTCCAACGGTCAACTTTCCCACTCCAAACTGGTTTGCGACCGACCGGTAGCTGTCTGGAGTTGCCAGCTTCCAGATTGCAATAGCCACCCGCTTCTCCACTGGCAGGGCAGCTCTCAATCTCGTGTCCTTGCACCGCAGGGTGGGGGCGAGCTCCTCACACAGTCCCATGAAAGTGGCTTTTCTCATCCGAAAGTTCTGCAGCCACTTCTCATCATCCCAGACTTCCATGATGGAGGGAGGGATGGATGGGTGGGTGGATGGAGGGGTGGGTAGAGCGAGGGATGGATTGGTTGGAGGGATGGAGGGAGGGACGGAGGGGTGTGTAAGGGAGGGATGGAGGGATGGATTGGTTGGAGGGAGGGATGGATGGATGGGTGGATGGAGGGGTAGATGGAGGGGTGTGTAAGGGATGGATTGGATGGAGGGAGGGATGGATGGGTGGGTGTATGGAGGGGTGGGTATAGCGAGAGATGGATTGGTTGGATGGATGGATGGATGGATGGATGGAGGGGTGTGTAAGGGAGGGATGGAGGGATGGATTGTTTGGAGGGCGGGATGGATGGGTGGATGGATCGATGGATGGGTGGATGGAGGGGTGTGTAAGGGAGGGATGGAGGGATGGATTGGTTAGAGGGAGGGATGGATGGATGGGTGGATGGAGGGGTAGATGGAGGGGTGTGTAAGGGATGGATTGGATGGATGGAGGGATGGATGGGTGGGTGTATGGAGGGGTGGGTAGAGCGAGGGATGCATTGGTTGGATGGATGGATGGATGGATGGAGGGGTGTGTAAGGGAGGGATGGAGGGATGGATTGGTTGGAGGGAGGAATGGATGGATGGGTGGATGGAGGGGTAGATGGAGGGGTGTGTAAGGGATGGATTGGTTGGAGGGACGATGGATGGGTGGGTGGATGGAGGGGTGGGTAGAGCGAGGGATGGATTGGTTGGATGGAGGGGTGTGTAAGGGAGGCATGGAGGGATGGATTGGTTGGAGGGAGGGAGGGATGGAAGGGTGGATGGATGGAGGGGTAGATGGAGGGATGTATAAGGGAGGGATGGATTGGTTGGAGGGAGGGATGGATGGATGGGTGGATGGAGGGGTGGGTAGAGCGAGGGATGGATTGGTTGGATGGAGGGGTGTGTAAGGGAGGCATGGAGGGATGGATTGGTTGGAGGGAGGGAGGGATGGATGGGTGGATGGATGGAGGGGTAGATGGAGGGGTGTATAAGGGAGGGATGGATTGGTTGGAGGGAGGGAGGGATGGATGGGTGGATGGAGGGGTGGGTAGAGCGAGGGATGGATTGGTTGGAGGGATGGATGGATGGAAGGGTGTGTAAGGGAGGGATTGAGGGATGGATTGGTTGGAGGGAGGGATGGGTGGATGGAGGGGTAGATGGAGGGGTGTATAAGGGAGGGATGGATTGGTTGGAGGGAGGGATGGATGGGTGGATGGAGGGGTGGGTAGAGCGAGGGATGGATTGGTTGGAGGGATGGATGGATGGAAGGGTGGATGGAGGGGTGTGTAAGGGAGGGAGGGATGGATGGATAGAGGGGTGTGTAAGGGAGGGATGGAGGGATGGATTGGTTGGAGGGCGGGATGGATGCGTGGGTGGGTGGAGGGGTAAATGGAGGGGTGTGTAAGGGATGGATTGGATGGAGGGAGGGATGGATGGGTGGGAGGTTGGAGGGGTGGGTAGAGCAAGGGATGGATTGGTTGGATGGATGGATGGATGGATGAATGGAGGGGTGTGTAAGGGAGGGATGGAGGGATGGATTGGTTGGAGGGCGGGATGGATGGGTGGGTGGATGGAGGGCTGGGCAGAGCGAGGGATGGATGGATGGATGGATGGATGGATGGATGGATGGATGGACAGAGGGGTCAGTAAGGGAGGGATGGAGGGATGGATTGGTTGGAGGGAGGGATGGATGGAGGGGTAGATGGGTGGTGTGTAAGGAATGGATTGGATGGAGGGAGGGATGGATGGGTGGGTGTATGGAGGGGTGGGTAGAGCGAGGGATGGATTGGTTGTATGGATGGATGGATGGAGGGGTGTGTAAGGGAGGGATGGAGGGATGGATTGGTTGGAGGGCAGGATGGATGCGTGGGTGGGTGGAGGGGTAAATGGAGGGGTGTGTAAGGGATGGATTGGATGGAGGGAGGGATGGATGGGTGGGAGGTTGGAGGGGTGGGTAGAGCGAGGGATGGATTGGTTGGATGGATGGATGGATGGATGGATGGATGGATGGATGGATGAATGGAGGGGTGTGTAAGGGAGGGATGGAGGGATGGATTGGTTGGAGGGCGGGATGGATGGGTGGGTGGATGGAGGGCTGGGCAGAGCGAGGGATGGATGGATGGATGGATGGATGGATGGATGGACAGAGGGGTCAGTAAGGGAGGGATGGAGGGATGGATTGGTTGGAGGGAGGGATGGATGGAGGGGTAGATGGGTGGTGTGTAAGGAATGGATTGGATGGAGGGAGGGATGGATGGGTGGGTGTATGGACGGATGGGTGGATGGAGGGGTGTGTAAGGGAGGGATGGAGGGATGGATGGATGGGTGGGTGGATGGATGGATGGATGGAGGGGTGTGTAAGGGAGGGATGGAGGGATGGATTGGTTGGAGGGAGGGATGGATGGGTGGGTGGATGGAGGGATGGGTAGAGAGAGGGATAGATTGGTTGGATGGATGGATGGACGGAGGGGTGTGTAAGGGAGGGATGGATTGGTTGGAGGGAGGGATGGATGAATGGGTGGATGGAGGGGTAGATGGAGGGGTGTGTAAGGGATGGATTGGATGGAGGGAGGGATGGATGGATGGGTTGATGGAGGGGTGTGTAAAGTAGGGATGGAGGGATGGATTGGTTGGAGGGAGGGATGGATGGATGGAGAGGTGTGTAAGGGAGGGATGGAGGGATGGATTGGTTGGAGGGAGGAATGGATGGATGGGTGGATGGATGGATGGATGAAGGGGTGTGTAAGGGAGGGATGGAGGGATGGATTGGTTGGAGGGAGGGATGGATGGGTGGATGGAGGGGTAGATGGAGGGGTGTGTAAGGGAGGGATGGAGGGATGGATTGGTTGGAGGGAGGGATGGATGGATGGGTGGATGGAGGGGTAGATGGAGGGGTGTGTAAGGGAGGGATGGAGGGATGGATTGGTTGAAGGGAAGGATGGATGGATGGGTGGACGGAGGGGTGTGTAAGGGAGGGATGGAGGGATGGATTGGTTGGAGGGAGCGATGGATGGATGCGTGGACGGAGGGGTGTGTAAGGGACGGATGGAGGGATGCATTGGTTGGAGGGAGGGATGGATGGATGGGTGGACGGAGGGGTGTGTAAGGGAGGGATTGAGGGATGGATTGGTTGGAGGGAGGGATGGATGGATGGGTGGATGGAGGGGTAGATGGAGGGGTGTGTAAGGGAGGGATGGATTGGTTGGAGGGAAGGATGGATGGATGGGTGGACGGAGGGGTGTGTAAGGGAGGGATGGAGGGATGGATTGGTTGGAGGGAGCGATGGATGGATGGGTGGACGGAGGGGTGTGTAAGGGAGGGATGGAGGGATGGATTGGTTGGAGGGAGGGATGGATGGATGGGTGGACGGAGGGGTGTGTAAGGGAGGGATTGAGGGATGGATTGGTTGGAGGGAGGGATGGGTGGATGGAGGGGTAGATGGAGGGGTGTGTAAGGGACGGATTGGACGGAGGGAGGGATGGATGGGTGTGTGGATGGAGGGTTGGGTAGAACCAGGGATGGATTGGTTGGATGGATGGATGGATGGGTGGATGGAGGGGTGTGTAAGGGAGGGGTGGATTGGTTGGAGGGAGGGATGGATGGATGGGTGGATGGAGGAGTGTGTAAGGGAGGGATGGATTGGTTGGAGGGAGGGATGGGTGGATGGAGATGTAGATGGAGGGGTGTGTAAGGGAGGGATGGAAGGATGGATTGGTTGGAGGGAGGGATGGATGGGTGGGTGGATGGATGGGTGGATGGATGGATGGAGGGGTTTGTAAGGGAGGGATGGGTTGGTTGGAAGGAGGGAGGGATGGATGGGTGGGTGGATGGAGGAGTGGGTAGAGCGAGGGATGGGGCCTGTGTCCCGGGCTGGAGGGACAGCAGGACGGTGACCCAGGGTGGTAGAGTAGCCGAGGAGGACGCCAGAGCGGGGGTCGGGCCGCAGCAGAGGGCTGCCCCCAGGGCTAACCATGCCAAGGCCGGGCCCACGCCACCCTCCAGACAGCCACCCCCGGGAAAGGCTCGGACACCACGGGGCAGGACCAGCCCTCCAGCCATCGCTTGTCCCTCAGCGTCTGGCCCAGCCAGGGAGACGATGGCCCATCTCCACGGCGGGGGTGTGTGTGCATTTATGAGGGGGTGCAGCCCAGAGCAGGAGTGGGGAGGGACCATTAGCACAGGTTCTCCCCCAGGCCCAGTCAGCTTCCCCCGAGACCTGCTGTCTGCGCCGCCCCTCCCTCAAAGGGTTAACCCCGTCCGAGGCCCAGACAGCGCCTCTTGTTCTGGGGTGGTGCCATGTGAGCACCCGGAGGGGGGAGCAGGAAAGTCCCATTGCATCCCCCCCACATCTCCACCCAATGGGTCCGCCCAATTGTTAAGTCCAATTCCACAGCCTATGCTCCCCCATTCCCCGCCCCCCTGAGCCAGCCAGTCCCCCGCCCTGGGGCCGGATCAGAGCCAGTGTCCCCCACAGGGGAAAGGCCACATGTCCCATTCCCCAGCCCCTCATGAGATTTGCTTTTAATTTAACTATAATCACCCTGCAGCAGTGAGTTCCCTGGGTTATGACCCCCTGAGATAAGCCCACTAATCCCCCGGGGCAGGCAGTCCTGCAGGCCAACCCCACTAATAGCAAGATGCAGGGAGTCCCACAGGTTAACCCCACTACTTCCCAGGGGCAGAGAGGAATGCAGGTTAGCCCTATTAGTACCCAGTGGCAGGAAGTCCCACAGGTTAACGCTGTTAATAGCCAGTGTCGGGAGTTCCAGGGGTTAACCCTGCTAACACCCAGTGGCAGGCAGTACTGCAGGCTGACCTCGCTAATACCCAGTGGCAGGGAGTCCCACAGGTTAGCCTACTAATACCCAGTGGCAAGGAGTCCCGCAGGTTAACCTCAGTATTCTAATATAATCAAACCACCGTGGACGCATTGAAAGTACAAAAATAGAGACGTATATTTTGAAAATCTTACAGTAAATCCCACCACTGGTTTGAGCCAACGCAGCCGGGGTGGATCTCAGAGTTAGAAACGACCAGTGGGGTGAAATATCGCCTTTCAAAGCTCTATAACTGTGATTTGCAGGGGTTAAGTAATATCCAGTGGCCGGGAGTCCCAGGGGTTAACACTATTAAACCCAGTAGTAAAATTGCTCCGGGTGGCAGATGTGATCGGTTCCTCCACAATCTACAGGGTTTCAAGCCCCCCCCTTTCACCCTGCCCTTATGGGGTCGCTGAACCTTTCAAGACCCTGAGATACTCCCCTTTTAGCCCTTAGGAAATCGGAGAAGGTAGAAAAATCCTCTCTTCTTAACCTTGCACGATCCTACATGCATTTCACTCCGCTCCAGCCCCCGGGGGGTTAATGGGACCTGGCACAGGGACCAGCTGATACTACGGCTGTCACCCCATTGGGTGCCTAGTGTTATGTCATCAAGGGATACCAAATCTGATTGGGCATCTCTGGGGGGCAGGGGTGTGACCAACTGGGACTGTTCTTAATGTTTCCTCTGAATACTGTGTGGGTGCCTCAGTTTCCCCCATGCATTTCTTAAGTCTCTAGTGGGTGAGATTGTTGCAGAGCAAAGGGCCAGTGTGCATAAATGGCCGACACTTTGTCTCCTAGCAACTAATGGCAGGGGCACTTCCCCCCTGCAAGGAGATAGCTAAAGGTGTTGGAGAACAAAGGAATCAGGTGACCTCCTGGCCCGGGAAAGGAACAAAGCAGAGGAGGAGGGGCTGGAGGGGGAGTCAGTTTGGAGCTGGCTGGAGAAATGGAGGGGAGCCCAGATGGGGCTCTGGCCTCCCTGGGGCCCCCCAAGATGGACCGGACTGAGGGGGTCCTGTTATCTGTACCTGCAAGACCTGTCTTGGACGGGGTTCCTGTCATCTAAATAAACCTACTGGCTGGCTGAGAGTCATGGTGAATTGCAGGAAGCCGGGGGTGCAGGGCCTTGTCTCCCCCACATGCCATGACAAGGGGGCATGGTTATGTGGACATCAGTGTATGCCCAGGGAAGCTGGCATGCGGCTCGGGGCTGGTGGGCGCGTGAGGTCTTTTACAGGTACATGTGGGAACTAAACCATCCCTGGCAGGGGCAGGTGGCTATAGACAGGTATGGGTGGTTTGGTTAGTTTTCCAGCGATCCCACTGTTAGCACCAGTTCACACTAGCTAAATCCCACTACTGACACCAGTTTCCCCCTCTCTTTATCACACCGCTAGCATCATGTTGCTCCCAGTGACTGGACCTATTACCTCAGTCCCTGACATGGTCTAGGCGTATCCCACTTCCCCCACCATGTCGTCACCAGCCGTCCCACCGCTCACCCCCACGGCTCTAGCTATTATTGTTCCTAGCTATACAAGCACTTGTTTAAATAGAAGAGATATTTAGAAGCATTTCCGGCCCGTCCGCTCCCGCTCTAGGGTTAGACGTTGGAGTAGATCTGCTCAGACAGCAAATGCGGCTGCGAAGTGCCAACGTTCCCATAATGTCCGGCTCCTCCTGCTGCTAAACTCTCATAGTCTTCCACTCGCTCCATGGCCTCGTAGTCGTCAATGCCCAGCTCCTGAGGATGCCAAGAGGAAGGATTGACTCACACAGAGGTCGCTGAGATGCAGCCACCGCTGGGGCGGAGCAGCTGGGGAACAGCTGCACACAACGCTGCATAGGGACGGCTCGCCCAGTGCCGAGATGCAGCCGGGGGCAGGAAACAAAGACAAAGACAAATGTATCTATGGCGACAGAATGGATTTTAGGGAGGCAAATGTAATTAACAATCTGGGAATCCGGCCAGGACGCCGGGGTCCACATCCTGCCCGCCTCGGTCTGACAAACAGCGGAGACGTCTGGTTACTCGGCACTCGGGTGCTCTGACCAATGCCTCAGTGCTAATAACTGCAGCACAGTGCCCCCTAGTGCCGCCCTGGGGCACCGGGGCCAACCCTGACTGCCAGGGGAGAGCCCCCACCCTGCAGGTCTCCCATCCAGGGAACAACCAGGCCCCTCCCAGCTTAGCCCAGGATGACGGCGGGATGAGCGTGTGGCCCTGGCCTTTCCCACCTTTCCCCCCACCTTTGCCTTGCTGTATAGGTTGAACTCCTCGTCCTTCTTCGCCTTGCTCGCCTTCCCCCCCTTGAGGGACGGCCTCTGCTCCCCGTTGCCTTCGTTGTCGTAGATCGAAGGACCCCCTTCTTCGTCTTTCCTGCAGGAGAGAACAGGCTTTAGCTCGGTTCCCGCAGCCCTGGAGCTGCCGACGAGCCCACCCTGCAGCAGCCCGTCCCAGGGGTTAACACAACTAAACCCCAGTGGCAGGGATTCCCGTGGGTTAAGCCTTCTAATATTTAGTGACTGGCATTCCTCTGGGTTAACGCTGATACTATCTAGTGGCAGGGAGTTCCACAGGTTAACCCTGCAAATATCCAGTGGCAAGGAAGCCCTGTGGGTTAACCATGCTAATCCCCAGTTGCAGGGAGTCCCACGGGGTAACCCTGCAAATATCTAGTTGCGGGGAGTCCCACGGGTTAATTATTTCTTACAGGCGCCTCATACCACAGGAGACCAGCCAGGTTCTGTCCAATCCTGCTTACTTGCCTGCTTTTCACAGATGTCTCCCTATGTCCTAATGAATCCACCCCCCTGATTCCTTCTGGTCCAGTTCTCTGGGTCTCTCTATATCTGACCTCCACCCATGCCCCTTCCTCTTCTGTGCCTGCTGCCATGCCCCCTGGCGTTGAGTGGGGCCTGCTGCCCATGCACCTCCTTTGTGGCTAAGCCATCACACCTCCAAGCCCATGGCCTGGTGCCCTCACCTGGCTCTGGCTACCTTGTAGACCACGATCGCCAGCACCGAGAGGAGCAGAACGCCGCCGATGACTCCGCTGGAGACCATGAGCAGCAAATTATCGTCCCCTGCAGAGACACAGATAGATACAGCTGGTGTGTAAGAAGTGGGATTAATGGTGTCAAGCAGTGCATAAAGGGGGAGCAGCATCTATATGTGGGTAATTACAGTAACAGCATGACCATGCATGGGTGGGAGGGTGCTATCGCTAAATTAGGCAGGCAGCTTGAACTCATGGTGTGTATATATAAGCAAATATGGGAAGGGTGCACTACTTACTCAGCGGTTCCTAGGTTACTCGGGCCCTGGGGTAAATTAGAGGGGTGGCTTATATTTGGGTGTGAGTATATATGGTAACCCCATACCCATGCTCAGGCTATATTAAATAAATGGCAGATTTATACTGTGTAAAACAGTAATTATGGTAATACCAGACATGGGTGTGTATGTGAGTAATAAAAGCACCAGGCCACCGTATGCCCAGCCCCGTGAGCTACCCAGACATGCGGCAGATACCCAGGTCAGGGTGTATACATGAGTAATTAAGGTAACAGGGAGCCCCAAGCCCAGCCCCCGAAAGCTACTCCAGACATGCGGCTGGGGTTGTCATCTGTCTAATCACACAAACCCAAACACCCTTGCCCTGCCCCCTGCCCCGCCCCTGCCTGAAGCCCCACCCCTTCCCTGCCCCTTCTCCGAGGCCCCACCCCGCTCACTCCATCCCCCACTCCCTCCGTCGCTCGCTCTCCCCCACCCTCACTCACTTTCAGTGGGCTGGGGCAGGGGATTGGGGTGTGGGAGAGAATGAGGGGTGCAGGCTCTGGAAGGGAGTTTGGGTGCAGGAGGGGGCTCAGGACTGGGGAACAGGTTGGGGTGCAGGAGGGGATGAAGGGTGTGGGCTCCAGACGGGAGGTGCTTACCTTGGGTGGCTCCCAGACGGCGCACAGCAGGGCTAAGGCAGGCTCCCTGCTTGCCCTGGCCCTGCACTGCTCCCGGAAGCGGCCGGCACGTCCCTGCCGTGCTCCATGCACAGCCTGTGCTGGCAAGCGCCGCCCCCTGTGGAGTCGGCACTCGGGGAGGGGGCAGTGCACGGAGATGCACCCCTGCCAGGGGCCGCAGGGATGTGTGGGCCGTTTCCGGGAGCAGTGCAGGGCCAGGGCAGGCAGGGAGCCTGCCTTAGCCCCGCTGCGCCTCCGGACTTTTAGTCCCTAAAATCTCCCAGTTTGGCTGCAGTAGCCTCCAGGAGATGGAGCCTGATTCCAGGAGACTCCTGGCCAAACCGGGACGGTTGGCATGATAGGGCTCCCGCTCATTTCCGACCCACGTATGGAATGAATTTTTTTACGTGCCCCAATATGGAGGTGACACGTGGCAGGACCCTGTGACACATCACCTCCATATTGGGGCATGCAACAAAATTAATGTGGCGGGGGTGGGGCTGAGGAGTGCGGAGGGTGGGAGGGGCTCAGGGCTGGGGCAGAGGGTTGGGGTGCAGGGAGTGAGGGCTCTGGCTGGGGGTGCAGGCTGCGCAGATTAGGGGGAACTCCGGTTGGCAACCCTACATGCGGCCGATACCCGGGTCGGGGCGTGTACATGAACAGTTACAGTACCAGGTCACCCCATGCCCAGCCCCCCACCGGTCCCCGGTACCTGCGGGCACAAAGGGCAGCACGGCCTGGCTCTGTCCGTGGGCGTTGGTGGCAGTGCAGGACACGTTGGCCAGGGCCCCGGCCGGGCCCTGCAGCTCCCCGCTCACAGCCGGGCCCCGCACCCCCGAGGTCGCTCGCAGCTCAGGACCCTCAAAGTCCCCGGGGAGGGTGCGGTTCGGCAGGAGCCACTCGAGGCGGGGTGGTGGGTTCCCCTCAGCCGCGCAGTGACACGTGACTGCTTCCCCGGGCCTGCTGCCCCACACCGTGCAGTTCCCCCGCGGCAGCAGCTCCGGCGGGTCTGCAACAGGACACGGGACATGTGGGGCACCGAGCCCAGATCCCCCGGCCGCCCCTGAGCCAGCCAGCACCCCGCCTGGGGGCCAGATCGGGGCCAGCACCCCCTAGAGGGGAATGGCCTTGTGCCCCCTTCCCTGCCACCCAAGCCTTGGGGTTGATCGGGGCCAGCACGCTCCAAAGGGGAAAAGCCCCGTGCCCCATTTCCCGCCACCCTGAGCCAGCCTCCCAAACTGGGGCTGGATCGGGGCCTGCACCCCCTAGAAAGGAAAGGCCCCGTAGCCCCTTCTGCACCCCCCTGAGCCAGCCAGTCCCCTGTCCCAGGACGGGATCGAGTCTAGCGCCCCCTAGAGGGGAAAGGCCCCATGTCTCATTCCCCACCCCCCTGAGCCCGCCCCTGCCCTGTGGCCGGATCGGGGCCGGCGCCCCTACGGGGCAGGGTCCCCCGCCCCCTCACACTCCACGTCGAGGTTTGCAGCGGGCGAGTCCTCCCCCAGGCCGATCTCGTTCTCGGCGGCGCAGCGGTAGGGCCCCGAGAGGCGCCCCACAGCCAGCACCGTCACCTCGGGGCCCCGGCCCAGCCCCCGCAGCAGGGCCCGGCGCGGCCCCTGGAACCAGCGGTAGGTGGTGGCCGGTGGGTGACTCTGGCTGGTGCAGTGCAGGGTGACGTTGTCGCCTTCCTTCAGCCGGGCCGGCCCCACCACGGCCACAGCCGCGCCCCGCGGGCGATCTGGGGGGGAGGGGCACATTAGGGGGAACCTGCCCCCACCAGCCACCCCGAGACCCCAGAGCTGCTCCAGCCTCCGGCCTTCCCCGGAGCATCATCTGTGCCACCCCCTCCCTCTCTGGGGCCAGCCCCCACCACGAGAGGAGAGCCCCCACCCCGCCCTCTGCAGAGCGGCGCCCCCAGTAACCCCTGCCCTGCCCCTGCCCCACAGCACCCCCTGCTAACCTTCCGCCCATCCTCTGCAGCACGGCGCCCCCTCCTTCCCTTCCCCTGCCCCACAACGACCCCTCCTGACCCTCTGCCCCACCGCCTGCCCCACAGCGCCCCCTGTTGACCCCACCCACTCTGCCCCCTACAGCACAGCGCCCCCTACTGACCCTCTGCCCCACCCCGTCCCGCACAGCGCCTCCTGCTGACCCCCTGCCCTGCCCCCTGCCCCACAGCACCCCCTGCTGACCTTCTGCCCACCCTCTGCAGCATGGCACCCCCTCCTGCCCTGCCCCTACACCACAGCGACCCCTACTGACCCCACCCACCCCGCCCTCTACAGCACAGCACCCCCTACTGACCTTCTGCCCCGCCCCGTCCCCCACAGTGCCCCCTGCTGACCCCCTGCCCTGCCCCCTGTACCACAGCACCTCCTCCTGACTCTCCGCCCCTCCCCATGCCCCACAGCACCCCCTGCTGACCTTCCGCCCTGCCCGTTGGAGCAGTGCGCCCCCTAGTGCCAGGCTGTGACATCGGGGCCAGCCCTGCCTGCCATGGGAGAGCCCCCACCCCGCCCCCTGCAGCACAGTGCCCCCTAGCGCCCTCTCACTCACACTTGACCTGCAGGTACAGCCCGTTGCGAGCCTGCTGCTGGTTGGGGAAGGTGGCCGTGCACTGCAGGTACTGCCCGTGGTCCTTGTACGAGGGGGTGTAGCTCAGTTCCGACTCCGCCTGCCAGCCGCCCCCTGCCAGCCGCTTGTGGCTGGTCACCTCTTTGCCCCCCCCGGGGCTCCAGCCCAGGCTGGGAGGGGCTGAGGGGCAGGTGTGGCGGATGGAGCAGGTGATGGTGGTTCGGTTGCCCTCGATCAGCACCCCGGGGTCGCTCAGCATCAGCGGGTCTGGAGTGTCTGGGGGAGACAGACAGGGAAGGTGTCACAGACTGCGGCGAGTGATCGGCCTCTGATTCAGCCACCTCTGGGGTGGGTCACAGGGGCTGCTTATACAGGGGCTCCTCGCCCGGTGCCAAGATGCAGCCGCCTCTGGGGTGGGGCAGCTGTTTCTACAAGGACCCCTCCCCAGTGCTGAGATGCAGCCGCCTCTGGGGTGGGGTGCAGGGACTGCGTTCTCCCCCTGGCTCTGGGAGGGGAGTGGGGTCTAATGGTTAGAGCAGGGAGTGTTGCTGAGGTCTGTGCTTTTAATGGCTGGTAACAGAGGAAGCAGTTTTGGGGGAAGGGCTGGGGGAGGAAGTGGGGCTCCTGGGGGCTGTGCAGGGAGCTCTGTGTTTTTCCTTGATGTGGTGTCTGCATATGGGGTTGGGCGGCTGTTTATACAGGCATCCTGCAATGCGACTGCCTCTGGGGTGGAACCCTCTGCTGCCAGCCTCCCTTTGGCTGTATCCCTGGGGCTGCCCTGTGCGAGGTGGGGGGGTCTCCAGTTACCTGCCACCTCCACCCGGACTGTGACGTCGTAGAAGCGATGCTTGACAGAGTCGGGGTTGATCCAGACGTAGTAGCTCATGGCGTCCTCGCTCCGCACGGGGCTTATACTCAGGGTGCAGTTCCTCATCTCCGGATCCCCCAGCAGCTGCGTCCGGGCCTGGTACTCAGCCAGCACGCTGGCCGTGCCCTTGCTGTTATAGATCTCGGGGTAGCCCCTGCTCCGGTACTGGTACCAAACCACGCTGAATGGACCACCCAGGGACTCGCGGGAGCCGGGGTAGGTGAATGAGCAGGGGATGACCACGCAGGAACCCTTCAGAGCCCGGATGGTCTCAGGGAGCGAGGATGTCCAGGACCCAGAGACATGGCTGTAACACAACGCTGGAAAGACAGAATGTAGCACTGAGGTGCAGCCACCTCTGGGGTGGGGCAGCTGGGGAACAGCCACACATAACGCCACACAGGTATGGCTCGCCTGGGGCCGAGATGCAGCCACCTCTGGGGTGGTGCAGCTGGGGAACAGCCACACATAATGCCACACATGTACGGCTCGCTTGGGGCCGAGATGCAGCCACCTCTGGGGCGGGGCAGCTGGGGAACAGGGATGGCAGAGACTTACCTTCCAGCAGGGCCAGCAGGAGGTGCTGCCACGTGAGGCTCACAGTGTGTCCGGCCTGGGGGGATCCGGCCATGTCGGGTGGATTGAATTAGGACCCCAGGTGTCCGTTCCCTCCCCCTCTCTGCTGTGAACCCTGGGGGTGGAGAGAGAGCCGTGGGTTATAAGTGGAACTGCTCTAGCCTGGATTGGAGCCAGTGCCTGCCCCCCAATGGGAAAGGCCCCATGCCCCATTCTCCACCCCCCAAGCCAGCCAGTCCCCGCCCTGGGGCTAGATCGGGGCTGTGCTCACTCCCCTCCATCCCCCCTTCTACAGCAGGGAAACTGAGGCAGCAGCAGAGCTCAAAATAGAGCCAGGACTCCTGGGTTCTCTCCCTGGCTTTGGGAGGGGAGTGGGGTCTAGTGGCTAGAGCAGAGGGGGCTGGGAGCCAGGACTCCTGGGTTCTCTCCCTGGCTCTGGGAGACAAGTGGGCTCTGAGGTCAGGGCGGGGGGAGGGGAGCCAGCAAGAGCCGGGCGCGAGCAGAGCAGACACACACGGAGGCGCATGACCCAGCGCAGTCCCCCCCCCCAGCTGCTGGCCGCTTGCCCAGGCCCGGCTCGGGGGAGCTCCCGGCCTCTGCATGGACCCAGGCCTCCCTCCCCCGTGCCCCCCATCTCCCTCCACCATCTCCCCACCCACTCGCACCCCATCCCCCTCCCATCTATCCCCACCCATCTATCTCCACCCACTCCCTCTCCCTCTCCCACCCCCAGCCACCCCACCTCCCTCCACCATCTCCCCACCCACTCACACCCCATCCCCCTCCCATCTATGCCCACCCATCTATCCCCACCCACTCCCTCTCCCTCTCCCACCCCCAGCCACCCCATCTCCCTCCACCATCTCCCCATCTCCCTCACCCACTCCCTCTCCCACCCCATCTCCCTCCACCATCTCCCTTCCCTCACCCATCTATCCCCACCCACTCCCTCTCCCACCCCCAGCCACCCCATCTCCCTCCCCCACCCATCTATACCCACCCACTCCCTCCCCCATCTCCCCATCTCCCTCCCCCAGCCACCCCCTCTCCCTATCCTCCCCCACACACCCTATCTATTCCTCCGTCCCCCATACACCCCTCTATCTATCCATCCCAATACACCCCCACATGTATCCCCACACATCCCATCTGTCCATCCCCATCCATCCCTCTGTCTATCCATCCATCCATCCATCCATCCATCCACACCTCTAATTATCTACCACTATCCATCCCCTCCTGTCTAGCTATCCGTTACCCGTCCCACTCGTGCTCTGGGCTCCCACACTTCTCTCAGGGCCCAGCCACACGCTCCTGGTCAGTTTCACTTTCCTGTACCTATTTCTGGTCAGTTTCACTCTCCCGCCCTTGGAATCCCCTTACCCCCTCTGGGCCCGACCCCCCACCCAGGCTCGGGGTGGCTGATGCTGCGAAGGGAGTGATGGCGGGGGGCTCAGTCCTTCAGGGTCTCAGCCAAAGAAAACCCGGGGAGGGGGAGCCAGGACTCCTGGGTTCTTGCCCTGGCTCTGGGCGAGGGAAGTGGGGTCCAGGGATTAGTGCAGGGAGGCTGGGAGCCAGGACTCCTGGGTTCTACCCCTGGCTCTGGGACTGGGGGAGGGGGTTCTGTCCGACACACCCCACCCTTCCTTCCATTTCTCCCCCCTTCACCCCCATATCCCCCCATCGCCCCCAAGGTGATGCCTTCAGATGTTCTTGGGAAGGAGGCTGAGAGATGAGAGCTGGGGAACCCCCTGCTCTACGTGGCCCCCTGAGCTGATGCCTCCAGTGTGGTCCCCATAGTGGGGGAGCCCTGGGGTGGGACCCTGCTCGGGCTTGAGGAGCACAAGCAGAGCTGTGGGGGAGCGGAGCCCAGGGCTGGGATAGCAAGGGGCTATGGGTCAGGATTGATGGGCACCCCAGTCTCCACAGACCTTCCAGCTCCCTCCCCCCCATTTCCACTCACCCCTAGACCTGCAGAGGGGGGCTCAGTGCCTGGCTCTCCAACCCTGTAGCCCGGGTTCCTCAGGGTTTGTGACTCAGAGCCTGGGGAAGCAGCATGCACAGGAACCTGAAAGCGGAAGTGGGTGTTGGCAGGGGGTCATTGGGGGGAGATGCTGTCTGAGAAACCCCAGAATCAGCATCCTGCCAACTTCCCCTCCCTCTGGCTGGGGCTGCCTACGGCTTCCCTGCAACAGGGGCAGGCTGCATATTGCTTGTGGGGCTGGAAATAGAACCCAGAAGTCCAGACACTGAGCCCTGCTAAACCCAAGTCTCCTCCCAGAGCTGGGACAGAACCCAGGAGTCCTGGCTCCCAGCCCCCCTGCTCTAACCTGCCAGACCCCCCTCATCTCCAAGAGCCAGGGATAGAACCCAGTAGTGGTGGGGCGCCCAGCCCCTGCATTTGCTCTATCCTTTCATTACTGCTTTCTCCAGTTACAAAACAATATTTTAAAATGAGCAGTTTGCACCTCTTATCATATTGTACATGTTGCAGATCCTAATCACTTACCCGGAGCTGAGATGTGTTCGCCTCTGGGGTGGGGCGGCTGCAAAGAGCGCACTGGTGGCCGCTCAGAGAATTCTTCCTAAATACTAAATCCTAAAATACTGAATTAACTTTAGGAAAAACGAAGAAATATGCACAGATCCATGTCGAAATCATTGTCATTCATTATTTAGGGGGTTTTGCAGACTCAATAATAAAAATAATGTTCAGTTCTCTCTATTCTTTCCTGAACCTATAGAGAATAGAAACACAAATAAGGTGCTTTGAACGTTCCTGTCTTTTGTTGTTGTTACTATTTTTTCCCATGGTTGTTCCAGTTTGGGAGCATCCACAGAGTCCGCCGCTGAGCTTTTTACATCCTCCCAACTAGCTCTGAAGTCTGCTGTGAAAAGGGACAAACATACACCTATCCCTGTTCCCAGCAGACTTACTCAGTCCTGGAAGTGCAGGGGACAAATTAAGCCCCAGATGGGGAAGTGGGTAGGGAGGCAGTGGGGGCCAGAGGCGATAGAGGGACTGGATGGGGGGGCTTGGGGGGGCAGTGGGGGCCATGGGTGATTGGGGGTGAGCCCAGGGCCAGAGCCTACTGCTGCATGGCCAGGTTCCAGGACCAGAGCCTACTGCTGCGTGAAAGAGAAAGAGCCCAAAGCCCATGTGACAGGGCCCAGGGATGGACCCCGGGGCCCAGAGTTTGAGCCAGAAACCCCACAGCTGGAGCCCACCACCCCAGGGCTGAAGACCGACCCCACCACCCCTGGGAAGGTGGGGAACTCACTTGCCTCCTTCTCCTCCAGTGTTTGTGTCTCCAGAGTAGGGTGACCAGATGTCCCGATTTTATAGGGACAGTCCCGATTTTTGGGTCTTTTTCTTATATACGCTCCTATTACCCCCCACCCCTGTCCTGATTTTTCACACTTGCTGTCTGGTCACCCTACTCCAGAGGGGGCTGGGCCAAACCCCTGCTGGCAGGCCCAGGGGAGGAGTCCCTGCTTTGCCCCCTTAATCACCACCCAGGAAGCTGTGACCACAAGAAAAGCCGCATTTGAGAAACACGGCCCTGGAACGTCTTGCATAACCTGGATCCACTGGCTGGAGATCTCGGTGCCATCGACGCAAGGAGAGAGATCGTCACAGATACAGGCCAGCTCCCACGGACAGCAGGCTTCTGACCCCACCATGGGGGAGCCTGGCTGTGCATGGGGAAATGGGACATGGGTATTTCCCCTCTGGGGTCTCTTAGCAGGGGAAACGTCAGCAGATCAGAGCCATTGAGCTCAGACATTTGTTTTCTGTCTCCCAGTTCCTCAAACGCCTCCCAGGTCCCGGGTAACTGAGGATTCCCTAGTGATGAGAGCTGGATCAGCTGGTCTCAGGAAAGGCAGCTGGATTCCATGGGACACTGACTCCAGCCTTCGATTTAAGAGCTTAGATGCAGCTGAATCTGGGGTGAGGCGCAGGGGTTGTTTACACAGGGATCCGTTGCCCTGTGCTGAGCTGCAGAAGTGTCTGGGAAAAACCTATAACTAAAAGAAATTCAGCGTCCCCTAGATGCATTGAGGCCGGCCCTGACGGCTGGGCCCTCCCTAGTATCCCACCCTGGCCCGGTCTCCCAGCCAGACCCTGGCCCGCTCTGCCCCAGGCCAGTGGCACGACAGCTCTGCTCCCCCTGCATATGGGCACCGGTGGCTGTGTTTGGACACTGGTTGCTGAGTGGAACTTGTACAACAGGAAGTTTTGAGTTGGTGAGTTTGCTCCACTTCCGGCCTGTCGGCCCCAGTTCAGGGCCGGGCAAGAGTGGTGGAGAGCATCTGTATCTGCCTTCACTCAATGGGTCAGTTGTATAGCTGATGGTCCTTAATGGGCCATCAAGCGGGCTAGGCTGTGCTGATGCCAGATTGTCTGGGGTGTCACCCAGAAGCATAGCACAAGTTTGAAATACAGACAGTATAGAGCCAATACTTACAACTTTTAATACAAAATGATACACGTATACAGAGAGCATAATCATAACCAGCAAAGCATAACCTTGTCTTAGACACCTTATTTGACCCCCGTTATACAAGATTTGGTGCCACTACAGGACCTTGGTTGCATCAATGATCTATATGGTCCCAGTTCATATTAATAACATCACACCCCGAGAGAGAGTGGACACTTGAGAAGGGCTATTGCATTGAAGGGGGTTCATCCCAGGGACCATGGGGAGCCAGGAGACTGCATGAGTCCTGTAAGTCTGTGACAACTTGGTAACAGAAGATGGTTGGTGGCAGGGCCATTCCTAGGGGGGTTCGGGTCCTGAGTCAACCCCCACTCCGGGCCAGGCCCCACAGCCACTCCACCCCTTCCCACCCCTGCTCCGCCCCCTCCTGCCCCCATTCCACCCCTTCATCAAAGACCTCACCCCGCCTTTTTCACCCACTCCACCCCGCCCCACCTCTTTCCGGCCCTGCCCCATCCCACCCCACCTCTTCCCACCCCTGCTCCGCTCCCTCCCTGCCCCCATTCCACCCCTTTATCCGAGCCCCCACCCAGCCTCTTTCCAGCTTCCACCCCTCCCTCGAGTGACCCTGGGGGTCCAGGCCCACTGCTAACCCCCCAGGCCACCTTGGACCCTGCGTCCTGAAGCGCGGGGCCCCCCAAAGCATGGAGCCCGGGTCCGTCCTATGGATGGGACGGCTCTGGTTGGTGGTGTCATCAGATGTTCGAACCACCCAATGACCACAAGATCCATCAAGATGCGAAGTCACTTGGTCAGGTTTATTGTCAGCAAACCGTGGTCCTTGCTCCCCAGATCAATGTCTACAGTTATGCTAGCACATGTATGCCTGTGACAATGGACCGGCTCAGTTAGTGGTGGGACTTTCCACTATCCACAAGGCCAGACAAAGACACTCCCTATGAGATACATCTTTATACACCAATACAAACAAGTTACGCATCACTCCTGAGGTATCAGGGTGCCACCCATTGATGTATCCAGAGGCCTCCCATTACCTTGTACATGTTGATTCGATCAAAACATCTCTATCCATCACCCTGTCATCCTGACCTCCTCTTTCGGGTGGGTCAGCGTGTTCCTGGTATCTGTGGGGAATGTGCTGGTATCGAGTGTTCTCGTACCACCCTTCTGGAATGTGCTCTGTGCCTGGCAACATTGGCCCTGTGCTTGACAAATTCTATGAGCAGGGCCTGCCTCTTGCTCACAACCTGACTTTGTTTTATATTAGCAAGTTTTGACCATTACTTTAGCCCAGGCCTTAGGCCTCAGACCAGGCCTCTTATACATGGCCGAATATTTCAGGTTTTCTTCCTATTACAGATGGATGCACCCTGTTTGCAGTTGGTTGCGAGCAGAGGGGCTCTGCAGTGAGTGGCTGCCAGCAATAAAACAAGGGAATTGAAGGAACCAGTGGGGAAATGGCCTATAACCAGCTCCCTAAAAGGGAACTGGCACGTCTGTGCGGGGAGAGAGGGCTGAGCATTGGGACGGTCACCCAGAAGCAGCTGATTGCCTGGCTGGTAGAGAGTGACCAGTCCGAGGAGCAAGTTCCAGATCCCATCAGGGCTTCCAGGATGCCTGGAGAGCCTGGGAGTAGTAAGGGGGGCAGTCAATGTATCAACCAGGAGTCCATCAGACCTAATTTCCTGGTCAGCAGAGGGGCTCCCCAATCAGGTTTCTTCTGGGAGGAGCTGCAGAGACTGGAGCTGGAGCTGAAAATGAAGGAGCTGGACCTGGAGGAGCAGAGGCTGGCAGACAGAGAGAGAGAATGAGAGGACCATTCAGAACAGCAAAAGCACGAACTGTAGTTGGAGGAGCGGTGGGCCAAGTGGGCCTGCCGGGAGTAAGTGAAGAAGGTCCCCATAATGCCATTTCTTCAGGGAATCTGGACACCAAATTGTTGCCCCAGTTTAAGGGGGGGGATATCGATGCCTACCTCACAGCCTTTGAGGAGGCTGGTGATTTGAACCAGATTGACCCAGCAGAAGGGGAGTCACACTGAGACTGCTCAAAGGTGGGACTCCAGGGAGCCCAATTCAGGGGTGCCTGTGAAGGTCAGGGTGGGCCAACCCTCCTTGTGGGATTTGAGGGACCTGAAATGTAATTACTGTGGCCAAAAAGGACACAAGGTGGCGCAATGCCTGAAGATTAAGGAAATGGCAGACAAGCAGAACCCGTGGGGTGTCAACTAGGTAGAAGCCCACCGAGAGGGGGCACCGCTGGGCCCGGGGGCTGCAGTCAATAGGTCTGTGCCAGGGGGAGGGGACCGCCAGGCCAGGCCAGCTGGGGAAGGCGGGGCTCCACCCCAGAGCACCCGCACTGAATTCGCCGATTGACCTGTGGGGACGATCAGCACATTATCTCCATTGAGGTGAGGGGAAGGAGCGACCAGGGGTTCTGGGACCCGGGCGCAGAGGTGACACTGGCCCGGCCGGAGGTGGTGGACCCAGACCAGCTAGGGCCCAACGCATACCTAGGCCTGAGGGGGGTGTTTGGGCCCCCCATCAAGGTGCCTGTAGCGAGGATGTGACAGGTTGTGTCACACTAACCCCCTTTGAGGTTGCCACCTGATGTGCCTAGACTACATATGAACCTGTTTACCCTGCCAGATGGGGACTTCAGTACCTTCCTTGTTTGAGCCAGACACACTTGTCTGCTGCAAAAACAGACCCAGGTCTGAACCACATCCCCTTCAAGCTGCAGGCTTAAGTGAAAACAGCTTAAGAAGTGCTCCTGTCTCCAACACTCAGATACCCAGCTCCAAATGTTGTCAAAACCCCAAATAAATCTCTTTTACCCTATATAAAGCTTACACAGGGTAAACTCTTAAATTGTTCACCCTCTATAACACTGATAGAGAGATATGCACAGGTGTTTGCCCCCCCCCCCCAGTTATAAATACATACTCTGGGTTAATTAATAAGTAGAAACTGATTTTATTAAATACAAAAAGTAGGATTTAAGTGGTTCCAAGTAATAACAGAGAGAACAAAGCGAATTACCAAGTAAAATAAAATAAAGCATGCCAGTCTAAGCCTAATACAGTAAGAAAACTGAATACAGATAAAATCTCACCCTTAGAGATGTTTCTATAAGCGTCTGTCACAGACTGGACGCCTTCCTAGTCTGGGCCCAATCCTTTCCCCTGGTACAGCCCTTGTTCCAGCTCAGGTGGTAGCTAGGGAATTGCTCATGACTGCATAAGAACATAAGAAAGGCCGTACCGGGTCAGACCAAATGTCCATCTAGTCCAGTATCCTGTCTACCGACCGTGGATAATGCCAGGTGCCCCAGAGGGAGTGGACCAAGAGGCAATGATCAAGTGATCTCTCTCCTGCCATCCATCTCCATCCTTTGACAAACAGAGGCTAGGGACACCATTCCTTAGCCATCCTGGCTAATAGCCATTAATGGACTTAACCACCATGAATTTATCCAGTTCTCTTTTAAACGCTGTTATAGTCCGAGCCTTCACAACCTCCTCAGGTAAGGAGTTCCACAAGTTGACTGTGTGCTGCGTGAAGAAGAACTTCCTTGTATTTGTTTTAAACCTGCAGCCTATTAATTTCATTTGGTGACCCCTACTTCTTGTATTATGGGAATAAGTAAATAACTTTTCCTTATCCACTTTCTCCACATCACTCATGATTTTATATACCTCTATCATATCCCCCCTTAGTCTCCTCTTTTTCAAGCTGAAGAGTCCTAGCCTCTTTAATCTCTCCTCATATGGGACCCGTTCCAAACACTTAATCATTTTAGTTGCCCTTTTCTGAACCTTTTCTAGTGCCAGTATATCTTTTTTGAGATGAGGAGACCACATCTGTACGCAGTATTCGAGATGTGGGCGTACCATCGATTTATAAAAGGACAATAATATATTCTCAGTCTTATTCTCTATCCCCTTTTTAATGATCCCTAACATCCTGTTTGTTTTTTGACCGCCTCTGCACACCACGCGGACATCTTCAGAGAACTATCCACGATGACTCCAAGATCTTTTTCCTGAATTGTTGTAGCTAAATTAGCCCCCATCATATTGTATGTGTAGTTGGGGTTATTTTTTCCAATGTGCATTACTTTACATTTATCCACATTAAATTTCATTTGCCATTTTGTTGCCCAATCACTTAGTTTTGTGAGATCTTTTTGAAGTTCATCACAGTCTGCTTTGGTCTTAGCTATCTTGAGCAGTTTAGTATCATCTGCAAACTTTGCCACCTCACTGTTTACCCCTTTCTCCAGATCATTTATAAATAAGTTGAATAGGATTGGTCCGAGGACTGACCCTTGGGGAACACCACTAGTTACCCCTCTCCTTTCTGAAAATTTACCATTAATTCCTACCTTTTGTTCCCGGTCCTTTAACCAGTTCTCAATCCATGAAAGGACCTTCCCTTTTATCCCATGACAACTTAATTAACATTATTATATAAAATATATCATAACATAATAGTCAACATACATATATATATACACACACAGTCTCCCTCTCTGAGTTGCTCTGTCTCCCTACAGGAGAAGCCCAGTGGAAACCCATTAACCCCGATGCTTCAACTAATGAGGGGAATTTACCATTGGCTCCTTCCTCCTTCCTCGGCCTGGTGGGATCCAAGGAAGCTGGGATGTCAGACCTCTGAGTGCCACTGCCTGACCCCTGACATGCAATGACTTGGCTGAGGCTCAGACCCATTCCTAGCTGCACAGAGGCCCATGGAGACAGGGGCAGCTCTAGCTATTCCGCCGCCCCAAGCACGGCAGGCAGCCTGCCTTTGGCGGCATGCCTGCGGGAGGTCCTCCGGTCCTGCAGCTTTGGCATACCTGCAGCCGAATTGCCACCGAAGCCGCGGCACTGCTTCAGGTCGAATAAACAAACACATGGGTGTGAGCCATACATCTATCAAAAGATAGATTTTAAGTGATTATAAGTCAAAGCACAACAAGTCAGATTTGGACAAATGAGGTAAAAGCAAAACGCATTCTAACCTGATCTTAACACTTTCAATGTCCTTGCAAACTTAGATGCTTCTCACCACAGCTTATCATCCTTGAATGCTCCTTTAGCATCTTGATCATCCAGTGGCCCCGTTGGTTGTTTAACAGGCTTACTGCTTATGATTACTTAAAAAAAATTGCTCTTACTTTTTGTGTCTTTTGCTAACTGTTCCTCAAATTCTTTTTTGGTCTTCCTAATTGTATTTTTGCACTTCATTTGCCAGTGTTTATGCTCCTTTCTATTTTCCTCACTAGGATTTAACTTCCTCTTTTTAAAGGATGCCTTTTTGCCTCTCACTGCTTCTTTTACTTTGTTGTTTAGGCATGGTGGCCCTTTTTTGGTTCTCTTACTATGTTTTTTTAATTTGGGGTATACATTTAAGTTGAGCCTCTATTATGGTGTCTTTAAAAAGTTTCCATGCAGCTTGCAGGGATTTCACGTTTGGCACTGTACCCTTTAATTTCTGTTTAACTAACCTCCTCATTTTTGTGTAGTTCCCCTTTCTGAAATTAAATGCTACCATGGCAGGATGCTGTGGTGTTTTTCAAGCCACGGGGATATTAAACTTAATTATACTATGGTCACTATTACCAAGCAGTCCAGATATATTCACCTCTTGGATCAGATCATGTGCTCCACTTAGGACTAAATCAAGAATTGCCTCTCCTCTTGAGGGTTCCAGGACCAGCTGCTCCAAGAAGCAGTCATTTAAGGTGTCAAGAAACTTTATCTCTGCATCCCGCCCTGAGGTGACATGTACCCAGTCACTATGGGGATAGTTGAAATCCCCCATTATTATTGTTAAATTTTTAATTTTAATAGCCTCTCTAATCTCCCTGAGCATTTCACAGTCACTATCACAATCCTGGTCAGGTGGTCGGTAATATATCCCTACTGTGCCAGCAACTCTTTATCCTGTGGTAGAAGGTAACTTTCTGCAATTGGTTTTTAAATGCATGTGGGTTTATTGAAAAGTATTTTGTTGCAAACTGTTGGTTTTAAACTGCTGGGATTTTATGGCTGCAAACTCATGGTATGGTGTGTTTCAAACTAACAGGTTTCAGAGTAGCAGCCGTGTTAGTCTGTATCCGCAAAAATAACAGGAGTACTTGTGGCACCTTAGAGACTAACAAATTTATTAGAGCATAAGCTTTCGTGGGCTACAACCCACTTCTTCGGATGCATACTAACATACATACATCAAACTAACAGAGTGTTTTTCTGTGCAAAATGCCTTTTAAAAATTGCTTAAAAGCAGTTTGATTTTTCTTCTGCAAAAAAAGATATATTTTAATGGGGTTGTTTCTCTTCTTAAAAGATGTGGCTTTAATGTTTAAATTGTTAGTGATTCAGGGGTCAAAGCTAGAGATATCTGTGGGTGTGAAAAAAAGTATTTTGCAAACTGTTGGTCTGGTGTTTTAAACTGCTAGGGTGTGTGTGTGTCTGAGTTTGTGGAAAATATAGGTGTTGTTTTTTAAAAAGTACATTGCTTTTTTATTTTTAAGTATATGGCTTCAAACTGATGGCATGATGTATTTCAAACTAACAGGGGGTTTCTGTGCAAAGTGTGTTTTAAAATGGATTTTAAAAGTTGGTTTTTAAAGCAGTTTGGTTTTTATTGTGCAAAATGAGATGTGTTTTTAAAAATGTTTGTGGGTTGTTTTCTTTTTTAAAGTGGTAGAAATAAACTGAAAACCTCTGTTTGTTGTACAGCCTGAAATGGATTATTTTGTTTTGAAGCTATGACTTTTTAAATGGAAAAACACCCTAATGACTATTTTATTTTTTAAGTTTACAAGACGGTTTCATGTGTTTTATAATAATAGTGTTGTCTGCTCCACAGTATGGTCAAAACAGGAGAGATCCTTAGACCAGAGGGTAAAAAACCTCAAAAGAAAAAGGAAAGAGACAGCTGAAAAGGAAAATTCACCAGTATCAATGGCTGATGGATGAATGAAGGCCTGTAAATATATTTTGTTTATTGGTTTGGTTATTTTATGAGGTTTTGTATCAGGGTGGATTTGATTTAAATCAAATTGATTTAAATCATGATTTAAATCACTAGTCAGGAAGACTCGATTTAATCATGGATTTCAACATAAAGGTGCATTCTTGTTGGTGGTTATAACCTTCATATATATTCTTCACAACTCAGAGATAGATGAAGGTTTCATTTTTAAAAGGTACACACTATACATTTTTAAAGTGATTTATTTTGAAAACTTTTCAGATTAGTTTTACAGCTATGTCATAAAATGAATGATTGTTTGGTTATTTCATTTACCAGAAGTAATTGAAGCAGATATTTATGAAGTCACTGGGAGGTGAACTATCTCCAATTCAACAGGTTAATCATTAATATTTGGAGGATTTTCTTGTCATGCTGTATTAGGAGGAAAACATCACCAGACAGACATTGACATTGTTTTATTTAACTAACACAACAACATTATGTATTCTCGATTTTTTCTTCTACAGCAAACATATAATATTTTAACAAAACAAGCATATGAATTTTTGAATTTAGTGAAACATTCAAGTTTTTTAAAATCAGGTTTGTTTTTGTTAAAATTGTTTTTAACTAAAATAATTAAATGAAATATTTAAATAAATAAATAGAGTATGTCAGCCAGGTCAACACGAGAAGCTTAAAATATTGGTATCTGCAGCTCACTCAGTTGTCTTCACCTTCATTTTCCTGTTTGTTCAGAATCTGGAAAAGAAAAAGCTTTCCTGCTTTTTTTGGTCCGAAACGATTTCTCAGTTTGGAATGAATTAGTCCAATGGAAGAAACTATTCTTTCTACACCAGCAGAAGCAGCTACTGCTGTTAAAATGAGATTATCACTTCAACAGTCTCTGAATCCAAGTGCTTAAGTGACTTCCACCAGTTCACTGGTGTGACTTTCTTTAAAACATCGTCAGCAAACATATATTTCTTGAATGGTTCTTATTCCCAAACTGGGTTTTACGGCCTGCTGACATTATAGGTTTTCCCTTCTAGTGAGAGAATGGTATGGTAGATCTGAAATCAATGAAGGCTACACTCAGAAAGGCCTCAAGACTTCTGGAATATGCTGCTCAAACAGTTTCACTTTTGTTTCTACTGCCTGTCCCTCCCTTCTCACATTTATCTCCAGACTTCTTCTCCTTGTCCAGATCTACTCTACCTCAACAATCTTTTATTCATTGAACTTTTTGAAAGTTTTCACTTTTAGAGAGAGGTAAGGGATTGACTCTATGTACACAAATCTGCAGAGGGACAATAGAGTTGAGGTCTGTTATTTCTCACCTCTCTATATTATTTATTTATTTAAAAACATTTTTGCTGTTAACAAGCATGTTCCCTCTGGAGACACAAATCCACTAAGCATCTCTGATGGTATCTTCTAGACTGAGCACTGAGTCCCATTGGGAAGATAGGAATATTAACCTAAATAATCTATGCAGAAGCCCCTGGAGCCCCATAAAATGGTGACCCTATTCCATGAACTATTGGAACTCATTTACAAAACTTTTCTTAAATATGACTATATTGTCTCATACTATAGAACTAGAATTTGTAATCCCTATTCCATGATGAGATATTGTTGGGATATAATGTATCTTAATTCAAACTATCTTTAGATTGGATTTTTTTGTTAAAATGCTTTTTGAGGAAAAAGCCTATTTAAATAAAAAAAATCCAATTTTTTGGTTTTTTTTAAATCATTGATTTTTATCCACCCTGTTTTGTATTTTAAGCAAATACATAGGTGTGCGTGAGAAAGATGGTAAAGTTAAGTTTTGTAAAATGTTTTTTCCCCTAATCAGGCATGTGCAACTCTCCTGACAATGCTGTAGTCGGAGCTACAGGGACACCTCCACCTGAACAGCCAAAGAACCAGGAATCTGCTTTGAAGCCTTTAACAAAACCAATGCAAAACAGCACAAGAGTGCAGATGAAGCATCAGGGCAGTCCAAACCTTCTATACATCAAACCCAAGGACAAAACAAAAGACTCTAGTAAAAACCAACCACACGAACACAACTCCAGTTCCTCAGCGGCCACAACCACACCAAGCCCTGAGAAAACTGTGAGCAAAAATGCTCACATTCACAAGCTGGAGCATGCACTCTAGGGGTTGTGAATAAAAAACCAAGTTCTGACAAACCATTCTCCTAACACCATAAGCTCGTTACAGCTCCCCATATGCTAGTATTTCAGAAAAGGATGATGCTTTGTTCAGAAAACTGATGGACGCTGTATCCTCGGGGGTTCTAAAAGAAAGGAGGGCTGGAAACTACATCAAAAATACAAAAGCTCTTGAGGGTGACTTTTTTAAAAAACTTCAATTTTTCCAAAGGGTGACTCTGAGCAGGTGTGACTAGTAGTGGAAAGGGGCCTGGGTAAAAGGGGCACCCTCAAGGGTACACGTCAGCTCAGGTGTAAACAAAAGGGGGACAGCACCTGGGCGATAAACAGATGGCTGCCAAAAAGTTCCAGGCCAGGGTCGCTATACAGATTTTTAAAAAGGCTAAAGAGGTAATGAGGAAAAAAAAAGAGATGCTCCCTAGTGGAGGCTCTCCAACTGGCTCGTCTGAAAATGGGGAGGCAGAATCTGACCTGCAGGGTGGTGGTGACTCTCACACAGAATCTGATTTAGAAAACACCCCAGAAGACTCTCTTGAGGGGTCCCTGTCTGCTCCTGATGATCCTCACGGAGGCCCCTCGGAGTCTGACTCTCAAATAGCATCTTACGAGGAAGATGTTGCTGATGGTCCCATAGTGGAACCCCAAGTAACCCTGAAAATGCAGAGGTGTATATGGAGAGTGTGAGAAGTTGGCAACACGAATTACCTAGAGTTGGGTAGAGCTACCATACGTCCGGATTTCCCCGGACATATCCGGCTTTTCGGTCTATAAATAGACATCCGGGGGGGGGGGGCGGTATTCTAAAAATCTAAAAATGTCCGGGATTTCCCCCTGGTTGGCTATTTATAGATCGAAAAGCGGCGGCCCAGCGCCGCTGGGCAGCCAAAGCCCCTTCCCAGCTCCCCCCATCCCCTGCAGCCTTAGAATGTCCCCGGCCCCTCAGCTGTCTTCCCCTTCCTCCCCTCCTCTGAACGCTCCGCCCCCCTGCTCCTCCCCGTCCCCTGCTTCCCGCCAATCAGATATTCACGGGAAGTCTGAAAACAAGCAGGGGCAGGCGGGCAGCAGCAGGTAAGCTGGAGTGGGGGGGGGACACGAGGAGGAGGGCTCTGGGGAGGCGCAGCGCAGCGCGGCGTGGCCCAGTCCGGCCCTGGCCGAGTGTCTCCCTCCGGCCCTGGCCAAGCGGCTCCGGCCCCGGCCGGCCCCAGCAGCTCCGGCCCTGGCCCCAGCGGCTCTGGCCCGGCTCAGCTCGGGCCCCGGGGCACCGGCCCCGGTTCTGGCTGAGCGCGCCGGCCCGACCCTGGCCAAGCGGCGCCGGCCAAGCACCTCCAGCCCCGGCCCCGGCCCCGGCCCCAGCGGCTCCGGTCCGGCTCGGCTCAGACCTTGGGGCACCGGTCCTGGTTCTGGCCGAGTGGCGCTGGCCGAGCACCCCCAGCCCTGGCCCCAGCGGCTCTGGCCCCGGCCCAAGTGGCTCCGGCCCAGTTCGGCTTGGCCCCGGGGTGCCAGCCACGGTTCCGGTCGAGCGTGCTGGCCCCGGCCCCAGCGGCTCCAGCCCAGCTCGGGCCCCAGGGCGGCGGTCCTGGCCGAGTGTGCCGGCCCGGCCCTGGCCGAGCACCTCCGGCCCAGCCCCAAGCCCTGTGATACCGACCGAAGCACAGCCCGATTCCTGGGCTCCTGGTAAAGCTGGCCCTGGTCAGGGGACAGGGAGGTGGGGGTTGGATGGGTCAGGAGATCGGGGGGGCGTGTCAGAGGGGCAGGGGTGTGGAGATGGGTCAAGGCAGGCAGGGAGCAGAGGGCGTTGGATGGGTCAGGAGTTCTGGGGGTCCTGTCAGGGGGCAGGGAGCAGTTGGATAGGGCGTGGGAGTCCCAGGGGTCTGTGTGGGGGAGGGTGTGTGCATATGGGGCGGGGGTGTGGAGCGGGGTCGAGGCAGGCAGGGAGCCGAGGGGGTTGGATGGGTCGGGAGTTCTGGGGGTCCTGTCAGGAGGCGGGGAGCAGTTGGATAGGACATGGGAGTCCCAGGTGTCTGTCTGGGGGCAGGGGTGTGAATATGGTGTGGGGGTGTGGATAAGGGTCGGGGCAGTCAGGGGTCAGGTAGGGTCCTATGGGAGCAGTTAGGGTGGGGGGTTCTCAGGAGGGGGCAGTCAGGGGACAAGAAGCAGGGAGGCTTAGATAGAGGGTTGGGTCCTAGGGGGCAGTTAGTGGCAGGGGTCCCAGGAGGTGGCAGTCAGGGGACAAGGAGCAGGGGGGGTTGGGGGTTCTGAGGGGGGCAGTCAGGGGGTGGGAAGTGGGAGGGAGTGGATGGGGTGGGGCTAGAGCTGGGCTGTAGTTCCTGTTTCCCCAAAATATCCCCCCAAGCTCCTTCACCCTCTTTCCTGGGGCGGCTGGAGAATAATATACCAACCAAATAGATAAACAAGGTGAGCACAGACCAGACCTTTGGGTTTTAGGACACTAAAAACCAATCAGGTTCTTAGAAGAAGAACTTTATTATAAAGAAAAAAGTAAAGAAGTACCTCTGTAAAATCAGGATGGAAGGTAATTTTACAGGGTAATAAGATTAAAAATACAGAGGATTCCCCTCCAGGCAAAACTGCAAAGTTACAAAAAACAGGAATAAACCTCCCTCTTAGCATGGGGAAAATTCACAAGCTACAACAAAAGATAATCTAACGCATTTCCTTGCTTTACTTACAATTTTTGTAACCTTTGATGCTTATTTCAGGTAGGGTTTTAGGAGAGGTTTTTTTCCTGCCCTGGTCCCTCTCCGTCCCGAGGGAGCACACACAAAGAGCACAAACAAAACCTTCCCCCGCCCCAGATTTGAAATTATTTTCCTTCCCCATTGGTCCTTCTGGTCAGGTGCCAACCAGGTTATTTGAGCTTCTTAACCCCTTAGAGGTAAAGGAGGGATTTTATGCTCCCCTTAGCTGTATGTTTATGACAAGGGCCCTATTGTGCCAGGTGCTGCTCAGACACAGCGAGAGACAGGCCCTACCCCAGCTGGAATTGGGGCCCTGTTATGCCCGGCCCTGCCCAGAAACCAGCTGCAATCAGGGCCTTGCATGGGAAAGGCAGAAGTGAAAACTGATTCTTTACTGGACACAAATAAGTCATAGTTGTTATTGGCTCTTCATTGAAAAAGTATCAGTGACAAAAAATGACACATGAAAATCTATTTCAAGTAACAGTTTGTAAACAGGGAATTTTACAGTCGGATGTTTTGGCTTTGGAGTGAACAAGTTACCTTTAATAGAACATTGCTATTAAGAAGTTATAATCATGGGGCAGTGATTGACCTAGACAGAGACCAGGGCCCTGTTGTGCCAGGTGCTGCCCAGACACAGCGAGAGACCATCGCTGCCCCTAAGAGTTTATAATGTAAGTAGCCCAGGGCACCATTATTATCCTGATTTTGGGGGTAAGGAAACTGAGACTAGACAGATGCAGCAACGTCTCCCAACCTCACCCTACAGCATTTTTACAAAGCAGAGATTAGAACCCAGAGTACCCAGCCAGCAGCTTAGACACAAGCCCATCCCTCCACTCCCTCCAGCTGCTACCCCTGAGCTTGAAAATCCTGTCCATCTGTGAAAGAAGTTGGTGAGGGCTCAGGCAGGGTAGAAGAGAGACTCTCTGTGGCTGAGGGGTGAGAGGCTCTTTCCCCCGGGGACAGTGGGGTTTGGGAGGGGGCAGGATTTGAGACCCGGCTGCAGAGGACTCTGGGATACCTCCCCTCAATGCAGTGCTCCAGCATTTCCAAGGCCTAGTTGACTCCACCCTGAGTCCAGGCCAGAGCAGGGATTTGCACCCAGGTTTCCCACATCGTGGGTCCGGCCTGGGCCGACCCCTTCCCCCTTCCCTCCACACTGTGATCCCTCCTGCACTGGATGGGCCGGAGATGCCCAACCTGGGCCCATGGCGCGAGGGGGCTATTTCCGCCAGACCTCAGCATATACCATGGCTTGTGCCTCCAGAGGCTCCCCGCGTTTGCGCTGCGGCTTGGAGAATTCGATGGAGGCGTAGTGCAGCTCGTTCGGGGCCTGTGCTGTGCCAGCCCTGTCCTGGACGCCTTTGATCTTGCGGGTGGCTGGAGTCTTGTGATGCTGAGTGAGAAGCAAGGCAGAGACACCAGGCAGAGACTTGCATCCACCCTGCTGAGCTGATTGCCTGGGCTGCCCCAGGTCTCATTTCTCCCACCCTCCATGCAAATGCATTTCCTGCATCGGGCGTGCACTAGCAAGAGGCGTGGGATTGGGTGTGTTTCACACTCTGCACGCATGAGCCAATCACATGCCAGCACCAGCTCAGTTAACACATTCACTGCCTCACCTGCACAGGCTATGCATTCGCAAGATGCATGTGGGTGTGTGCATTTTATGCACTATGAATGCAATATTTTATCACATGCATCTCATTGCAGAACAGGTTCAGGAAATGTATTTTTTGCATTTCATGCACCGAGCACTTGGGGCAGAACTGGTTAAGTTAATGCATTCTCTGCATTGCCTGCACTGGCCATGCATTATCAATATGCAAGAGGTTGTGCACATTTTATACACTGTGCATGCATGATTTGATCACATGCATGTCGTGTTTCTATAGACGATGCTTATGCGTTCATTGCATTTTCTGCAGGGTGCATATATTTGCAACAGACAAAGTGCACCCTGCATGCATTGTCTGATTATGTGTACATAATACGATAAAAGGCAGCTGCAGAAATGCATTTCTTGCCCAGCTGGTGCATTCGGGTGATGCCCAGGGATTGGCAGCATTGCAGCCCCAATCTAGTCCGTGCACTTTCTGAATGCACATGAATGCATTCGATGCATGTCCTCCCCTCTGAGTGAGACCCGAGGGGTGAGGTGCATTTTCTGCATGCAGGAGCTAATCCCACGCAGTTTGGGGAGCCCAGGCTGGTGGCAGGGATGTATTTCTTGCACCAGGCACGCGTGGGATGTCGGGTGCCCTGGTGGAAGCCTGACTTATATTTGTGCATTTTTTAAGGGGGTGGGAAGAAGAAGAAGTGGAGGGGACAGAGAAGTGGTGGGGTGGGAAGGGCAGGTGGGCTTGGTCCCCCGCTCCCCCCAGGTACATACCATGGGGATGCTGGTGACGTTACTGTAGATCAGGCTGGCCTCGTCGGCCGTGTGCTCCGCCTGGCTCCCGTTAGCTGTCTCCCCGGCCTCTGTGCTGGGGGGCGCCGTCTCCCGGCCCCGCCGTCTGCAGACAAATGTATCTGGACTGATGAATGAGACTGGGGGGAGGGGCGTAGAATAAACCTGTGGGGAGGGGTGTAGAATAGCCCCGTGGGGAGGGAGAATGAGGACACAACAGGGATAATGGAATGGGATCACAGAGGGGTGTGGGGGGGCAGTTGGGGGTCAGGGCAGGAGGCTTCAGACTTACTTGATCACACAGAGCACAAGAAGGAAGAATCCAATGGCGACCCCCAGCCCACTGGCCATCCCGATGAACACCGGCTTGTCAGGATCCTCCGAACCTGGAAAAACACAGAACATGGATGGAAGAGAGCCCACGAATCCTGGCTCCCAGCCCCCAACTCACATCCCAGAGCTGGGGATAGAATCTAGAATTCCTGGATCCCAGCCCGAGCCCCCAACTCCCCTCCCTGAGCTGGTTACAGAATCCAGGAGACAAATGTCTCACCTCTGTGCAGGGGGCTGAGTTCAAAGTGCAGGGTGACGTAGCTCCCGTGGGGGTTGCAGCCGAGGCACAAGATCAAGAGCCCCCTGTCCCCACTCCCAGTCCAGGTCAGGGCAGAATCATAGAATCATAGAATACCAGGGTTGGAAGGGACCTTAGGAGGTCATCTAGTCCAACACCCTGCTCAAAGCAGGACCAATCCCCAACGAAATCATCCCAGCCAGGGCTTTGTCAAACCTGACCTTAAAAACCTCTAAGGAAGGAGATTCCACCACCTCCCTAGGGAACCCATTCCAGTGCTTCACCACCCTCCTAGTGAAAAAGTTTTCCCTTATATCCAACCTAAACCTCCCCCACTGCAACTTGAGACCATTACTCCTTGTTCTGTCATCTGGTATCACTGAGAAAAGCCTAGATACATCCTCTTTAGAACCCCCTTTCAGGTAGTTGAAAGCAGCTATCAAATCCCCCCTCATTCTTCTCTTCTGCAGACTAAGCAATCCCAGTTCCCTCAGCCTCTCCTCATAAGTCATGTGCTCCAGACCCCTAATCATTTTTGTTGCCCTCCGCTGGACTCTTTCCAATTTTTCCATATCCTTCTTGTAGTGTGGGGCCCAAAACTGGACACAGTACTCCAATTAGGCATCACCAATGTGGAATAGAGGGGAACGATCACATCCCTCGATCTGCTGGCAATGCCCCTACTTATACAGCCCAAAATGCCGTTAGCCTTCTTGGCAACAAGGGCACACTGTCGACTCATATCTAGCTTCTCCTCCAGTTTAACCACTAGGTCTTTTTCTGCAGAACTGCTGCCTAGCCACTCGGTCCCTAGTCTGTAGCAGTGCATGGGACTCTTCTGTCCTAAGTGCAGGACTCTGCACTTGTCTTTGTTGAAAATCATCAGATTTCTTTTGGCCCAAGCCTCTAATATTTCTACTGTGCTAATAAGCGATGGTCACATAAATACCACCCTATACCGGAAACCTACTGACCGCTACACTTACCTACATGCCTCCAGCTTCCATCCAGGACACACCACACGATCCATTGTCTACAGCCAAGCTCTAAGATATAACCGCATTTGCTCCAATCCCTCAGATATAGACAAGCACCTACAAGATCTCTATCAAGCATTCTTAAAACTACAATACCCACCTGCTGAAGTGAAAAAACAGATTGACAGAGCCAGACGAGTACCCAGAAGTCACCTCCTACAAGACAGGGCCAACAAAGAAAATAACAGAACACCACTAGCTGTCACCTTCAGCCCCCAACTAAAACCTCTCCAGCGCATCATCAGAGATCTACAACCTATCCTGAAAGATGATCCTTTACTCTCACAGATCTTGGGAGACAGACCTGTCCTCGCTTACAGACAACCCCCCAACCTAAAGCAAATACTCACCAGCAACCACACATCACTGAACAAAAACACTGACCCAGGACCCTATCCTTGTAACAAAGCCCGATGCCAACTCTGTCCACATATCTATTCAAGTGACATCATCATAGGGCCTAATCACATCAGCCATACCATCAGGGGCTCGTTCACCTGCACATCTACCAATGTGATATATGCCATCATGTACCAGCAATGCCCCTCTGCCATGTACATTGGCCAAACCGGACAGTCTCTACGCAAAAGAATTAATGGACACAAATCTGACATCAGGAATCATAATACTCAAAAACCAGTGGGAGAACACTTTAACCTGTCTGGCCATTCCATGACAGACCTGCGGGTGGCTATCTTAAAACAGAAAAACTTCAAAAACAGACTCCAACGAGAGACTGCTGAGCTGGAATTGATATGCAAACTAGACACAATCAACTCAGGATTAAATAAAGACTGGGAATAGCTGAGCCATTACAAACATTGAATCTATCTCCCCTTGTAAGTATTTTCACACTTGCTTCTTATCAAACTGTCTGTACTGAGCTATCTTGATTATCACTTCAAAAGTTTTTTTTCTCTTACTTAATTGGCCTCTCAGAGTTGGTAAGACAACTCCCACCTGTTCATGCTCTCTGTATGTGTGTATATATATCTCCTCAATATATGTTTCACTCTATATGCATCCGAAGAAGTGGGTTGTAGCCCACGAAAGCTTATGCTCTAATAAATTTGTTAGTCTCTAAGGTGCCACAAGTACTCCTGTTCTTTTTGTGGATACAGACTAACACGGCTGCTACTCTGAAACCTAATATTTCTAGGTCCTTCGGTATACTATCCCTACCCTCCAGCGTAACTACCACTCCTCCCAGTTTAGTGTCATCTGAAAACTTGCTTAGGGTGCAGTCCACGCGAACCTCCAGATCATTAATGAAGATATTGAACAAAGCTGACCCCAGGACCAACCCTTGGGGCACTCCGCTTGATACCGTCCGCCAACTAGACATGGAGCCATTGATCACAACCCGTTGAGCCCTATGATCTAGCCAGCTTTCTATCCACCTTATAGTCCATTCATCCAGCCCATACTTCTTTAACTTGCTGTCAAGAAAACTGTGGGAGACCATATCAAAAGCTTTATTAAAGTCAAGGAATAACACATCCACTGCTTTCCCCTCATCCACAGAGCCAGTTGTCTCGTCATAGAAGGCAATTAGGTTAGTGAGGCATGACTTGCCCTTGGTGAATCCATGCTGACTGTTCCTGATCACTTTCCTCTCCTCTAAGTGCTTCAGAATTGATTCCTTGAAGACCTGCTCCATGATTTTTCCACGGACTGAGGTGAAGCTGACTTCCCTTTTTTAAAGATGGGCACTACATTCGCCTTTTCCCAGTCATCCGGGACCTCCCCCAATCGCCATGAGTTTTCAAAGATAATGGCCAATGGCTCTGCAATCACATCTGCCAACCCCTTTAGCACCCTCAGATGCAGCACATCCGGCTCCATGGACTTGTGCTCATCCAGCTTTTCTAAATAGCACCTAACCACTTCTTTCTCCACAGAGTGCTGGACACCTCCTCCCCATGCTGTGCTGCCCAGTGCAGCTGTCTGGGAGCTGCCCTTGTTCGTGAAGACAGAGGCAAAAAAAGCATTGAGTACATTAGCTTTTTCCACAATCCTCTGTCACTAGGTTGCCTCCCTCATTCTGTAAGGGGCCTACACTTTCCTTGACTTTCTTCTTGTTGCTAACATACCTGAAGAAACCCTTCTTGTTACTCTTAACATCTCTTGCTAGCTGCAACTCCAAGTGTGATTTGGCCTTCCTGATTTCACTCCTGAATGCCTGAGCAATATGTTTATACTCGATTGGAGAGTGCCCCCCACTGGCCCCCTGTGACACTGCCTGCAGCATGGTGCCCCCCAGCACCATACACTGCACGTGCACACGCAGGGCCTGACTGGCCAATCCATAGGAATTTTTCGCCCAGCACCGATACTCCCCAGCGTCCCCTCGGCTGAGATTCGGCAGCTCCAGGCGCCCGTCCCCTCCCTGGCTGGAGCTCAGGGACTCCTTCCCCTTGGCCCAGCTCAGGTAGGTGTCAGCTCTGCTCCCAGCCTCACAGCTCAGACTCAGGGAGTCGCCTTCCTGGGTCTCCAGAGACACAATGTCACGCTCAGCTCCCAATGGGGCCGGCACTGGAGGAGACGACCAGGCAGGTTAGGCCCCTCAGAGATTCTCTGCCAAGAAACCGAGATTCAGCCACCTCTGGGGTGGGAAATGGGGGCTGTTTGCATGAGGAGCCCTGGTCCAGTGTGGAGACGTAGCCAGCTCTGGGGTCGGAGCATAATCTTGCTGACTTTCCATGGCAGCAGGTCTCTGTCGCAGAGTTCGGTTGTATGTAAGAGAGTCATACTCCTCTCTTACATACAACCAACCCCTAGTTGGTTCCTCCAGCACTTGCACCAAGAAATTGTCCCCTACACTTTCCAAAAACTTCCTGGATTGTCTGTGCACCGCTGTATTGCTCTCCCAGCAGATATCAGGGTGATTAAAGTCTCCCATGAGAACCAGGGCCTGCGATCTAGCAACTTCTGCTAGTTGCCAGAAGAAAGCCTCATCCACCTCATCCCCCTGGTCTGGTGGTCTATAGCAGACTCCAACCATGACATCACCCTTGTTGCTCACACTTCTCAACTTTATCCAGAGACTCTCAGGTTTTTCTGCAGTTTCATACCGGAGCTATGAGCAGTCATACTCCTCTCTTACATACAACGCAACTCCCCCACCTTTTCTGCCCTGCCTGTCCTTCCTGAACAGTTTATATCCATCCATGACAGTACTCCAGTCATGTGAGTTATCCCACCAAGTCTCTGTTATTCCAATCGCATCATAGTTCCCTGATTGTGCCAGGACTTCCAGTTCTCCCTGCTTGTTTCCCAGGCTTCTTGCATTTGTGTATAGGCACTTAAGATAACTCATCGATCGTCCCTCTTTCTCAGCATGAGACAGGAGTCCTCCCCTCTTGCGCTCTCCTGCTTGTGCTTCCTCCCAGGATCCCATTTCCCCACTTACCTCAGGGCTTTGGTATCCTTCCCCCGGTGAACCTAGTTTAAAGCCCTCCTCACTAGGTTAGCCAGCCTGCTGGCGAAGATGCTCTTCCCTCTCTTCGTTAGGTGGAGCCCGTCTCTGCCTAGCACTCCTCCTCCTTGGAACACCATCCCATGGTCGAAGAATCCAAAGCCTTCTCTCCGACACCACCTGCGTAGCCATTCATTGACTTCCACGATTCGACGGTCTCTCCCCGGGCCTTTTCCTTGCACAGGGAGGATGGACGAGAACACCACTTGCGCCTCAAACTCCTTTATCCTTCTTCCCAGAGCCACGTAGTCTGCAGTGATCCGCTCAAGGTCATTCTTGGCAGTATCATTGGTGCCCACGTGGAGAAGCAGGAAGGGGTAGCGATCCGAGGGCTTGATGAGTCTCGGCAGTCTCTCCGTCACATCGTGTATCCTAGCTCCTGGCAAGCAGCAGACCTCTCGGTTTTCCCGGTCGGGGCGGCAGATAGATGACTCAGTCCCCCTGAGGAGGGAGTCCCCGACAACCACCACCTTCCTCCTCCTCTTGGGAGTGGTGGTCGTGGAACCCCCATCCCTAGGACAGTGCATCTTTTGCCTTCCAATCGGTGGAGTCTCCTTCTGCTCCCTTCCCTCAGATGGGCCATCTAGTCCACTCTCCGCATTAGTACCTGTGGAGAGAACATGGAAACGAACATGGAAACCTGTATCTCCATTGCTGGTGCATGGATGCTCCTCTTTCTCCTTCTGGAGGTCACATGCTGCCAAACCTCTTCAAAATCCTTCTGTCCCTGCTGTGGAAAAAGCTAATGTACTCAATGCTTTTTTTGCCTCTGTCTTCACGAACAAGGTCAGCTCCCAGACTACTGCACTGGGCAGCACAATATGGGGAGAAGGTGACCAGCCCTCTGTGGAGAAAGAAGTGGTTCGGGACTATTTAGAAAAACTGGACGTGCACAAGTCCATGGGGCCGGATGCGCTGCATCCGAGGGTGCTAAAGGAGTTGGCGGATGAGATTGCAGAGCCATTAGCCATTATTTTTGAAAACTCATGGCGATCGGGGGAGGTCCCGGATGACTGGAAAAAGGCTAATGTAGTGCCCATCTTTAAAAAAGGGAAGAAGGAGGATCCGGGGAACTACAGGCCAGTCAGCCTCACCTCAGTCCCTGGAAAAATCATGGAACAGGTCCTCAAGGAATCAATTATGAAACACTTAGAGGAGAGGAAAGTGATCAGGAACAGTCAGCATGGATTCACCAAGGGGAAGTCGTGCCTGACTAACCTAATTGCCTTCTATGAGGAGATAACTGGCTCTGTGGATGAGGGGAAAGCAGTGGATGTGTTATTCCTTGACTTTAGCAAAGCTTTTGATACGGTCTCCCACAGTATTCTTGCCACCAAGTTAAAGAAGTATGGGCTGGATGAATGGACTGTAAGGTGGATAGAAAGCTGGCTAGATCGTCGGGCTCAACGGGTAGTGATCAATGGCTCCATGTCTAGTTGGCAGCCGGTTTCAAGCGGAGTGCCCCAAGGGTCGGTCCTGGGGCCGGTTTTGTTTAATATCTTTATTAATGATCTGGAGGATGGTGTGGACTGCACTCTCAGCAAGTTTGCAGATGACACTAAACTAGGAGGCGTGGTAGATACACTAGAGGGTAGGGATCGGATACAGAGGGACCTAGACAAATTAGAGGATTG
The DNA here is from genome assembly GCA_023634205.1 of Actinemys pallida. NCBI lineage: Eukaryota > Metazoa > Chordata > Testudines > Emydidae > Actinemys > Actinemys pallida. Next base: position 4,776,234 of record JALMGD010000030.1, read on the forward strand.
GGCCAAAAAAAACCTGATGAGGTTCAACAAGGATAAGTGCAGAGTCCTGCACTTAGGACGGAAGAATCCCATGCACTGCTACAAACTAGGGACCGAATGGCTAGGTAGCAGTTTTGCAGAAAAGGATCTAGGGGTCACAGTGGACGAGAAGCTGGATATGAGTCAACAGTGTGCTCTTGTTGCCAAGAAGGCTAACGGCATTTTGGGCTGTATAAGTAGGGGCATTGCCAGGAGATCGAGGAATGTGATCGTTCCCCTTTATTCGACATTGGTGAGGCCTCATCTGGAATACTGTGTCCAGTTTTGGGCCCCACACTACAAGAAGGATGTGGAAAAATAGGAAAGAGTCCAGCGGAGGGCAACAAAAATGATTAGGGGTCTGGAGCACATGACTTATGAGGAGAGGCTGAGGGAACTGGGATTGTTTAAATAACAGGAGTACTTGTGGCACCTTAGAGACTAACAAATTTATTAGAGCATAAGCTTTCGTGGGCTACAACCCACTTCTTCGGATGCATATAGAGTGCATCCGAAGAAGTGGGTTGTAGCCCACGAAAGCTTATGCTCTAATAAATTTGTTAGTCTCTAAGGTGCCACAAGTCCTCCTGTTATTTTTGCGGATACAGACTAACACGGCTGCTACTCTGAAACCTGGGATTGTTTAGTCTGCAGAAGAGAAGAATGAGGGGGGATTTGATAGCAGCCTTCAACTACCTGAAGGGGGGTTCCAAAGAGGATGGCGCTCGGCTGTTCTCAGTGGTGGCAGATGACAGAACAAGGAGCAGTGGTCTCAAGTTGCAGTGGGGGAGGTCTAGGTTGGATATTAGGAAACACTATTTCACTAGGAGGGTGGTGAAGCACTGGAATGCGTTACCTAGGGAGGTGGTGGAGTCTCCTTCCTTGGAGGTTTTTAAGGCCCGGCTTGACAAAGCCCTGGCTGGGATGATTTAGTTGGGAATTGGTCCTGCTTTGAGCAGGGGGTTGGACTAGATGACCTCTTGAGGTCCCTTCCAACCCTGATATTCTATGATTCTATGATTCTATGATTCGGTCCCTGGCCCATCTCCTCCCCACTGCCTAGCGCCCCCTTAATGACACCCCTGGGTCTGGAGACAGAAATAACTGGGTCAGCTTCCCCCACCACCCTCCCTACAGTCCTGTGGCTTCCTCCGGCTTCCCGGCTCAGCCTGGCGCCTGGCCCTGAGCGCTGACAGAGCGTGACTAGGAGGCGCTCGCTGATTCCTGGGGCTTGCAGCACGGCCTCTCACTGGAGTGCCCCCCATGGGCTGGAGACAGAGGGAATCAGGCCCGATACTCCCACCATCCTCCCTACAGCCCTGAGGCTTCCTTGGGCTTCCTTGAGCTCTCCCCTCCGGGCATAGACTAGTCTGGCCATGGGCGACATATGAACTGCCAGCTCAGAGAGGCTAGCTCCTGGCCCCACCCCTTCTGTCAGAGGCCACATCCCCACTGGAGTCCGGAGCTCCCCCTCCGTGGCCTCTGGCCCCCCCGAGCCAGCCCTGGGCCACCAGAGCACCCCAGCCCGACAACACTGGCCCCCTCTAACCCTAGCCCCAGCCCCAGCGCTGCCAAGGGGGAACAGCGTGGGCAGTGAGCAGGAGAGGACCTGCTCCCCCGCCCCAAATCTGAACTAGTGCCCCCACCCCGGGTGAGCCAGGAGTGGCCAGAGGGGTCCAGGATGCCGTGGGCTCTGGCAAGATGCAGCCCACGTGTGACAACGCAAAGCCTTGAGCCACATGCCGAGCATCAGGCATCACAAGCCCCAGTAGCAGCGCAGGAGGGTTGCAATACCCCATGTGCCAGGCTCCCCTGACTTCTGCGCTGCTCCTGGCGGTGGCGTTGCCTTCAGAGCTGGGTGCCTGGCCAGCACCCACCAGTATCAGGCCACCCTGCCAGGGCTTAATTTAAGCCACAGCTGAGCTCTGGCATCTCTTTCAATACAAATTAAACACCATGGGAGGCAACTGGGCCCATTGGCCTCACCCGGGTGGCAGTCCCCCCAGCTGAGCTCTCATTCTCTGTTTCCTCAGTCCCTTGAGTTTCTAATCCCTTGTCGACTCTTCGGTGGCTGAGGAACAGCCGGATCTACACGCCAAACTCGGGCACCGTGGATTCCCTGACCCCCGGCCTATCCTTCCTTCTGCTTCTGAGAGAGAGAGAGAGAGAGAGAGAGAGAGAGAGAGAGAGAGAGAGAGAGAGAGAGAGAGAGATTCTGGGGTATGTAAGTGGCTGGCAGTCGGGATAGATAGATAGACGGATGGATGATGGGTGGTTGTATGGGGATGAATAGATGCATAGACAGGTGGGTAGGTACATAGTTGGGTGGGTGGGTGGATAGAAGATAGGTAGGTGGGTAGATTGGTGGGTAGGTATATGGGTAGGTGGGTAGATGGGTGCATAGGAACGTTGTGGGTGGGTCGGTAGCTGAGTTACCATCTGTAATAGAGCAGGGTGAGGTAATAGGCCAGGAAGAATCCAGTCGCCATGAAGACGAGTTTGAAGCTGATTTCGATAAATGCCCGAGTGAGGCCACCTGATGGAGGTAAAAGAAGTCAAGAGTCTGGGATAGATCCCTGAAAACTCTGCCCCGAGGCAACCATCCCCCCATCCCCACTCCTCTTCCAGCTCAGGGTGCTGATGGCCTCATGCCCCTGGGCCCAGGAGCTGACCTGCAGGGCCCCCCATGAGCCCTTCACAGCCAGGGGCTCCCCGTCCACTTGCCACTGGAGCCAGGGCAGGGGGTGGGAGCACAGGGAGCAGCTGCAGCTGACACTGGGCCCCTGGCGCTGTCAGGACGAGTTCAGCCCGTTCCCCGGCCGGGGGCTGTCTGGGGAGCGCAGGAGACACAGCAACAAATTAATAGTCAGAGAGAGAAACCCTGGGGCAGGGAGTTTCCCGGGTTAACCCCACTCACACCCATGACAGGGAGTTCCGTGGGTTAACCTCACTAACACTCAATGAGCAGCTGGAACGTCCCCTGGGCAGAGCTCTCCTCTCTCTGAGCCCAGCACACGTACATTTGCCCATCCTGGGCCATCGCTTGGGCAGCTCCAGGCACAGCTGATTCTCCCCCGGAGGGAGGGCACTCTCGAAGGCTCAGCCCCCCCTCATCCAGCTCGTGACGGAGAAGAGGAACCGCAGGGAATCACCCTCCCGGGCCGTGAGCTGTGAGCCTCTCCCCAATCTCCCCATCACAGAGCCCCCCACTGACTCTCCACCCCACTCCCAGCAGCACAGCACGCCCCACTGATGACCTGCCCTGCTCCGTTCGGCACAGCGCCCCCTAGCGCCTTAACTGCACGTGCACACGCAGGGCCCGGCTGGCCGACCCATAGGAATTCTTTGCCCAGCACCGATACTCCCCAGCATCCCCTCTGCTGAGATTCGGCAGCTCCAGGAGCCTGGCCCCTCCCTGGCCCTCGGCCAGTGTGGAGATGTAGCCAGCTCTGGGGTCGGAGCACAACCTTGGTGACTTTCCATGGCAGCAGGTCTCTGTTGCAGAGATCGGTCCCTGACCCATCTTATCCCCACTGCCCAGCGCCCCCTTAATGCCACCCCAGGGACTGGAGACTGAGGGAACCGGGCCTACTCCCCCCCACCCTCTCTACAGTCCTATGGCATCCCTCAGGCTCTCCCCTCTGGGCACGGCCCAGCCCGGCCCGGCTGAGCCTGGTGCCTGGCCCTGAGCGTGGGCAGAGTGTGACTAGGAGGCACTCGCTGATTCCCGGGGCTCAAAGCGCGGCCTCTCACCGGGGCGTCCATTCCTGGTCAGGTTCCCGGTGATGTTGGGGTGCCCGGTCGGGTCTGTAACACAAACCAGACAGGGTGGATTAGGGGGGCTGGACAGCACCGGTGGCTATACAGGCACCCCTCACGCAGTGTGGGGACGTAGCCAGCTCTTAGGTGGGTGCACAATCTCGGTACCTTTCCATGGCAGCAGGTCTCTGTCGCACAGATCGGTCCCTAACCCATCTCCTCCCCACTGCCCAGCACCCCCTACTGCCGCCCCGCGGGCTGGAGACAGAGGGAACCGGGCCGAACCTCCCACCATCCTCCCTACAGCCCTGAGGCTTCCTTGGGCTCTCCCCTCCGGGCATAGACTAGTCTGGCCATGGGCGACAGATGAACTGCTAGCTCAGAGAGGCTAGCCCCTGGCCCCACCCCTTCTGCCAGAGGCCACACCCCCACTGGAGTCCGGAGCCCCCCCCACTGTGGCCTCTGGCCCCCCCGAGCCAGACCTCGGCCACCAGAGCACCCCGGGCCCAGAGCACTGGGCGGGAGGAAGGCGTGGCACTAGCCTCCTGCAGTCCTGGGTCGCAGGCTGGCCCCCTCTAACCCTAGCCCCAGCCCCAGCGCTGCCAAGGGGGAACAGCATGGGCAGTAGGCAGGAGAGGACCGGGGGCAGAGCATGGGTGGGGCCACGTAGGGCTGTTTGGGGCAGCTCAGCCTCCCCTGGCCTGTGATATCCACCACCCATGAGCCTGGCCCGGCAGAGCCTGGTGCCTGGCCCTGAGCGCGGGCACAGCGTGACTAGGAGGCGCTCGCTGATTCCCGGGGCTCGCAGCGGGGCCTCTCACCGGGGCGTCCGTTCCTGGTCAGGTTCCCAGTTATGTTGGGGGGCCCAGTCGGGTCTGTAACACAAACCAGACAGGGGGCATGAGGGGGACTGGACAGCACCGGGGGGGGGGGTGTCGCTAGTGATCACTGAGCCTAGACATGGCCCCTCGCTGTGAGCTCAGCTGGGGGACGGGAAAGTTCCTGAAGTGACACAAGACACGTGGGCGTGGAAGGGAAGCGACAGACCCAACTGGGCCTGACCCAATAGACGCCCGACAGAACCCAGAGGCCGGGTTAGGGCTGCGCTGGGGAACCAGAACCGTGGGAAATGGAAACCCGAGGGACCAAAACTGGTTGGTCAAAATTGGGCCTAATTGACAGAGTCACTAACGAGGGGCCGGGCTGCTTCAGCCTGGGTACTTGAGCGAGCGTCACCAGCGCCACGGTCTGCCGGGCACCTGGGCATTCAGCGTCCTGCTCCCCAAACGTGTCCTCCCCAGGGCGGGCCAGAGCCAGCGGTCTACGTAACCCCATTCCCACCCCCACCCCCAACCCAGCCACCACCAGGAACATCAGACATGTCCCTCATGGGTCCTTTCCCTTCCCCCATCTGTTCGTCTCTCTGCAGCCCTCTCCTTTCACCCTCTGGCTTAGCGGGTCAGGACTGGATGTTTTGCTGCCCGGCTGCGCCCAGAGGGGCATCTGAAATAAACATCCAGAAGAGCAAGATGCTGGTACCGGCTGGCCAGGCCTGGAACGGTCCATCCACGCTGCCATCAAAGCCCCACAGCGCCGAGCCTCAGAGCCTGGGTCCGTTGGGTCGGGCTCGGGGGCTCGGGCTGCGGGTCTTTGATTGCAGTGCGGACGTTTCCTCCAAGGTCTGTGTAGACGTTCGGGGTCGGGCTGGGGCCTGGGCTCAGACACGGGCTGGGGACTGGGGGGCTGGTTCCTTCTAAATCTCCCTCCGGCTGAAGGGAACAAGGGCCGTCCTTACACTGATGCCTGATTTGATCCTTCACCTTGCAAAGGCGGCCGCTGATTTCCCCTCTGGCCTGGATCTGCAGCACGAGGGTCACAGGCCATTTAATGGGGGTTTGCCCTGGGGCAGGGCAGGACGAGGTCTCTGGGCACCGAGTCCGGAGCATGTTTAGTGCCGGATGGTGACTCGGTCCCATTAATGCTCTGTCCCATATAAAGCATCCACTGATCCCGGCAGAAAGGGGAGGGGGTGGAGGAGACGCGGTGGGACAGTCTGGTGGGATCTCAGGGAGAACTGGGGTGGCTGTTGTGAGGGGAAATCCCAACAAGGGGAGATTGCAATGGCGGGTGTGGATCACAGCACAGGTGGATTTTGGAGGCAGGGCAGGTCGGGGGTAGAGAGGGAAGCCATAACCAATGGGGACAAGAAGGGGTGAAGATCCCAAGGGAGAAGGGCTCCAAGGTGTGGAGGGAAGGCGCCTGGAGTAGAATTGGCTGAGGGTGCATGGTGCGGGGTGGGTATCCCAGCACAGGGCTGAGTTCGGGGAGGGGCTGGAGAGCAGGGCTGGGGCGCCCAGGGGTGGGGATCCCAGCATAGGGAGTTTGGGGCCGGCGTGGAGGGGCTGGGAGGGTCACTCACAGCCTACGTGGAGCCGGATGGTTCTGTTGGTGGAAGGTCCCTGTGCTGAGCTGTAGGTGACATTGCAGACGAGCTCTTTGCCATTGTCTCCCAGGCTGGGCGTGAAGCTAAGTTCGGAGCTGTGGGCCCAGGTGCCGTTCGCCAGCTGGGCTGAGACATTTCGAGCTGTGTCATTGAATGGCCCCGTCCAGGTGACTTGGGGAGGGGATCCGGAGCAGCACCCAGGGGCCGTGCAGGTCATAATCACCGGCTCCCCAGCCAGCAACGTCCCTGGCAGCCCCCGCGCCGGCAAGATCTGGATCTCTGGCTCCTCCGTCAACTCTGAGACATGGGGAGAGGGGAGAGAATCACTTCGGGACATGGGGCATTTCCCTTTAGTGGCACCGGGTCCGATCCGTCCCCAGGACGGGGACTGGCTGGCTCAGGGGGGCTGATGAGCGGTGTCATAAATATAGAGGGAAGAGTAACAACTTTCTGTATGTAGTAGCATCAAATACCTCTTTGGCAGCTGTACTAAATCGCCTTCCCTGTAAGGAATTAATCCGCTCAAATAACCTAGTTGGCACCTTACCAGAAGTACCAATGAGGAAAGAAGATACTTTCATATCTGTGGGGGTGCGGGGAGGATTTGTTTGTTGCTCTCTCTTTGTTGTTCCCTCTCTGGACAGAGGGAGAGACCAAGCAGGTACAATATCTCCTGCAAATATACCTGGAAGAATAGATCTAAAACCACAGAAATTGTAAGTAGGCAGGGAAAGGCGTTAGGTTATCTTTTGTTTTAGCTTGTGAATTTTCCTATGCTACAGATGTAGTTTGATTCCTGTTTTTGTAACTGTGAAGCTGAGCAAGAGGGGAATCCTCTGTGTTTTAAAAAGAGTCTGGTCTGTGCTCACATTGCTCACCAATTGGTTGCTATATTAATCTCAAGCCTCCACAGGAAAGGGGGTGAAGGAGCTTGGAGGGATATTTTGGGGGGATAGGGATTCCAAGTTACCCTGCCCTGAATTTTTCTATAAATCACTTGGTGGTGACAGCAATACCGTCCAAGGAGAAGGGAAGGAATTTGTGTCTTGGGGAAGTTTTTAACCAAAGCTGGTAGAATATTAGCTTAAGGGGTCTTTCCTGCTGGTCCCCACATCTGTACCCCAGAGTTCAGAGTGGGGGGGAACCCTCACAAGCGGTGACTGCGGCTGCTCTTACCTGGCACGGAGATAGTGAATGCAGGGGCAGTGCCATCGGAATTGGAGCGGTAAGTGTGTTCAAACATGCCTTTCTCGACTTTAAGGAAATATCTCCCTGCATCCGTCCGTTGGGCATCACTGATTTGCAGGGAGCAATCGCCGTGCGCTGGATCCCCCATCAGCCGGAACCGATCCAGGGTCTCCAGCGAAACCCCCGCGCTGGAGAGACTGCTGGCCACAGGATGATCCTGGCCCCCAGTAGCAGGCTCCTTGTACCATTTTCCGTATAGCTGGGCTGAGGGATTGTCGGTGTCAGACGAGGCTGGGTACGTGAAGTTGCAGGGGATGAGAACGCAGAGACCCTCCTGCACAGACACCGACTTTGGCACCGCCAGGGTAAATCCAGGTGGCTGGGACAGGGACCCTGCAGGGGACGGGGAGGGATTGAAGTGGGACCCATAGAGAGCAGAGACCAACCCTGAGCTGCACCCCCCAGCACTGCCGGTTCCCCTCACTCCCGACCTGCAGCCCCCTACGAGCCCAGCCCTGAGATCAACCCCCCCTCGAGGTCTATCAGCGTCCCTCACTCACGACTGACAGCCCCATGTGAGCCCAGCCCTGGGTCCTTGACCAATTCTCACTCCATTTAATTTCCATCCCTCCTTCCATCGAGCTCACTGCCCGCTCCCTGTCACTCAGCGCCCCCTAGCACCACACTGGGGCACTGGGCTCACCTCCCCCTCTGGCCAGTCTCCCTTTCAAGTTCTGGGACAGACCTGGCCCCGCTGAATTCAGTTTCTGCCCTTCCCCCTGCACTGGGGCTCCAGCGGCTGCTTACTTACCCCTCCAGAGCAGGGCGAGGATCAGGACCCTCAGCGTGGCAGGACCCCCTGCTCTCCACGGGGGGCCCTGAGGCGGGAGCTCCCTTTCCCTGGCGTCATGCTGTGGCAGCGGGACTCTGCCCATGGCTGGGGCGTCTGGCTGGGACAGACCTAGAGACAGATGGGGGGTGAGAAGTGTGAGAGTAGAGGCCGTCTGGGGATGCAGATCCGCCTGGGGGACCGTCAGTACTGCTGGGCTCTGAAGGGGGCTGATCTGGGGCTGCTGGCAGCGCAGTGACCTCCCCCCCGCCCCACAGAAAACCCCAAATCACCAGATTTTCCTGAGAGATCGTGGGCTAAAAAAATCCTTAAATTGGTGAAAAAAAGTGAGATTTTCTCTAAGAATCATGAGAGCGGCCAGAAAATCCTGAGCTGGTGATAGAAGATGGTGGGAAGGCAGCTCTGCTCTGTATCTGCTTTGCTTCAGTCTTCCCACAAAAAAACCAACATGTGAGCAAGCGACCAGTGAAGTTACCACGGACAACAAAGGGGAAAGGCTGCAAATCAGAATAAGTAAAGAACACGTCAGAGATGTTCCGACCAATCTGAATGAATTCAGATCAGTGGGGTGGGAAGCTGTTCAACCCAGGTGCTGAAGGAATTAGAAGAAGAAATCTTGGAGCCACTGGCAATAATATTTGCAAACTCCTGGATGCCAGGAGAGGTCTCAGAAGATGGGAGAAGGGCTAACAGAGTGGCCATCTTTAAAAGGGGAAAAAGGAGGAGCCGGGTAACTATAGACCAGTCAGCCTGACCTCAACAGATGGAAAGCTACTGGAGCAATGTATAAAACCTCCAATTTTGTAAAGGGAAATCATGGCTCGCCGAACTACTAGAATTTTTTGAGGGAGTCAACAGCATGTGAACAAGGTTCCTCTCAAAAGGCTTTTAAGCAAGGTAAGGTGTCATGGGATAAGTAGGCAGGTCCTCTCCTGGATCAGTAATTGGTTAAAAGGGTAGTAATAAATGGCTAATTTTCAGAGTGGAGAGAGGTAAATAGTGGTGCCCACCAGCGTTCTGTACTGGGGCGAGTGCTGTTCAACATGTTCATAAATGATCTAGAAAAAGGGGTAAACAGTGAGGTGGAAAAATTTGCAGATGATACAAAACTACTCAAGAGAGTTAAGTTCAAAGCTGACTGCGACGAGCTACAAAGGGATCTCACAAAACTGGGTCACTGTATAACAAAATGGCAGATGAAATTCATTGTTAATAAATGCAAAGTTATTCACGTTGGGAAACATAATCCCAACAATACATATAAAGTGATGGGTTATAAATTAGCTGATACTGCTCAAGGAAGAGATCTGAGAGTCACTATGGTCTCTGACCCTGCAGCCCGGGTTCCCCAGGGTTTGAGACTCGGAGCCTGGGGAAGCGGTGTGCACAGGAATGTGAAAGTAGAAGTGGGTGCAGACAGAAGGGGGTTGGGGGGAGATGCTCTCTCAGGAACCCCAGCACCAGCATCCTGCCGACTTCCCCTCCTTCTGGCTGGGGCTGCCTGTGGCTTCCCTGCAACAGGGGCAGGCTGCATATTGCTTATGGGGCTGGAAATAGATCCCAGCATTCCTGGCTCTGAGCCCCTCTACACCTCACTCTGCTCCCAGAGCTGGGATAGAGCCCAGGAGTCCTGACTCCCATCCTCCAACCTCCACTCTAACCCACTAGACCCTGCTCCCCTCCCAGAGCCAGGGACAGAACCCAGGAGTCCTGGCTTCGAGACCCTCTATATCTCACTCTCCTCCCAGAGCCGTGGATGGAACCCAGGAGTCCTGGCTCCCAGCCGCCTGTCCCAGCTCTATCCGTTCATTACTTCTTTTAATATTTGAACACCAGCAGCTCACACCTCTTATCCTATTGTACATGCTGCAGACGCTAATCACTCACCCCGAGCTGAGATGCAGCCACCTCAAGGCGGGGCAGCTGGGGAACAGCCACAAAGCGACACTGTCCAGAAGTTGCTCACCCGAAGCTGAGATGCGTCCGCCTCTGGGGTGGGGTGTCTTGGAACAGCGCACTGGAACAGCAGGTGCCCGGTTAGGACAGCTAGTGAATCCTGACTCCAATTTGAAGAGCCGGGTGCGTGTGAAGATCTGCCTGGGACGGAGCGGGCGCGAGTGTCAGCGCGTGGGCTGTGGCGAGATGTGAGATTTCATGACAGGAAGGGGAAGTCAGCGTGTGATCCTGGCCCTGGAATGTGTTGCAGAAGCCGGTTCCAGTTGCTGGAGATCTCGGTGCCATCGACGCAAGTGGGAGATTGTCACAGACAGAGGCCTGCTCCCAGGGACAGCCGGCTTCCGGCCCCACCGCAGGGGGACTGGCTGGGGGTGGAGGTAATGGGGCACGGGCCTTTCCCCTGTAGGGGGCCCTGGCTCCAATCTGCTCCAGGGTGCGGCACTGGTTGGCTCTGGGGAGTGGGAGTGGGACCAGGGGTTCTTCCCCTCTAGAGTCTCTTTTATTCTCTGTCTCTCGGTTCCTCAAACGTCTCCCAGGTCCCGGGTCACTGAGTCTGGGGAATCCCTTTTCATGGGACCCGGGTTATCGGCTGGATCAGGAAAAGCAGCTGGATTCCACGGCCCACCATAGACACCATCCTTCGATTTAAGAGCTGAGACGCAGCTGAATCTGTCCTGGTTCCTGGGGGCTGTTTACACAGGGACCTCTCCCCAGTGCTGAGATTTGGCTGCCTCTGGGGTGAGGCGCCGGGACTGTTTATACAAGGACTTCTTGACTGGTGTTGAGATACACAAGGGTTTGGGAGAAACCTAGGACTAAAAGAAACACAGCGCCCCCTAGGGGCATTGGCACCAGCCCCGATAGCCGGGCCCTCCCGAGTCTCCCACTCCAGCCAGACCCTGGCCCGCTCTGCCCCAGGGCAGTGGCACGTCAGCTCTGCCCCCTGTGTGTGGGCACCGGCGGCTGTGCTGGGACGCTGGTTGCTGAGCGGATCTTCCACAACAGGAAGTTTCCAGTTGGTGAGTTTGCTCCATCTCCGGCCGGTCGGCCCCTGTTCAGGGCTGGGCGAGAGCCACGGAGAGCAGGGGAGAGGGTCCCATTGAACAGGGGGTGCGGCCGCTTGGACATATAGATTCATAGATTCATAGATTCTAGGACTGGAAGGGACCTCGAGAGGTCATCGAGTCCAGTCCCCTGCCCGCATGGCAGGACCAGTTACTGTCTAGACCATCCCTGATAGACACTTATCTAACCTACTCTTAAATATCTCCAGAGATGGAGATTCCACAACCTCCCTAGGCAATTTATTCCAGTGTTTAACCACCCTGACAGTTAGGAACTTTTTCCTAATGTCCAACCTAGACCTCCCTAGCTGCAGTTTAAACCCATTGCTTCTTGTTCTATCCTTATAGGCTAAGGTGAACAAGTTTTCTCCCTCCTCCTTATGACACCCTTTTAAATACCTAAGAACTGCTATCATGTCCCCTCTCAGTCTTCTCTTTTCCAAACTAAACAAACCCAATTCTTTCAGCCTTCCTTCATAGGTCATGTTCTCAAGACCTTTAATCATTCTTGTTGCTCTTCTCTGGACCCTTTCCAATTTCTCCACATCTTTTTTGAAATGCGGTGCCCAAAACTGGACACAATACTCCAGCTGAGGCCTAACCAGAGCAGAGTAGAGCGGAAGAATGACTTCTCGTGTCTTGCTCACAACACACCTGTTAATACATCCCAGAATCATGTTTGCTTTTTTTGCAACAGCATCACACTGTTGACTCATATTTAGCTTGTGGTCCACTATAACCCCTAGATCCCTTTCTGCCGTACTCCTTCCTAGACAGTCTCTTCCCATTCTGTATGTGTGAAACTGATTTTTTCTTCCTAAGTGGAGCACTTTGCATTTGTCTTTGTTAAACTTCATCCTGTTTAACTCAGATCATTTCTCCAATTTGTCCAGATCATTTTGAATTATGACCCTGTCCTCCAAAGCAGTTGCAATCCCTCCCATTTTGGTATCATCCGCAAACTTAATAAGCATACTTTCTATGCCATTATCTAAGTCGTTGATGAAGATATTGAGCAGAGCCGGTACCAAAACAGACCCCTGCGGTACCCCACTCGTTATGCCTTTCCAGCAGGATTGGGAACCATTAATAACAACTCTCTGAGTACGGTTATCCAGCCAGTTATGCACCCACCTTATAGTAGCCCCATCTAAATTGTATTTGCCTAGTTTATCGATAAGACTATCATGCGAGACCATATCAAATGCCTTACTAAAGTCCAGGTATACCACATCCACAGCTTCACCCTTATCCACAAGACTCGTTATCCTATTGAAGAAAGCTATCAGATTGGTTTGACATGATTTGTTCTTTACAAATCCATGCTGGCTGTTCCCTATCACCTTACCACCTTCCAAGTGTTTGCAGATAATTTCCTTAATTACTTGCTCCATTATCTTCCCTGGCACAGAAGTTAAACTAACTGGTCTGTAGTTTCCTGGGTTGTTTTTATTTCCCTTTTTATAGATGGGCACTATATTTGCCCTTTTCCAGTCTTCTGGAATCTCTCCCGTCTCCCATGATTTTCCAAAGATAATAGCTAGAGGCTCAGATACCTCCTCTATTAGCTCCTTGAGTATTCTAGGATGCATTTCATCAGGCCCTGGTGACTTGCAGGCATCTAACTTTTCTAAGTGATTTTTAACTTGTTCTTTTTTTATTTTATCTGCTAAACCTACCCCCTTCCCATTAGCATTCACTATGTTAGGCATTCCTTCAGACTTCTCGGTGAAGACCGAAACAAAGAAGTCATTAAGCATCTCTGCCATTTCCAAGTTTCCTGTTACTGTTTCTCCCTCTTCACTGAGCAGTGGGCCTACCCTGTCTTTGGTCTTCCTCTTGCTTCTAATGTATTGATAAAAAGTCTTCTTGTTTCCCTTTATTCCTGTAGCTAGTTTGAGCTCATTTTGTGCCTTTGCCTTTCTAATCTTGCCCCTGCATTCCTGTGTTGTTTGCCTATATTCATCCTTTGTAATCTGTCCTAGTTTCCATTTTTTATATGACTCCTTTTTATTTTTTAGTTCATGCAAGATCTCGTGGTTAAGCCAAGGTGCTCTTTTGCCACATTTTCTATCTTTCCTAACCAGCGGGATAGCTTGCTTTTGGGCCCTTAATAGTGTCCCTTTGAAAAACTGCCAACTCTCCTCAGTTGTTTTTCCCCTCAGTCTTGATTCCCATGGGACCTTACCTATCAGCTCTCTGAGCTTACCAAAATCTGCCTTCCTGAAATCCATTGTCTCTATTTTGCTGTTCTCCCTTCTACCCTTCCTTAGAATTGCAAACTCTATGATTTCATGATCACTTTCACCCAAGCTGCCTTCTACTTTCAAATTCTCAACGAGTTCCTCCCTATTTGTTAAAATCAAGTCTAGAACAGCTTCCCCCTAGTAGCTTTTTCAACCTTCTGAAATAAAAAGTTGTCTCCAATGCAGTCCAAGAATTTGTTGGATAGTCTGTGCCCCGCTGTGTTATTTTCCCAACATATATCCGGATAGTTGAAGTCCCCCATCACCACCAAATCTTGGGCTTTGGATGATTTTGTTAGTTGCTTAAAAAAAGCCTCATCCACCTCTTCCACCTGGTTAGGTGGCCTGTAGTAGACTCCTAGCATGACATCACCCTTGTTTTTTACCCCTTTTAGCCTAACCCAGAGACACTCAACACTTCCATCTCCTATGTCCATCTCTACCTCAGTCCAAGTGTGTACATTTTTAATATATAAGGCAACACCTCCTCCCTTTTTCCCCTGTCTATCCTTCCTGAGCAAGCTGTATCCATCCACACCAACATTCCAATCATGTGTATTGTCCCACCAAGTTTCAGTGATGCCAACAATGTCATAGTTGTATTTATTTATTAGCACTTCCAGTTCTTCCTGCTTATTACCCATACTTCTCGCATTTGTATATAGGCATCTAAGATACTGGTTTGATCTTTCCTCCCAGTTTTGTCATGACCCTCCTTTCTCTCTGCCAATATAGCCCACACTCCCTCTCATTTCCCACCCATCTCCCAGGTCTCCATGTTCCCCACTTACCTGTGGGCTTTGCTCACCTGTCCCCGTCGAACCTAGTTTAAAGCCCTCCTCACTAGGATATGTCCCAAGCCAATGGTGGAAGGGGCGAGCCCGGGGCAGATTCCTGCTGGGACTGTGGCTGCCGGGTCTAGTGGGTTAGAACTCGCTGCGCTGGCTCCATGCGGATCAGGGCAGACCCCTGGTCCTTCGGGGGAGATCCGGGGCAGGAACCCCACTGTCCGTGCTGGCCCCTAGCTCTGTGTGGTAGATTCTGCCTCTGGTTAATCCCCATTTGGTTTCAAACACTTTTAAATTAGCTGCCCGGATGTTTTCCCTCGGCTGCTGTTAAACAGATGCCCCATCTGGAGGTGGCTGCATGTTAGCACCAGCCGGGAACAGATCCTTATATAAACAGCCCCCGCACCCCGCCCCAGAGGTCACTGCATCTCAGCACTTGCCAAGGGGTCCCTGTATAAACAGCCCCCACACCCTACCCCAGAGGTGGCTGCATCTCAGTGCTGAGCAAGGGATATTTGTGCATTGTATTGAGCTCAGTATATGACCTGTGTGTATTTCTTCGGTCTTGTGAATTACCAGGTTGAGATGTAGGAAAAAACATGATTCACTGGGAAACCTTGGAACCGCCAGGTCAAGATCGAAATCTTACATTTCTGGAGATCATGGTGACTGGGGTCCATCTCTTACAGATATGGTAGGGGAAGGGTTAATTACCAGTCATTTTCTATCTATCTGTCTTAATAATTCAAATGTCTGTTTTCTTCTGTGTCCTGAAATTATTTTAAAACATGGGGAGGAATTGAAAAATGTGGATATTTTTTGTGATCATTAGTTTTAAATGGCCAATTCTCTGTGAAATCTTTCTAAAATCCAAAAAAATTCTGTGATTAATTTTTATGAAACTTTTATTTTAAAAACAGCCTGTGACGAAGTGGGGGATTTTGTTAGTGATTTGCATGAATACTGCCTGTGCCTCAGATTCCCTGTGTGCTGCGTGTGTAATGAGGTGGTGGGATAGGAGGGTTGTGGTTGCAGAGGGCCAGGAGTGACCAAGCCTAACCGCCCGGACCCTGGACATCAGCCTGGACACTGTAGAACTTAGCAACCGGTGAGCCGGAGGCCCAGCCCATCTTGGGAGCCAGTTGGTTCTGACCCGTGGGAGGACAAAGGCCAGAGGAGAGATGGCCCAGAAGGCAGTCGGTTCTGGCCAGTCGGGGAACAAAGGACGGAAGAGAGGGGACTCAGGTGACCTGTTTGCCCAGGAACAAAGACAAAGGGTGGAAGCGGGGCTGGTGGGGGAGCTCGGCTGGAAGGAGGTCGCTTCTGGACTTGGGACAAAGAGGGGCCTGAGCTACCTGGACAGGGTCAGACCCAGCTGGACGGTGGTGAGACTGGCCAGGTCCGAGGGCCCTGAGAACTGCCTGTGCTGGGTTCAGACGTTCAATAAACCTCCTGTGTTGTGCTGGCTGAGCCCCCAGGGTGTGTTTTAAAAAGTGTCATGGCATAGCAAAGGTATTGATTTCTTTTGGCATGTGCTAATTACAATCCTGCATCTCCAGTGGAGTGTATCTTGATTCCTGATCACAATTGCTCTTCCTAATTTGAAAAACATATGGAAATAAAAAGTGAGTTTTATTCCTATTGGCAAGTTTACAGTTTCTATAATTCTCAGACATGTCTAGAAACCAAGGATTCTGCTGCGTTTGGACGAATCCAAGTACATAGTAGGTGCTACTGTAACACAAAGACAAACACAATCGATTCAGCATTTCTCAAAGACCGAACACTTGCTTTCACGCTAAGATCTGGCTTTGTGGTAACTGCATTGTCTTGCAGGGATCAGTAGCTAGCATCACCTGGTCTGCTCTGTTCTTGCACCATAACCTCTTCTGATAACAAAAATTACTACACAACCCCAGGAGGGGGAATCAAAGTCTGAGCCCACCGGAGCCCCAGGCAGTGAGGCTTGGGCTTTGGTCCCGGACTACAGGAAGTCTAAGCCAGCCTTGGTGACCCCATTAAAATGGGGTCGTGACCCACTTTGAGGTCCTGGTCCACAATTTGAGAGCCACTGCTCTAGAGGGTATCGTACTGTGCTGGTCAATGGGGTATCTGGACGCCTTGCGGTCATCACAGAAAAAACAAAGTCATCCAGGACCGGCCTTAGCTATGGGCGATCAGGGCTGTGATGGGTTCGGTCACAGAGACCCCCTTGGGACTGTGACCTGATGTGCTGACACTACCTCAGAGCCCATTTTCCCTGCCAACTTGGGACTGCAGAAATCTGCCTTGTTGAGCCAGACATACTAGCCTGCTGCAACACAGACCCAGTGTCTGAACCACGCCCCCAAAGCTGCAGACTTAAATGAAAATGGCTGAGCACCTGCTCCTATCTCCGGCACCCAGACATCCAGTTCCCAATGGGATCCAAACCCCAAATAAATCCATTTTACTATGTGTAAAGCTTATAAAGGGTAAACTCATGAATTGTCTACTCTCTAAAAAAACAACAAGGAGTCTGGTGGCACCTTAAAGACTAACAGATTTATTTGGGCATAAGCTTTCGTGAGTAAAAACCTCACTTCTTCGGATGCATAGAGTGAAAGTTACAGATGCAGGCATTATATACTGACACATGGAGAGCAGGGAGTTACTTCACAAGTGGAGAACCAGTGTTGACAGGGCCAATTCAATCAGGGTGGATGTAGTCCACTCCCAATAATAGATGAGGAGGTGGACTACATTATTGGGAGTGGACTACATCCACCCTGATTGAATTGGCCCTGTCAACACTGGTTCTCCACTTGTGAAGTAACTCCCTGCTCTCCATGTGTCAGTATATAATGCCTGCATCTGTAACTTTCACTCTATGCATCCGAAGAAGTGAGGTTTTTACTCACGAAAGCTTATGCCCAAATAAATCTGTTAGTCTTTAAGGTGCCACCAGACTCCTTGTTGTTTTTGTAGATACAGACTAACACGGCTACCCCCTGATACTTGTCTACTCTCTGTAACACCGATAGAGAGATATGCACAACTGTTTGCTCCCCAGGTATAAATCACTAACTCTGGGTTAATTAATAAACAAAAGTGATTTTATGAAATATAAAAAATAGAATTTAAGTGGTTTCAAGTAATAACAGACAGAACAAAGTAAGTTACCAAGTATAATAAAACAAAACACACAAGTCTAAGCCTAATACATCAAGAAACTGAATACAGGTAAATTTCAACCTCAGCTATGTTCCAATAAGCTTCTTTCACAGACTAGACTCCTTCCTAGTCTGGGCCCAATCCTTTCCCCTGGTTCAATTCTTGTTAGCTCCAGCCCCCTTTGTTCTGTTCCACCCCCTTTTATATCTTCGGCACAAGGTGGGAATCTTTTGTCTCTCTGTGTCCCCACCCCTCCTTCTAACTGGAAAAGCACCAGGTTAAAGATGGATTCCAGTTCAGGTGACATGATCGCATGTCTTGTGAGCCCCCCTCCATTCCTCCAGGACTGGCCCCCACGTATGCAGGAGAGACTTGCAGGTAAACAGAACCATCTAGAGTCAATTATCCTAGTCAACGGGAGCCATTAAGATTCCAAACCACCATTAATGTCCCACTATTTCCATAATTACAATAGGACCTCAGAGTTATGCTACCTATTCCTAGATTCAGGTACAAGAATGATGCATTTGTAAAATAGGAGGAACACACTAAGTAGACTATAAGCTTTGTAATGATACCATACAAGAGACCTTTTGCATAAAGCATATTCCAGTTACATTATATTCACACTTATACACATATTTTTATAAAGCATGATGGAGTGCAACGTCACAGGGGCGCCTCCGGAGCAGGGGTGCCCCTCCCCCTGCTGGCCTCTGCAGCCCTGTGGCTCCTGCCCCTGCCTTGGAGCTGCCCCTGTCCAGCTGCTCCTGGGAGCTTCCTCTCTGCTGTAAGGAGCAGAGGGGAGGGGCTCTGATGTCAGGCTGTCCCCTGTCCTCCCAATGTTCCCCATCTCCACAGAGCAGGTGGGGGGGGGGGGACAGGGCTCACCGAGAGTGGGACGGCGCTGCTGGGGGCTGCTGCTATGTCTGAAGGAGCTTTCCTCAGACTGCTAAGAGCTGCTCTCTTAAAGGGGCAGCATGCGGTCTCGCACACACGCCCCCAGCTCACACACACCCGCAGCTCACACACACGCTGTCTCTTTCACACTCACCCCACCCAACATATACTTATATTGCTGTTTTTTCTTGTTGTTACTTCCTGCAATGCACATATATGCTCTGTAATTTTATTCTTGCAAAGTGCCGTTATTTGAGTTTTTTGACTGGTCTCTGCATTTCATAATTTTATTTCTCTTTTATGCTTACATTGAATTCTTTAAGTAGTGAGTTCTAAACTGCCTAACCTGTCCTGGCTGGAGTAATTATCATTATTACTGTTATCATATTGTGCTTTATCATTCATTATGTAAAGTGGTACAATCAAATAATAGTATTCTCCTAGAATGGAACTTTAGCTTGTACTCACTTTAGTAATTCCAGTTTCAAAAACATTAGCTAAGCACATAACTTTAGACAGTGGGCAGATAAAAGTCGCTTATTTTCAAATTGTATTTTTAGTTATATCTGTAAATTAATTAATAAATGCAGTTCCAACTATGATATCAATAGCAATGATGGAGTCAAATGTTAGTGAGTCACATACATGATTGTGGTCTGTAAACATAAAGGCCAAAATAATTAGAAAAATTAATTCACTTTCTTAATAAAAAAGAAAAAAAACCGTAATCACATATGTTAAAATTACATTTTTAGTGAAAAACAATTGACTAAAATAGAGGAGATTATGGCAGTAACACAGTGTGTCTGTGTAAGCAGATTTTATTTATTTCTATTTATCTCTATTAAGATACTGTGTGAAGTATCAAACGTGTGTTTCGGATGTGGGAGAAAAACGAGTCCTCACTCAGAGATTGGTTGCAACATGTCAGAGGCAGTTTATTCTCAAGCAATATAGCAAGGGGGAGAATGCACAACGGCAGGTCTCCCAAAAGATATACAATTACGGCAAGCATTTATACCTTTTGTGACATACAGTAATGATCAACAACCGCATTTTGTTTATACATATTCCTTCCTGATACCTTACTTTCCTCAGCAATTTCTGCTACAGTCTGTGTTCCGTTCTTACCTAACACAAGGTTGAAAAACAGCATCTCTTACAGTTCTTTCCACTCACCCAGGCCCTGCTTGCAAGTCTCGCGTTATTAGCTGTTAGAGTTTGCCTGACTCTTGCTCTTCCCGGAAGACTAAGATGTCTGCTCTTTTTCCAACTTCCACACTGATATCTGCGTTAAAGCTCCAGAACTGATACCTCAAGGGTTGGGATTGGGAATATCTTGCTGTATTATATCCTGATTGTTCTAAATGTACATATAAGCTTTAAACGTGGCTTTAATTGGCGTTTGTATCTATTTTTTCTTTCTTTACATAACAATTAAATACAGTGCTCCTGTCAGCTAATCCCTAATTATTATCTGGAAAGCCCCAAGAGTTTTCGGGTGCCTAAGTAGTCCCTGGAATCATGGTTAAAGTTTCCTCCCCCGCCCCAAATCTGAACTGGTGACCCCGCCCCGGGTGAGCCAGGAGTGGCCAGAGGGCTCCAGGAGGCCGTGGGCTCTGGCGAGATGCAGCCCACGTGTGACAACGCGAAGCCTTGAGCCACATGCCGAGCATCAGGCACCACAAGCCACAGTAGCAGCTCAGGAGGATGGTAATACCGCATGTGCCAGGTCCCCCTGACTTCTGCGCTGCTCCTGGCGGTGGCGTTGCCTTCAGAGCTGGGTACCTGGCCAGCACCCACCAGTATCAGGCCACCCTGCCAGGGCTTAATTTAAGCCACAGCTGAGCTCTTGCATCTCTTTCAATAGAAATTAAACACAGTGGGAGGCAACGGGGTCCATTGGCCTCACCCGGGGTGGCAGTCCCCCCAGCTGAGGTCTCATTCTCTGTTTCCTCAGTCCCTTGAGTTTCTAATTTCTTGTCATCTCTTCAGTGGCTGAGGAACAGCCCGATCTACACGCCAAACTCAGGCACAGTGGATTCCCTGACCCCCGGCCTGTCCTTCCTTCTGCTTCCACGAGAGCAGCAGGGTGTTCTGTGAGACAAAGAGAGAGAGAGATTCTGGGGTATGCAAGTGGCTGGCAGTCGGGATAGATAGTTAGATGGATGGATGATGGGTGGTTGTATGGGGATAAATAGATGCATAGACGGGTGGGTAGGTACATAGTTGGGTGGGTGGGTGGATAGAAGATAGGTAGGTGCGTAGATTGGTGGGTAGGTATATGGGTAGGTGGGTAGATGGGTGCGTAGGAATGTTGTCGGTGGGTCGGTAGCTGAATTACCCTCTGTAATAGAGCAGGGTGAGGTAATAGGCCAGGAAGAATCCAGTCACCACGAAGACGAGTTTGCAGCTAATTTTGATAAATGCCCAAGTGAGGCCACCTGATGGAGGTAAAAGAAGTCGAGAGTCTGGGATAGATCCCTGCAAACCCTGCCCCGAGCCAGCCAGCCTCCCCGTCCCCAATCCTCTTCCAGCTCAGGGTGCTGATGGCCTCATGCCCCTGGGCCCAGGAGCTGACCTGCAGGGCCCCCCATGAGCCCTTCACAGCCAGGGGCTCCCCGTCCACCTGCCACCAGAGCCAGGGCAGGGGGTGGGAGCACAGGGAGCAGCTGCAGCTGATGCTGGGCCCCTGGCGCTCGCAGGACGAGTTCAGCCCGGTCCCCGGCCTCTCCCCAATCTCCCCGGCCGGGGGCTGTCTGGGGAGCGCAGGAGACACAGCAACAAATTAATAGTCACAGAGTGAAACCCTTGGGCAGGGAGTTTCCCGGGTTAACCCCACTCACACCCGTGACAGGGAGTTCCGTGGGTTAACCTCACTAACACTCAATGAGCAGCTGGAACATCCCCTGGGCAGAGCTCTCCTCTCTCTGAGCCCAGCACCCGTACAGCTGCCCGTCCTGGGCCATCGCTTGGGCAGCTCCAGTCACAGCTGATTCTCCCCCGCAGGGAGGGCACTCTCGAAGGCTCAGCCCCCCCTCACCCAGCTCGTGACGGAGCAGAGGAACCGCAGGGAATCACCCTCCCGGGCCGTGAGCTGTGAGCCTCTCCCCAATCTCCCCAGCACAGTGCCCCCCACTGACTCTCCACCCCACTCCCAGCAGCACAGCACGCCCCACTGATGACCTGCCCTGCTCCGTTTGGCACAGCGCCCCCTAGCGCCTTAACTGCACGTGCACATGCAGGGCCCGGCTGGCCGACCCATAGGAATTCTTTGCCCAGCACCGATACTCCCCAGCGTCCCCTCTGCTGAGATTCAGCAGCTCCAGGAGCCCGGCCCCTCCCTGGCCAGTGTGGAGACGTAGCCAGCTCTGGGGTTGGAGCACAATCTTGGTGACTTTCCATGGCAGCAGGTCTCTGTTGCAGAGATCAGTCCCTGACCCATCTCATCCCCACTGCCCCCTTAATGCCACCCCAGGGACTGGAGACTGAGGGAACCGGGCCTACTCTCCCCACCACCCTCCCTACAGTCCTATGGCATCCCTCGGGCTCTCCACTCTGGGCACAGCCCAGCCCGGCCCGGCTGAGCCTGGCGCCTGGCCCTGAGCGCGGGCAGAGCGTGACTAGGAGGCGCTCGCTGATTCCCGGGGCTCACAGCGCGTCCTCTCACTGGGGCGTCCGTTCCTGGTCAGGTTCCCGGTGATGTTGGGGTGCCCGGTCGGGTCTGTAACACAAACCAGACAGGGTGGATCACGGGGGCTGGACAGCACCGGTGGCTATACAGGCACCCCTCACCCAGCGTGGCGACGTAGTCAGCTCTTAGGTGGGTGCACAATCTCGGTACCTTTCCATGGCAGCAGGTCTTTGTCGCACATATCGGTCCCTAACCCATCTCCTCCCCACAGCCCAGCGCCCCCTACTGCTGCCCCGTGGGCTGGAGACAGAGGGAACCAGGCCAAACCTCCCACCATCCTACCTACAGCCCTGAGGCTCCCTTGGGCTCTCCCCTCAGGGCATAGACTAGTCTGGCCATTGGTGACATATGAACTGCCAGCTCAGAGAGGCTAGCCCCTGGCCCCACCCCTTCTGCCAGAGGCCACACCCCCACTGGACTCCGGAGTCCCCCCACCGTGGCCTCTGGCCCTCCCCGAGCCAGGCCTGGGGCACCAGAGCACCCCGGCGCCAGAGCACTGGGTGGGAGGGAGGCGTGGCACTAGCCTCCTAGAGTCCCAGGCCGCAGGCCAGCCCCCTCTAACCCTAGCCCCCGCCCCAGCGCTGCCAAGGGGGAACAGCATGGGCAGTGAGCAGGAGAGGACCTGTGAGCAGAGCATGGGTGGGGCCACGTAGGGCTGTTAGGGGCAGCTCAGCCTCCCCTGGCCTGTGATATCCACCACCCATGAGACTGGCCCGGCTGAGCCTGGCGCCTGGCCCTGTTGCCGGCACAGAGGCCCGAGGACAGCAACAGTGGGGTTCGTTGCCCGGTGTGCTTCGCGCCAATAAACATACCGGGGTGGAGAAACAATCAAAGTTTATTTGAGATCTCAAAGTGGTGCAAGAAGACAGGCAAGTCTCAAATCAAGCACACCAGCAAAAACAGTTTCTCTCTTCTTATACATTTTACAACTAAGCCCCCCCTCTCTCCCCCTCTCTACCACCCCCCCTCTATCTCTCCCTCTACTCCCCCTCCCCTCCCTACTGAAGGCATGTTTATACATTTAAGCAATTAAATCATTCTAGGGCTATAAATCTAGCTTGTTAGTAACACTCCTCTCTAAACTGTTACCTGGTCTTGTTTACCCTTGGTTTATTACCCCTTCTCCAGCTAGAAACGTGCAAACCTCATCATTATCGCTTGGTACCTGGTATGAGCAAGGTTGTAATTGCTAACTGGCTGTTTACACATTCCAATTTCTGCTCTTGGCTTTTGAGGCCGATTAGAGTTAAACATGGAAGGAAAGAGTTTAAACATGGAAGAACTCTGGCTCAGGCAGGCCTAGTGATGCCAACAGCCCTGAGCGTGGGCAGAGGGTGACTAGGAGGTGCTCGCTGATTCCTGGGGCTCGCAGCGCGGCCTCTCACCGGGGCGTCCATTCCTGCTCAGGTTCCCAGTGGTGTTGGGGGGCCCAGTCGGGTCTGTAACACAAACCAGACAGGGGGCATGAGGGGGACTGGACAGCACTGGGGGGGGGGGGGGTGTTGCTAGTGATCACTGAGCCTAGACATGGCCCCTCGCTGTGAGCTCATCTGGGGGACGGGAAAGTTCCTGAAGTGACACAAGACCCGTGGGCGGGGAAGGGAAGCGACAGACGCGACTCGGCCTGACCCAAGAGGCGCCCGACAGAACCCAGAGACCGGGTTAGGGCTGCGCCGGGGAACCAGAACCGTGGGAAATGGAAACCCAAGGGACCAAAACTGGTTGGTCAAAATTGGGCCTAATTGACAGAGTCACTAACGAGGGGCCGGGCTGCTTCAGCCTGGGTACTTGAGAGAGCGTCACCAGCGCCACTGTCTGCTGGGCGCCTGGGCATTGAGCGTCCTGCTCCCCAAACGTCTCCTACCCAGGGCGGGACAGAGCCAGGGGTCTACGTAAACCCATTCCCACCCCCACCCCAGACCCAACCACCACCAGGGACATCAGACGTGTCCCTCATGGGTCCTTTCCCTTCCCCCGTCGGTTCGTCTCTGTACAGCCCTCTCCTTTCACCCTCTGGCTTAGCTGGTCAGGACTGGATGTTTTGCAGCCCGGCTGCGCCCAGAGGGGCGGCTAAAAGTAACACACAAAACAGCCGGACGCTGATACTGGCTGGCCAGGCCTGGCAGGATCCGTCCACACTGCTCTCAAAGCCCCACGGCGCCGAGCCTCAGAGCCTGGGTCCGTTGGGTCGGGCTCGGGGGCTCGGGCTGCAGGTCTTTGATTGCAGCACAGATGTTTCCTCCGAAGTCTGTGTAGACGTTCGGGGTCAGGCTGGGGCCTGGGCTCAGACACAGGCGGGGGACTGGGATGTGGGTTCCTTCTAAATCTCCCTCCGGCTGAAGGGAACAAGGGCCGTCCTTACACTGATGCCTGATTTGATCCTTCACCTTGCAAAGGCGGCCGCTGATTTCCCCTCTGGCCTGGATCTGCAGCGCTAGGGTCACAGGCCATTTAATGGGGGTTTGCCCTGGGGCAGGGCAGGCCGAGGTCTCTGGGCACCGAGCCCGGAGCATGTTTAGTGCCAGATGGTGACTCGGTCCCATTAATGCTCTGCCCCATATAAAGCATCCACCGATCCCGGCAGAAAGGGGAGGGGGTGGATGAGACGCAGTGGGACAGCGTGGTGGGATCTCAGGGAGAACTGGGGTGGCTGTTGTGATGGGAAATCCCAACAAGGGGAGATTGCAATGGGGAGGGGGGGGTGGCATCACAGCACAGGTGGATTCTGGAGGCAGGGCAGGTTGGGGATAGAGAGGGGAGCCATAACCAATGGGGACAACAAGGGGTGAAGATCCCAAGGGAGAAGGGCTCCCAGGTGTGGAGGGAAGGGGCCTGGAGTAGAATTGGCTGAGGGTGCATGGTGTGGGGTGGGTATCCCAGCACAGGGCAGAGTTGGGGGAAGGCTGGAGGGCAGGGGTGGGGAGCCTAGGGGTGGGGAACCGTGTAGAGTGAGTTGGAGCCACTTTGGAGGGGCTGGGTGGGTCACTCACAGCCAACGTGGAGCCGGATGGTTCTGCTGGTGGAAGGTCCTTGTGGTGGGTGGTATGTGATCTTGCAGACAAGCTCTTTGCCATCGTCCCCCGGGGTGGGTGTGAAGCTGAGCTCAGAGCTGTGGGCCCAGGTGCCGTTCGCCAGCTGGGCTGAGACATTCCGAGCTGTGTCATTGAATGGACCCGTCCAGGTGACTTGGGGAGGGGACGCGGAGCAGCGCCCAGGGGCCGTGCAGGTCATAGTCACCGGCTCCCCGGCCAGCAACGTCCCTGGCAGCCCCCGTGCCGGCGAGATCTGGATCTCTGGCTCCTCCGTCAACTCTGAGACATGGGGAGGGGGGAGAGAATCACTCAGGGACATGGGGCATGTGCCCTTTAGGGGCGCCGGGTCCGATCCGGTCCCAGGACGGGGACTGGCTGGCTCAGGGGGGCTGATGAGCGGTGTCATAAATATAGAGGGAAGAGTAACAACTTTCTGTATGTAGTAGCATAAAATCCCTCTTTGGCAGCTGTACTAAATCGCCTTCCCTGTAAGGGATTAATCTGCTCAAATAACCTAGTTGGCACCTTACCAGAAGGACCAATGAGGAAAGAAGATACTTTCAAATCTGTGGGGGTGGGGGGAGGATTTGCTTGTTGCTGTCTCTTTGTTGTTCCCTCTCTGGACGGAGGGAGAGACTAAGCAGGTACAACATCTCCTGCAAATGTACCTGTAATAATAGATCTAAAACCACAGAAATTGTAAGTAGGCAGGGAAAGGCGTTAGGTTGTCTTTTGTTTTAGCTTGTGAATTTTCCTATGCTTCAAATGTAGTTTGATTCCTGTTTTTGTAACTGTGAAGCTGAGCCAGAGGGGAATCGTCTGTGTTTTAAAAAGAGTCTGGTCTGTGCTCAAATTGCTAACCAATTGGTTGGTATATTATTCTCAAGCCTACACAGGAAAGGGGGTGAAGGGACTTGGGGGGATATTTTGGGGGGATAGGGATTCCAAGTTACCCTGCCCTGAATTTTTCTATAAATCACTTGATGGTGACAGCAATACCGTCCAAGGACAAGGGAAGGAATTTGTGCCTTGGAGAAGTTTTTAACCTAAGCTGGTAGAATATAAGCTTAAGGGGTCTTTCCTGCTGGTCCCCACATCTGTCCCCCTGAGTTCAGAGTGGGGGGGAACCCTCACAAGCGGTGACTGCGGCTGCCCTTACCTGGCACGGAGATCGTGAGCACAAGGTCAGTGCCATCGGAATTGGAGCGGTAAGTGTGTTCAAACATGCCTTTCTCGAAGTAAAGGAAATATCTCCCTGCATCCGTCCGTCGGGCATCATTGATTTGCAGGGAGCAATCGCCGTGCGCTGGATCCCCTGTCAGCTGGAACCGGCCCTGGGTCTCCTGCAACACATTCCCGATGGGGATACTGCTGGCCACAGGACGATCCTGGCCCACAGTAGCAGGCTCCTTGTACCATTGTACGTATAGCTCAGCCGAGGGATTGTCGGTGTCATACGAGGCTGGGTATGTGAAGTTGCAGGGGACGAGAACGCAGAGACCTTCCTGCACCGACACCGACTGCGGCACCGCCAGGGTAAATCCAGGTGGCTGGGACACGGACCCTGCAGGAGACGGGGAGGGATGGAAGTAGGACCCATAGAGAGCAGAGACCAACCCTGAGCGGCACCCCCCAGCACTGCAGGTTCCCCTCACTCCCGACCTGCAGCCCCCTACGAGCCCAGCCCTGAGATCAACCCCCCCTCAAGGTCTATCAGTGCCCCTCACTCCCGACTGACAGCCCCATGTGAGCCCAGCCCTACAACTTGACCAGTTCTCACTGCATTTAGTTTTCATTCCTCCCTACATGGAGCCTCGGTCCCATTAATGCTCTGCCCCATATAAAGCATCCACCGATCCCGGCAGAAAGGGGAGGGGGTGGAAGAGACGCAGTGGGACAGCCTGGTGGGATCTCAGGGAGAACTGGGGTGGCTGTTGTGATTGGAAATCCCAACAAGGGGAGATTGCAATGGGCGGGGGGTGGATCACAGCACAGGTGGATTCTGGAGTCAGGGCAGGTTGGGGGTAGAGAGGGAAGCCATAACCAATGGGGACAACAAGGGGTGAAGATCCCAAGGAAGAAGGGCTCCAAGGTGTGGAGGGAAGGGGCCTGGAGTAGAATTGGCTGAGGGTGCATGGTGTGGGGTGGGGATCCCAGCACAGGGCAGAGTTGGGGGAGGGGCTGGAGGGCAGGGGTGGAGAGCATAGGGGTGGGGAACTGAGCAGAGTGAGTTGGAGCCACCGTGGAGGGGCTGGGTGGGTCACTCACAGCCAACGTGGAGCCGGATGGTTCTGCTGGTGGAAGGTCCTTGTGGTGGGTGGTATGTGATCTTGCAGACAAGCTCTTTGCCATCGTCCCCCGGGGTGGGCGTGAAGCTGAGCTCGGAGCTGTGGGCCCAGGTGCCGTTCACCAGCTGGGCTGAGACATTCCGAGCTGTGTCATTGAATGGCCCCGTCCAGGTGACTTGGGGAGGGGACCCGGAGCAGCGCCCAGGGGCCGTGCAGGTCATAGTCACCGGCTCCCCGGCCAGCAACGTCCCTGGCAGCTCCCACGCCGGCGAGATCTGGATCTCTGGCTCCTCCGTCAACTCTGAGACATGGGGAGGGGGGAGAGAATCACTCGGGAACATGGGGCATTTGCCCTTTAGGGGCGCCGGGTCCGATCCGGCCCCAGGACGGGGACTGGCTGGCTCAGGGGGGCTGATGAGCGGTGTCATAAATATAGAGGGAAGAGTAACAACTACAAAAAAAAGGATTTTGCGTGGACTCCTCCGAACGGTCGAAACAACAGACTGGATTTCTACATAGATTGCTTCCGTCAACGTGCAAAGGCTGAAATTGTGGAAAAGCAACATCACTTGCCCCATAACCTCAGCCATGCTGAACACAACACCATCTACAGCCTCAGAAACAACCCTGACATCATAATCAAAAAGGCTGACAAAGGAGGTGCTGTCGTCATCATGAATAAATTGGAATATTACCAAGAGGCTGCTAGACAGCTCTCTAACACCACCTTCTACAGGCCATTATCCTCTGATCCCACTGAGGATTACCTAAAGAAACTACACCATCTGCTAAAAAAACTCCCTGACAAAGCACAGGAACAAATCTGTACAGACACATGCCTAGAACCCCGACCAGGGGTATTCTATTTGCTACCCAAGATCCATAAACCTGGAAATCCTGGACGCCCCATCATCTCAGGCATTGGCACCCTAACATCAGGCTTGTATGGTTATGAGGACTCTCTCCTCAGACCCTACGCTACCAGCACTCCTAGCTATCTTCGAGACACCACTGACTTCCTGAGGAAACTACAATCCATCGGTGATCTTCCAGAAAACACCATCTGGCCACTATGGACGTAGAAGCCCTCTACACCAATACTCCACACAAAGATGGACTACAAGCTATCAGGAACAGTATCCCCGATAATGTCACAGCTAACCTGGTGGCTGAACTTTTTGACTTTGTCCTCACCCACAACTATTTCACATTTGGGGACAATATATACCTTCAAGTCAGCGGCACTGCTATGGGTACCCGCATGGCCCCACAGTATGCCAACATTTTTATGGCTGACTTAGAACAACGCTTCCTTAGCTCTCGTCCCCTAATGCCCCTACTCTACTTGCACTACATTGATGACATCTTCATCATCTGGACCCATGGAAAAGAAGCCCTTGAGGAATTCCACCATAATTTCAATAATTTCCATCCCACCATCAACCTCAGCCTAGATCAATCCACACAAGCGGTCCATTTCCTGGACACTACTGTGCTAATAAGCGATGGTCACATAAATACCACCCTATACCGGAAACCTACTGACCACTACACTTACCTACATGCCTCCAGCTTCCATCCAGGACACACCACACGATCCATTGTCTACAGCCAAGCTCTAAGATATAACCGCATTTGCTCCAATCCCTCAGATAGAGACAAGCACCTACAAGATCTCTATCAAGCATTCTTAAAACTACAATACCCACCTGCTGAAGTGAAAAAACAGATTGACAGAGACAGACGAGTACCCAGAAGTCACCTCCTGCAAGACAGGCCCAACAAAGAAAATAACAGAACACCACTAGCTGTCACCTTCAGCCCCCAACTAAAACCTCTCCAGCGCATCATCAGAGATCTATAACCTATCCTGAAAGATGATCCCTCACTCTCACAGATCTTGGGAGACAGACCTGTACTCGCTTACAGACAACCCCCCAACCTAAAGCAAATACTCACCAGCAACCACACATCACTGAACAAAACCACTGACCCGGGAACCTATCCTTGTAACAAAGCCCAATGCCAACTCTGTCCGCATATCTATTCAAGTGACATCATCATAGGGCCTAATCACATTAGCCATACCATCAGGGGCTCGTTCACCTGCACATCTACCAATGTGATATATGCCATCATGTGCCAGCAATGCCCCTCTGCCATGTACATTGGCCAAACCAGACAGTCTCTATGCAAAGGAATTAATGGACACAAATCTGACATCAGGAATCATAATACTCAAAAACCAGTGGGAGAACACTTTAACCTGGCTGGCCATTCAATGACAGACCTGCGGGTGGCTATCTTACAACAGAAAAACTTCAAAAACAGACTCCAACGAGAGACTGCTGAGCTGGAATTGATATGCAAACTAGACACAATCAACTCAGGATTGAATAAGGACTGGGAATGGCTGAGCCATTACAAACATTGAATCTATCTCCCCTTGTAAGTATTCTCACACTTCTTATCAAACTGTCTGTACTAAGCTATCTTGATTATCACTTCAAAAGTTTTTTTCTCTTACTTAATTGGCCTCTCAGAGTTGGTAAGACAACTCCCACCTGATCATGCTCTCTGTATGTGTGTATATATATCACCTCAATATATGTTTCACTCTATATGCATCTGAAGAAGTGGGTTGTAGCCCACGAAAGCTTATGCTCTAATAAATTTGTTAGTCTCTAAGGTGCCACAAGTACTCCTGTTCTTTTTACGAATACAGACTAACACGGCTGCTACTCTGAAAACTTTCTGTATGTAGTAGCATAAAATCCCTCTTTGGCAGCTGTACTAAATCGCCTTCCCTGTAAGGGATTAATCCACTCAGATAACCTAGTTGGCACCTTACCAGAAGGACCAATGAGGAAAGAAGATACTTTCAAATCTGTGGGGGTGGGGGGAGGATTTGTTTGTTGCTGTCTCTTTGTTGTTCCCTCTCTGGACGGAGGGAGAGACCAAGCAGGTACAACATCTCCTGCAAATGTACCTGTAATAATAGATCTAAAATCACAGAAATTGTAAGTAGGCAGGGAAAGGCGTTAGGTTATCTTTTGTTTTAGCTTGTGAATTTTCCCATGCTTCAGATGTAGTTTGATTCCTGTCTTTGTAACTGTGAAGCTGAGCCAGAGGGGAATCCTCTGTGTTTTAAAAAGAGTCCGGTCTGTGCTCACATTGCTAACCAATTGGTTGGTATATTATTCTCAAGCCTACACAGGAAAGGGGGTGAAGGGACTTGGGGGGATATTTTGGGGGGGGATAGGGATTCCAAGTTACCCTGTCCTGAATTTTTCTATAAATCACTTGGTGGTGACAGCAATACCGTCCAAGGACAAGGGAAGGAATTTGTGCCTTGGGGAAGTTTTTAACCTAAGCTGGTAGAATATAAGCTTAAGGGGTCTTTCCTGCTGGTCCCCACATCTGTACCCCAGAGTTCAGAGTGGGGGGGGAACCCTCACAAGCAGTGACTGCAGCTGCTCTTACCTGGCACGGAGATTGTGAGCACAAGGTCAGTGCCATCGGAATTGGAGCGGTAAGTGTGTTCGAACATGACTTTCTCGATGTTAAGGAAATATCTCCCCGCATCCGTCCATCGGGCATCACTGATTTGCAGGGAGCAATCACCATGCGCTGGATCCCCTGTCAGCCGGAACCGGCCCTGGGTCTCCTGCGACCCCCAAGAGCTGGGGAGATTGCTGGCCACAGCACGATCCAGGCCCACAGTAGCAGGCTCCTTGTACCATTGTACGTATAGCTGGGCCGAGGGATCGTCGGTGTCATACGAGGCTGGGTACGTGAAGTTGCAGGGGACGAGAATGCAGAGACCCTCCTGCACGGACACCGACTGCGGCACCGCCAGGGTAAATCCAGGTGGCTGGGACAGGGACCCTGCAGGGTATGGGGAGGTATCGAAGTGGGAACCATAGAGAGCAGAGACAAACCCTGAGCTGCACCGCCCAGCTCTGCTGGTTCCCCTCACTCCCGACCTGCAGCCCCCTGCAAGCCCAGCCCTGAGCTCAACCCCCGCTTGAGGTCTATCAGTGCCCCTCACTCCCGACCAACAGCCCCATGCCAGCCCAGCCCTGTGTCCTTGACCAATTCTCACTCCATTTAGTTTCCATCCCTCCCTCCATTGAGCCCCGTGCCCGCTCCCTGTCACTCAGCACCCACTAGCACCACACTGGGACACTAGTCTCCCCTCCCCCTCTGTCCAGTCTCCCTTACAAGTTCTGGGACAGACCTGGCACCGCTTAGCGCAGCTTCTGCCCTTCTCCTTGCACTGGGGCTGCAGGTGCTTCTTACTTACCCCTCCAGAGCAGGGCGAGGATCAGGACCCTCAGCATCGCAGGACCACCTGCTCTCCAGAGGGGGCCCTCAGGTGGGAGCTCCCTTTCCCCGGTGTCATGCTGTGGCGACAGGGCTCTGCCCATGGCTGGGGCGTCCGGCTGGGATAGTCCTACAGACAGACGGGGGGTGGGAAGTGTGAGAGCAGAGGCTGTCTGGGGATGCAGATCTGCCTGGGGGACCATCAGTACTGCTGGGTTCTGCAGGGGGCTGATCTCGGGCTGCTGGCAGCACAGTGACCTCCCCGACCCAGAAAACCCCAAATCACCAGATGGTCCTGAGAGATCGTGGGCTAAAAAAATCCTTAAATTGGTGAAAAAAACTGAGATTTTCTCTAAGAATCATGAGATCGGCCAGAAAATCCTGATCTGGTGACAGAAGATGGTGGAAAGGCAGCGCTGCTCAGTGCCTTCTTTGCTTCAGTCTTCCCACAATAAAATCAGTAATTGGTTAAAAGGATAGGAATAAATGGCTAATTTTCAGAGTGGAGAGAAGTAAATAGTGGTGTCCCCCAGGGGTCTGTATTGGGACCAGTGCTGTTCAACATATTCATAAATGATCTGGAAAAAGGGGTAAACAGTGAGGTGGAAAAATTTCCAGATGATACAAAACTACTCAAGAGAGTTAAGTTCAAAGCTGACTGCGATGAGCTACAAAGGTATCTCACAAAACTGGGTGACTGGGTAACCAAATGGCAGATGAAATTCAATGTTAATAAATGCAAAGTAATGCACATTGGGAAACATAATCCCAACTATACATATAGAGTGGTGGGGTATAAATTAATTGTTATCACTCAAGGAATAATTCTGAGAGTCACTATGGATAGTTCTCTGAAAACATTAAGAAAGGGATAGATAATAAGACCAAAAATATCATATTGCCTCTATATAAACCCTTGGTACACCCACATCTTGAATACTGCGTGCAGTTCTAGTGGCCCTATCTCAAATTGGAACTGGAAAAGATTCAGAAAGGGGAAACAAAAATGATTATGGGTGTGGAACAGCTTTCATAGAAGGAGAGATTAACAAGACTGGGACTGTTCAGCTTGGAAAAGAGACGACTAAGGGTGATATGATAGAGGTCTATAAAATCCTGACTATTGTGGAGAAAGTAAATAAGGTAGTATGATTTACTCCTTCCCATAACACAAGAATTAGAAGTCCAGGTGGCAGGTTTAAACAACGCTATGCAAAGTGAACCTGTGGGACACTTTGCTAGAGGATGTTCTGAAGGCCAAAACTATAACATGATTCCAAAAGAACTGGATAAATTCATGGAGGATAGGTCCATCAATGGCTATTAGCCACGATGGTCAGGGATAGTGCCCTAGCCTCTGTTTGCCAGAAGCTGCAAATTGGTGATAGGGAAAGGATCACTTGTTGATTACCTGTTCTGTTCATTCCCTCTGGGGCACCTGGCACTGGCCACTGTCGGAAGACAGGATACTGAGCTAGATTGTCCTTTGGTCTGACTTAGTATGGCCATTCTTATGGAGAAATGGGGGCTTGGTGGAACTACCATTAAGTGGATACAGAACTGGTTAAACAACCACAAACAAGAAGTAATTGTTAATGGAATGACGTGTGATTGGAGGGAGGTCCCAAGTGGGGTTCCACAGGGATCTGTTCTGGGTCCCGTGTTGTTTAACATCTTTATCAATGACCTGGATGTAGGACTAGGGAGCAGACTGATCAAATCTGCAGATGACACAAAGCTAGTGGGGGTTGCACTTTGGAAGATGGAGCTAAAATTCAGAGGAATCTTGAAAAATTGGAGAATTGGGCTATAGAGGACACAATGAAATTCATGATGGACAAATGGAAGGTGCTCCATTTAGGGAAGAAAAACCAAATGCACAAATACAGGATGGGGAAAAACTGGCTTGGCAGCAGCACTGCTGAAAAGGAGCTGGGAGTTGTGGCAGATCACAGCCTTCAAATGAGTCAAGCAATGCGATGCTGTTGCAAAAAAAAATGCAATATCTGGTTGCATGAACAGAGGCAGAGCATGCAAGTCACGGGAGGTGACAGTACCACTCTATGCCTCAGCTGGAGGACTGTGTCCAGTTTTGGTCACCAATGTATAGAAAGGATGTAGAGAAACTGGAAAAGGTCCAGAGGCGAGGGATAAAGATGATCAAAGGGATGGAATGGAAGCCCTAGGGGCACATTAGTTTGGGAAAGAGATTGGTGGGGTGGGAGGGGACATTATCACAGTTTTCAAATACTGGAAAGGCTGCCATAAAGAAGTTTGTTCTCTCTCACCCCACGGGGCAGGACGAGGGGCAACAGGTTCAAACTACAGCAGTCAATTGAGATTAAATCTCACAGGAAACTCCCCAGCTGTGAGAGCAGTTGGACAATGGACCAGACACCCAGGGAGGCTGGACAGCATCTGTCTGTGATGGGTGAGACCCAACAAATCCTACACCTTGGCAGGGGTTGGACTAGGTGACCCCTGCGGTCCCTTCTCACCCTGTTCGTCTGTGATTCCAGGATTCACTAAAAAATCCTGAGTTAAAATGCACATCATGACATCGGCAACACCCCCCCTCGAAATTCACAGATTTGTGCTTTGCCTCCCGTTGGCTCAGCCCCCCCCACCCGCAGTGATGGTGTCACCCCCACATGGTTAGGTGAGGGGCTGGTTCTGCAGGGACCGAGGGGAACTGGATGTGGGTAAATCACCATGGGGGTGGGGGGTGGGGGTGCTGCAGAGAGCTCATGGCTCCCCCCTCTGCAGACAGGGTGGGGCACTAATGCTGCCCTCTCTGCATTCCCCCTCCCCCACTCCACCCTGCTTCTGGGACTCTCCTCATTATCAGTGTTACGGATCCTCCATCCTCTTCATTCTTGTGAGAATGGTAGGGACCACACGCTCCTTTATATGAAGATATACCTATCTCATAGAGCTGGAAGGGACCCAAAAAAGTCATCAAGTTCAGCCACCTTCCTTAAGTAGCAGGACCAATTTTGCCTCAGATCCCTAAGTGGCCCCCTCAAGGATTGAACTCACAATCTGGGGTTTAGCAGGCCAACGCGCCAACGCTCAAAGCACTGAGCTATCCCTCCTCAGATGTGAATTGGGCCACTCACAGCTTCACATCTTCCCCCTGCCCTTACCTGTTAAATGGGATGGGCCTCTCACTCCTCCCTCCCCCTACCCCATCCACTGCAGTGGGCTGGGTGGGTCTCAGCTCAGATCCCCCATGGCCCATGCACGATCCCCTGCCAGAGCAGGGTGGGACGGGCCCCGTTGCCCAGGGCTGGAGGGGCAGGGGCTGACCCCGAGATATCCAGACACCATCCACATCCCGGGGGGATACCCTGCCCCCATAGAGTAGCTGAGAGTCCCAGGGGGTCTGTGCCCCACACAACCCCCACTTTGTGCTGACCCAACTCCATGAGGGGCAATGGAGTAAGCGCACTTTGCACCTATGTGCTCAACCTGGGGTATCTATAACTACCCCCTCTGCAATACCTGCCCTCCTTGCCCCCCAAACCACCCATATGGGGAAAGGGAATCCCCTGGGAGTTCCATTTCCCACCATCCCTCTGATGCCTTCAGATGTTCTCGGGAAGGAGGCTGAGAGATGAGAGCTGGGGAACCCCCTGCTCTACCTGGCCCCCTGAGCTGATGCCTCCAGTGTGGTCCCCATAGTGGGGGAGCCCGGGAGTGGGACCTTGCTCAGGCTTGAGGAGCACCGGCAGAGCTGTGAGGGAGGGGAGCCCAGGGCTGGGATAGCAAGGGGCTGTGGGTCAGGATTGATGGGCACCCCAGTCTCCACAGACCTTCCAGCTCCCTCCACCCATTTCCACTCACCTCTAGACCTGCAGAGGGGGGTGCAGTGCCTGGCTCTCCAACCCTGTAGCCCGGGTTCCTCAGGGTTTGTGACT
Organism: Actinemys pallida; assembly: GCA_023634205.1. NCBI lineage: Eukaryota > Metazoa > Chordata > Testudines > Emydidae > Actinemys > Actinemys pallida. Next base: position 4,811,859 of record JALMGD010000030.1, read on the forward strand.
CGGAGCCTGGGGAAGCAGCATGCACAGGAACGTGAAAGCGGAAGTGGGTGTTGGCAGGGGGTCATTGAGGGGAGATGCTTTCTGAGAAACCCCAGAATCAGCATTCTGCCAACTTCCCCTCCCTCTGGCTGGCACTGCCTGCAGCTTCCCTGCAACAGGGGCAGGCTGCATATTGCTTGTGGGGCTGGAAATAGAACCCAGGGGTCCAGACACTGAGCTCTGCTAAACCCAAATCTCCTCCTAGAGCTGGGACAGAACCCAGGAGTCCTGGCTTCCAGCCCCACTACTCTAACCTGCCAGACCCCGCTCACCTCCAAGAGCCAGGGATAGAACCCAGTAGTGGTGGGGCACCCAGCCCCTGCATCAGCTCTAACCTTTTATTTCTGCTGTCTCCAGTTACAAAACAATATTTGAACACTAGCAGTTTGCACCTCTTATCATATTGTACATGCTGCAGATCCTAATCACTTACCCGGAGCTGAGATGCGTTCGCCTCTGGGGTGGGGCGGCTGCAAAGAGCGTACTGGCGGCCACTCAGAGAATTCTTCCTAAATACTAAATCCTAAAATACTGAATTAACTTTAGGAAAAACAAAGAAATATGCACAGATCCATGTCGAAATCATTGTCATTCATTTATTTAGGGGGTTTTGCAGACGCAATAATAAAAATAATGTTCAGTTCTCTCTATTCTTTCCTGGACCTGTACAGAATAGAAAAACAAATAAGGTGCTTTGAACGTTCCTGTCTTTTGTTGTTGTTACTATTTTTTCCCATGGGTGTTCCAGCTCGGGAGCACCCACAGAGTCGGCCCCTGAGCTTTTTACAGCCTCCCAACTAGTTCTGAAGTCTGCTGTGAAAAGGGACAAACATACACGTATCCCTTTTCCCAGCAGACTTACTCAGCCCTGGAAGGGCAGGGGACAAATTAAGCCCTGGATGGGGAGGCGAGTAGGGAGGCAGTGGGGACCAGAGGGACTGGATGAGGCGGGGTTGGGGAGACAGTGGGGGCCATGGGTGATTGGGGGTGAACCCAGGGCCAGAGCCTACTGCTGCATGGCCAGGAGAAAGAGCCCAAAGCCCATGTGACAGGGCCCAAGGATGGACCCCTGCCTTCACTCAATGGGTCAATTGTATAGCTGATGGTCCTTAATGGGTCATCAAGAGTTTGAGCCAGAAACCCCACAGCTGCAGCCCACCATCCCAGGGCTGAAGACCGACTCCACCACCCCTAGGAATGTGGGGAACTCACTTGCTCCCTTCTCCTCCAGTGTTTGTGTCTCCAGAGGGGGCTGGGCCAAACCCCTGCTGGCGTACCCAGGGGAGGGGTCCCTGCTTTGCCCCCTTAATCAACACCCAGGAAGCTGTGACCACAAGAAAAGCCGCATTTGAGAAACACGGCCCTGGAATGTCTTGCATAACCTGGATCCACTGGCTGGAGATCTCGGTGCCATCGATGCAAGGAGAGAGATTGTCACAGATACAGGCCAGCTCCCAGGGACAGCCGGCTTCTGACCCCACCATGGGGGAGCCTGGCTGTGCATGGGGAAATGGGACATGGATATTTCCCCTCTGGGGTCTCTTAGCAGAGGAAACATCAGCAGATCAGAGCCATTGAGCTCAGACATTTATTTTCAGTCTCTCAGTTCCTCAAACGCCTCCCAGGTCCCGGGTCACTGAGGATTCCCTAGTGATGAGAGATGGGTCAGCGGGTCTCAGGAAAGGCAGCTGGATTCCAGGGGCCGCTGACTCCAGCCTTCGATTTAAGAGCTTAGATGCAGCTGAATCTGGGGTGGGGCGCAGGGGTTGTTTATACAGGGATCCGTCACCCTGTGCTGAGCTTCAGAAGTGTCTGGGAAAAACCTATAACTAAAAGAAATTCAGCGTCCCCTAGATGCATTGAGGCCAGCCCTGACGGCTGGGCCCTCCCTAGTATCCCACCCTGGCCCGGTCTCCCAGCCAGACCCTGGCCCGCTCTGCCCCAGGCCAGTGGCACGTCAGCTCTGCCCCCCCCTGCATGTGGGCACCGGTGGCTGTGTTTGGACACTGGTTGCTGAGCGGAACTTGTACAACAGGAAGTTTTGAGTTGGTGAGTTTGCTCCACTTCCGGCCTGTCGGCCCCAGTTCAGGGCTGGGCAAGAGCCGTGGAGAGCATCTGTATCTGCCTTCACTCAACGGGTCAATTGTATAGCTGATGGTCCTTAATGGGCCATCAAGCAGGCTAGGCTCTGCTGATGCCAGATTGTCTGGGGTGTCACCCAGAAGCATAGCACAAGTTTGAAATACAGACAGTATAGAGCCAATACTTACAACTTTTAATACAAAATGATACACGCATACAGAGAGCATAATCATAACCAGCAAAGCATAACCTTGTCTTAGACACCTTATTTGACCCCCGTTATACAAGATTTAGTGCCACTACAGGACCTTGGTTGCAACAATGATCTATACGGTCCCAGTTCATATTAATAACATCACACCCCAAGAGAGAGTGGACACTTGAGAAGGGCTGTTGCACTGAAGGGGGTTCATCCCAGGGACCATGGGGAGCCAGGAGACTGCATGAGTCCTGTGAGTCTGTGACAACTTGGTAACAGAGGATGGTTGGTGGCAGGGCTGTTCCTAGGGGGGTCCGGGTCCCGAGACAACCCCCCCTCCGGGCCAGGCCCCGCCCCCACTCCACCCCTTCCCACCCCTGCTCCGCCCCACCGCCCCCATTCCACCCCTTCATTAAAGACCTCACCCTGCCTTTTTCACCCACTCCACCCCGCCCCACCTCTTTCCGGCCCTGCCCCATCCCACCCCACCTCTTCCCACCCCTGCTCCGCTCCCTCCCTGCCCCCATTCCACCCCTTTATCTGAGCCCCCACCCAGCCTCTTTCCAGCTTCCACCCCTCCCTCGAGTGACCCTGGGGGTCCAGGCCCACTGCTAACCCCCCAGGCCACCTTGGACCCTGCGTCCTGAAGCGCGGGGCCCCCCAAAGCATGGAGCCCGGGTCCGTCCTATGGATGGGACGGCTCTGGTTGGTGGTGTCATCAGATGTTCGAACCACCCAATGACCACAAGATCCATCAAGATGCGAAGTCACTTGGTCAGGTTTATTGTCAGCAAACCGTGGTCCTTGCTCCCCAGATCAATGTCTACAGTTATGCTAGCACATGTATGCCTGTGACAATGGACCGGCTCAGTTAGTGGTGGGACTTTCCACTATCCACAAGGCCAGACAAAGACATTCCCTATGAGATACATCTTTATACACCAATACAAACAAGTTACGCATCACTCCTGAGGTATCAGGGTGCCACCCATTGATGTATACAGAGGCCTCCCATTACCTTGTACATGTTGATTCGATCAAAACATCTCTATCCATCACCCTGTCATCCTGACCTCCTCTTTCGGGTGGGTCAGCGTGTTCCTGGTATCTGTGGGGAATGTGCTGGTATCGAGTGTTCTCGTACCACCCTTCTGGAATGTGCTCTGTGCCTGGCAACATCGGCCCTGTGCTTGACAAATTCTATGAGCAGGGCCTGCCTCTTGCTCACAACCTGACTTTGTTTTATATTAGCAAGTTTTGACCATTACTTTAGCCCAGGACTTAGGCCTCAGACCAGGCCTCTTATACATGGCCGAATATTTCAGGCTTTCTTCCTATTACAGATGGATGCACCTTGTTTGCAGTTGGTTGCGAGCAGAGGGGCTCTGCAGTGAGTGGCTGCCAGCGATAAAACAAGGGAATTGAAGGAACCAGTGGGGAAATGGCCTATAACCAGCTCCCTAAAAGGGAACTGGCACGTCTGTGCGGGGAGAGAGGGCTGAGCATTGGGACGGTCACCCAGAAGCAGCTGATTGCCCGGCTGGTAGAGAGTGACCAGTCCGAGGAGCAAGTTCCAGATCCCATCAGGGCTTCCGGGATGCCTGGAGAGCCTGGGAGTAGTAAGGGGGGCAGTCAATGTATCAGCCAGGAGTCCATCAGACCCAATTTCCTGGTCAGCAGGGGGGCTCCCCAATCAGGTTTCTTCCGGGAGGAGCTGCAGAGACTGGAGCTGGAGCTGAAAATGAAGGAGCTGGACCTGGAGGAGCAGAGGCTGGCAGACAGAGAGAGAGAATGAGAGGACCATTCAGAACAGCAAAAGCAAGAACTGTAGTTGGAGGAGCGGTGGGCCAAGTGGGCCTGCCGGGAGTAAGTGAAGAAGGTCCCCATGATGCCAGTTCTTCAGGGAATCTGGACACCAAATTGTTGCCCCAGTTTAAGGGGGGGGATATCAATGCCTACCTCACAGCCTTTGAGGAGGCTGGTGATTTGAACCAGATTGACCCAGCAGAAGCGGAGTCACGCTGAGACTGCTCAAAGGTGGGACTCCAGGGAGCCCAATTCAGGGGTGCCTGTGAAGGTCAGGGTGGGCCAACCCTCCTTGTGGGATTTGAGGGACCTGAAATGTAATTACTGTGGCCAAAAAGGACACAAGGTGGCGCAATGCCTGAAGATTAAGGAAATGGCAGACAAGCAGAACCCGTGGGGTGTCAACTAGGTAGAAGCCCACCGAGAGGGGGCACCGCTGGGCCCGGGGGCTGCAGTCAATAGGTCTGTGCCAGGGGGAGGGGACCGCCAGGCCAGGCCAGCTGGGGAAGGCGGGGCTCCACCCCAGAGCACCCATACTGAATTCGCCGATTGACCTGTGGGGACGATCAGCACATTATCTCCATTGAGGTGAGGGGAAGGAGCAGCCAGGGGTTCTGGGACCCGGGCGCAGAGGTGACACTGGCCCGGCTGGAGGTGGTGGACCCAGACCAGCTAGGGCTCAACGCATACCTAGGCCTGAGGGGGGTGTTTGGGCCCCCCATCAAGGTGCCTGTAGCGAGGATGTGACAGGTTGTGTCACACTAACCCCCTTTGGGGCTGCCACCTGATGTGCCTAGACTACATATGAACCTGTTTACCCTGCCAGACTGGGACTTCAGTACCTTCCTTGTTTGAGCCAGACATGCTTGTCTGCTGCAATAAAAGACCCAGGTCTGAACCACATCCCCTTCAAACTGCAGGCTTAACTGAAAACAGCTTAAGAAGTGCTCCTGTCTCCAACACTCAGATACCCAGCTCCCAATGGGGTCAAAACCCCAAATAAATCTCTTTTACCCTGTATAAAGCTTACACAGGGTAAACTCTTAAATTGTTCACCCTCTATAACACTGATAGAGAGATATGCACAGTTGTTTGCCCTCCCCCCCCCCCCCCAGATATTAATACATACTACTCTGGGTTAATTAATAAGTAGAAACTGATTTTATTAAATACAAAAAGTAGGATTTAAGTGGTTCCAAGTAATAACAGAGAGAACAAAGCGAATTACCAAGTAAAATAAAATAAAGCATGCCAGTCTAAGCCTAATACAGTAAGAAAACTGAATGCAGATAAAATCTCACCCTTAGAGATGTTTCTATAAGCGTCTGTCACAGACTGGATGCCTTCCTAGTCTGGGCCCAATCCTTTCCCCTGGTACAGCCCTTGTTCCAGCTCAGGTGCTAGCTAGGGGATTGCTCATGACTGCATAAGAACATAAGAATGTCCGTACCGGGTCAGACCAAAGGTCCATCTAGCCCAGTATCCTGTCTACCGACAGTGGCCAATGCCAGGTGCCCCAGAGGGAGTGGACCAACAGGCAATGATCAAGTGATCTCTCTCCTGCCATCCATCTCCATCCTCTGACAAACAGAGGCTAGGGACACCATTCCTTACCCATCCTGGCTAATAGCCATTAATGGACTTAACCACCATGAATTTATCTAGTTCTTTTTTAAACGCTGTTATAGTCCTAGCCTTCACAACCTCCTCAGGTAAGGAGTTCCACAAGTTGACTGTGCGCTGCGTGAAGAAGAACTTCCTTGTATTTGTTTTAAACCTGCTGCCTATTAATTTCATTTGGTGACCTCTAGTTCTTGTATTATGGGAATAAGTAAATAACTTTTCCTTATCCACTTTCTCCACATCACTCATGATTTTATATACCTCTATCATATCCCCCCTTAGTCTCCTCTTTTCCAAGCTGAAGAGTCCTAGCCTCTTTAATCTCTCCTCATATGGGACCCGTTCCAAACCCCTAATCATTTTAGTTGCCCTTTTCTGAACCTTTTCTAATGCCAGTATATCTTTTTTTAGATGAGGAGACCACATCTGTACGCAGTATTCGAGATGTGGGCGTACCATCGATTTATATAAGGGCAATAATATATTCTCAGTCTTATTCTCTATCCCCTTTTTAATGATCCCTAACATCCTGTTTGCTTTTTTGACTGCCTCTGCACACTGCGCGGACATCTTCAGAGAACTATCCACGATGACTCCAAGATCTTTTTCCTGACTTGTTGTAGCTAAATTAGCCCCCATCATATTGTATGTATAGCTGGGGTTATTTTTTCAAATGTGCATTACTTTACATTTATCCACATTAAATTTCATTTGCCATTTTGTTGCCCAATCATTTAGTTTTTTGAGATCTTTTTGAAGTTCATCACAGTCTGCTTTGGTCTTAGCTATCTTGAGCAGTTTAGTATCATCTGCAAACTTTGCCACGTCACTGTTTACCTCTTTCTCCAGATCATTTATAAATAAGTTGAATAGGATTGGTCCGAGGACTGACCCTTGGGGAACACCACTAGTTACCCCTCTCCTTTCTGAGAATTTACCATTAATTCCTACCCTTTGTTCCCGGTCTTTTAACCAGCTCTCAATCCATGAAAGGACCTGCCCTTTTATCCCATGACAACTTAATTAACATTATTATATAAAATATATCATAACATAATAGTCAACATACATATATATATATACACACAGTCTCCCTCTCTCTACATATTAACATAAAGGCAAGAATAATTAGATGCTCTCTATGTACCGTGTTTGTGTATGTGTATATATATGGGTAAATATATAGTAATATATATAGAGATAGAGCTATATATCTACATAAAATAATGAACATAATTGATTCCGCATTTCTTCGAAGACTGAACACTTGCTCACACGATAAGACCTTGTATGACTTTGTGTAACTGCGCCATCTGGTGGATCCCTCCAGAAGAGGCTCTTCTTCCTGCCCCATCTCTGCCATGCAGGATTCCTGCATGTTCAGGCCGACAACCAACCCCGGATCGGAGCGGGGGGCTCTGTCTTGGTTCATGGAGCAAGTGGACGTCTTCTGGGGGAAAACCATCGCTGCTGACATCCTCTACTGGGAGTTGTTGGAGGAGGAGCGGGGCCACTTCTGGTTACTGGGGGACCTGAAGAAGGTGGGCTGCTCTCTGGGCATTGAGGATGTGAGAGACAGGGATGGGGGCTGCTATTATCTACAAATCACCGGGGAGAAATCATTCTGGCACAGCTACTGAGCAACACAGCATGCACTCATTGTCACAGGTATCCCACCGCTGACACCTGAGCCAGCCAGTCTCCTGCCCTGGGACAGACTGGAGCCGGTGGCTTCTAGAGGGGAAAGGCCCCATCTCACATTTCCCACCCCCATAAGCCAGCCAAACCCCTACCCTTGGGCTGAATTGGACCTGGCACCCCCTAGTGGTGAAAACCAAAAGCCTTATCTCCCAAGCTAACCCCATCCTCTCCTTGGTGTCACATAGCTGATGGAGCAGCCATTGCTGGGGGTCCCCGAGGTGCTGCTGTCCGTCAACTAATTAACATGATCTTCCAGGCTCCAGGGACCTGCTCCGGGACCCCTCCCCAAATCACCTGGATGGGAGGGTTCAACTCCAGAGCCAGGGACCTCTCATTCTCCCTGACGAACATCAGCATCTCCTACATCTCCATGCTCAGCTTCACGCCGGCCCCAGAGGACCGCAGCAAAGTGCTCATCTGTTGGGGTCTCCACCAGTAGAGCTCTCCGGCTCCAGGTTGGCTGTGAGCGACCCCCATCCAGCTCCAGGAGGGGAGTGTGGCCTAGTGATTAGCCTGGGGGGGCTGAGAGCCAGGACTCCTGGGTTCTAGCCTTGGCTCTGGGAGGGGAGTGGGGTCTAACGGTGAAAGCAGGGGGAAGGAAATGCTTTAGCATCTGCAGTATAACACCCAGCTCCAGAAACAAATGGGAAAAAGCAAATCACAGACCATTAGCGACGCCCCATGAGATCCTGGGTAAGTTCCCCCCCGAGCTGGAACGTGAACCCCAGTGTCCTGGTGATATCCCCAGCCGTGTGTGTCTGTTCTGCATCCATCAAACCCCTGCAGCTATAGGATTTGCCTCCACACCGTGTTCCAATTATGTGTGGCTGCTAGCCAGCTGCTGCACTCCAGAGGCAGCTGCATCTCAGTGTTGGGGGAGGGATCCATGGATAAACAACCCCCGCACCCCACCCCAGAGGTGGCTGCATCTCAGCACTGGGCAAGGGGTCCCTGTGTAAACAGCCCCCGTGCTCCACTCCAGACAAAGACAGCTTGTGTCTTCGCATAGCTTGGGGTTGATCTCTGCAGCGAGTGGCTTGTGTCCATTTCCATCCCTCTCTGAGTTGCTCTGGCTCCCTACAGGGAAAGCCCAGTGGAAACCCATTAACCCCGACGCTTCAGCTGATGAGGGGAATTTACCAGTGGCTCCTTCCTCCTTCCTCGGCCTGGTGGGATCCAAGGAAGCTGGGATGTCAGACCTCTGTGTGCCACTGCCTGACCCCTGACATGCAATGACTTGGCTGAGGCTCAGACCCATTCCTAGCTGTGCAGAGGCCCATGGAGACAGGGGCGGCTCTAGCTATTCCACCACCCCAAGCACAGCAGGCAGCCTGCCTTCGGCGGCAAGCCTGCGGGAGGTCCTCCGGTCCCGCAGCTTTGGCATACCTGCAGCCGAATTGCCGCCGAAGCCGAGGGACCGGTGGACCACCCGCAGGCATGATGCCGAAGGCAGCCTGAGTGCTGCCCTCGCAGGGACCAGCAGGGTGCCCCCTGTGGCTTACTGCCCCAGGCATGTGCTTGGAGCACTGGTGCCTGGAGCCGCCGCCGCTGCATGGAGAAACTGCACCCTTGGAAGCAGTTGGCCCCATCTTTCACAGAATGGGCTGCTGTGACTCGGTTTCCCTCCACTGTGGTGGTGGGAAGAGGTCGTGCATTGTGGGGGGCCTGTGTGTTTAATCTGCTGTGTTTCTCACCCTCTGGCAGGTTCTTGACAGTGGCCTCACCCAAATAGAGATGAGTTATGTGTGGCCGACAAAGAATGGTTAATTCACTTCCACCTTTTCACCACTGGGAGGCTGTGATGTTCCCCTGGTGTTATCTGGACCAGTGATCTGCTAGGTCACTCCAATCCTCGACACTGGGAACCAGCCTTACCCTGCTCTGCTGTGAGAACCCCCACTCCCGGGCTGTTCACAGACAGCCTCTGGCATGTAAGCTGCTCCCAGCTACGTGAGTGAGCACTTTTGGCCGCTGCTTGGATTGGGCAACTGAATGACACTAGCCAATATCTCCGGTCCCAGACACAACCTTAGGAACCTCTGTCTTGCAGTGTCTAGTTATGTCCGCTGGACGCTGCAAGCTTATATGAGTTCCTCAATTTAACAAAGAAATTGATATATACCAGACTTGTTATCCCAAGGGGAGTCTCTGGCATGCTTTGAACCAAACGCACTGCTTCAGGTAGAATAAACACACACATGTATTAACCACAAATGATAGATTTTAAATGATTATAAGTCAAAGCAGAACAAGTCAGATTTGGACAAATGAGACAAAAGCAAAATGCATTCTAAGCTGATCTTAACACTTTCAATGTCCTTACAAACTTAGATGCTTCTCACCACAGCTTATCATCCTTGAGTGCTCCTTTAGCATCTTGATCATCCAGTGGCCCCATTGGTTGTTTAACAGGCTTACTGCTTCTGATTACTTACAAAAAATTGCTCTTACTTTTGAGTCTTTTGCTAACTGTTCCTCAAATTCTTTTTCCGTCTTCCTAATTGTATTTTTACCCTTCATTTGCCAGTGTTTATGCTCCTTTCTATTTTCCTCACTAGGATTTAACTTCCTCTTTTTAAAGGATGCCTTTTTGCCTCACTGCTTCTTTTACTTTGTTGTTTAGGCACAGTGGCCCTTTTTTGGTTCTCTTACAATGTTTTTTTAATTTGGGGTATACATTTAAGTCGAGCCTCTATTATGGTGTCTTTAAAAAGTTTCCACGCAGCTTGCAGGGATTTCACTTTTGGCACTGTACCCTTTAATTTCTGTTTAACTAACCTCCTTATTTTTGTGTAGTTCCCCTTTCTGAAATTAAATGCTACCATGGCAGGATGCTGTGGTGTTTTTCAAGCCACGGGGATATTAAATTTAATTATATTATGGTCACTATTACCAAGCAGTCCAGATATATTCACCTCTTGGACCAGATCCTGTGCTCCACTTAGGACTAAATCAAGAATTGCCTCTCCTCTGGTGGGTTCCAGAACCAGCTGCTCCAAGAAGCAGTCATTTAAGGTGTCAAGAAACTTTATCTCTGCATCCCGCCCTGAGGTGACATGTACCCAGTCACTATGGGGATAGTTGAAATCCCGCATTATTATTGTTGAATTTTTAATTTTAATAGCCTCTCTAATCTCCCTGAGCATTTCACAGTCACTATCACCATCCTAGTCAGGTGGTCGGTAATATATCCCTACTGTGCCAGCAACCCTTTATCCTGTGGTAGAAGGTAACTTTCTGCAATTTTTAAATGCATGTGGGTTTATTGAAAGTATTTTGTTGCAAACTGTTGGTTTTAAACTGCTGGGATTTTATGGCTACAAACTGATGGTATGGTGTGTTTCAAACTAACAGAATGTTTTTCTGTGCAAAATGGTTTTTAAAATTGCTTTTTAAAAGCAGTTTGATTTTTATTCTGCAAAAAAAGAGATTTTTTTTAAAATGGGGTTGTTTCTCTTCTTAAAAGATTTGGCTTTAATGTTTAAATTGTTAGTGATTCAGGGGTCAAAGCTAGAGATATCTGTGGGTGTGAAAAAAAGTATTTTTTGCAAACTGTTGGTTTGGTGTTTTAAACTGCTGGGGTTTGTGTGTGTCTGAGTTTGTGGAAAATATAGGTGTTGTTTTTTAAAAAGTACATTGCTTTTTTATTTTTTATTTTTAAGTATATGGCTGCAAACTGATGGCATGATGTATTTCAAACTAACAGGGGGTTTCTGTGCAAAGTGTGTTTTAAAATGGATTTTAAAAGTTGGTTTTTAAAGCAGTTTGGTTTTTATTCTGCAAAATGAGATGTGTTTTTAAAAATGTTTGTGGGTTGTTTTCTTTTTTAAAGTGGTAGAAATAAACTGAAAACCTCTGTTTGTTGTACAGCCTGAAATGGATTATTTTGTTTTGAAGCTATGACTTTTTAAATGGAAAAACACCCTAATGACTATTTTATTTTTTAAGTTTACAAGACGGTTTCATGTGTTTTATAATAATAGTGTTGTCTGCTCCACAGTACGGTCAAAACAGGAGAGATCCTTAGACCAGAGGGTAAAAAACCTCAAAAGAAAAAGGAAAGAGACAGCTGAAAAGGAAAATTCACCAGTATCAATGGCTGATGGATGAATGAAGCCCAGTAAATATATTTTGCTTATTGGTTTGGTTATTTTATGAGGTTTAGTATCAGGGTGGATTTGATTTAAATCAAATTGATTTAAATCATGATTTAAATCACTAGTCAGGAAGACTCAATTTAATCATGGATTTCTACATAAAGGTGCATTCTTGTTGGTGGTTATAACCTTCATATATATTCTTCACAACTCAGAGATAGATGAAGGTTTCATTTTTAAAAGGTACACACTATACATTTTTAAAGTGATTTATTTTGAAAACTTTTCAGATTAGTTTTACAGCTATGTCATAAAATGAATGATTGTTTGGTTATTTCATTTACCAAAAGTAATTGAAGCAGATATTTATGAAGTCATTGGGAGGTGAACTATCTCCAATTCAACAGGTTAATCATTAATATTTGGAGGATTTTCTTGTCATGCTGTATTAGGAGGAGAACATCACCAGACAGACATTTAAATTGTTTTATTTAACTAACACAACAACATTATGTATTCTGGATTTTTTCTTCAACCTCAAACATATCATATTTTAACAAAACAAGCATATGAATTTTTGAATTTAGTGAAACATTCAAGCTTTTAAAATCAGGTTTGTTTTTGTTAAAATTGTTTTTAACTAAAATAGTTAAATGAAATATTTAAATAAATGAATGAATTGACTATGTCAGCCAGGTCAACATGAGAATCTTAAAATATTGGCATCTGCAGCTAACTCAGTTGTCTTCACCTTCATTTTCCTGTTTGTTCAGAATCTGGAAAAGAAAAATAAGCTTTCCTGCTTTTTTAGGTCCGAAACGATTTCTCAGTTTGGAATGAATTAGTCCAATGGAAGAAACTATTCTTTCTACACCAGCAGAAGCAGCCACTGCTGTTAAAATGAGATTATCACTTCAACAGTCTCTGAATCCAAGTGCTTAAGTGACTTCCACCAGTTCACTGGTGTGACTTTCTTTAAAACATCATCAGCAAACATATAGTTCTTGAATGGTTCTTATTCCCAAACTGGGTTTTACGGCCTGCTGTCATTATAGGTTTTCCCTTCTAGTGAGAGAATGGTATGGTAGATCTCAAATCAATGAAGACTACACTCAGAAAGACCTGAAGACTTCTGGTATATGCTGCTCAAACAGTTTCACTTTTGTTTCTACTGCCTGTCCCTCCCTTCTCACATTTATCTTCAGACTTCTTCTCCTTGTCCAAATCTATTCCGCCCCCAACAATCTTTTATTCATTGAACTTTTTGAAAGTTTGCACTTTTAGAGAGAGGTAAGGGATTGACTCTGTGTACACAAATCTGCAGAGGGACAATAGAGTTGAGGTCTGTTATTTCTCACCTCTCTATATTATTTATTTATTTAAAAACATTTTCACAGTTAACAAGCATGTTCTCTCTGGAGACACAAATCCACTAAGCATCTCTGATGGTATCTTCTAGACTGAGCACTGAGTCCCATTGGGAAGATAGAAAGATTAACCTAAATAATCTATGCAGAAGCCCCTGGAACCCCATAAGATTGTGACCCTAATCCATGAACTATTGGAACTCATTTACAAAACTTTTATCTTTAGATAGGCTTTTTCCTCAAAAAGCATTTTAACAAAAAAATCCAATTTAAATTAAAAAAAATCCAATTTTTTTTAAATCATTTATTTTTATCCACCCTGTTTTGTATGTTAAGCAAATACATAGGTGTGGGTGAGAAAGATGGTAACGTTAAGTTTTGTAAAATGTTTTTCCCCTAATCAGGCATGTGCAACTCTCCTGACAATGCTGTAGTTGGAGCTACAGGGACACCTCCACCGGAACAGCCAAAGAACCAGGAATCTGCTTTGAAGCCTTTAACAACACCAATGCAAAACAGCACAAGAGTGCAGATGAAACATCAGGGCAGTCCAAACCTTCTATACATCAAACCCAAGGACAAAACAAAAGACTCTAGTAAAAACCAACCACACGAACACAACTCCAGTTCCTCAGCGGCCACAACCACACCAAGCCCTGAGAAAACTGTGAGCAAAAATGCCCACATTCACAAGCCTGGAGCATGCACTCTAGGGGTTGTGAATAAAAAAACAAGTTCTGACAAACCATTCTCCTAACACCATAAGCTCGTTACAGCTCCCCCATATGCTAGTATTTCAGAAAAGTATGATGCTTTGTTCAGAAAACTGATGGACACTGTATCCTCGGGGGGTCTAAAAGAAAGGAGGGCTGGAAACGACATCAAAAATGCAAAAGCTCTTGCGGGTGACTTTTTGAAAAATACTTCAATTTTTCCAAAGGGAGGCTCTGAGCAGGTGTGACTAGTAGTGGAAAGGGGCCTGGGTAAAAGGGGCCCCCTCAAGGGTACACGTCAGCTCAGGTGTAAACAAAAGGGGGACAGCACCTGGGAGATAAACAGATGGCTGCCAAAAAGTTCCAGGCCAGGGTCGCTGTACAGATTTTAAAAAAGGCTAAAGAGGTAATGAGGGGAAAAAAAGAGATGCTCCCTAGTGGGGGCTCTCCAACTGGCTCGTCTGAAAATGGGGAGGCAGAATCTGACCTGCAGGGTGGTGGTGACTCTCACGCAGAATCTGATTTAGAAAACACCCCAGAAGACTCTCTTGAGGGGTCCCTGTCTGCTCCTGATGATCCTCACAGAGGCCCCTCAGAGTCTGACACTCAAATAGCATCTGACGTAGAAGATGCTGCTGATGGTCCCATAGAGGAACCCCCAAGTAACCCTGAAAATGCAGAGGTGTATAGGGAGAGAGTGAGAAGTTGGCAACACGAACTACTTAGATTTGGGTAGAGCTACCATACGTCTGGATTTCCCCGGACATGTCCGGCTTTTCGGTCTATAAATAGCCATCCGAGGGGGGGGGGGGGTATTCTAAAAATCTAAAAATGTCCGGGATTCCCCCCCGGTCGGCTATTTATAGGTCAAAAAGCTGGGCAGCCAAAGCCCCTTCCCGGCTCCCCCCATCCCCTGCATCCTTAGCCATCGGGGGGGGGGGGGATTCTTAAAATCTAAAAATGTCCGGGATTTCCCCCCGGTCAGCTATTTATAGATCGTAAAGCGGCGGCCAAGCACCACTGGACAGCCAAAGCCCCTTCCCAGCTCCCCCCATCCCCTGCAGCCTTAGCACGCCCCCGGCCCCGCAGCTGTATTCCCCCTCCTCTCCTCCCCTGAACGCTCCGCCCCCTGCTCCTCCCCCTCCCCTGCTTCCCGCGAATCAGATATTCGCGGGAAGGCTGAAAACAAGCAGGGGCAGGTGGGCAGCAGCAGGTAAGCTGGAGCAGGGGGCGGGACATGAGGAGGAGGGCTCCGGGGAGAAGCAGCATGGCACGGCCCAGTCCTGCCCTGGCCGAGCGTCTCCCTCCGGCCCTGGCCAAGCGGCTCCGGCCCCGGCCGGCCCCAGCAGCCCTGGCCCTGGCCCCAGTGGCTCCGGCCCAGCTCAGCTTGGGCCCTGGGGCACCGGCCCCGGTTCCAGCTGAATGTGTCGGCCCGGCCCCGGCCAAGCAGCGCCGGCCGAGCACCCCTAGCCCCAGCTCCGGCCCTGGCTCCAGCGGCTCCAGTCCAGCTCGGCTCGGGCCCCGGGGCACCAGCCACGGATCCGGTTGAGCACGCCGGCCCCAGCCCCAGCAGCTCCAGCCCAGCTTGGGCCCCAGGGCGGCGGCCCCGGTTCCGGCCGAGCGCGCCGGCCCGGCACTGTCCGAGCACCTCCAGCCAGTCCCCAAGCCCTGTGACCCCAGCTGGAGCGCAGCCCAATTCCTGGGCTCTTGCTAAATCTGGCCCTGGTCAGGGGACAGGGAGGTGGGGGTTGGATGGGTCGGGAGTTCAGGGGGCCTGTCAGGGGTGCAGGTGTGTGGAGAGGGGTTGGGACATTCAGGGACAGGGAGCGGGGGGGGTTTAGATGGTTCAGGGGTTCTGGGGGTCCTGTCAGTGGGCGGGGAGCAGTTGGATAGGGCATGGGAGTCCCGGGGGTCTGTCTGGGGGCAGGGGTGTGAATATGGGGTGAGGGTGTGGATAAGTGTCAGGGCAGTCAGGGGACAGGTAGGGTCCTAGGGGGGCAGTTAGGGTGGGGGGTTCTCAGGAGGGGGCAGTCAGGGGACAAGAAGCAGGGAGGCTTAGATAGGGGGTGGGGTTCTAGGAGGCAGTTAGTGGCAGGGGTCCCAGGAGGGGGCAGTCAGGGGACAAGGAGCAGGGGGGTTGGGGGTTCTGAGGGGGGCAGTCAGGGGGTGGGAAGTGGGAGGGAGTGGATGGGGTGGGGCTAGAGCGGGTCTCCTCCCCCACCCCCAGTGTCCTCTTTTTTGATTGTGGAAAAATGGTAACCCTAGATTTGGGGGGTCGATGTATTTTGAGGAATTTTGTTTTGTCAATCTTGAGCGAATAAATTCAGCTCAGCAGGTTGTTGAAGCCATACCCAGGGGGAGACAGTAAGTTCTCGATGACGTTCATGGCAGGGTAGGACCTGATGATTATGTTCAGTTACATTTAGGGAGCAGAAATTGAACTAACCCTTTGTTTTTAGTCAGAAGAACCAGGGTTGAGCTGTCTGCTGAGGATTTCTTAAATCAGACCCCAAAGCTGCTACAGAGCAATGGAGAGAGGCATGTCGATAGGACGTTGTGCCTCGTTGTTACGGTTGTAAAAAACAGGGGTGGGGGCCGTCGTAGAGTTTTAAATTCTATTCTCAGTAATCAAATCGTCCATAAAAAGAGACAGTTTTTGGTAGACCTGACTTACACCAGTACCAATCTGTGTTTTGCGGGTGGGCTCTTGCTGTCATGTCCGACCGTAAACCTATGGATGTAGAATTGTTAGCAGGGGTGAGAAAGTTGCATGAGAAACTGGGATGGTCAGATCAAAAAAAAGGTTCTGCTCAGGGATGTAGCAACATTTGAACAGCATTTCGGAGTCAACATACAGGTGGTGCTGTATGCCACGAAAGGCAGATGGGGCTTTTTTTAAATGGGGGGCCGGTGTACCCCAAGACTTTTTTCATCCTGTTGCACGATGAGCATTACTATGGGGTTCTGGATGTGAAAAAGTTGTTCAGGGTGAAAAAATATTGTGAATTTTGCCAGGTGGTGTACAGTCACAACCACTCTGGCAGGTATCGTTGCTGCCTCTGCTTGAGCGTAACGTGCTCGGACAGCGTGGGCGTGCAGCTGAGGTGTGCTAGCTGTAGACTGTATTGTCGCTCCAAAGAGTGTTTAGACAGACACGTCGACTGTGCATTGAAAAAACAAGTCGAAGGCCTGTCTAAAGGTTCGTGTGATCAGTGTCAGTCTGACGTGGACAAGGGGCACAGGTGCAAAGGGAGGCTGTGTAAGCAGTGTCAGGGTTTGATCACCGGTGACGTAGACAGCCACCTCCGTTTTATGGATAGCATTAGAAAGCCCAAATCATCGGAAAAGTGTATTTTTTACATTTTTGAATGCACGCAGTAGACAGGATTGCACATGCCCAATTACATTTTGCAGTGCCCCTAAAGCTGGAACAATCCTGGGAATTCAAGGGCAGTGAGTGTCTTTCCACCTTTGTTAAGAGCTTTCCAGGCAAAGAGTTCTGGGACTGCACGTTCCTAGCGCACGGTTCCAAAGGCTATGATGGACACGTCGTCGTTAGACGGTTACTGAAGGAAAAGATGTGCACTCTGAGGCAGGTTCTCTAACCTTTTAATCATTCTCCTGCCTCCCCTCTGAGCCCTCCCTGATGGGTCAACGTCCTTCTGGCAATGCAGGCACCAGAACTGGACACAGGACCCCAGCAGCGGTCGCACCAGAGCCAGATCCAGAGGGAAACTCACCTCCCCGCTCTGACTCCAGAGCCCACTGTTGATGCACCCAGGACGGCTGCAGCATCGCACCGGGAGCTCATGTGCAGCTACTTATCCAGCATCACCCCCGAATTGTGGTCAGAGTCCCTGCTGCCCAGGAGAGCGTCCCCCGTCCTGTGAGTCAGGCTGACACCTTGTGTTCCTAGGTGAACATGTTGACATTTAGCCCTATTAAAACACACACTGTTTGCTTGTGCCGAGTTTAACAAGCAACCCGGAGTGCTCTGTAGCAGTAACCTGGCCTCCTCATTATTTGCCATTTACCCCATCTGTGTGTCATCTGCAAACTTGATCACGGCTGATTTTATGTTGTCTTCCAGGTTGTAAAAAAAGGTGTTAACAAGCATCAGGGCAAGGACAATTCCCTGCGGGATCCCTCTGGAAACACGCGCTCGCTGCTGATTCCTTGGTGACAGTTGCCTCTGGAGATCTAGCAGTTAGCCTGTTAGCCAGGCCCGACTGGGCCTTGAGCTCAGTCAGGGTTTCAAAAGCACTATTGCAACACAAATAACACGCACACATAGGGCCTTACTAGTCCTCCATCCTGATTTTCACGCTGTTGCTAAAGGCAATGGCAGTGATGTAATATCCATCGCCGTCTGTACGGAGTTTCACTTAGCACCGCTCGACATTTTGATTAAAAAACTAGAAGGATACAAAATTACCGTGACCCAGATTTAAAACTGGCTAACTGTCAGCGAGAATGAGTTCTGTGAGTCCATGAGAGCTGGGGGCTGCCCAGACACAGCAAGAGACAGGCCTTGCCCCAGCTGGGATCAGGGCTGTCAGGGTTCCCTCCCCACTCTGAACTCAGGGGTACAGATGTGGGGACCCACATGAAAGACCCCCTAAGCTTATTTCTACCAGTTTGGGTTAAAAACTTCCCCAAGGCACAAATCCTTCCTTGTCCTTGGACGGTATCACTGCCACCACCAAGGGAGTTAGACAAAGATTCAGGAAAAGGACCACTTGGAGTTCCTGTTTCCCCCAAATATCCCCTCAAGCCCCTTCACCCCCTTTCCTGGGGAGGCTGGAGAATAATATACCAACCAAATAGGTAAACAAGGTGAGCACAGACCAGACCCTTGGGTTTTAGGACACTAAAACCCAATCAGGTTCTTAAAAGAAGAACTTTATTATAAAGAAAAAAGTAAAGAAGTACCTCTGTAAAATCAGGATGGAAGGTTATTTTACAGAGTAATAAGATTGAAAATACAGAGGATTCCCCTCCAGGCAAAACTGCAAAGTTACAAAAAAAAAGGAATAAACCTCCCTCTTAGCATAGGGAAAATTCACAAGCTACAACAAAAGATAATCTAACACATTTCCTTACTTTACTTACATTTTTGTAACCTTTGATGCTTATTTCAGGTAGGGTTTTAGGAGAGGTTTTTTTCCTGCCCTGCTCCCTCTCCGTCCCGAGGGAGCACACACAAAGAGCACAAACAAAACCTTCCCCCGCCCCAGATTTGAAAGTATCTCCTTTCCCCATTGGTCCTTCTGGTCAGGTGCCAACCAGGTTATTTGAGCTTCTTAACCCCTTAGAGGTAAAGGAGGGATTTTATGCTCCCCTTAGCTGTATGATTATGACAAGGGCCCTATGGTGCCAGGTGCTGCTCATACACAGCGAGAGACAGGCCCTGCCCCAGCTGGAATTGGGGCCGTGTTATGCCTGGCACTGCCCAGAAACCAGCTGCAATCAGGGCCTTCCCGGGGAACGGCAGATGTGAAAACTGATTCTTTACTGGACACAAATAAGTCATAGTTGTTATAGGCTCTTGGTTCAAAAAGTAGCAGCGACAAAAAATGACACATGAAAATCTATTTCAAGTAACAGTTTGTAAACAGGGAATTTTACAGTCGGATGTTTTTGGCTTTGGAGTGAACAAGTTACCTTTAATAGAACATTGTTATTAAGAAGTTATAATCACATGGCATTGATTGACCTGGACAGAGACCAGGGCCCCATTGTGCCAGGTGCTGCCCAGACACAGCGAGAGACCATCCCTGCCCCTAAGAGTTTATAATGTAAGCAGCCCAGGGCACCATTATTATCCTGATTTTGGGGGTAAAGAAACTGAGACTAGACAGATGCAGCAACCTCTCCCAACCTCACCCTACAGCATTTTTAGCAAAGCAGAGATTAAAACCCAGAGTACCCAGCCAGCAGCTTAGACACAAGCCCATCCCTCCACTTCTGCCAGCTGCTGCCCCTGAGCTTGAAAATCCTGTCCATCTGTGAAAGAAGTTGGTGAGGGCTCAGGCAGGGTAGAAGAGAGACTCTCTGTGGCTGAGGGGTGAGAGGCTCTTTCCCCTAGGGACAGTGGGGTTTGGGAGGGGGCAGGCTTTGAGACCCAGCTGCAGAGGACTCTGGGATACCTCCCCTCAATGCAGTGCTCCAGCATTTCCAAGGCCTGGTTGACTCCGCCCTGAGTCCAGGCCAGAGCAGGGATTTGCACCCAGGTTTCCCACATCGTGAGTCCAGCCCTGGGCCGACCCCTTCCCCCTTCCCTCCACACTGTGATCCCCCCTGCACTGGATGGGCCGGAGACGCCCAGCCTGGACCCATGGCGCGAGGGGGCTATTTCCGCCGGACCTCAGAATATTCCGTGGCTGGTGCCTCCAGAGGCTCCCCCCGTTTGCGCTGCAGCTTGGAGAATTCGATGGAGGCGTAGTGCAGCTCGTCCGGGGCCTGTGCTGTGGCAGCCCTGTCCTGGACGCCTTTGGTCCGGTGGGTGGCTGGAGTCTTGTGATGCTGAGTGAGGAGCAAGGCAGAGACACCAGGCAGAGACTTGCATCCACCCTGCTGAGCTTATTGCATGGACTGCCCCAGGTCTCGTTTCCCCCACCCTCTGTGCAAATGCATTTCCTGCATCGGGCGTGCACTAGCAAGAGGCATGGGATTGGGTTTGTTTCACACTCTGCACGCATGAGCCAATCACATGCCAGCACCAGCTCAGTTAACACATTCACTGCCTCACCTGCACAGGCCATGCATTCGCAAGATGCATGTGGGTGTGTGCATTTTATGCACTATGAATGCAGTACTTCATCCCATGCGTCTCATCGCAGAACAGGTTCAGGAAATGTATTTTCTGCATTTCATGCACCGAGCACTTGGTGCAGCACTGGTTAAGTTAATGCATTCTCTGCATTGCCTGCACTCGCCATGCATTAGCAATACACAAGAGGTTGTGTACATTTTATGCACTGTGCATGCACAATTTGATCACATGCATGTCGTGTTTCTATAGACGATGCTGATGCATTCATTGCATTTTCTGCAGGGTGCATATATTTGCAACAGACAAAGTGCACCCTGCTGCATGCATTGTCTGATTATGTGTACGTAATACGATAGCAGGCAGCTGCAGAAATGCATTTCTTGCCCAGCTTGTGCATTCAGGAGATGCCCAGGCATTGGCAGCATTGCAGCCCCAATCTAGTCCGTGCACTTTGTGAATGCACATGAATGCATTCGCTGCATGTCCTCCCCTCTGAGCAAGACCCGAGGGATGAGGTGCATTTTCTGCATGCAGGAGGCAATCCCATGCAGTTTGTGGAGCCCAGGCTGGTGGCAGGGATGTATTTCTTGCACCATCCACGTGTGGGGGGTCGGGTCCCCTGGTGAAAGCCTGACTTATATTTGTGCATTTGTTAAGGGGGTGGGAAGAAGAAGAAGTGGAGGGGGCAGAGAAGGGGTGGGGTGGGAAGGGCAGGTGGGCTTGGTCCCCCACTCTCCCCAGGTACATACCATGGGGATGCTGGTGACGTTACTGTAGATCAGGCTGGCCTCGTTGGCCGTGTGCTCCTGCTGGCTCCCGTTAGCTGTCTCCTCGGCCTCTGCGCTGGGAGTCACCGGCTCCCGGCCCCGCCGTCTGCAGAGAAACGTATCAGGACTGATGAATGAGACTGGGGGAGGGACGTAGAATAGCACCGTGGGGAGGGAGAATGAGGGCACACCAGGGATAATGGAATGGGATCTCAGAGGGGTGTGGGAGGGGCAGTTGGGGGTCAGGGCAGGAGGCTTCAGACTTACTTGATCACACAGAGCCCAAGAAGGAAGAATCCAATGGCGACCCCCAGCCCACAGCCCATCCCGATGAACACCAGCTTGTCAGGATCCTCCGAACCTGGAAAAACACAGAACATGGCTAGAAGAGAGCCCACGAATCCTGGCTCCCAGCCCCCCACTCCCATCCCAGAGCTGGAGATAGAATCTAGAATTCCTGGATCCCAGCCCCAGCCCCCAACTCCCCTCCCTGAACTGGTTACAGAATCCAGGAGACAAATGTCTCACCTCTGTGCAGGGGGCTGAGTTCAAAGTGCAGGGTGACGTAGCTCCCATGGGGGTTGGAGCCGAGGCGGAAGACCGAGAGCCCCCTGTCCCCACTCCCAGTCCAGGTCAGGGCAGAATCATAGAATCATAGAATACCAGGATTGGAAGGGACCTTAGGAGGTCATCTAGTCTAACACCCTGCTCAAAGCAGGACCAATCCCCAATGAAATAATCCCAGCCAGGGCTTTGTCAAACATGACCTTAAAAACCTCTAAGGAAGGAGATTCCACCACCTCCCCAGGGAACCCATTCCAGTGCTTCACCACCCTCTTAGTGAAAAAGTTTTTCCTTACATCCAACCTAAACCTCCCCCACTGCAACTTGAGACCATTACTCCTTGTTCTGTCATCTGGTATCACTGAGAAAAGGCTAGATCCATCCTCTTTAGAACCCCCTTTCAGGTAGTTGAAAGCAGCTATCAAATCCCCCCTCATTCTTCTCTTCTGCAGACTAAGCAATCCCAGTTCCCTCAGCCTCTCCTCATAAGTCATGTGCTCCAGACCCCTAATCATTTTTGTTGCCCTCCGCTGGACTCTTTCCAATTTTTCCACATCCTTCTTGTAGTGTGGGGCCCAAAACTGGACACAGTACTCCAATTAGGCATCACCAATGTCAAATAGAGGGGAACGATCACATCCCTCGATCTGCTGGCAATGCCCCTACTTATACAGCCCAAAATGCCGTTAGCCTTCTTGGCAACAAGGGCACACTGTCAACTCATATCTAGCTTCTCCTCTACTTTAACCACTAGGTCTTTTTCTGCAGAACTGCTGCCTAGCCACTCGGTCCCTAGTCTGTAGCAGTGCATGGGACTCTTCTGTCCTAAGTGCAGGACTCTGCACTTCTCCTTGCTGAAAATCATCAGATTTCTTTTGGCCCAAGCCTCTAATATTTCTAGGTCCTTCTGTATAGTATCCCTACCCTCCAGCGTATCTACCACTCCTCCCAGTTTAGTGTCATCTGAAAACTTGCTGAGGGTGCAGTCCACGTGAACCTCCAGATCATTAATGAAGATATTGAACAAAGCCGACCCCAGGACCGACCCTTGGGGCACTCCGCTTGATACCGTCTGCCAACTAGACATGGAGCCATTGATCACAACCCGTTGAGCCCTATGATCTAGCCAGCTTTCTATCCACCTTAGTCCATTCATCCAGCCCATACTTCTTTAACTTGCTGGCAAGAAAACTGTGGGAGACCATATCAAAAGCTTTATTAAAGTCAAGGAATAACATATCCACTGCTTTCCCCTCATCCACAGAGCCAGTTGTCTCGTCATAGAAGGCAATTAGGTTAGTCAGGCATGATTTGCCCTTGGTGAATCCATGCTGACTGTTCCTGATCACTTTCCTCTCCTCTAAGTGCTTCAGAATTGATTCCTTGAGGATCTGCTCCATGATTTTTCCATGGACTGAGGTGAAGCTGACTACATTCGCCTTTTCCCAGTCATCCGGGACCTCCCCCGATCACCATGAGTTTTCAAAGATAATGACCAATGGCTCTGCAATCACATCCGCCAACCCCTTTAGCACCCTCGGATGCAGGGCATCTGGCCCCAAGGACTTGTGCTCATCCAGCTTTTCTAAATAGCACCGAACCACTTCATTCTCCTCAGAGGGCTGTTCACCTCCTCCCCATGCTGTGCTGCCCAGTGCAGCTGTCTGGGAGCTGCCCTTGTTCGTGAAGACAGAGGCAAAGAAAGCATTGAATACATTAGCTTTTTCCACATCCTCTGACACTAGGTTGCCTCCCTCATTCAGTAAGGGGCCCACACTTTCCTTGACTTTCTTCTTGTTGCTAACATACCTGAAGAAACCCTTCTTGTTACTCTTAACAGCTCTTGTACCTGCAACTCCAGGTGTGATTTGGTCTTCCTGATTTCACTCCTGCATGCCTGAGCAATATTTTTATACTCCTCCTTGGTCATTTGTCCAATCTTCCGCTTCTTGTAAGCTTCTTTTTTGTGTTTAAGGTCAGCAAGGATTTCACTGTTAAGCCAAGCTGGTCGCCTGCCATATTTACTATTCTTTCTACACATTGGGATGGTTTGTTCCTGCAACGTCAATAAGGATTCTTTAAAATACAGCCAACTCTCCTGGACTCCTTTCCCCCTCATGTTATTCTCCCAGGGGATCCTGCCCATCAGTTCCCTGAGGGAGTCAATTTCTGCTTTTCTGAAGTCCAGGGTCTGTATTCTGCTGCTCTCCTTTCTTTCTTGTGTCAGGATCCTCAACTCGACCATCTCATGGCAACTGCCTCCCAGGTTCCCATCCACTTTTCCTTCCCCTACTAATTCTTCCTGGTTTGTGAGCAGCAGGTCTAGAAGAGCTCTGTCCCTAGTTGGTTCCTCCAGCACTTGCACCAGGAAATTGTCCCCTACACTTTCCTGACAGTCTCGTCCCCCTGGGCCCACGAGCTGATGTGCAGGGCCCCCTGTGAGCCATTCCCAGCCAGGGGCTCCCCGTCTACCTGCTACTAGAGCCAGGGTGGGAGGTTGGAGCGCAGGGAGCAGGTGCAGCTGATGCTGGGCCCCTGGTGCTTGCAGGACGAGTTCAGCCCGGTCTCCAGCCGGCGGCTCTCAGGGGAGAGCAGGAGACATAGCGACAATAGTCAGAGAGAGAAATCCAGTGGCAGGGAGTCCCATGGGTTAACCCCATTCACACTCGATGAGCAGCTGGAATATTCCCTGGGTAGAGCTCTTGTTCTGGTCCCAGCGCCTGTACAGCCCCCGTCCTCAGTTGTCACATTGGGCAGCTCCAGTCACAGCTGATTCTCCCCCATAGGGCAGGTGCCCCCAACGGCTCAGCTCCCCATCACCCAGCCCAGCTCCACGGGGGGGGTGCTGGCGAGTGAGCAGAGGAACTGTAAGGAGTCGCCCTCCCGGGCCATGAGCTGTGAACCATTGGTCACCAGTATGCCAGGATCTGGTAACAGGAATAAGAAGAAGCCACTCGCACCCTGAACCAACCAGTCCCTGCCCAGGGGCTGGATCAGGGACAGCGACAATAGAGGGGAAAGTCCCCGTGCCCCACTCCCCAACCCTAGCGATACGTTGGAATAGCTGCGGGTCCTTCCTGTTAGCTCTGGAGACGGTGATTTGCAGAGTCCTCACTGGAGCTGAAATACCCACGGCAACATGTTAGAGTGGAGAGTGCCCCCCACTGACCCCCTGCCACACTGCCTGCAGCATGGCGCCCCCTAGCACCATACACTGCACGTGCACATGCGGGACCTGACTGGCCGACCCATAGGAATTTTTTGCCCAGCACCGATACTCCCCAGTGTCCCCTCTGCTGAGATTTGGCAGCTCCAGGCGCCCGGCCCCTCCCTGGCCAGAGCTCAGGGACTCCTTCCCCTTGGCCCAGCTCAGGTAGGCATCACCTCTGCTCCCAGCCTCACACCTCAGGCTCAGGGAGTTGCCCTCCTGGGTCTGAAAAAGACACAACGTCATGCTCACCTCCCAATGGGGCCGGCACTGGAGGAGACGAGCAGGCAGGTTAGGCCCCCCAGAGATTCTCTGCCAACAAACCGAGATTCAGCCACCTCTGGGGTGGGAAACGGGGGCTGTTTGCATGAAAAGCCCTGGTCCAGTGTGGAGACGTAGCCAGCTCTGGGGTCAGAGCATAATCTTGCTGACTTTCCATGGCAGCAGGTCTCTGTCGCAGAATTCGGTCCCTGGCCCATCTCCTCCCCACTGCCTAGCACCCCCTTAATGCCACCCCTGGGTCTGGAGACAGAAATAACTGGGTCTGCTTCCCCCACCACCCTCCCTACAGTCCTGTGGCTTCCTCCGGCTTCCCGGCTCAGCCTGGCGCCTGGCCCTGAGCGCTGACAGAGCGTGACTAGGAGGCGCTCGCTGATTCCTGGGGCTTGCAGCACGGCCTCTCACTGGAGTGCCGCCCCGTGGGCTGGAGACAGACGGAATTGGGCCTGATCCTCCCTACAGCCCCGAGCCTTCCTTGGGCTTCCTTGAACTCTCCGCTCCGGGCATAGACTAGTCTGGCCATGGGCGACATATGAACTGCCAGCTCAGAGAGGCTAGCCCCTGGCCCCACCCCTTCTGCCACAGGCCACATCCCCACTGGAGTCGGGAACCCCCCCACCGTAGCCTCTGGCCCCCCCGAGCCAGCCCTGGGCCACCAGAGCACCCCGGCCCGACAGCACTGGGCCCCTCTAACCCTAGCCCTGGCCCCAGCGCTGCCAAGGGGAACAGCATGGGCAGTGAGCAGGAGAGGACCTGCTCCCCCACCCCAAATCTGAACTAGTGCCCCTGCCCCAGGTGAGCCAGGAGTGGCCAGAGGGCCGTGGGCTCTGGCATGATGCAGCCCACGTGTGACAGCACAAAGGCTTGCGCCACATGCCGAGCATCAGGCACCACAAGCCGCAGTAGCAGCTCAGGAGGATGGTAATACCCCATGTGCCAGGTCCCCCTGATTTCTGCGCTGCTCCTGGCGGTGGCGTTGCCTTCAGAGCTGGGTGCCCGGCCAGCCCCCGCCAGTATCAGGCCGCCCTGCCAGGGCTTAATTTAAGCCACAGCTGAGCTCTGGCATCTCTTTCAATACAAATTAAACACCGTGGGAGGCAACGGGGCTCAATGGCCTCACCCACGGTGGCAGTCCCCCCAGCTGAGGTCTCATTCTCTGTTTCCTCAGTCCCTTGAGTTTCTAATTCCTTGTCGTCTCTTCGGTGGCTGAGGAACAGCCCGATCTACACGCCAAACTCGGGCATTCCCTGACCCCCGGTCTGTCCTTCCTTCTGCTTCCGAGAGAGAGAGAGAGATTCTGGGGTAAGTAAGTGGCTGGCAGTTGGGATAGATAGATAGATGAATGGATGATGGGTGGTTGTATGGGGATGAATAGATGCATAGACGGGTGGGTAGGTACATAGTTGGGTGGGTGGGCGGATAGACAGTAGGTAGGTGGGTAGATGGGTACGTAGGAATGTTGTGGGTGAGTCGGTAGCTGAGTTACCGTCTGTAATAGAGCAGGGTGAGGTAATAGACCAGGAAGAATCCACACCTGATGGAGGTAAAAGAAGTCGAGAGTCTGGGATAGATCCCTGCAAACCCTGCCCCGAGCCAGCCAGCCCCACTCTCGTCCCCACTCCTCTTCCAGCTCAGGGTGCTGATGGCCTCTTGCACCTGGGCCCATGAGCTGACCTGCAGGGCCCCCCATGAGCCCTTCACAGCCAGGGGCTCCCCGTCCACTTGCCACTGGAGCCAGGGCAGGGGGTGGGAGCACAGGGAGCAGCTGCAGCTGATGCTGGGCCCCTGGCGCAGTCAGGACGAGTTCAGCCCGGTCCCCAGCCAGGGGCTGTCTGGGGAGCGCAGGAGTCACAGCAACAAATGAATAGTAAGAGAGAGAAACCCTGGGGCAGGGAGTTTCCCGGATTAACCCCACTCACACCCGTGACAGGGAGTTCCGTGGGTTAACCTCACTAACACTCAATGAGCAGCTGGAACGTCCCCTGGGCAGAGCTCTCCTCTCTCTGAGCCCAGCACACGTACAGCCACCCGTCCTGGGCTATCGCTTGGGCAGCTCCAGTCACAGCTGATTCTCCCCCGCAGGGAGGGCACTCTCGAAGGCTCAGCCCCCCCTCACCCAGCTCGTGACGGAGCAGAGGATCGGCAGGGAATCACCCTCCCCGGCCGTGAGCTGTGAGCCTCTCCCCAATCTCCCCAGCACAGTGCCCCCCACTAACTCCCCACCCCACTCCCAGCAGCACAGCACGCCCCACTGATGCCCTGCCCTGCTCCGTTTGGCACAGCGCCCCCTAGCGCCTTAACTGCACGTGCACATGCAGGGCCCGGCTGGCCGACCCATAGGAATTCTTAGCCCAGCACCGATACTCCCCAGCGTCCCCTCTGCTGAGATTCGGCAGCTCCAGGAGCCCGGCCCCTCACTGGCCCTAGGCCAGTGTGGAGACATAGCCAGCTCTGGGGTTGGAGCACAATCTTGGTGACTTTCCATGGCAGCAGGTCTCTGTTGCAGAGATCGGTCCCTGACCCATCTCCTCCCCACTGCCTAGCGCCCCCTTAATGCCACCCCAGGGACTGGAGACTGAGGGAACCGGGCCTACTCCCCCCACCACCCTCCCTACAGTCCTATGGCATCCCTCGGGCTCTCCCCTCTGGGCACGGCCTAGCCCGGCCCGGCTGAGCCTGGTGCCTGGCCCTGAGCGCGGGCAGAGTGTGACTAGGAGGCTCTCGCTGATTCCCGGGGCTCACAGCGCGTCCTCTCACCGGGACGTCCGTTCCTGGTCAGGTTCCCGGTGATGTTGGGGGGCCCGGGCGGGTCTGTAACACAAACCACACAGGGTGGATCATGGGGGCTGGACAGCACCAGTGGCTATACAGGCACCCCTCATGCATCGTGGCAACGTAGCCAGCTCTTAGGTGGGTGCACAATCTCGGTACCTTTCCATGGCAGCAGGTCTCTGTCCCACAGATCGGTCCCTAACCCATCTCCTCCCCACTGCTGAGTGCCCCCTACTGCCGCCCCGCGGGCTGGAGACAGAGGGAACCGGGCCGAACCTCCCACCATCCTCCCTACAGCCCTGAGGCTTCCTTGGGCTCTCCCCTCTGGGCATACACTAGTCTGGCCATGGGCGACATATGAACTGCCAACTCACAGAGGCTAGCCCCTGGCCCCAGCCCTTCTGCCAGAGGCCACACCCTCACTGGAGTCCGGAGCCCCCCCACCGTGGACTCTGGCCTCCCTGAGCCAGCCCTGGCCCACCATAGCACCCCGGCCCCAGAGCACTGAGCAGAAGGGAGGCGTGGCACTAGCATCCTGGAGTTCCGGGCCACAGGCCGGCCCCCTCTAACCCTAGCCCTGGCCCCAGCGCTGCCAAGGGGGAACAGCATGGGCAGTGAGCAGGAGAGGACCTGGGGGCAGAGCATGGGCGGGGCCACGTAGGGCTGTTTGGGGCAGCTCAGCCTCCCCTGGCCTGTGATATGCACCACCCATGAGCCTGACCCGGCTGAGCCTGGTGCCTGGCCCTGAGCACGGGCAGAGCATGACTAGGAGGCGCTCACTGATTCCCGGGGCTCGCGGCGCGGCCTCTCACCGGGGCGTCCATTCCTGGTCAGGTTCCCAGTTGTGTTGGGGGGCCCAGTCGGGTCTGTAACACAAACCAGACAGGGGGCATGAGGGGGACTGGACAGCACCGGGGGGGGGGGTGTCGCTAGTGATCACTGAGCCTAGACATGGCCCCTCGCTGTGAGCTCAGCTGGGGGACGGGAAAGTTCCTGAAGTGACACAAGACACGTGGGCGTGGAAGGGAAGCGACAGACCCGAGTGGGCCTGACCCAAGAAGTGCCCGACAGAACCCAGAGGCCGGGTTAGGGCTGTGCCGGGGACCAGAACCATGGGAAATGGATACCCAAGAGACCAAAACTGGTTGGTCAAAATTGGGCCTAATTGACAAAGTCACTAACGAGGGGCCGGGCTGCTTCAGCCTGGGTACTTGAGCGAGCGTCACTAGCGCCACTGTCTGCCGGGCACCTGGGCATTCAGCGTCCTGCTCCCCAAACGTGTCCTCCCCAGGGCGGGACAGAGCCAGGGGTCTACGTAACCCCATTCCCGCTCCCACCCCAGACCCAGCCACCACCAGGGACATCAGACGTCTCCCTCATGGGTCCTTTCCCTTCCCCCCTCGGTTCGTCTCTCTGCAGCCCTCTCCTTTCACCCTCTGGCTTAGCTGGTCAGGACTGGATGTTTTGCAGCCCGGCTGCGCCCAGAGGGGCGGCCATAAGTAACACGCAGAACAGCCGGACGCTGATACTGGCTGACCAGGCCTGGCAGGGTCCGTCCACACTGCCCTCAAAGCCCCACGGCGCCGAGCCTCAGAGCCTGGGTCCTTTGGGTTGGGCTCGCGGGGCTCGGGCTTCAGGTCTTTGATTGCAGCGCGGACGTTTCCTCCGAGGTCTGTGTAGACATTCGGGGTCGGGCTGGGGTCTGGGCTCAAACACGAGCTGGGGACTGGGGGGAGGGTTCCTTCTAAATCTCCATCCGGCTGAAGGGAACAAGGGCCGTAATTACACTGATGCCTGATTTGATCCTTCACCTTGCAAAGGCGGCCGCTGATTTCCCCTCTGGCCTGGATCAGCAGCGCTAGTGTCACAGGCCATTTAAGGGGGGTTTGCCCTGGGGCAGGGCGTGCCGAGGTCTTTGGGCACCGAGCCCGGAGCATGTTTAGTGCCGGATGGTGACTTGGTCCCATTAATGCTCTGCCCCATATAAAGCATCCACCGATCCCCACAGAAAGGGGAGGGGGTCGAGGAGACGCGGTGGGACAGCCTGGTGGGATCTCAGGGAGAACTGGGGTGGCTGTTGTGAGGGGAAATCCCAACAAGGGGAGATTGCAATGAGGGGGGTGGATCACAGCACAGGTGGATTCTGGAGGCAGGGCAGGTCGGGGGTAGAGAGGGAAGCCATAACCAATGGCGACAAGAACGGGTGAAGATCCCAAGGGAGAAGGGCTCCAAGGTGTGGAGGGAAGGGGCTGGAGTAGAATTGGCTGAGGGTGCATGGTGCGGGGTGGGTATCCCAGCACAGGGCTGAGTTCGGGGAGGGGCTGGAGAGCAGGGCTGGGGAGCCCAGGGGTGGGGATCCCAGCATAGGGAGTTTGGGGCCGGCGTGGAGGGGCTGGGTGGGTCACTCACAGCCTACGTGGAGCCGGATGGTTCTGCTTGTGGAAGGTCCCTGTGCTGAGCTGTAGGTGACGGTGCAGATGAGCTCTGTGCCATTGTCTCCCAGGCCGGGCGTGAAGCGGAGCGCGGAGCTGTGGGCCCAGGTGCCGTTTGCCAGCTGGGCTGAGACATTCCGAGCTGTGTCATTGAACGGCCCCGTCCAGGTGACTTGGGGAGGGGACCCGGAGCAGCGCCCAGGGGCCGTGCAGGTCATAGTCACCGGCTCCCCTGCCAGCAGCATCCCTGGCAGCCCCCGCGCCGGCGAGATCTGGATCTCTGGCTCCTCCGTCAACTCTGAGACATGGGGAGAGGGGAGAGAATCACTCGGGGACATGGGGCCTTTGCCCTTTAGGGGCGCCGGGTCTGATCCGGCCCCAGGACAGGGACTGGCTGGCTCAGGGGGGCTGATGAGTGGTGTCATAAATATAGAGGGAAGAGTAACAACTTTCTGTATGTAGTAGCATCAAATCCCTCTTTGGCAGCTGTACTAAATCGCCTTCCCTGTAAGGGATTAATCCGCTCAAATAACCTAGTTGGCACTTTACCAGAAGGACAAATGAGGAAAGAAGATACTTTCAAATCTGTGGGGGTGGGGGGAGGATTTGTTTGTTGCTGTCTCTTTGTTGTTCCCTCTCTGGACGGAGGGAGAGACCAAGCAGGTACAACATCTCCTGCAAATATACCTGGAATAATAGATCTAAAAGCACAGAAATTGTAAGTAGGCAGGGAAAGGCGTTAGGTTATCTTTTGTTTTAGCTTGTGAATTTTCCTATGCTACAGATGTAGTTTGATTCCTGTTTTTGTAACTGTGAAGCTGAGCCAGAGGGGAATCGTCTGTGTTTTAAAAAGAGTCCGGTCTGTGCTCAAATTGCTAACTCATTGGTTGGTATATTATTCTCAAGCCTCCGCAGGAAAGGGGGTGAAGGGACTTGGGGGGATATTTTGGGGGGATAGGGATTCCAAGTTACCCTGCCCTGAATTTTTCAATAAATTAAGTGGTGGTGGCAGCAATACCATCCAAGGACAAGAGAAGGAATTTGTGCCTTGGGGAAGTTTTAACCTAAGCTGGTAGAATATAAGCTTAAGGGGTCTTTCCTGCTGGTCCCCACATCTGTACCCCAGAGTTCAGAGTGGGGGGAACCCTCACAAGCAGTGACTGCAGCTGCTCTTACCTGGCACGGAGATCGTGAGCGCAGGGGCAGTGCCATCGGAATTTGAGCCGTAAGTGTGATCTAACATGCCTTTGTCGACGTAAAGGAAATATCTCCCCGCATCCGTCCGTCGGGCATCACTGATTTGCAGGGAGCAGTCGCTATGCGCTGGATCCCCCGTTAGCCGGAACCGGCCCTGGGTCTCCTGCGACACATTCACGCTGGGGAGATTGATGGCCACAGGACGATCCTGGCCCACAGTAGCAGGCTCCTTGTACCATTGTCCGTATAGCGGGGCCGAGGGATTGTCGGTGTCAGATGAGGCTGGGTACGTGAAGTTGCAGGGGACGAGAATGCAGAGACCCTCCTGCACGGACACCGACTGCGGCACTGCCAGGGTAAATCCAGGTGGCTGGGACAGGGACCCTGCAGGGGACGGGGAGGGATCGAAGTGGGACCCATAGAGAGCAGAGACCAACCCTGAGTGGCACCCCCGAGCTCTGCCGGTGCCCCTCACTCCCGACCTGCAGCCCCCTACAAGCCCAGCCCTGAGATCAACCCCTCCTCGAGGTCTATCAGTGCCCATCACTCCCAACTGACAGCCCCATGTGAGCCCAGCCCTGGGTCCTTGACCAATTCTCACTCCATTTAGTGTTCATTCCTCCCTACATGGAGCCTCCTGTCCGCTCCCTGTCGCTCACTGTCCCCCTAGCACCACACTGGGGCACTGGGCTCCCCTCCCCCTCTGGCCAGTCTCCCTTTCACATTCTGGGAGAGACCTGTCCCCGCTTCGCGCATGTTCTGCCCTTCTCCCTGCACTGGGGCTCCAGCGGCTGCTTACTTACCCCTCCAGAGCAGGGCGAGGATCAGGACCCTCAGCATGGCAGGACCCCCTGCTTTCCAGAGGGGGCCCTGAGGCGGGAGCTCCCTTGCCCCAACGTCATGCTGTGGCAGAAGGGCTCTGCTCATGGCTGGGGCATCAGGCTGGGACAGACCTAGAGACAGATGTGGGGTGAGAAGTGTGAGAGCAGAAGCTGTCTGGGGACGCAGATCTGCCTGGGGGACCGTCAGTACTGCTGGGCTCTGAAGGGGGCTGATCTGGGGCTGCTGGCAGCGCAGTGACCTCCCCCCCGCCCCTCAGAAAACCCCAAATCACCAGACTTTCCTGAGAGATCGTGGGCTAAAAAAATCCTTAAATTGGTGAAAAAAAGTGAGATTTTCTCTAAGAATCATGAGAGCGGCCAGAAAATCCTGATCTGGTGACAGAAGATGGTGGGAAGGCAACGCTGCTCCATGTCTGCTTTGCTTCAGTCTTCCCACAAAAAACCAACATGTGACCGAGCTACCAGTGAAGTTACCATGGACAGCAAAGGGGAAAGGCTGCAAATCGGGATAAGTAAAGAACACGTCAGAGATGTTCCGACCTATTTGAATGAATTCAGATCAGTGGGGCTGGAAGCTAGCTGTTCAACCCAGGGTGCTGAAGGAATTAGAAGAAGAAATCTTGGAGCCACTGGCAATAATATTTGCAAACTCATGGATGCCAGGAGAGGTCTCAGAAGACGGGAGAAGGACTAACAGAGTGTCCATCTTTAAAAAGGGGGGAAAGGAGGAGCCGGGGAACTATAGGCCAGTCAGCCTGACCTCAAAAGATGGAAAGCTACTAGAGCAATGTATAAAACCTCCAATTTTGTAAAGAGAAATCATGGCTCGCCAAACTACTAGCATTTTTTGAGGAAGTCAACAGTATGTGAACAAGGGTGACCTAGTCCATTTACTTAGATTTTCAGAAAGCCTTTGACAAGTTTCCTCCCAAAAGGCTTTTAAGCAAGGTAAGGTGTCATGGGATAAGTAGGCAGGTCCTCTCCTAGATCAGTAATTGGTTAAAAGGGTAGGAATAAATGGCTAATTTTCAGAGTGGAGAGAGGTAAATAGTGGTGCCCACCAGCGTTCTGTACTGGGACCAGTGCTGTTCAACATGTTCATAAATGATCTAGAAAAAGGGGTAAACAGTGAGGTGGAAAAATTTGCAGATGATACAAAACTACTCAAGAGAGTTAAGTTCAAAGCTGACTGCGATGAGCTACAAAGGGATCCCACAAAACTGGGACACTGGGTAACAAAATGGCAGATGAAATTCAATGTTAATAAATGCAAACTAATGCACATTGGAAAACATAATCCCAACTATCCATATAAAGTGATGGGGTATAAATTAGCTGATACTGCTCACGGAAGAGATCTGAGAGTCACTATGGATAGTTCTCTGAAAACACCCACTCAATGTGCAGCGGCCATCAAAAATCATTAAGAAAGGGATAGCTAATAAGACAGAAAATATGATATTGCCTCTATATAAATCCATGGTACACCCACATCTCGAATACTGCGTGCAGTTCTGGTGGCCCTATCTCAAATTGGAATTGGAAAAGGTTCAGAAAAGCACAACAAAAATGATTATGGGTGTGGAACAGCTTTCATAAAAGGAGAGATTAATAAAACTGGGACTGTTCAGCTTGGAAAAGAGACGACTAAGGGGGGCTATGATATAGGTCTATAAAATCCTGACTAGTGTTGAGAAAGTAAATAAGGTAGTATGATTTACTCCTTCCCATAAATCAAGAACTAGAACTCCCCAAATGAAATTAATAGGTGGCAGGTTTAAAAGAAATGTAAGGAACTGTTTCTTCACACAACACAAAGTGAACCTGTGGAACTCTTTGCCAGAGGATGTTGTGAAGGCCAAAACTATAACAGGGTTCAAAAAGAACTGGGTAGGGAGCAAGGACTGGTATCACAAAGGGCTGTGGGTTGGGATTGAGGGACACGCCAGTTACCACAGACCATCCAGCTTCCTCCCCCCTTAGTTCCACTCACCCCTAGACCTGCAGAGGGGGGCCCGGCACCTGGGTCTCCGACCCTGCAGCCCGGGTTCTCCAGGGTTTGTGACTCGGAGCCTGGGGAAGCAGTGTGCACAGGAATGTGAAAGTAGAAGTGGGTGCAGACAGGAGGGGGTTGGGGGGAGATGCTCTCTCAGGAACCCCAGCACCAGCATCCTGCCGACTTCCCCTCCTTCTGGCTGGGGCTGCCTGCAGCTTCCCTGCAACAGGGGCAGGCTGCATATTGCTTGTGGGGCTGGAAATAGATCTCAGCATTCCTGGCTCTGAGCCCCTCTACACCTCACTGTGCTCCCAGAGCTGGGATAGAGCTCAGGCGTCCTGACTCCCTGCCTCCAACCCCGATTCTAACCCACTAGACCCTGCTCCCCTCCCAGAACCAGGGACAGAACCCAGGAGTCCTGGCTTCGAGACCCTCTATATCTCACTCTCCTCCCAGAGCCGTGGATGGAACCAAGGATTCCTGGCTCCCAGCCACCTGTCCCAGCTGTATCCCTTCATTACTTCTTTTAATATTTGAATACTAGCAGCTCACACCTCTTACACTATTGTACATGCTGCAGACGCTAATCACTCACCCCGAGCTGAGATGAAGCCACCTCCAGGCGGGGCAGCTGGGGAACAGCCACACAGCGACACTGTCCAGAGGTTGCTCACCCGGAGCTGAGATGCGTCCGCCTCTGGGGTGGGATGTCTGGGAACAGCGCACAGGAACAGGAGATTCCCGGTTAGGACAGCTAGCGAATCCCAACTCCAATTTGAAGAGCCGGGTGCGTGTGAAGACCTGCCTGGGACGGAGCGGGCTCGAGTGTCAGGGCGTGGGCTGTGGCGAGATGTGAGATTTCAAGACAGGAAGGGGAAGTCAGCGTGTGATTCTGGCCCTAGAATTTCTTGCAGAAGCCGGTTCCAATGGCTGGAGATCTCGGTGCCATTGATGCAAGAGGGAGATTGTCACAGACAGAGGCCTGCTCCCAGGGACAGCCGGCTTCCGGCCCCACCGCAGGGAGACTGGCTGGAGGTGGAGAGAATGGGGCATGAGGCCTTTCTCCTGTAGGGGTCCCTGGCTCCAATCTGCTCCAGGGTGGGACACTGGTTGGCTCTGGCGAGTGGGAGTGGGACCAGGGTTCCTTCCCCTCTAGAGTCTCTTTTATTCTCTGTCTCTCAGTACCTCAAACGTCTCCCAGGTCCCGGGTCACTGAGTCTGGGGAATCCCTTTTCATGGGACCCAGGTTATCGGCTGGATCAGGAGAAGCAGCTGGATTCCACGGCACACCATAGACACCGTCCTTCGATTTAAGAGCTGAGACGCAGCTGAATCTGTCCTGGTTCATGGGGGCTGTTTACAAAGGGACCTCTCCCCAGTGCTGAGATGTGGCTGCCTCTGGGCTGGGGCGCGGGGGCTGTTTATACAAGGACTTCTTGACTGGTGTGAGATACACAAGGGTTTGGGATAAACCTAGAACTAAAAGAAACACAGCGCCCCCTAGGGGCATTGGGACCAGCCCCGATGGCCGGGCTATCCCGAGTCTCCCACCCCAGCCAGACCCTGGCCCGCTCTGCCCCAGGGCAGTGGCAAGTCAGCTCTGCCCCCTGTGTGTTGGCACCGGCGGCTGTGCTGGGAGGCTGGTTGCTGAGAGGATCTTCCACAACAGGAAGTTTCCAGTTGGTGAGTTTGCTCCACCTCCGGCCGGTCGGCCCCTCTTCGGGGCTGGGCAAGAGCCACGGAGAGCACGTGAGAGGGTCCCATTGAACAGTGGGGTGAGGCCGCTTGAACACAGGTCCCCGGCCAGTGGCGGAAGGGGCGAGTCTGGGGCAGATTCCTGCTGGGACTGTGGCTGCCGGGTCTAGTGGGTTAGAACTCGCTGCACTGGATCAATGCGGATCAGGGCAGACCCCTGGTCATTGGGGCGAGATCCAGGGCAGGAACCCCGGTGTCCGGGCCGGCCCCTAGCTTGGTGTGGTACATTCTGCCTCTGGTTAATCCCCATTTGTTTTCAAACTCTTTAAATTAGCTGCCCGGGTGTTTTCCCTCTGTTGCTGTTAAACAGATGCCCCACTTGGAGGTGGCTGCATCTCAGTGCCAGCCGGGAACAGATCCTTATATAAACAGCCCCTGCACCCCACCTCAGAGGTCACTGCATCTCAGCACTTACCGAGGGGTCCCTGTATAAACAGCCCCCAAACCCTACCCCAGAGGTGGCCGCATCTCAGTGCTGAGCAAGGGATATTTGTGCATTGTATTGAGCTCAGTATATGACTTGTGTGTCTTTCCTGGGTCTTTTGAATTAACAAGCTGAGATGTAGGGAAAAAAGTGATTCACTGGGAAACCTTGGAACTGCCTGGTCAAGATCGAAATCTTACATTTCTGGAGATCATGGTGACTGGGGTCCATCTCTTAGAGATATGGCAGGGCAAGGGTTAATTACCAGTCATTATCTATCTATCTATCTATCTATCTATCTATCTTAATAATTCAAAAGTCTGTTTTTCTCAGTGTCCTGTAAATATTTTAAAACATTGGGCAGGAATTGAAAAATGTGCGATATTTTTTGTGATCAGCAGTTTTAAATGGCCATGTTCTCTGTGAAATCTTTCTAAAATCAAAAAATAGTGTGATTAGTTTTTATGAAACTTCTATTTTAAAAACAGCCTGTGATGAAGTGTGGGATTTTGTTAGTGATTTGCATGAACACTGTCTATGCCTCAGTTTCCCTGTGTGCTGCGTGTGTAACGATGTGGTGGGAGAGGGGGGTTGTGGTTGCAGAGGGGCAGGTGTGACCTCGCCTAACAGCCCTGACCCTGGACATCGACCTGGACACTGCAGAGCTTAGCAACCGGTGAGCCGGAGGCCCAGCCCATCTTGGGAGCCAGCCGGTTCTGGCCCGTGGGAGGACAAAGGCCAGAGGAGAGATGGCCCAGGAAGGCAGCTGGTTCTGGCCAGTCAGGGAACAAAGGAAGGAAGAGAGGGGACTCAGGTGACCTGTTTGCCCAGGAACAAAGACAAAGGGTGGAGGTGGGGCTGGTGGGGGAGCTCGGCTGGAAGGAGGTCGCTTCTGGACTGGGGACAAAGAGGGGCCTGAGCTACCTGGACAGGGTCAGACCCAGCTGGACGGTGCTGAGACCGGCCAGGCCCGAGGGCCCTGAGAACTGCCTGTGCTGGGTTCAGACGTTCAATAAACCTCCTGCGTTACTCTGGCTGAGAGTCACTGCAGGGTAGATATCGGGGGACATTGCTCCCTCTGGGGGTGGAGGCCGCGGGTGACCAGAGGTAGGGGACTCCCTGACGATGAGACACAGGCAGGCTGAAGGCTCGGGGAGGTGCCATTCCAGGAGGTGCTGGAGCCCAAGTCTTAACCCCCTAGAGTGTGTGTGACCCCGAGAAGGGCTGTCACACTAAAAGGGGGGTCCTCCCAGAGACCATACGGAGTCAGGAAAGCCCGGGGCCTGGGAGTCTGTGACACAACCCAGATCTGGTGTAATAGGTTTAATACAAGAAATGAAACATAATTAGCATCATTATATAAAATACATCCTAAAATAATAGTCAATGTATGTATATATCACTGTATGTGTGGGTGCACTGTCTGTATGTACTCTCTCTCTCTCTCTCTGTATATATATATGTGTGTGTGTGTGCATGCGTGTATGTACAGTACAGACCTGTTTACGCGCGAATCCGATTAACATGCGGTAGCGCCATGCTTTCCAGTGCTACCTATGTAACACGCGAGACTCATTAACATGTGGTACAGGAACTTACTATGCAGTGCTACATATTTGCTCATTAACTCACTGACATAGAAATTGACAGGAAGTGCGGAGCGGAAACATGTTGTACGTCTTTACCAATATTCATAAAGACGTATCTAGCACACTTAGTCATTGTCACGCTAGAGGGCACAGGGCAAGTGTCAGCGTTCCTACACAGTAGAAGAAAAGCTAGCTTCAATACATCGAAGAAATAGCAGAGAAATCCAGTCCAAAGTTTCAAAAGATATTGGGATTGCTGAATCTACTCTCCGAGGATGGCTAAAAATCTAATCTAAACTGAATGGCTTTGTACAAAATATCGATTCTGCCATGGGGCTTAAGCGAAAATGTGTGCGCTGTTCAGCAAAACCCACAATAGACAAAGCCATGCGCACGTGGTTTGCTCAGGAAAGGCTGAAAGGAATGCCGCTAAGTGGGCCAATTCTTCAAGCCCAAGCGACAAAATATGAAAATTTAACAGGGGATGAATCATTCCAAGCCAGCAAGGGGTTTATAAGTCATTTTTAAATGTGTCATGGCATAGCACAGGTATTGATTTCTTTTGGCATGTGCTAATTACAATCCTGCATCTCCAGTGGAGTATCTCTTGATTCCTGATCACAATTGCTCTTCCTAATTTGAAAAACATATGGAAATAAAAAGTGAGTTTTATTCCTATTTCGAAGTTTACAGTTTCTATGATTCTCAGACATGTCTAGAAACCAAGGATTCTGCTGCGTTTGGACCAATCCAAGGACATAGTAGGTGCTACTGTAACACAAAGACAAACACAATCGATTCAGCATTTCTCAAAGACTGAACATTTGCTTTCATGTTAAGATCTGGCTTTGCGGTAACTGCATTGTGTTGCAGGGATCAGTAGCTAGCATCACCTGGTCTGCTCTGTTCTTCCACCATAACCCCTTTCTGACAACAAAAGTTACTACACAACCCCACGAGGGGGGATCAAAGTCTGAGCCCATCGGAGCCCCAGGCAGTGAGGCTTGGGCTTTGGTCCCGGGCTACAGGAAGTCTAAGCCAGCCTTGGGGACCCCATTAAAATGGGGTTGTGACCCACTTTGAGGTCCTGATCCACAATTGGAGAGCCACTGCTCTAGAGGGTATCGTCCTGCGTTCGTCACTGGGGTATCTGGACGCCTTGCGGTCATCACAGAAAAAAAAAGTCATCCAGGACCGGCCTTAGCCATGGGCAACCGGGGCTGTGATGGGTTCAGTCACAGAGACCCCCTTGGGACTGTCACCTGATGTCCTGACACTACCTCAGAGCCCATTTTCCCTGCCATCTTGGGACTGCAAAAATCTACCTTGTTGAGCCACACATGCTAGCCTGCTGCAACACAGACCCAGGGTCTGAACCACGCCCCCAAAGCTGAGCACATGCTCCTGTCTCCTGTCTCCAGTACCCAGACACCCAGTTCCCAATGGGATCCAACCCCCAAATAAATCTGTTTTACTGTGTATAAAGCTTATAAAAGGTAAACTCGTGAATTGTCTATTCTCTATAACACTGATAGAGAGTTATGTACAGCTGTTTGCTCCCCAGGTATAAATCACTAACTCTGGGTTAATTAATAAACTAAAGTGATTTTATTAAGTATAAAAAATAGAATTTTAGGTGGTTTCAAGTAATAACAGACATAACAAAGTAAGTTACCAAGCAAAATAAAACAAAACACACAAGTCTAACTCTAATACATCAAGAAACTGAATACAGGTAAAACTCACCCTCAGCTATGTTCCAATAAGCTTCTTTCACAGACTAGACTCCTTCCTAGTCTGGGCCCAATCCTTTCCCCTGGTTCAATTCTTGTTAGCTCCAGCCCCCTTTGTTCTGTTCCACCCCCTTTTATATCTTCGGCACAAGGTGGGAATCTTTAGTCTCTCTGTGTCTCCACCCCTCCTTCTAACTGGAAAAGCACCAGGTTAAAGATGAATTCCAGTTCAGGTGACATAATCACATGTCTTGTGAGCCCCCCTCCATTCCTCCAGGACTGGCCCGCACCTATGCAGTGGAGATTTGCAGGTAAACAGAGCCATCTAAGGTCAATTATCCTAGTCAATGGGAGCCATTAAGATTCCAAACCACCATTAATGGCCCACACTTTGCATAATTACAATAGGACTTTAGAGTTATGCTACCTATTCCTAGATTCAGGTACAAGAATGATGCATTTGTACAAATAGAAGGAACACACTCAGTAGATTATAAGCTTTGTAATGATAACTTACAAGAGACCTTTTGCATAAAGCTCATTCCAGTTACATTATATTCAGACTTATACACATATTTTTATAAAGCATGATGGAGTGTAACATCACAGGGGCACCTCCGGAGCTTTCCTTCAGACTGCTAAGACCTGCTCTCTTAAAGGGGCAGCATGCGGTCTCGCACACACTCCCCCAGCTCACACACACCCGCAGCTCACACACTGTCTCTTTCACACTCACCCCACCCAACACATACTTATATTGTTGTTGTTACTTCCTGCAATTCACATATATGCTCTGTAATTTTATTCTTTCAAAGTGCCGTTATTTGAGTTTTTTGACTGGTCTCTGCATTTCATAATTTTATTTCTCTTTTATGCTTACATTGAATTCTTTGTGTAGTGAGTTCTAAACTGCCTAACCTGTCCTGGCTGGAGTAATTATCATTACTGTCATTATCATATTGTGCTTTATCATTCATTATGTAAAGTGGTACAATCAAATAATAGTATTCTCCTAGAATGGAACTTTAGCTTGTACTCGCTTTAGTAATTCCAGTTTAAAAAACATTAGCTAAACACAGAACTTTAGACATTGGGCAGATAAAAGTCACTTATTTTCAAATTGTATTTTTAGTTATATCTGTAAATTAACTTAAAATTTGCATGCAAATAACTGCAGTTCCAACTATGATACCAATAGCAATGATGGAGTCAAATGCTAGTGAGTCACATACATGATTGTTGTCAGTAAACATAAATGCCAAAATAATTAGAAAAATTAATTCCCTTTCTTAATAAAAGAGAAAAAAAACTGTAATCACATATGTTAAAATTACATTTTTAGTGAAAAACAATTGACTAAAATAGAGGAGATAATGGCAGTAACACAGTGTGTCTGTGTAAGCAGATTTTATTTATTTCTATTTATCTCTACTAAAGAAATTGTGTGAAGTATCAAATGTGTGTTTCGGATGTGGGAGAAAAACGAGTCCTCACTCGGAGATGGGTTGCAACATGTTCGAGGCAGTTTATTCTCAAGCTATATAGCAAGGGGGAGAATTCACAACGGCAGGTCTCCCAAAAGATAAACAATTGGGGCAAGCATTTATACCTTTTGTTACGTACAGTAATGATCAACAACTGCATTTTGTTTATACATATTCCTTCCTGATACCTTACATTCCTCAGCAATTTCTGCTACAGTTTGTGTTCCGTTCTTATCTAACACAAGGTTGAAAACCAGCATCTCTTACAGTTCTTCTCCACTCACCCAGGCCCTGCTTGGAAGTCTCGCGTTATTAGCTGTTAGAGTTAGCCTGACTCTTGCTCTTCCTGGAAGACTAAGATGTCTGCTCTTTTTCCAACTTCCACACTGATATCTGCGTTAAAGCTCCAGAACTGATACCTCAAGGCTTGGGATTGGGAATATCTTGCTGTATTATCTCCTGATTGTTCTAAATTTACATATAAGCTTTAAATGTGGCTTTAATTGGCGTTTGTATCTATTTTTCTTTCTTTACATAACAATTAAATACGGTGCTCCTGTCAGCTAATCCCTAAGTTATTATCTGGAAAGCCCCGAGAGTTTTCAGGTGCCTAAGTAGTCCCTGGAATCATGGTTAAAGTTTCCTCCCCCGCCCCAAATCTGAACTGGTGCCCCCGCCCCGGGTGAGCCAGGAGTGGCCAGAGGGCTCCAGGAGGCCGTGGGCTCTGGCGAGATGCAGCCCACGTGTGACAACGCGAAGCCTTGAGCCACATGCCGAGCATCAGGCACCACAAGCCGCAGTAGCAGCTCAGGAGGATGGTAATACCGCATGTGCCAAGTCCCCCTGACTTCTGCGCTGCTCCTGGCGATGGCGTTGCCTTCAGAGCTGGGTGCCTGGCCAGCACCCGCCAGTATCAGGCCGCCCTGCCAGGGCTCAATTTAAGCCATATCTGAGCTCTGGCATCTCTTTCAATACAAATTAAACACTGTGGGAGGCAACGGGGCCCATTGGCCTCACCCGGGGTGGCAGTCCCCCCAGCTGAGGTCTCATTCTCTGTTTCCTCAGTCCCTTGAGTTTCTAATTCCTTGTCGGCTCTTCGGTGGCTGAGGAACAGCCCGATCTACACGCCAAACGCGGGCACATTGGATTCCCTGACCCCCGGTCTCTCCTTCCTTCTGCTTCCACGAGAGCAGCAGGGTGTTCTGTGAGAGAAAGAGAGAGAGATTCCGGGGTTTGTAAGTGGCTTTCGGGTGGGTCAGCGTGTTCCTGGTATCTGTGGGGAATGTGCTGGTATCGAGTGTTCTCGTACCACCCTTCTGGAATGTGCTCTGTGCCTGGCAACATCGGCCCTGTGCTTGCCAAATTCTATGAGCAGGGCCTGCCTCTTGCTCACAACCTGACTTTGTTTTATATTAGCAAGTTTTGACCATTACTTTAGCCCAGGCCTTAGGCCTCAGACCAGGCCTCTTATACATGGCCGAATATTTCAGGCTTTCTTCCTATTACAGATGGATGCACCCTGTTTGCAGTTGGTTGCGAGCAGAGGGGCTCTGCAGTGAGTGGCTGCCAGCGATAAAACAAGGGAATTGAAGGAACCAGTGGGGAAATGGCCTATAACCAGCTCCCTAAAAGGGAACTGGCACATCTGTGCGGGAAGAGAGGGCTGAGCATTGGGACGGTCACCCAGAAGCAGCTGATTGCCCTGCTGGTAGAGAGCGACCAGTCCGAGGAGCAAGTTCCAGATCCCATCAGGGCTTCCAGGATGCCTGGGGAGCCTGGGAGTAGTAAGGGGGGCAGTCAATGTATCAGCCAGGAGTCCATCAGACCCAATTTCCTGGTCAGCAGGGGGGCTCCCCAATCAGGTTTCTTCCGGGAGGAGCTGCAGAGACTGGAGCTGGAGCTGAAAATGAAGGAGCTGGACCTGGAGGAGCAGAGGCTGGCAGACAGAGAGAGAGAATGAGAGGACCATTCAGAACAGCAAAAGCAAGAACTGTAGTTGGAGGAGCGGTGGGCCAAGTGGGCCTGCCGGGAGTAAGTGAAGAAGGTCCCCATAATGCCAATTCTTCAGGGAATCTGGACACCAAATTGTTGCCCCAGTTTAAGGGGGGGGATATCGATGCCTACCTCACAGCCTTTGAGGAGGCTGGTGATTTGAACCAGATTGACCCAGCAGAAGGGGAGTCACGCTGAGACTGCTCAAAGGTGGGACTCCAGGGAGCCCAACTCAGGGGTGCCTGTGAAGGTCAGGGTGGGCCAACCCTCCTTGTGGGATTTGAGGGACCTGAAATGTAATTACTGTGGCCAAAAAGGACACAAGGTGGCGCAATGCCTGAAGATTAAGGAAATGGCGGACAAGCAGAACCCGTGGGGTGTCAACTAGGTAGAAGCCCACCGAGAGGGGGCACTGCTGGGCCCGGGGGCCGCAGTCAATAGGTCTGTGCCAGGGGGAGGGGACCGCCAGGCCAGGCCAGCTGGGGAAGGCGGGGCTCCACGCCAGAGCACCTGCACTGAATTCGCCGATTGACCTGTGGGGACGATCAGCACATTATCTCCATTGAGGTGAGGGGAAGGAGCAGCCAGGGGTTCTGGGACCCGGGCGCAGAGGTGACACTGGCCCGGCTGGAGGTGGTGGACCCAGACCAGCTAGGGCCCAACGCATACCTAGGCCTGAGGGGGGTGTTTGGGCCCCCCATCAAGGTGCCTGTAGCGAGGATGTGACAGGTTGTGTCACACTAACCCCCTTTGGGGATGCCACCTGATGTGCCTAGACTACATATGAACCTGTTTACCCTGCCAGACTGGGACTTCAGTACCTTCCTTGTTTGAGCCAGACATGCTTGTCTGCTGCAAAAAAAGACCCAGGTCTGAACCACGTCGCCTTCAAGCTGCAGGCTTAACTGAAAACAGCTTAAGAAGTGCTCCTGTCTCTAACACTAAGATACCCAGCTCCCAATGGGGTCAAAACCCCAAATAAATCTCTTTTACCCTGTATAAAGCTTACACAGGGTAAACTCTTAAATTGTTCACCCTCTATAACACTGATAGAGAGATATGCACAGTTGTTTGCCCTCCCCCCCCCCAGTTATTAATACATACTACTCTGGGTTAATTAATAAGTAGAAACTGATTTTATTAAATACAAAAAGTAGGATTTAAGTGGTTCCAAGTAATAACAGACAGAACAAAGTGAATTACCAAGTAAAATAAAATAAAGCATGCCAGTCTAAGCCTAATACAGTAAGAAAACTGAATACAGATAAAATCTCACCCTTAGAGATGTTTCTATAAGTGTCTGTCACAGACTGGACGCCTTCCTAGTCTGGGCCTGTCATATCTATAAAGGGAAGGGTAACAGCTGTACTGTAAAATCCCTCCTGGCCAGAGACTCCAAAAAATCCTTTTACCTGTAAAGGGTTAAGAAGCTCGGGTAACCTGGCTGACACCTGACCCTAAGGACCAAT
The DNA here is from genome assembly GCA_023634205.1 of Actinemys pallida. Lineage (NCBI taxonomy): Eukaryota > Metazoa > Chordata > Testudines > Emydidae > Actinemys > Actinemys pallida. Next base: position 4,856,764 of record JALMGD010000030.1, read on the forward strand.
AAGGGGACAAGATACTTTCAAATCCTGGCGGGGGAAAGGTTTTTGTTTTGTACCCTTTGTTTAAGGGGTTGTTTGCTCTTGGGACTGAGAGGGACCAGACATCAATCCAGGTTCTCCCCATCTTTCTAAACAAGTCTCTCCTATTTCAAACTTGTAAGTAAAAAGCCAGGCAAGGCGTCTTAGATTTACTTTGTTTTCTCAACTTGTAAATGTATCTTTTATCAGAGTGTTTATCTTGTTTGCTGTACTTTGAACCTAAGACAGAGGGGGGTCCTCTGAGCTCTTTAAGTTTGATTACCCTGTAAAGTTATTTTCCATACTGATTTTACAGAGATGATTTTTACCTTTTTCTTTAATTAAAAGCCTTCTTTTTTAAGAACCAGATTGATTTCTCCTTGTTTTAAGATCCAAGGGGGTTTGGATCTGTATTCACCAGGAGTTGGTGAAAGGAGGGTGGGAGGAAGGAGGGGGGATGGTTAATTTCTCCTTGTTTTAAGATCCAAGGGGGTTTGGATCTGTGTTCACCAGGGAATTGGTGAAAGGTTTCTCAAGGCTTCCCAGGGAGGGAATTCTTGAGATGGTGGCAGCGGACCAAAGCTAAGCTGGTAGATAAGCTTAGGAGTCCTCATGCAGGCCCCCACTCTTGTACCCTAAAGTTCAAAGTGGGGATACAGCCTTGACATGGTGGCATAGCGGTGGGATACATTTTAAACCCAAAAGCCAGTAAGAGATTTTTTTCCTTCTAGCTGCTTGGAAAGCAGAGCTGAAGGTAGATGCATATCTTATCTCTCCTTGCCTGAAGACAGAGGTGTTAAGTTTTTTTTAACAAGGTCCTTTGTTAAGAGAAGGGTTCAAAGTGAGTAGACTTTGACTGGTAAAGGAATTTACAAGCTGAATTGTTTTTTTTCTTTTTACATCCTCGGGAGTAGCTTGTTAGAAAGTCTCTGTTAACTCAGCAGCAGCCAGAGCTAAGTACATCCCAGTTTCAGTCAACTGCAGAGGGTGTGACCCAGCACAAGAAAACAGGGAAATGACTACCAAAGAAGCAGCTAACAAACTAGAACTGGCCAGACTAGAAGCAGAAGAAAATGAGAGAAAACATCAGAGACTGCTTGAAATTAAAAAACTCGAGAAAGAAGCCCAAGAGGAGTCCCACAAGAAAGAAATGGAGCTGGAAAAAGCCAAACAGGAGGCCCATGAAAGAGAAGAAAAAGCCAAACAGGAGGCCCATGAAAGAGAAGAGAAAGCCAAAGAGGAGGCCCACAAGAGAGAGATGGAGCTGGAAAAAGCCAAAGAGGAGGCGAGAGAAAAAGAAAGGAAGCATGAACTGGAAGCAGCAAGTGCTAAGCAGGATGCATCAGACCATCATAACAATTCCTCTCCAGGTACCACTTCCCATCCCAGGAAATTCCCCACCTACAAGGCAGGCGATGATACTGAGGCCTTCTTAGAAAATTTTGAAAGGGCCTGCCTTGGATACAACATCACTCCAACCCAGTACATGGTAGAGCTGAGGCCGCAGCTCAGTGGACCCTTAGCAGAGGTGGCGGCTGAAATGCCTAAGGAACACATGAACAGTTATGAACTTTTTAAAAACAAGGCCAGAATCAGAATGGGGCTAACACCTGAGCATGCCCGTCGGTGGTTCAGAGCCCTAAGGTGGAAACCCGATGTGTCATTTACCCGACTTGCCTACCACATTGGGAAAAATTGGGATGCCTGGATATCAGGAGCAAATGTTAAATCTACGGAAGAGTTGCCCTTCCTATTGCAAATGGAGCAGTTTTTAGAGGGTGTTCCTGAGGAAATAAAAAGGTACATCCTAGATGGGAAGCCCAAAACTGTAACCGAGGCGGGGGAGATTGGAGCCAAATGGGTGGAGGTGACAGAAAAGAAAAAAGCTAGTAGCAGTTGGAGCGAATATCAGAAGGGGCAAGCCGAAACAAAACCTTATCACCGGGGACAACCCAAGGCCCCACCCACATCCCAAGGGAAACCCCAGACGCCTTCTCACCCCACCACACCAGTCTCCATCAACCAACATCGCCCCGGTGATACCTTAGCAGGGCGATTGTTTTAAATGTAATGAACTGGGGCATATAAAGGCTCACTGCCCCAAGAACCCCAACCGATTACAGTTCATTACACCCCAATCACACCAAAGAACCCCAGACCCAGATGCCTCTCTCATACCCTCGGAGCGAAGGGAAACCTTGAGAGTGAGCGGAAAGAAGGTTATCGCTTGGAGGGACACTGGGGCACAAGTGTCAACTATCCACCAATCCCTAGTGGACCCCAAACTCATCAACCCGGAGGCTACAGTGACAATTCAACCCTTCGTGTCACAGTCTGTAACCTTGCCTACAGCCCAGTTGCATGTCCAGTACAAGGGCTGGGCAGAAATGTGGACTTTTGCAGTCTATGACAATTATCCCATCCCCATGCTGCTGGGGGAAGACTTGGCCAACCATGTGAAGCTAGCCAAGAGGGTGAGAATAGTCACCCGCAGCCAGGCTAAGCAAGCTTTCACCCCCATCCCTGTTCCTGAGCCGTCCACCAGGGCCCCATCTGTGTTACCGGAGACCCAAACACAGGTGGTGGAACCGGATCCCCTGCCAACGACTGCAACAGCCGTAGTGGATCCAATCCCAGAGACCCAGCCAAAGCCAGTCCCGGAACGGGAACTGGCAACGCAACCAGCACCAGAACCATTGCCAGCACTGAGTCCAGCGCTTGCAACCCCGTCTACATCTCCAATGCCAGAGGACACCAGCGAGCCTGAACTGGCGGAAGCAGCAGATAACCTTACCCAAGAGGCTCAGCCAGAGCCTGAGATACCACATAGTGCACCAGTGGGCAGCGGTTCACAGTCAATGGAAAAAACCCCAGCCCCTACATCGCTTCCAGAGGGACCAAGCCCCAGTCCACAGTCCAAGGAGGAACTGATGTCTCCAGCATCAAGGGAACAGTTCCAGGCCGAGCAGGAAGCAGATGACAGCCTTCAGAAAGCTTGGGAGGCAGCGCGGAGCACCCCACCGCCTCTCAGCTCTTCTAACCGATCCCGGTTTGTTGTAGAACAAGGACTTTTATACAAGGAGACTCTTTCTGGTGGGCACCAGGAAGACTGGCATCCTCAAAGACAGTTGGTAGTTCCCACTAAGTATCGGGTAAAGCTCTTGAGCTTAGCCCATGATCATCCCAGTGGCCATTCTGGGGTGAACAGAACCAAAGACCGGTTGGGGAAGTCCTTCCACTGGGAGGGAATGGGCAAGGACGTTGCTAATTATGTCCGGTCTTGTGAGGTGTGCCAACGAGTGGGAAAGCCCCAAGACCAGGTTAAAGCCCCTCTCCAGCCACTACCCATAATTGAGGTCCCATTTCAGCGAGTAGCTGTAGATATTCTGGGTCCTTTCCCAAAGAAGACACCCAGAGGAAAGCAGTACGTACTGACTTTCATGGATTTTGCTACCCGATGGCCGGAAGCTGTACCCTTAAGCAACACCAAGGCTAAAAGTGGGTGCCAGGCATTAGCAGACATTTTTGCCAGGGTGGCCCTCCGACATCCTTACAGATTCGGGAACTAATTTCCTGGCAGGGAACATGAAAAACCTGTGGGAAGCTCATGGGGTGAATCACTTGGTTGCCACCCCTCATCACCATCAAACCAATGGTCTGGTGGAGAGGTTTAATGGAACTTTGGGGGCCATGATACGTAAATTCGTAAATGAACACTCCAATGATTGGGACCTAGTGTTACAGCAGTTGCTTTTTGCCTACAGGGCTGTACCACATCCCAATTTAGGGTTTTCGCCATTTAAACTTGTGTATGGCCGTGAGGTAAAGGGGCCATTACAGTTGGTGAAGCAGCAATGGGAGGGGTTTACGCCTTCTCCAGGAACTAACATTCTAGACTTTGTAAGCAACCTACAAAACACCCTCCGACACTCTTTAGCCCTTGCTAAAGAAAACCTAAAGGATGCTCAGGAAGAGCAAAAGGCCTGGTATGATAAACATTCCAGAGAACGGTCCTTCAAAGTAGGAGACCAAGTCATGGTCTTAAAGGCGCTCCAGGCCCATAAAATGGAAGCGTCGTGGGAAGGACCATTCACGGTCCAGGAGCGCCTAGGAGCTGTTAACTATCTCATAGCCTCCCCCACCTCCAACATAAAGCCTAAGGTATACCATGTTAATTCTCTTAAGCCCTTTTATTCCAGAGAATTAAACGTTTGCCAGTTTACAGCCCAGGAAACAGATGACGCGGAGTGGCCTGCAGGTGTCTACTACGAAGGAAAAAGGAATGGTGGCGTGGAAGAGGTGAACCTCTCCACGACCCTGGGACGTCTGCAGCGACAGCAGATCAAGGAGCTGTGCACAAGCTTTACACCGATTTTCTCAGCCACTCCAGGACGGACCGAACGGGCATACCACTCCATTGACACAGGTAATGCTCACCCAATTAGAACCCCACCCTACCGGGAGTCACCTCATGCCCAAGCGGCTATACAAAGGGAGATCCAGGACATGCTACAGATGGGTATAATCCGCCCCTCTAGCAGTGCATGGGCATCTCCAGTGGTTCTAGTTCCCAAACCAGATGGGGAAATACGCTTTTGCGTGGACTACCGTAAGCTAAATGCTGTAACTCGTCCTGACAACTATCCAATCCCACGCACAGATGAGCTATTGGAAAAATTGGGACATGCCCAATTCATCTGTACTTTAGACTTAACAAAAGGGTACTGGCAAGTACCACTAGATGAACCCGCTAAGGAAAGGTCAGCCTTCGTCACCCAGGCAGGGGTGTATGAATTCAATGTACTCCCTTTCGGGTTGCGAAATGCACCCGCCACCTTCCAAAGACTTGTAGATGGTCTCTTAGCGGGATTGGGAGAATCTGCGGTTGCCTACCTCGATGATGTGGCCATTTTTTCTGATTCATAGACAGAACACCTGGAGCACCTGGAAAAAGTCTTCGAGCGCATCCGGCAGGCAGGTCTAACTGTTAAGGCTAAAAAGTGTCAAATAGGCCAAAACAGGGTGACTTACTTGGGGCACCAGGTGGGTCGAGGAACTATAAATCCCCTACAGGCCAAAGTGGATGCTATCCAAAAGTGGCCGGTTCCAAAGTCAAAGAAACAGGTCCAATCCTTCTTAGGCTTGGCCGGATATTATAGGTGATTTGTACCACACTACAGCCAAATCGCCGCCCCGCTGACAGACCTAACCAGAAAGAAACAGCCAAATGCAGTTCAGTGGACTGATGAGTGTCAAAAGGCCTTTAACCAGCTTAAGGCAACACTCATGTCTGACCCTGTGCTAAGGGCCCCAGACTTTGACAAACCGTTCCTAGTAACCACAGATGCTTCCGAGCGAGGCGTGGGAGCAGTTTTAATGCAAGAAGGACCGGATCAAGAATTCCATCCTGTCGTGTTTCTCAGCAAGAAACTGTCTGAGAGGGAAAGCCACTGGTCAATCAGTGAAAAGGAATGCTACGCCATTGTGTACGCGCTGGAAAAGCTACGCCCATATGTTTGGGGACGGTGTTTCCAACTACAAACAGACCATGCTGCGCTACAGTAGCTTCATACCGCCAAGGGAAATAACAAAAAACTTCTTTGGTGGAGTTTAGCTCTCCAAGATTTTAATTTTGAAATACAACACATTTCGGGAGCTTCTAACAAAGTGGCTAATGCACTCTCCCGGGAAAGTTTCCCAGAGTTAACTGGTTAACAATTGTTCTTGGAATAAAACATATTGTTAATTTTTATATAATCAGTAGTATGTCTAAAGATACATGTGTCTTATTAACTCTGTTTTCTCCTAGAACTCCAGGAAGAAATCACAGCCAGTGTGAAACCGAACGTCCAACACTATCTGTGATTTGGGGGGCGTGTCATATCTATAAAGGGAAGGGTAACAGCTGTACTGTAAAATCCCTCCTGGCCAGAGACTCCAAAAAATCCTTTTACCTGTAAAGGGTTAAGAAGCTCGGGTAACCTGGCTGACACCTGACCCTAAGGACCAATAAGGGGACAAGATACTTTCAAATCCTGGGGGGGGGAAGGTTTTTGTTTTGTACCCTTTGTTTAAGGGGTTGTTCGCTCTTGGGACTGAGAGGGACCAGACATCAATCCAGGTTCTCCCCATCTTTCTAAACAAGTCTCTCCTATTTCAAACTTGTAAGTAAAAAGCCAGGCAAGGCATCTTAGATTTACTTTGTTTTCTCAACTTGTAAATGTATCTTTTATCAGAGTGTTTATCTTGTTTGCTGTACTTTGAACCTAAGACAGAGGGGGGTACTCTGAGCTCTTTAAGTTTGATTACCCTGTAAAGTTATTTTCCATACTGATTTTACAGAGATGATTTTTACCTTTTTCTTTAATTAAAAGCCTTCTTTTTTAAGAACCAGATTGATTTCTCCTTGTTTTAAGATCCAAGGGGGTTTGGATCTGTGTTCACCAGGGAATTGGTGAAAGGTTTCTCAAGGCTTCCCAGGGAGGAAATTCTTGAGATGGTGGCAGCGGACCAAAGCTAAGCTGGTAGATAAGCTTAGGAGTCCTCATGCAGGCCCCCACTCTTGTACCCTAAAGTTCAAAGTGGGGATACAGCCTTGACAGGGCCCAATCCTTTCCCCTGGTACAGCCCTTGTTCCAGCTCAGGTGCTAGCTAGGGGATTGCTCATGACTGCATAAGAACATAAGAATGTCCGTACCGGGTCAGACCAAAGGTCCATCTAGCCCAGTATCCTGTCTACCGACAGTGGCCAATGCCAGGTGCCCCAGAGGGAGTGGACCAACAGGCAATGATCAAGTGATCTCTCTCCTGCCATCCATCTCCATCCTCTGACAAACAGAGGCTAGGGACACCATTCCTTACCCATCCTGGCTAATAGCCATTAATGGACTTAACCACCATGAATTTATCCAGTTCTCTTTTAAACGCTGTTATAGTCCTAGCCTTCACAACCTCCTCAGGTAAGGAGTTCCACAAGTTGACTGTGCGCTGCGTGAAGAAGAACTTCCTTGTATTTGTTTTAAACCTGCTGCCCATTAATTTCATTTGGTGACCTCTAGTTCTTGTATTATGGGAATAAGTAAATAACTTTTCCTTATCCACTTTCTCCACATCACTCATGATTTTATATACCTCTATCATATCCCCCCTTAGTCTCCTCTTTTCCAAGCTGAAGAGTCCTAGCCTCTTTAATCTCTCCTCATATGGGACCCATTCCAAACCCCTAATCATTTTAGTTGCCCTTTTCTGAACCTTTTCTAATGCCAGTATATCTTTTTTTAGATGAGGAGACCACATCTGTACGCAGTATTCGAGATGTGAGCGTACCATCGATTTATATAAGGGCAATAATATATTCTCAGTCTTATTCTCTATCCCCTTTTTAATGATCCCTAACATCCTGTTTGCTTTTTTGACCCCCTCTGCACACTGCATGGACATCTTCAGAGAACTATCCACGATGACTCCAAGATCTTTTTCCTGACTTGTTGTAGCTAAATTAGCCCCCATCATATTGTATGTATAGCTGGGGTTATTTTTTCAAATGTGCATTACTTTACATTTATCCACATTAAATTTCATTTGCCATTTTGTTGCCCAATCATTTAGTTTTTTGAGATCTTTTTGAAGTTCATCACAGTCTGCTTTGGTCTTAGCTATCTTCAGCAGTTTAGTATCATCTGCAAACTTTGCCACCTCACTGTTTACCTCTTTCTCCAGATCATTTATAAATAAGTTGAATAGGATTGGTCCGAGGACTGACCCTTGGGGAACACCACTAGTTACCCCTCTCCTTTCTGAGAATTTACCATTAATTCCTACCCTTTGTTCCCGGTCTTTTAACCAGCTCTCAATCCATGAAAGGACCTGCCCTTTTATCCCATGACAACTTAATTAACATTATTATATAAAATATATCATAACATAATAGTCAACATACATATATATCTATACACACACAGTCTCCCTCTCTCTACATATTAACATAAAGGCAAGAATAATTAGATGCTCTCTATGTACCGTGTTTGTGTATGTGTATATATATGGGTAAATATATAGTAATATATATAGAGATAGAGCTATATATCTACATAAAATAATGAACATAATTGATTCCGCATTTCTTCGAAGACTGAACACTTGCTCACACGCTAAGACCTTGTATGACTTTGTGTAACTGCGCCATCTGGTGGATCCCTCCAGAAGAGGCTCTTCTTCCTGCCCCATCTCTGCCATGCAGGATTCCTGCATGTTCAGGCCGACAACCAACCCCGGATCGGAGCGGGGGGCTCTGTCTTGGTTCATGGAGCAAGTGGACGTCTTCTGGGGGAAAACCATCGCTGCTGACATCCTCTACTGGGAGTTGTTGGAGGAGGAGCGGGGCCACTTCTGGTTACTGGGGGACCTGAAGAAGGTGGGCTGCTCTCTGGGCATTGAGGATGTGAGAGACAGGGATGGGGGCTGCTATTATCTACAAATCACCGGGGAGAAATCATTCTGGCACAGCTACTGAGCAACACAGCATGCACTCATTGTCACAGGTATCCCACCGCTGACACCTGAGCCAGCCAGTCTCCTGCCCTGGGACAGACTGGAGCCGGTGGCTTCTAGAGGGGAAAGGCCCCATCTCACATTTCCCACCCCCCTAAGCCAGCCAAACCCCTACCCTTGGGCTGAATTGGACCTGGCACCCCCTAGTGGTGAAAACCAAAAGCCTTATCTCCCAAGCTAACCCCATCCTCTCCTTGGTGTCACATAGCTGATGGAGCAGCCATTGCTGGGGGTCCCCGAGGTGCTGCTGTCCGTCAACTAATTAACATGATCTTCCAGGCTCCAGGGACCTGCTCCGGGACCCCTCCCCAAATCACCTGGATGGGAGGGTTCAACTCCAGAGCCAGGGACCTCTCATTCTCCCTGGCGAACATCAGCATCTCCTACATCTCCATGCTCAGCTTCACGCCGGCCCCAGAGGACCACAGCAAAGTGCTCATCTGCAGCGTTGCATGCCCCCCGGTTGGGGTCTCCACCCATAGAGCTCTCTGGCTCCAGGTTGGCTGTGAGCGACCCCCATCCAGCTCCAGGAGGGGAGTGTGGCCTAGTGATTAGCCTGGGGGGGCTGAGAGCCAGGACTCCTGGGTTCTAGCCTTGGCTCTGGGAGGGGAGTGGGGTCTAACGGTGAAAGCAGGGGGAAGGAAATGCTTTAGCATCTGCAGTATAACACCCAGCTCCAGAAACAAATGGGAAAAAGCAAATCACAGACCATTAGCGATGCCCCACGAGATCCTGGGTAAGTTCCCCCCCGAGCTGGAACGTGAACCCCAGTGTCCTGGTGATATCCCCAGCCGTGTGTGTCTGTTCTGCATCCATCAAACCCCTGCAGCTACAGGATTTGCCTCCACACCGTGTTCCAATTATGTGTGGCTGCTAGCCAGCTGCTGCACTCCAGAGGCAGCTGCATCTCAGTGTTGGGGGAGGGATCCATGGATAAACAACCCCCGCACCCCACCCCAGAGGTGGCTGCATCTCAGCACTGGGCAAGGGGTCCCTGTGTAAACAGCCCCCGTGCTCCACTCCAGACAAAGACAGCTTGTGTCTTCGCATAGCTCGGGGTTGATCTCTGCAGCGAGTGGCTTGTGTCCATTTCCATCCCTGTCTGAGTTGCTCTGGCTCCCTACAGGAAGAGCCCAGTGGAAACCCATTAACCCCGATGCTTCAGCTGATGAGGGGAATTTACCAGTGGCTCCTTCCTCCTTCCTCGGCCTGGTGGGATCCAAGGAAGCCGGGATGTCAGACCTCTGTGTGCCACTGCCTGACCCCTGACATGCAATGACTTGGCTGAGGCTCAGACCCATTCCTAGCTGTGCAGAGGCCCATGGAGACAGGGGCGGCTCTAGCTATTCCACCACCCCAAGCACGGCAGGCAGCCTGCCTTCGGCGGCAAGCCTGCGGGAGGTCCTCCGGTCCCGCAGCTTTGGCATACCTGCAGCCGAATTGCCGCCGAAGCCGAGGGACCGGTGGACCTCCCGCAGGCATGATGCCAAAGGCAGCCTGAGTGCTGCCCTCGCAGGGACCAGCAGGGTGCCCCCTGTGGCTTACTGCCCCAGGTATGTGCTTGGAGCACTGGTGCCTGGAGCCGCCGCCACTGCATGGAGAAACTGCACCCTTGGAAGCAGTTGGCCCCATCTTTCACAGAATGGGCTGCTGTGGCTCGGTTTCCCTCCACTGTGGTGGTGAGAAGAGGTCGTGCATTGCGGGGGGGCCTGTGTGTTTAATCTGCTGTGTTTCTCACCCTGTGGCAGGTTCTTGACAGTGGCCCCACCCAAATAGAGATGAGTTATGTGTGGCCGACAAAGAATGGTTATTTCACTTCCACCTTTTCACCACTGGGAGGCTGTGATGTTCCCCAGGTGTTATCTGGACCAGTGATCTGCTAGGTCACTCCAATCCTCGACTCTGGGATCCAGCCTTACCCTGCTCTGCTGTGAGAACCCCCACTCCTGGGCTGTTCACGCACAGCCTCTGGCATGTAAGCTGCTCCCAGTTAGGTGAGTGAGCACTTTTGGCTGCTGCTTGGATTGGGCAACCGAATGACACTAGCCAATATCTCTGGTCCCAGACACAATCCTAGGAACCACTGTCTTGCAGTGTCTAGTTATGCCCACTAGATGCTGAAAGCTTATATGAGTTCCTCAATTTAACAAAGAAATTGATATATACCAGACTTGTTATCCCAAGGGGAGTCTCTGGCATGCTTCGAACCAAACACACTGCTTCAGGTAGAATAAACACACACATGTATTAAGTACAAAAGATAGATTTTAAGTGATTATAGGTCAAAGCACAACAAGTCAGATTTGGACAAATGAGACAAAAGCAAAACGCATTCTAAGCTGATCTTAACACTTTCAATGTCCTTACAAACTTAGATGCTTCTCACCACAGCTTATCATCTTTGAATGCTCCTTTAGCATCTTGATCATCCAGTGGCCCCATTGGTTGTTTAACAGGCTTACTGCTTCTGATTACTTAAAAAAAATTGCTCTTACTTTTGAGTCTTTTGCTAACTGTTCCTCAAATTCTTTTTCCGTCTTCCTAATTGTATTTTTACCCTTCATTTCCCAGTGTTTATGCTCCTTTCTATTTTCCTCACTAGGATTTAACTTCCTCTTTTTAAAGGATGCCTTTTTGCCTCACTGCTTCTTTTACTTTGTTGTTTAGGCACAGTGGCCCTTTTTTGGTTCTCTTACAATGTTTTTTTAATTTGGGGTATACATTTAAGTCGAGTCTCTATTATGGTGTCTTTAAAAAGTTTCCACGCAGCTTGCAGGGATTTCACTTTTGGCACTGTACCCTTTAATTTCTGTTTAACTAACCTCCTTATTTTTGTGTAGTTCCCCTTTCTGAAATTAAATGCTACCGTGGCAGGATGCTGTGATGTTTTTCAAGCCACGGGGATATTAAATTTAATTATATTATGGTCACTATTACCAAGCAGTCCAGATATATTCACCTCTTGGACCAGACCCTGGGCTCCACTTAGGACTAAATCAAGAATTACCTCTCCTCTGGTGGGTTCCAGAACCAGCTGCTCCAAGAAGCAGTCACTTAAGGTGTCAAGAAACTTTATCTCTGCATCCCGCCCTGAGGTGACATGTACCCAGTCAATATGGGGATAGTTGAAATCCCCCATTACTATTGTTGAATTTTTAATTTTAATAGCCTCTCTAATCTCCCTGAGCATTTCACAGTCACTATCACCATCCTGGTCAGGTTGTCGGTAATATATCCCTACTGTGCCAGTAACCCTTTATCCTGTGGTAGAAGGTAACTTTCTGCAATTTTTAAATGCATGTGGGATTATTGAAAAGTATTTTGTTGCAAACTGTTGGTTTTAAACTGCTGGGATTTTATGGCTGCAAACTGATGGTATGGTGTGTTTCAAACTAACAGAATGTTTTTCTGTGCAAAATGGTTTTTAAAAATTGCTTTTTAAAAGCAGTTTGATTTTTATTCTGCAAAAAAGATATATTTTTAATGGGGTTGTTTCTTTTCTTAAAAGATGTGGCTTTAATGTTTAAATTGTTAGTGATTCAGGGGTCAAAGCTAGAGATATCTGTGGGTGTGAAAAAAAGTATTTTTTTGCAAACTGTTGGTTTGGTGTTTTAAACTGCTGGGGTTTGTGTGTGTCTGAGTTTGTGGAAAATATAGGTGTTGTTTTTTAAAAAGTACATTGCTTTTTTATTTTTTATTTTTAAGTATATGGCTGCAAACTGATGGCATGATGTATTTCAAACTAACAGGGTTTCTGTGCAAAGTGTGTTTTAAAATGGATTTTAAAAGTTGGTTTTTAAAGCAGTTTGGTTTTTATTCTGCAAAATGAGATGTGTTTTTAAAAATGTTTGTGGGTTGTTTTCTTTTTTAAAGTGGTAGAAATAAACTGAAAACCTCTGTTTGTTGTACAGCCTGAAATGGATTATTTTGTTTTGAAGCTATGACTTTTTAAATGGAAAAACACCCTAATGACTATTTTATTTTTTAAGTTTACAAGACGGTTTCATGTGTTTTATAATAATAGTGTTGTCTGCTCCACAGTACGGTCAAAACAGGAGAGATCCTTAGACCAGAGGGTAAAAAACCTCAAAAGAAAAAGGAAAGAGACAGCTGAAAAGGAAAATTCACCAGTATCAATGGCTGATGGATGAATGAAGGCCAGTAAATATATTTTGTTTATTGGTTTGGTTATTTTATGAGGTTTTGTATCAGGGTGGATTTGATTTAAATCAAATTGATTTAAATCATGATTTAAATCAAATTGATTTAAATCATGATTTAAATCACTAGTCAGGAAGACTCGATTTAATCATGGATTTCTACATAAAGGTGCATTCTTGTTGGTGGTTATAACCTTCATATATATTCTTCACAACTCAGAGATAGATGAAGGTTTCATTTTTAAAAGGTACACACTATACATTTTTAAAGTGATTTATTTTGAAAACTTTTCAGATTACTTTTACAGCTATGTCATAAAATGAATGATTGTTTGGTTATTTCATTTACCAGAAGTAATTGAAGCAGATATTTATGAAGTCACTGGGAGGTGAACTATCTCCAATTCAACAGGTTAATCATTAATATTTGGAGGATTTTCTTGTCATGCTGTATTAGGAGGAGAACATCACCAGACAGACATTGACATTGTTTTATTTAACTAACACAACAACATTATGTATTCTCGATTTTTTCTTCAACAGCAAACATATAATATTTAAAAAAAACAAGCATATGAATTTTTGAATTTAGTGAAACATTCAAGTTTTTTAAAATCAGGTTTGTTTTTGTTAAAATTGTTTTTAACTAAAATAATTAAATGAAATATTTAAATAAATAAATAGAGTATGTCAGCCAGGTCAACATGAGAATCTTAAAATATTGGTATCTGCAGCACACTCAGTTGTCTTCACCTTCATTTTCCTGTTTGTTCAGAATCTGGAAAAGAAAAAGCTTTCCTGCTTTTTTTGGTCCGAAACGATTTCTCAGTTTGGAATGAATTAGTCCAATGGAAGAAACTATTCTTTCTACACCAGCAGAAGCAGCTACTGCTGTTAAAATGAGATTATCACTTCAACAGTCTCTGAATCCAAGTGCTTAAGTGACTTCCACCAGTTCACTGGTGTGACTTTCTTTAAAACATCGTCAGCAAACATATATTTCTTGAATGGTTCTTATTCCCAAACTGGGTTTTACGGCCTGCTGACATTATAGGTTTTCCCTTCTAGTGAGAGGATTGGTATGGTAGATCTGAAATCAATGAAGGCTACACTCAGAAAGGCCTCAAGACTTCTGGAATATGCTGCTCAAACAGTTTCACTTTTGTTTCTACTGCCTGTCCCTCCCTTCTCACATTTATCTCCAGACTTCTTCTCCTTGTCCAGATCTACTCTGCCTCAACAATCTTTTATTCATTGAACTTTTTGAAAGTTTGCACTTTTAGAGAGAGGTAAGGGATTGACTCTATGTACACAAATCTGCAGAGGGACAATAGAGTTGAGGTCTGTTATTTCTCACCTCTCTATATTATTTATTTATTTAAAAACATTTTTGCTGTTAACAAGCATGTTCCCTCTGGAGACACAAATCCACTAAGCATCTCTGATGGTATCTTCTACACTGAGCACTGAGTCCCATTGGGAAGATAGGAATATTAACCTAAATAATCTATGCAGAAGCCCCTGGAGCCCCATAAAATGGTGACCCTATTCCATGAACTATTGGAACTCATTTACAAAACTTTTCTTAAATATGACTATATTGTCTCATACTATAGTATAAGCGATAAAACAAGGGAATTGAAGGAACCAGTGGGGAAATGGCCTATAACCAGCTCCCTAAAAGGGAACTGGCACGTCTGTGCGGGGAGAGAGGGCTGAGCATTGGGACGGTCACCCAGAAGCAGCTGATTGCCCGGCTGGTAGAGAGTGACCAGACCGAGGAGCAAGTTCCAGATCCCATCAGGGCTTCCGGGATGCCTGGAGAGCCTGGGAGTAGTAAGGGGGGCAGTCAATGTATCAGCCAGGAGTCCATCAGACCCAATTTCCTGGTCAGCAGGGGGGCTCCCCAATCAGGTTTCTTCCGGGAGGAGCTGCAGAGACTGGAGCTGGAGCTGAAAATGAAGGAGCTGGACCTGGAGGAGCAGAGGCTGGCAGACAGAGAGAGAGAATGAGAGGACCATTCAGAACAGCAAAAGCAAGAACTGTAGTTGGAGGAGCGGTGGGCCAAGTGGGCCTGCCGGGAGTAAGTGAAGAAGGTCCCCATAATGCCAGTTCTTCAGGGAATCTGGACACCAAATTGTTGCCCCAGTTTAAGGGGGGGGATATCAATGCCTACCTCACAGCCTTTGAGGAGGCTGGTGATTTGAACCAGATTGACCCAGCAGAAGGGGAGTCACGCTGAGACTGCTCAAAGGTGGGACTCCAGGGAGCCCAATTCAGGGGTGCCTGTGAAGGTCAGGGTGGGCCAACCCTCCTTGTGGGATTTGAGGGACCTGAAATGTAATTACTGTGGCCAAAAAGGACACAAGGTGGCGCAATGCCTGAAGATTAAGGAAATGGCGGACAAGCAGAACCCATGGGGTGTCAACTAGGTAGAAGCCCACCGAGAGGGGGCACTGCTGGGCCCGGGGGCTGCAGTCAATAGGTCTGTGCCAGGGGGAGGGGACCGCCAGGCCAGGCCAGCTGGGGAAGGCGGGGCTCCACCCCAGAGCACCCACACTGAATTCGCCGATTGACCTGTGGGGACGATCAGCACATTATCTCCATTGAGGTGAGGGGAAGGAGCAGCCAGGGGTTCTGGGACCCGGGCACAGAGGTGACACTGGCCCGGCTGGAGGTGGTGGACCCAGACCAGCTAGGGCGCAACGCATACCTAGGCCTGAGGGGGGTGTTTGGGCCCCCCATCAAGGTGCCTGTAGCGAGGATGTGACAGGTTGTGTCACACTAACCCCCTTTGGGGCTGCCACCTGATGTGCCTAGACTACATATGAACCTGTTTACCCTGCCAGACTGGGACTTCAGTACCTTCCTTGTCTGAGCCAGACATGCTTGTCTGCTGCAATAAAAGACCCAGGTCTGAACCACATCCCCTTCAAACTGCAGGCTTAACTGAAAACAGCTTAAGAAGTGCTCCTGTCTCCAACACTCAGATACCCAGCTCCCAATGGGGTCAAAACCCCAAATAAATCTCTTTTACCCTGTATAAAGCTTACACAGGGTAAACTCTTAAATTGTTCACCCTCTATAACACTGATAGAGAGATATGCACAGTTGTTTGCCCTCCCCCCCCCCAGATATTAATACATACTACTCTGGGTTAATTAATAAGTAGAAACTGATTTTATTAAATACAAAAAGTAGGATTTAAGTGGTTCCAAGTAATAACAGACAGAACAAAGTGAATTACCAAGTAAAATAAAATAAAGCATGCCAGTCTAAGCCTAATACAGTAAGAAAACTGAATTCAGATAAAATCTCACCCTTAGAGATGTTTCTATAAGCGTCTGTCACAGACTGGATGCCTTCCTAGTCTGGGCCCAATCCTTTCCCCTGGTACAGCCCTTGTTCCAGCTCAGGTGCTAGCTAGGGGATTGCTCATGACTGCATAAGAACATAAGAATGTCCGTACCGGGTCAGACCAAAGGTCCATCTAGCCCAGTATCCTGTCTACCGACAGTGGCCAATGCCAGGTGCCCCAGAGGGAGTGGACCAACAGGCAATGATCAAGTGATCTCTCTCCTGCAATCCATCTCCATCCTCTGACAAACAGAGGCTAGGGACACCATTCCTTACCCATCCTGGCTAATAGCCATTAATGGACTTAACCACCATGAATTTATCCAGTTCTCTTTTAAACGCTGTTATAGTCCTAGCCTTCACAACCTCCTCAGGTAAGGAGTTCCACAAGTTGACTGTGCGCTGCGTGAAGAAGAACTTCCTTGTATTTGTTTTAAACCTGCTGCCCATTAATTTCATTTGGTGACCTCTAGTTCTTGTATTATGGGAATAAGTAAATAACTTTTCCTTATCCACTTTCTCCACATCACTCATGATTTTATATACCTCTATCATATCCCCCCTTAGTCTCCTCTTTTCCAAGCTGAAGAGTCCTAGCCTCTTTAATCTCTCCTCATATGGGACCCATTCCAAACTCCTAATCATTTTAGTTGCCCTTTTCTGAACCTTTTCTAATGCCAGTATATCTTTTTTTAGATGAGGAGCCCACATCTGTACGCAGTATTCGAGATGTGAGCGTACCATCGATTTATATAAGGGCAATAATATATTCTCAGTCTTATTCTCTATCCCCTTTTTAATGATCCCTAACATCCTGTTTGCTTTTTTGACCCCCTCTGCACACTGCATGGACATCTTCAGAGAACTATCCACGATGACTCCAAGATCTTTTTCCTGACTTGTTGTAGCTAAATTAGCCCCCATCATATTGTATGTATAGCTGGGGTTATTTTTTCAAATGTGCATTACTTTACATTTATCCACATTAAATTTCATTTGCCATTTTGTTGCCCAATCATTTAGTTTTTTGAGATCTTTTTGAAGTTCATCACAGTCTGCTTTGGTCTTAGCTATCTTCAGCAGTTTAGTATCATCTGCAAACTTTGCCACCTCACTGTTTACCTCTTTCTCCAGATCATTTATAAATAAGTTGAATAGGATTGGTCCGAGGACTGACCCTTGGGGAACACCACTAGTTACCCCTCTCCTTTCTGAGAATTTACCATTAATTCCTACCCTTTGTTCCCGGTCTTTTAACCAGCTCTCAATCCATGAAAGGACCTGCCCTTTTATCCCATGACAACTTAATTAACATTATTATATAAAATATATCATAACATAATAGTCAACATACATATATATCTATACACACACAGTCTCCCTCTCTCTACATATTAACATAAAGGCAAGAATAATTAGATGCTCTCTATGTACCGTGTTTGTGTATGTGTATATATATCGGTAAATATATAGTAATATATATAGAGATAGATCTATATATCTACATAAAATAATGAAAATAATTGATTCCGCATTTCTTCGAAGACTGAACACTTGCTCACACGATAAGACCTTGTATGACTTTGTGTAACTGCGCCATCTGGTGGATCCCTCCAGAAGAGGCTCTTCTTCCTGCCCCATCTCTGCCATGCAGGATTCCTGCATGTTCAGGCTGACAACCAACCCCGGATCGGAGCGGGGGGCTCTGTCTTGGTTCATGGAGCAAGTGGATGTCTTCTGGGGGAAAACCATCGCTGCTGACATCCTCTACAGGGAGTTGTTGGAGGAGGAGCGGGGCCACTTCTGGTTACTGGGGGACCTGAAGAAGGTGGGCTGCTCTCTGGGCATTGAGGATGTGAGAGACAGGGATGGGGGCTGCTATTATCTACAAATCACCGGGGAGAAATCATTCTGGCACAGCTACTGAGCAACACAGCATGCACTCATTGTCACAGGTATCCCACCGCTGACACCTGAGCCAGCCAGTCTCCTGCCCTGGGACAGACTGGAGCCGGTGGCTTCTAGAGGGGAAAGGCCCCATCTCACATTTCCCACCCCCCTAAGCCAGCCAAACCCCTACCCTTGGGCTGAATTGGACCTGGCACCCCCTAGTGGTGAAAACCAAAAGCCTTATCTCCCAAGCTAACCCCATCCTCTCCTTGGTGTCACATAGCTGATGGAGCAGCCATTGCTGGGGGTCCCCGAGGTGCTGCTGTCCGTCAACTAATTAACATGATCTTCCAGGCTCCAGGGACCTGCTCCGGGACCCCTCCCCAAATCACCTGGATGGGAGGGTTCAACTCCAGAGCCAGGGACCTCTCATTCTCCCTGGCGAACATCAGCATCTCCTACATCTCCATGCTCAGCTTCACGCCGGCCCCAGAGGACCACAGCAAAGTGCTCATCTGCAGCGTTGCATGCCCCCCGGTTGGGGTCTCCACCCATAGAGCTCTCTGGCTCCAGGTTGGCTGTGAGCGACCCCCATCCAGCTCCAGGAGGGGAGTGTGGCCTAGTGATTAGCCTGGGGGGGCTGAGAGCCAGGACTCCTGGGTTCTAGCCTTGGCTCTGGGAGGGGAGTGGGGTCTAACGGTGAAAGCAGGGGGAAGGAAGTGCTTTAGCGTCTGCAGTATAACACCCAGCTCAAGAAACAAATGGGAAAAAGCAAATCACAGACCATTAGCGATGCCCCACGAGATCCTGGGTAAGTTCCCCCCCGAGCTGGAACGTGAACCCCAGTGTCCTGGTGATATCCCCAGCCGTGTGTGTCTGTTCTGCATCCATCAAAACCCTGCAGCTACAGGATTTGCCTCCACACCGTGTTCCAATTGTGTGTGGCTGCTAGCCAGCTGCTGCACTCCAGAGGCAGCTGCATCTCAGTGTTGGGGGAGGGATCCATGGATAAACAGCCCCCGCACCCCACCCCAGAGGTGGCTGCATCTCAGCACTGGGCAAGGGGTCCCTGTGTAAACAGCCCCCGTGCTCCACTCCAGACAAAGACAGCTTGTGTCTTCGCATAGCTTGGGGTTGATCTCTGCAGCGAGTGGCTTGTGTCCATTTCCATCCCTGTCTGAGTTGCTCTGTCTCCCTACAGGAAGAGCCCAGTGGAAACCCATTAACCCCGATGCTTCAGCTGATGAGGGGAATTTACCAGTGGCTCCTTCCTCCTTCCTCGGCCTGGTGGGATCCAAGGAAGCTGGGATGTCAGACCTCTGTGTGCCACTGCCTGACCCCTGACATGCAATGACTTGGCTGAGGCTCAGACCCATTCCTAGCTGTGCAGAGGCCCATGGAGACAGGGGCGGCTCTAGCTATTCCACCACCCCAAGCACAGCAGGCAGCCTGCCTTCGGCGGCAAGCCTGCGGGAGGTCCTCCGGTCCCGCAGCTTTGGCATACCTGCAGCCGAATTGCCGCCGAAGCCGAGGGACCAGTGGACCTCCCGCAGGCATGCCGCCGAAGGCAGCCTGACTGCTGCCCTCGCAGGGACTGGCAGGGCGCCCCCCGTGGCTTACTGCCCCAGGCATGTGCTTGGAGCACTGGTGCCTGGAGCCGCCGCCACTGCATGGAGAAACTGCACCCTTGGAAGCAGTTGGCCCCATCTTTCACAGAATGGGCTGCTGTGGCTCGGTTTCCCTCCACTGTGGTGGTGAGAAGAGGTTGTGCATTGCGGGGGGCCTGTGTGTTTAATCTGCTGTGTTTCTCACCCTGTGGCAGGTTCTTGACAGTGGCCCCACCCAAATAGACATGAGTTATGTGTGGCCAACAAAGAATGGTTATTTCACTTCCTCCTTTTCACCTCTGGGAGGCTGTGATGTTCCCCAGGTGTTATCTGGACCAGTGATCTGCTAGGTCACTCCAATCCTCGACACTGGGAACCAGCCTTACCCTGCTCTGCTGTGAGAACCCCACTCCTGGGCTGTTCACGCACAGCCTCTGGCATGTAAGCTGCTCCCAGTTAGGTGAGTGAGCACTTTTGGCTGCTGCTTGGATTGGGCAATGGAATGACACTAGCCAATATCTCCGGTCCCAGACACAATCCTAGGAACCTCCGTCTCGCAGTGTCCAGTTATGCCCGCTGGACGCTGCAAGCTTATATGAGTTCCTCAATTTAACAAAGAAATTGATATGTGCCAGACTTGTTATCCCAAGGGGAGTCTCTGGCATGCTTTGAACCAAACACACGGCTTCAGGTAGAATAAACACACACATGTATTAAGTACAAAAGATAGATTTTAAGTGATGATAAGTCAAAGCACAACAAGTCAGATTTGGACAAATGAGACAAAAGCAAAATGCATTCTAAGCTGATCTTAACACTTTCAATGTCTTTACAAACTTAGATGCTTCTCACCACAGCTTATCATCCTTGAGTGCTCCTTTAGCATCTTGATCATCCAGTGGCCCCATTGGTTGTTTAACAGGCTTACTGGTTCTGATTACTTAAAAAAAATTGCTCTTACTTTTGAGTCTTTTGCTAACTGTTCCTCAAATTCTTTTTCCGTCTTCCTAATTGTATTTTTACCCTTCATTTGCCAGTGTTTATGCTCCTTTCTATTTTCCTCACTAGGATTTAACTTCCTCTTTTTAAAGGATGCCTTTTTGCCTCACTGCTTCTTTTACTTTGTTGTTTAGGCACAGTGGCCCTTTTTTGGTTCTCTTACAATGTTTTTTTAATTTGGGGTATACATTTAAGTTGAGCCTCTATTATGGTGTCTTTAAAAAGTTTCCACGCAGCTTGCAGGGATTTCACTTTTGGCACTGTACCCTTTAATTTCTGTTTAACTAACCTCCTTATTTTTGTGTAGTTCCCCTTTCTGAAATTAAATGCTACCATGGCAGGATGCTGTGGTGTTTTTCAAGCCACGGGGATATTAAATTTAATTATATTATGGTCACTATTACCAAGCAGTCCAGATATATTCACCTCTTGGACCAGATCCTGTGCTCCACTTAGGACTAAATCAAGAATTGCCTCTCCTCTGGTGGGTTCCAGAACCAGCTGCTCCAAGAAGCAGTCATTTAAGGTGTCAAGAAACTTTATCTCTGCATCCCGCCCTGAGGTGACATGTACCCAGTCAATATGGGGATAGTTGAAATCCCGCATTATTATTGTTGAATTTTTAATTTTAATAGCCTCTCTAATCTCCCTGAGCATTTCACAGTCACTATCACCATCCTGGTCAGGTGGTCGGTAATATATCCCTACTGTGCCAGCAACTCTTTATCCTGTGGTAGAAGGTAAGTTTCTGCAATTTTTAAATGCATGTGGGTTTATTGAAAGTATTTTGTTGCAAACTGTTGGTTTTAAACTGCTGGGATTTTATGGCTACAAACTGATGGTATGGTGTGTTTCAAACTAACAGAATGTTTTTCTGTGCAAAATGGTTTTTAAAAATTGCTTTTTAAAAGCAGTTTGATTTTTATTCTGCAAAAAAAGAGATTTTTTTTAAAATGGGGTTGTTTCTCTTCTTAAAAGATTTGGCTTTAATGTTTAAATTGTTAGTGATTCAGGGGTCAAAGCTAGAGATATCTGTGGGTGTGAAAAAAAGTATTTTTTGCAAACTGTTGGTTTGGTGTTTTAAACTGCTGGGGTTTGTGTGTGTCTGAGTTTGTGGAAAATATAGGTGTTGTTTTTTAAAAAGTACATTGCTTTTTTATTTTTTATTTTTTTAAGTATATGGCTGCAAACTGATGACATGATGTATTTCAAACTAACAGGGGGTTTCTGTGCAAAGTGTGTTTTAAAATGGATTTTAAAAGTTGGTTTTTAAAGCAGTTTGGTTTTTATTCTGCAAAATGAGATGTGTTTTTAAAAATGTTTGTGGGTTGTTTTCTTTTTTAAAGTGGTAGAAATAAACTGAAAACCTCTGTTCGTTGTACAGCCTGAAATGGATTATTTTGTTTTGAAGCTATGACTTTTTAAATGGAAAAACACCCTAATGACTATTTTATTTTTTAAGTTTACAAGACGGTTTCATGTGTTTTATAATAATAGTGTTGTCTGCTCCACAGTATGGTCAAAACAGGAGAGATCCTTAGACCAGAGGGTAAATAAGCTCAAAAGAAAAAGGAAAGAGACAGCTGAAAAGGAAAATTCACCAGTATCAATGGCTGATGGATGAATGAAGGCCAGTAAATATATTTTGTTTATTGGTTTGGTTATTTTATGAGGTTTTGTATCAGGGTGGATTTGATTTAAATCAAATTGATTTAAATCATGATTTAAATCACTAGTCAGGAAGACTCAATTTAATCATGGATTTCTACATAAAGGTGCATTCTTGTTGGTGGTTATAACCTTCATATATATTCTTCACAACTCAGAGATAGATGAAGGTTTCATTTTTAAAAGGTACACACTATACATTTTTAAAGTGATTTATTTTGAAAACTTTTCAGATTAGTTTTACAGCTATGTCATAAAATGAATGATTCTTTGGTTATTTCATTTACCAAAAGTAATTGAAGCAGATATTTATGAAGTCATTGGGAGGTGAACTATCTCCAATTCAACAGGTTAATCATTAATATTTGGAGGATTTTCTTGTCATGCTGTATTAGGAGGAGAACATCACCAGACAGACATTTAAATTGTTTTATTTAACTAACACAACAACATTATGTATTCTGGATTTTTTCTTCAACCTCAAACATATCATATTTTAACAAAACAAGCATATGAATTTTTGAATTTAGTGAAACATTCAAGCTTTTAAAATCAGGTTTGTTTTTGTTAAAATTGTTTTTAACTAAAATAGTTAAATGAAATATTTAAATAAATGAATGAATTGACTATGTCAGCCAGGTCAACATGAGAATCTTAAAATATTGGCATCTGCAGCTAACTCAGTTGTCTTCACCTTCATTTTCCTGTTTGTTCAGAATCTGGAAAAGAAAAAGCTTTCCTGCTTTTTTAGGTCCGAAACGATTTCTCAGTTTGGAATGAATTAGTCCAATGGAAGAAACTATTCTTTCTACACCAGCAGAAGCAGCCACTGCTGTTAAAATGAGATTATCACTTCAACAGTCTCTGAATCCAAGTGCTTAAGTGACTTCCACCAGTTCACTGGTGTGACTTTCTTTAAAACATCATCAGCAAACATATAGTTCTTGAATGGTTCTTATTCCCAAACTGGGTTTTACGGCCTGCTGTCATTATAGGTTTTCCCTTCTAGTGAGAGAATGGTATGGTAGATCTCAAATCAATGAAGGCTACACTCAGAAAGACCTGAAGACTTCTGGTATATGCTGCTCAAACAGTTTCACTTTTGTTTCTACTGCCTGTCCCTCCCTTCTCACATTTATCTTCAGACTTCTTCTCCTTGTCCAAATCTATTCCGCCCCCAACAATCTTTTATTCATTGAACTTTTTGAAAGTTTGCACTTTTAGAGAGAGGTAAGGGATTGACTCTGTGTACACAAATCTGCAGAGGGACAATAGAGTTGAGGTCTGTTATTTCTCACCTCTCTATATTATTTATTTATTTAAAAACATTTTCACAGTTAACAAGCATGTTCTCTCTGGAGACACAAATCCACTAAGCATCTCTGATGGTATCTTCTAGACTGAGCACTGCGTCCCATTGGGAAGATAGAAAGATTAACCTAAATAATCTATGCAGAAGCCCCTGGAACCCCATAAGATTGTGACCCTAATCCATGAACTATTGGAACTCATTTACAAAACTTTTCTTAAATATGACATGAATATATTGTCTCATAGTATAGAATTAGAATTTATAATCCCTATTCCGTGATGAGATATTGTTGGGCTATAATGTATCTTAATTAAAACTATCTTTAGATAGGCTTTTTCCTCAAAAAGCATTTTAACAAAAAAATCCAATTTAAATAAAAAAAAATCCAATTTTTTTTAAATCATTTATTTTTATCCACCCTGTTTTGTATGTTAAGCAAATACATAGGTGTGGGTGAGAAAGATGGTAAAGTTAAGTTTTGTAAAATGTTTTTCCCCTAATCAGGCATGTGCAACTCTCCTGACAATGCTGTAGTCGGAGCTACAGGGACACCTCCACCGGAACAGCCAAAGAACCAGGAATCTGCTTTGAAGCCTTTAACAACACCAACGCAAAACAGCACAAGAGTGCAGATGAAACATCAGGGCAGTCCAAACCTCCTATACGTCAAACCCAAGGACAAAACAAAAGACTCTAGTAAAAACCAACCACGCAAACACAACTCCAGTTCCTCAGCGGCCACAACCACACCAAGCCCTGAGAAAACTGTGAGCAAAAATGCCCACATTCACAAGCCTGGAGCATGCACTCTAGGGGTTGTGAATAAAAAACCAAGGACTGACAAACCATTCTCCTAACACCATAAGCTCATTACAGCTCCCGCATATGCTAGTATTTCAGAAAAGTATGATGCTTTGTTCAGAAAACTAATGGACATTGTATCCTCGGGGGTTCTAAAAGAAAGGAGGGCTGGAAACGACATCAAAAATGCAAAAGCTCTTGAGGGTGACTTTTTTAAAAAACTTCAATTTTTCCAAAGGGTGGCTCTGAGCAGGTGTGACTAGTAGTGGAAAGGGGCCTGGGTAAAAGGGGCAACCTCAAGGGTACACGTCAGCTCAGGTGTAAACAAAAGGGGGACAGTGCCTGGGAGATAAACAGATGGCTGCCAAAAAGTTCCAGGACACGGTCGCTGTACAGATTTTTAAAAAGGCTAAAGAGGTAATGAGGGGAAAAAAAGAGATGCTCCCTAGTGGGGGCTCTCCAACTGCCTCGTCTGAAAATGGGGAGGCAGAATCTGACCTGCAGGGTGGTGTTGACTCTCACACAGAAACTGATTTAGAAAACACCCCAGAAGACTCTCTTGAGGGGTCCCTGTCTGCTTCTGATGATCCTCACAGAGGCCCCTCAGAGTCTGACACTCAAATAGCATCTGACGTAGAAGATGCTGCTGATGGTCCCATAGAGGAACCCCCAAGTAACCCTGAAAATGCAGAGGTGTATAGGGAGAGAGTGAGAAGTTGGCAACACGAACTACTTAGATTTGGGTAGAGCTACCATACGTCTGGATTTCCCCGGACATTTCCAGCTTTTCAGTCTATAAATAGCCATCTGGGGGGGGGGAGGTATTCTAAAAATCTAAAAATGTCCGGGATTCCCCCCCGGTCGGCTATTTATAGGTCAAAAAGCTGGGCAGCCAAACCCCCTTCCCGGCTCCCCCCATCCCCTGCAGCCTTAGCACCCCCCCGGCCCCGCAGCTGTATTCCCCCACCCCTGAACACTCCGCCGCCCTGCTCCTCCCCCTCCCCTGCTTCCCGCGAATCAGATATTCGCGGGAAGTCTGAAAACAAGCAGGGGCAGGCGGGCAGCAGCAGGTAAGCTGTAGCAGGGGGCGGGACATGAGGAGGAGGGCTCCGGGGAGAAGCAGCATGGCACGGCCCAGTCCTGCCCTGGCCGAGCGTCTCCCTCCGGCCCTGGCCAAGCGGCTCCGGCCCGGCTCAGCTTGGGCCCCGGGGCACCGGCCCCGGTTCCGGCTGAATGCGTCGGCCCGGCCCCGGCTGAGCGGCGCCGGCCGAGCACCCCCAGCCCCGGCTCCAGCCCTGGCTCCAGCAGCTCCGGTCCGGCTCGGCTCGGGCCCCGAGGTACCAGCCACGGATCCGGTCGAGCACGCCGGCCCCAGCCCCAGCAGCTCCAGCCCAGCTCGGGCCCCAGGGCGGCGTCCCCGGTTCCGGCCGAGCGCGCCGGCCCGGCACCGGCCGAGCACCTCCAGCCCGGCCCCAAGCCCTGTAACCCCAGCTGGAGCGCAGCCCAATTCCTGGGCTCTTGCTAAAGCCGGCCCTGGTCAGGGGACAGGGAGGTGGGGGTTGGATGGGTCGGGAGTTCGGGGGGGCCTGTCAGGGGGGCAGGGGTGTGGAGAGGGGTTGGGACAGTCAGGGACAGGGAGCGGGGGGGTTGGATGGGTCAGGAGTTCTGGGGGTCCTGTCAGTGGGCGGGGAGCAGTTGGATAGGGCATGGGAGTCCCGGGGGTCTGTCTGGGGGTGGGGGTGTGAATATGGGGTGAGGGTGTGGATAAGTGTCGGGGCAGTTAGGGGACAGGTAGGGTCCTAGGTGGGCAGTTAGGGTGGGGGGTTCTCAGGAGGGGGCAGTCAGGGGACAAGAAGCAGGGAGGCTTAGATAGGGGGTGGGGTCCTAGGGGGCAATTAGTGGCAGGGGTCCCAGGAGGGGGCAGTCAGGGGACAAGGAGCAGGGGGGGTTGGGGGTTCTGAGAGGGGCAGTCAGGGGGTGGGAAGTGGGAGGGAGTGGATGGGGTGGGGCTAGAGCGGGTCTCCTCCCCCGCCCCCCCAGTGTCCTCTTTTTTGATTGTGGAAATATGGTAACCCTAGATTTGGGGGGTCGATGTATTTTGAGGAATTTTGTTTTGTCAATCTTGAGCGAATAAATTCAGCTCAGCAGGTTGTTGAAGCCGTACCCAGGGGGAGACAGTAAGTTCTCGATGACGTTCATGGCAGGGTAGGACCTGATGATTATGTTCAGTTACATTTAGAGAGCAGAAATTGAACTAACACTTGGTTTTTAGTCAGAAGAACCAGGGATGAGCTGTCTGCTGAGGATTTCTTAAATCAGACCCCAAAGCTGCTACAGAGCAATAGAGAGAGGCATATAGATGGGCCGTTGCGCCTCGTTGTTACGGTTGTAAAAAACAGGGGTGGGGGCCGTCGTAGAGTTTTAAATTCTATCCTCAGTAGTCAAATCGTCCGTAAGAAGAGACAGTGTTTGGTAGACCTGACTTACACCGGTACCAATCTGTGTTTTGCGGGTGGGCTCTTGACTGTCATTTCTGACCATAAACCCATGGATGTAGAATTGTTAGTGGGGGCGAGAAAGTTGCAGGAGAAACGGGGGTGATCAGATCAAAAAAAGGTTCTGCTCAGGGACGTAGCAACGTTTGAACAGCATTTAGGAGTCAACATACAGGTGGTGCTGTATGCCACGAAAGGCAGATGGGGCTTTTTTTAAATGGGGGGCCGGTGTACCCCAAGACTTTTTTCATCCTGTTGCACGATGAACATTACTATGGGGTTCTGGATGTGAAAAAGTTGTTCGGGGTGAAAAATTATTGTGAATTTTGCCAGGTGGTGTACAGTCACGACCACTCTGGCAGGTATCGTTGCTGCCTCTGCTTGAGTGTAGCGTGCTCGGACAGCGTGGGCGTGCAGCTGAGGTGTGCTAGCTGTAGACTGTATTGTCGCTCCAAAGAGTGTTTAGACAGACACGTCGACTGTGCATTGAAAAAAACAAGTCAAATGCCTGTCTAAAACTTCGTGTGATCAGTGTCAGTCTGATGTGGACAAGGGGCACAGGTGCAAAGGGAGGCTCTGTAAGCAGTATCAGGGTTTGATCACCGGTGATGTAGACAGCCTCCTCTGTTTTATGGATAGCATTAGAAAGCCCAAATCATCGGAAAAGTGTATTTTTTACATTTTTGAATGCACACAGTAGACGGGGTTGCACATGCCCAATTACATTTTTCAGTGCCCCTAAAGCTGGAACAATCCTGGGAATTTAAGGGCAGTGAGTGTCTTTCCACCTTTGTTAAGAGCTTTCTTGGCAAAGAGTTCTGGGACTGCCCGTTCCTAGCGCACGGTTCCAAAGGTTACGATGCGCACGTTGTCATTAGACAGTTACTGAAGGAAAAGATGTGCACTCTGAGGCAGGTTTTCTAACCTTTTAATCATTCTCCTGCTTCCCCTCTGAGCCCTCCCCGATGGGTCAACGTCCTTCTGGAACTGCAGGCACCAGAACTGGACACAGGATCCCAGCAGCCGTCGCACCAAAGCCAAATCCAGAGGGAAAATCACCTCCCAGCTCTGACTCCAGAGCCCACTGTTGATGCACCCAGGCCGGCCGCAGCATCGCACCGGGAGCTCATGTGCAGCTACTTATCCAGCATCACCCCCGAATTGTTGTCAGAGTCCCTGCTGCCCAGGAGAGCGTCCCCCGTCCTGTGAGTCCGGCTGACACCTTGTGTTCCTAGGTGTCCATGTTGACATTTAGCCCTATTAAAACACACACTGTTTGCTTGTGCCCAGTTTAACAAGCGACCCGGAGTGCTCTGTAGCAGTAACCTGGCCTCGTCATTATTTGCCATTTACCCCATCTGTGTGTCATCTGCAAACTTGATCGGGGTGATTTTATGTTGTCTTCCAGGTTGTAAAAAAAGGTGTTAACAAGCATCAGGGCAAGGACAATTCCCTGCGGGATCCCTCTGGAAACACGCGCTCGCTGCTGATTCCCTGGTGACAGTTGCGTCTGGAGATCTAGCAATTAGCCAGTTAGCCAGGCCCGACTCGGCCCTGAGCTCAGTCAGGGTTTCAAAAGCACTATTGCAACACAAATAACATGCACACATAGGGCCTTACAAGTCCTCCATCCTGATTTTCACGCTGTTGCTAAAGGCAATGGCAGTGATGTAATATCCATCATGGTCCGTAGGGAGTTTCACTTTGCACCACTCGACATTTTGATTCAAAAACTAGAAGGATACGAAATTACCGTGACCCAGATTGAAAACTGGCTAACTGTTAGTGCGAATGAGTCCTGTGAGTCCGTGACAGCTGGGTGCTGCCCAGACACAGCAAGAGACAGGCCTTGCCCCAGCTGGGATCAGGGCTGTCAGGGTTCCCTCCCAACTCTGAACTCAGGGGTACAGATGTGGGGACCCGCATGAAAGACCCCCTAAGCTTATTTCTACCAGCTTGGGTTAAAAACTTCCCCAAGGCACAAATCCTTCCTTGTCCTTGGACAGTATCACTGTCACCACCAAGGGAGTTAGACAAAGATTCAGGAAAAGGACCACTTGGAGTTCCTGTTTCCCCAAAATATCCCCCCAAGCTCCTTCACCCTCTTTCCTGGGGAGGCTGGAGAATAATATACCAACCAAATAGGTAAACAAGGTGAGCACAGACCAGACCCTTGGGTTTTAGGACACTAAAAACCAATAAGGTTCTTAGAAGAAGAACTTTATTATAAAGAAAAAAGTAAAGAAGTACCTCTGTAAAATCAGGATGGAAGGTAATTTTACAGAGTAATAAGATTGAAAATACAGACGATTCCCCTCCAGGCAAAACTGCAAAGTTACAAAAAACAGGAATAAACCTCCCTCTTAGCATGGGGAAAATTCACAAGCTACAACAAAAGATAATCTAACGCATTTCCTTGCTTTACTTACAATTTTTGTAACCTTTGATGCTTATTTCAGGTAGGGTTTTAGGAGAGGTTTTTTTCCTGCCCTGGTCCCTCTCCGTCCGGAGGGAGCACACACAAAGAGCACAAACAAAACCTTCCCCCGCCCCAGATTTGAAAGTATCTTGATTCCCCATTGGTCCTTCTGGTCAGGTGCCAACCAGGTTATTTGAGCTTCTTAACCCCTTAGAGGTAAAGGAGGGATTTTATGCTCCCCTTAGCTGTATGTTTATGACAATGGCCCTATTGTGCCAGGTGCTGCTCAGAGACAGCGGGGGACAGGCCCTGCCCCAGCTGGAATTGGGGCCGTGCTATGCCCGGCCCTGCCCAGAAACCAGCTGCAATCAGGGCCTTCCCAGGGAAAGGCAGAAGTGAAAACTGATTCTTTACTGGACACAAATAAATCATAGTTGTTATAGGCTCTTCGTTGAAAAAGTAGCAGTGACAAAAAACGATACATGAAAATCTATTTCAAGTAACAGTTTGTAAACAGGGAATTTTATAGTCAAATGTTTTTGGCTTTGGAGTGAACAAGTTACCTTTAATAGAACATTGTTATTAAGAAGTTATAATCACGGGGCACTGATTGACCTAGACAGAGACCAGGTCCCTGTTGTGCCAGGTACTGCCCAGACACAGCAAGAGACCATCCCTGCCCCTAAGAGTTTATAATGTAAGTAGCCCAGGGCACCATTATTATCCTGATTTTTGGGGTAAGGAAACAGACTAGACAGATGCAGCAACCTCTCCCAATCTCACCCTACAGCATTTTTACAAATCAGAGATTAGAACCCAGAGTACCCAGCCAGCAGCTTAGACACAAGCCCATCCCTCCAGCTGCTGCCCCTGAGCTTGAAAATCCTGTCCATCTGTGAAAGAAGTTGGTGAGGGCTCAGGCAGGGTAGAAGAGAGACTCTCTGTGGCTGAGGGGTGAGAGGCTCTTTACCCCGGGGGCAGTGGGGTTTGGGAGGGTGCAGGCTTTGAGACCCGGCTGCAGAGGACTCTGGGATACCTCCCCTCAATGCAGTGCTCCAGCATTTCCAAGGCCTAGTTGACTCCGCCCTGAGTCCAGGCCAGAGCAGGGATTTGCACCCAGGTTTCCCACATCGTGAGTCCAGCCCTGGGCCGACCCCTTCCCCCTTCCCTCCACACTGTGATCCCCCCTGCACTGGATGGGCCGGAGATGCCCAGCCTGGGCCCATGGCGCGAGGGGGCTATTTCCGCCGGACCTCAGCATATACCATGGCTGGTGCCTCCAGAGGCTCCCCCCATTTGCGCTGCAGCTTGGAGAATTCGATGGAGGCGTAGTGCAGCTCGTCCGGGGCCTGTGCTGTGACAGCCCTGTCCTGGATGCCTTCGGTCCGGTGGGCATCTGGAGTCTTGTGATGCTGAGTGAGGAGCAAGGCAGAGACACCAGGCAGAGACTTGCATCCACCCTGCTGAGCTGATTGCCTGGGCTGCCCCAGGACTCGTTTCTCCCACCCTCCGTGCAAATGCATTTCCTGCATCGGGCGTCCACTAGCAAGATGCATGTGATTGGGTTTGTTTCACACTCTGCATGCATGAGCCAATCACATGCCAGCACCAGCTCCGTTAACACATTCACTGCCTCACCTGCACAGGCCATGCATTCGCAAGATGAATGTGGGTGTGTGCATTTTATGCACTATGAATGAAGTATTTCATCACATGCATCTCATTGCAGAACAGTTTCAGGAAATGTATTTTCTGCATTTCATGCACCGAGCACTTGGGGCAACACTGGTTAAGTTAATGCATTCTCTGCATTGCCTGCACTCACCATGCATTATCAATATGCAAGTGGTTGTGTACATTTTATGCACTGTGCATGCATGATTTGATCACATGCATGTCGTGTTTCTATAGACGATGCTGATGCATTCATTGCATTTTTTGGAGGGTGCATATATTTGCAACAGACAAAGTGTACCCTGCTGCATGCATTGTCTGATTATGTGTACGTAATACGATAGCAGGCAGCTGCAGAAAGGCATTTCTTGCCCAGATGGTGCATTCGGGTGATGCCCAGGGATTGGCAGCATTGCAGCCCCAATCTAGTCCGTGCACTTTGCGAATGCACATGAATGCATTCGATGCATGTCCTCCCCTCTGAGCGAGAGCCGAGGGATGAGGTGCATTTTCTGCATGCAGGAGCCAATCCCACGCAGTTTGGGGAGCCCAGGCTGGTGGCAGGGATTTATTTCTTCGACCAGGCACGCATGGGGTGTCGGGTGCCCTGGTGAAAGCCTGACTTATATTTGTGCATTTGTTAAGGGGGTGGGAAGAACAAGAAGTGGCGGGGGCAGAGAAGGGGTGGGGTGGGAAGGGCAGGTGGGCTTGGTCCCCCGCTCCCCCCAGGTACATACCATGGGGATGCTGGTGACGTTACTGTAGATCAGGCTGGCCTCGTCGGCGGTGTGCTCCGCCTGGCTCCTGTTAGCTGTCTCCACGGCCTCTGCGCTAGGGGGCGCCGGCTCCCGGCTCCGCCGTCTGCAGACAAACGTATCAGGACTGATGAATGAGACTGGGGGGAGGGGCGAAGAATAGCCCCATGGGGAGGGGCGTAGAATAGCCCCGTGGGGAGGGAGAATGAGGGCACACCAGGGATAATGGAATGGGATCTCAGAGGGGTGTGGGAGGGGCAGTTGGGGGTCTGGGCAGGAGGCTTCAGACTTACTTGATCACACAGAGCCCAAGAAGGAAGAATCCAATGGCGACCCCCAGCCCACAGGCCATCCCGATGAACACCGGCTTGTCAGGATCCTCCGAACCTGGAAAAACACAGAACATGGATGGAAGAGAGCCCACGAAACCTGGCTCCCAGCCCCCTACTCACATCCCAGAGCTGGGGATAGAATCTAGAATTCCTGGATCCCAGCCCGAGCCCTCAACTCCCCACCCCAACTCCCCTCCCTGAGCTGGTTACAGAATCCAGGAGACAAATGTCTCACCTCTGTGCAGGGGGCTGAGTTCAAAGTGCAGGGTGACGTAGCTCCCGTGGGGGTTGGAGCCGAGGCAGAAGATCGAGAGCCCCCTGTCCCCACTCCCAGTCCAGGTAAGGGCAGAATCATAGAATCATAGAATACCAGGGTTGGAAGGGACCTTAGGAGGTCATCTAGTCCAACCCCCTGCTCAAAGCAATCACCAACGAAATAATCCCAGCCAGGGCTTTGTCAAACCTGACCTTAAAAACCTCTAAGGAAGGAGATTCCACCACCTCCCTAGGGAGCCCATTCCAGTGCTTCATCACTCTCTTAGTGAAAAAGTTTTTCTTTATATCCAACCTAAATCTCCCCCACTGCAACTTGAGACCATTACTCCTTGTTCTGTCATCTGGTATCACTGAGAAAAGGCTAGATCCATCCTCTTTAGAACCCCCTTTCAGGTAGTCCCTCATTCTTCTCTTCTGCAGACTAAGCAATCCCAGTTCCCTCAGCCTCTCCTCATAAGTCATGTGCTCCAGACCCCTAATCATTTTTGTTGCCCTCCGCTGGACTCTTTCCAATTTTTCCACATCCTTCTTGTAGCATGGGGCCCAAAACTGGACACCCAAAACTCCAATTAGGCAGCACCAATGTCGAATAGAGGGGAACGATCACATCCCTCGATCTGCTGGCAATGCCCCTACTTATACAGTCCAAAATGCCGTTAGCCTTCTTGGCAACAAGGGCACACTGTCGACTCATATCTAGCTTCTCCTCCACTTTAACCACTAGGTCTTTTTCTGCAGAACTGCTGTCTAGCCACTCGGTCCCTAGTCTGTAGCAGTCCATGGGACTCTTCTGTCCTAAGTGCAAGACTCTGCACTTGCCCTTGTTGAAAATCATCAGATTTCTTTTGGCCCAAACCTCTAATATTTCTAGGTCCTTCTGTATACTATCCCTGCCCTCCAGCGTATCTACCACTCCTCCCAGTTTAGTGTCATCTGCAAACTTGCTGAGGGTGCAGTCCATGCAAACCTCCAGATTATTAATGAAGATATTGAACAAAGCCGACCCCAGGACCGACCCTTGGGGCACTCCGCTTGATACCATCTGCCAACTAGACATGGATCCATTGATCACAACCTGTTGAGCCCTATGATCTAGCCAGCTTTCTATCCACCTTATAGTCCATTCATCCAGCCCATACTTCTTTAACTTGCTGGCAAGAAAACTGTGGGAGACCGTATCAAAAGCTTTATTAAAGTCAAGGAATAACACATCCACTGCTTTCCCCTCATCCACAGAGCCAGTTGTCTCATCATAGAAGGCAATTAGGTTAGTAAGGCATGACTTGCCCTTGGTGAATCCATGCTGACTGTTCCTGATCACTTTCCTCTCCTCTAAGTGCTTCAGAATTGATTCCTTGAGGATCTGCTCCATGATTTTTCCAGGGACTGAGGTGAAGCTGACTTCTTCCCTTTTTTAAAGATGGGCACTACATTCGCCTTTTCCCAGTCATCCGGAACCTCCCCCGATCACCATGAGTTTTCAAAGATAATGGCCAATGGCTCTGCAGTCACATCCGCCAACCCCTTTAGCACCCTTGGATGCAGCGCATCCGGCCCCAAGGACTTGTGCTCATCCAGCTTTTCTAAATAGCACCGAACCACTTGTTTCTCCACAGAGGGCTGGTCACCTCCTCCCCATGCTGTGCTGCCCAGTGCAGTAGTCTGGGAGCTGCCCTTGTTCGTGAAGACAGTGGCAAAAAAAGCATTGAGTACATTAGCTTTTTCCACATCCTCTGTCACTAGGTTGCCTCCCTCGTTCAGTAAGGGGCCCACACTTTCCTTGACTTTCTTCTTGTTGCTAACATACCTGAAGAAACCCTTCTTGTTACTCTTAACAGCTCTTGTACCTGCAACTCCAGGTGTGATTTGGTCTTCCTGATTTCACTCCTGCATGCCTGAGCAATATTTTTATACTCCTCCCTGGTCATTTGTCCAATCTTCTGCTTCTTGTAAGCTTCTTTTTTGTGCTTAAGGTCAGCAAGGATTTCACTGTTAAGCCAAGCTGGTCGCCTGCCATATTTACTATTCTTTCTACACATTGGGATGGTTTGTTCCTGCAATGTCAATAAGGATTCTTTAAAATACAGCCAACTCTCCTGGACTCCTTTCCCCCTCATGTTATTCTCCCAGGGGATGCTGCCCATCAGTTCCCTGAGGGAGTCAAAGTCTGCTTTTCTGAAGTCCAGGGTCCGTATTCTGCTGCTCTCCTTTCTTTCTTGTGTCAGGATCCTGAACTCGACCATCTCATGGCCACTGCCTCCCAGGTTCCCATCCACTTTTGCTTCCCCTACTAATGCTTCCTGGTTTGTGAGCAGCAGGTCTAGAAGATCTCTGCCCCTAGTTGGTTTCTCCAGCTCTTGCACCAGGAGATTGTCCCCTACACTTTTCTGACAGTCTCATTCCCCTGGGCCCACGAGCTGATGTGCAGGGCCCCGTGTGAGCCGTTCCCAGCCAGGGGCTCCCCGTCCACCTGCCACTGGAGCCAGGGTGGGCGGTTGGAGCACAGGGAGCAGGTGCAGCTGATGCTGGGCCCCTGGCGCTGGCAGGACGAGTTCAGCCCGGTCCCAGGCAGGGGGCTGTCAGGGGAGAGCAGGAGACATAGCGACAATAGTCAGAGAGAGAAATCCAGTGGCAGGGAGTCCCATGGGTTAACCCCATTCACACTCGATGAGCAGCTGGAATGTCCCCTGGGTAGAGCTCTCGTTCTGGTCCCAGTCCCAGTGCCTGTACAGCCCCCTGTCCTCAGCCGTCACGTTGGCCAGCTGCAGTCACAGCTGATTCTCCCCCATGGGGCGGGTGCCCCCAACGGCTCAGCTCCCCATCACCCAGCCCAGCTCCATGGGGGGGCTGCTCGCGAGGGAGCAGAGGAACTGCAGGGAGTCGCCCTCCCAGGCCATGAGCTGTGAACCGTTGGTCACCAGGGTGCCCAGATCTGGTAACAGGAATAACAAGAAGCCACTCACACCCTGAACCAACCAGTCCCTGCCTGCGGGCCGGATCAGGGATAGCGACAATAGACGGGAAAGTCCCCATGCCCCACTCCCCAACCCTAGTGATACGTTGGAATAGCTGCGGGTCCTTCCTGTTAGCTCTGGAGACGGTGATTTGCAGAGTCCTCACTGGAGCTGAAATACCCACGGCAACATGTTAGATTGGAGAGAGCCCCCCACTGACCCCCTGCGACACTGCCTGCAGCACGGCGCCCCCTAGCACCATACACTGCACGTGCACACGCAGGCTCTGACTGGCCGATCCATAGGAATTTTTCGCCCAGCACCGATACTCCCCAGCGTCCCCTCTGCTCAGATTTGGCAACTCCAGGCGCCCTTCCCCTCCCTGGCCGGAGCTCAGGGACTCCTTCCCCTTGGCCCAGCTCAGGTAGGTGTCAGCTCTGCTCCCAGCCTCACAGCTCAGACTCAGGGAGCCGCCTTCCTGGGTCTCCAGAGACACAATGTCACACTCAGCTCCCAATGGGGCCGGCACTGGAGGAGACGAGCAGGCAGGTTAGGCCCCCTAGAGATTCTCTGCCAAGAAACCGAGATTCAGCCACCTCTGGGGTGGGAAACGGGGGCTGTTTGCATGAGGAGCCCTGGTCCAGTGTGGAGACGTAGCCAGCTCTGGGGTCGGAGCATAATCTTGCTGACTTTCCATGGCAGCAGGTCTCTGTCGCAGAGTTCGGTCCCTGGCCCATCTCCTCCCCACTGCCTAGCGCCCCCTTAATGCCACCCCTGGGTCTGGAGACAGAAATAACTGGGTCCTCTTCCCCCACCACCCTCCCTACAGTCCTGTGGCTTCCTCCGGCTTCCCGGCTCAGCCTGGCGCCTGGCCCTGAGCGCTGACAGAGCGTGACTAGGACGCGCTCACTGAATCCTGGGGCTTGCAGCACGGCCTCTCACTGGAGTGCCGCCCCGCAGGCTGGAGACAGAGGGAATCGGGCCCGATCCTCCCACCATCCTCCCTACAGCCCTGAGGCTTCCTTGGGCTTCCTTGAGCTCTCCCCTCCGGGCATAGACTAGTCTGGCCGTGGGCGACATATGAACTGCCAGCTCAGAGAGACTAGCCCCTGGCCCCACCCCTTCTGCCAGAGGCCACATCTCCACTGGAGTCCGGAGCCTCCCCACCATGGCCTCTGGCCCCCCCAAGCCAGCCCTGGGCCACCAGAGCAGCCCAGCCCCAGAGCACTGGCCCCCTCTAACCCTAGCCCTGCCAAGGGGGAACAGCATGGGCAGTGAGCACGAGAGGACCTGCTCCCCTGCCCCAAATCTGAACTAGTGCCCCAGCCCTGGGTGAGCCAGGAGTGGCCGCAGGAGTCCAGGAGGCCGTGGGCTCTGGCGAGATGCAGCCCACGTGTGACAGCGCGAAGCCTTGAGCCACATGCCGAGCATCAGGCACCACAAGCCGCAGTAGCAGCTCAGGAGGATGGTAATACTCCATGTGCCAGGTCCCCCTGACTTCTGCGCTGCTCCTGGCGGTGGCGTTGCCTTCAGAGCTGGGTCCCTGGCCAGCACCCGCCAGTATCAGGCCGCCCTGCCAGGGCTCAATTTAAGCCATAGCTGAGCTCTGGCATCTCTTTCAATAGAAATTAAACACTATGGGAGGCAACGGGGCCCATTGGCCTCACCCGGGGTGGCAGTCCCCCCAGCTGAGGTCTCATTCTCTGTTTCCTCAGTCCCTTGAGTTTCTAATTCCTTGTCAGCTCTTCGGTGGCTGAGGAACAGCCCGATCTACATGCCAAACTCGGGCACAGTGGATTCCCTGACCCCCAGTCTGTCCTTCCTTCTGCTTCCACGAGAGAGAGAGAGAGAGAGAGAGAGAGAGAGAGAGAGAGAAGATTCCAGGGTATGTAAGTGGCTGGCAGTCGGGATAGATAGATAGATGAATGGATGATGGGTGGTTGTATGGGGATGAATAGATGCAT
Source organism: Actinemys pallida (assembly GCA_023634205.1). Classification (NCBI taxonomy): domain Eukaryota; kingdom Metazoa; phylum Chordata; order Testudines; family Emydidae; genus Actinemys; species Actinemys pallida. Next base: position 4,893,992 of record JALMGD010000030.1, read on the forward strand.
AGATGGCTGGGTAGGTACATAGTTGGGTGGGTGGGTGGATAGAAGATAGGTAGGTGGGTAGATTGGTGGGTAGGTATATGGGTAGGTGGGTAGATGGGTGTGTAGGAATGTTGTGGGTGGGTCGGTAGCTGAATTACCCTCTGTAATAGAGCAGGGTGATCAGGGGGGCTGGACACTGTCCAGAGGTTGCTCACCCAGAGCTGAGATGCGTCCGCCTCTGGGGTGGGGTGTCTGGGAACAGTGCACTGGAACAGCAGGTGCCCGGTTAGGACAGCTAGCCGAATCCTGACTCCAATTTGAAGAGCCGGGTGCATGTGAAGACCTGCCTGGGACGGAGCGGGCGCGAGTGTCAGGGCATGGGCTGTGGCGAGATGTGAGATTTCAAGACAGGAAGGGGAAGTCAGCGTGTGATTCTGGCCCTAGAATGTCTTGCAGAAGCCGGTTCCAGTGGCTGGAGATCTTGGTGCCATGGACACAAGTGGGAGACTGTCACATACAGAGGCCTGCTCCCAGGGACATCCGGCTTCTGGCCCCACTGCAGGTGGACTGGCTGGGGGTGGAGGGAATGGGGCATGGGGCCTTTCCCCTGTAGGGGGCCCTGGCTCCTATCTGCTCCAGGGTGGGGAACTGGCTGGTTCTGGGAAGTGGGGCCAGGGGTCCTTCCCCTCTAGGGTCTCTTTTATTCTCTGTCTCTCAGTTCCTCAAACGTCTCCCAGGTCCCAGGTCACTGAGTCTGGGGAATCCCTTTTGATGGGACTCAGGTTATCGGCTGGATCAGGAGAAGCAGCTGGATTCCACGGCCCCCCATAGACACCGTCCTTCAATTTAAGAACAGAGACGCAGCTGAATTTGGCACGGGTCATGGGGCTGTTTACACAGGGACCTCTCCCCAGTGCTGAGATGTGGCTGCCTCTCGGGGGGGGCGTGGGGGCTGTTTATACAAGGACTCCTTGCCCGGTGTTGAGATACACAAGGGTTTGGGAGAAACCTAGAACTAAAAGAAACACAGCGCCCCCTAGGGGCATTGGGACCAGCACCGATGGCCAGGCCCTCCCGAGTCTCCCACCCCAGTCAAACCCTGGCCCACTCTGCCCCAGGCCAGTGGCATGTCAGTTCTGCCCCCTGTGTGTGGGCCCCAGCGGCTGTGCTGGGAAGCTGGTTGCTGAGCGGATCTTCCACAACAGGAAGTTTCCAGTTGGTGAGTTTGCTCCACCTCCGGCAGGTCGGCCCCAGTTCGGGGCTGGGCGAGAGCTGCGGAGAGCAGGGGAGAGGGTCCCAATGAACAGTGGGGCGCGGAGACTTGGACACAGGTCCCCCAGATTCCTGCTGGGACTGTGGCTGCCGGGTCTAGTGGGTTAGAACTCGCTGCGCTGGATCAATGCGGATCAGGGCAGACCCCTGGTCATTGGGTGAGATCCGGGGCAGGAACCCCAGTGTCCGGGCCGGCCCCTAGCTTGGTGTGGTACATTCTTCCTCTTGTTAATCCCCATTTGGTTTCAAACTCTTTTAAATTAGCTGCCTCGGTGGTTTCCCTTGGTTGCTGTTAAACAGATGCCCCACCTGGAGGTGGCTGCATCTCAGTGCCAGCCGGGAACAGATCCTTATATAAACAACCCCCGCACCCCACCCCAGAGCTCACTGCATCTCAGTGCTTGCCGAGGGTCCCTGTGTAAACAGCCCCCACACCCTACCCCAGAGGTGGCTGCATCTCAGTGCTGAGCAAGGGATATTTGTGCATTGTATTGAGCTCAGTATATGACTCGTGTGTTTTTCCTGGGTCTTGTGAATTACCAGGTTGAGATGCAGGAACAAAAGTGATTCACTGGGAAACCTTGGAACCGCCAGGTCAAGATCGAAATCTTACATTTCTGGAGATCCTGGTGACTGGGGTCCATCTCTTACAGATATGTCAGGGGAAGGGTTAATTACCAGTCATTATCTATCTATCTATCTAGCTAGCTTAATAATTCAAATGTCTGTTTTTTTCTGTGTCCTGAAAATATTTTAAAACATGGGGCAGGAATTGAAAACTGTGGGATATTTTTTGTGATCATTAGTTTTAAATGGCCAAGATTTCTGTGAAATCTTTCTAAAATCCAAAAGATACTGTGATTAGTTTTTATGAAACTTCTATTTTAAAAACAGCCTGTGATGAAGTGTGGAATTTTGTTAGTGATTTGCATGAATACTGTCCGTGCCTCAGTTTCCCTGTGTGCTGAGTGTGTAATGAGGTGGTGGGAGAGGGGGGTTGTGGTTGCAGAGGGGCAGGTGTGACCTCGAATAACAGCCCGGAACATGGACATCGGCCTGGACACTGTAGAACTTAGCAACCGGTGAGCCGGAGGCCCAGCCCATCTTGGGAGCCAGACGGTTCTGGCCCGTGGGAGGACAAAGGCCAGAAGAGAAATGGCCCAGGAAGGCAGCTGGTTCTGGCCAGTTGGGGAAGAAAAGAGGGAAGAGAGGGGACTCAGGTGACCTGTTTGCCCAGGAACAAAGACAAAGGGTGGAGGCAGGGCTGGTGAGGGAGCTCGGCTGGAAGGAGGTCGCTTCTGGACTGGGGACAAAGAGGGGCTTGAGCTACCTGGACGAGGTCAGATACAGCTGGACGGTGCTGAGACTGGCCAGGCCCGAGGGCCCTGAGAACTGCCTGGGCTGGGTTCAGACGTTCAATAAACCTCCTGTGTTACGCAGGCTGAGAGTCACTGCAGGGTAGAGATCGGGGGGGCGTTGCTCCCTCTGGGGCTGGAGGACGCAGGTGACCAGAGGTAGGGGACCCCCTGAAGGGTCTGATGGTGAGACACAGGCAGGCGGAAGGCTCAGGGAGGTGCGGTTCGAGGAGGCACTGGAGCCCAGGTCTTAACCGCCCACAGTGTGTTTTAAAAAGTGTCATGGCCTAGCACAGGTATCGATTTCTTTTGGCATGTGCTAATTACAATCCTGCATCTCCAGTGGAGTATCTCTTCATTCCTGATCACAATTGCTCTTCCTAATTTGAAAAACATATGGAAATAAAAAGTGAGTTTTATTCCTATTTGCAAGTTTACAGTTTCTAAGATTCTAAGACATTTCTAGAAACCAAGGATTCTGCTGCGTTTGCACCAATCCAAGCACATAGTAGGTGCCACTGTAACACAAAGACAAACACAATCGATTCAGCATTTCTCAAAGACTGAACACTTGCTTTCACGCTAAGATCTGGCTTTGTGGTAACTGCATTGTCTTGCAGGGATCAGTAGCTAGCATCACCTGTTCTGCTCTGTTCTCGCAGGGGTTCTCAAACTTCATTGCACCATAACCCCCTTCTGACAACAAAAATTACTACACAAGCCCAGGAGGGGGACCAAAGTTTGAGCCTGCCTGAGGCCCGCTGCCCCAGGGGGGAGGGGAGCGGCAAAGCAAAGGGCTTCAACCCCAGGTGGGGGGGCCTGTAACCTGAGACCGGAAGCCCAGGGCTTAAGTTCTCTGGCTTTAGTCTCAGGCCGCAGCAAGTCTAAGCCAACCCTGATGACCCCATGAAAATGGGGTCGTGACCCAATTTGGGGTCCTGATCCACAGTTTGAGAACCACTGCTCTAACGAGTGTCGTACTGCAGTCGTCACCGGGGTATCTGGGTGCCTTGCAGACATCACAGAGCAAACAAAGTCATCCACGGCCGGCCTCAGGCACAGGTGAATGGGGGGGCCTCCAGAGCAGGGGTGCCCCTCCCCCTGCTGGTGTCTGCAGCCCTGTGGCTCCTGCCCCCTGCCTTGGAGCCACCCCTGGCCAGCTGCTCCTGGGAGGTTCCTGTCTGCTGTAAGGAGCAGGGGGGAGGGGCTCTGATGTCAGGCTGTCCCCTGTCCTCCCAATGTTCCCCATCTCCGCAGAGCAGGTGGGGGGGGGGGACAGGGCTCACCGAGAGTGGGACAGCGCTGCTGGCGACTGCTGCTATGTCTGAAGGACTTTCCTCAGACTGCTGAGAGCTGCTCTCTTAAAGGGGCAGCATGCGGTCTCGCACACACTCCCCCAGCTCACACACACCCGCAGGCCACACACACTGTCTCTTTCACACGCACCCCACCCAACATATACTTATATTGCTGTTGTTTCTTGTTGTTACTTCCTGCAATGTACATATATGCTCTGTAATTTTATTCTTTCAAAGTCCTGTTATTTGAGGTTTTTGACTGGTCTCTGCATTTCATAAATTTATTTCTCTTTTATGCTTACATTGAATTCTTTGCGTAGTGAGTTCTAAACTGCCTAACTTGTCCTGGCTGGAGTAATTGTCATTATTAGTGTTGTTATCATATTGTGCTTTATCATTCATTATGTAAAGTCGTACAATCAAATAATAGTATTCTCCTAGAATGGAACTGTAGCTTGTACTCACTTTAGTAATTCCAGTTTCAAAAACATTAGCTAAGCACAGAACTTTAGACAGTGGGCAGATGAAAGTCGCTTATTTTCAAATTGTATTTTTAGTTATATCTGTAAATTAACTTAAAATGTGTATGGAAATAACTGCAGTTCCAACTATGATACCAATAGCAATGATGGAGTCAAATGTTAGTGAGTCACATACATGATTGGGGTCGGTAAACATAAATGCCAAAAGAATTAGAAAAATTAATTCCCTTTCTTAATAAAAGAGAAAAAAAACTGTAATCACATATGTTAAAATTACATTTTTAGTGAAAAACAATTGACTAAGATAGAGGAGATAATGGCAGTAACACAGTGTGTCTGTGTAAGGAGATTTTATTTATTTCTATTTATCTCTACTAAAGATAGTGTGTGAAGTATCAAACGTGTGTTTCGGATGTGGGAGAAAAACGAGTCCTCACTCAGAGATTGGTTGCAACATGTCAGAGGCAGTTTATTCTCAAGCAATATAGCAAGGGGGAGAATGCACAACAGCAGGTCTCCCAAAAGATAAACAATGAGGGCAAGCATTGATACCTTTTGTGACATACAGTAATGCTCAACAACTGCATTTTGTTTATACAAATTCCTTCCTGATACCTTACTTTCCTCAGCAATTTCTGCTACAGTCTGTGTTCCGTTCTTATCTAACACAAGGTCAAAAACCAGCATCTCTTACAGTTCTTTGCCACTCGCTCAGGCCCTGCTTGGAAGTCTCGCGTTATTAGCTGTTAGAGTTTGCCTGACTCTTGCTCTTCCTGGAAGACTAAGATGTCTGCTCTTTTTCCAACTTCCACACTGATATCTGCGTTAAAGCTCCAGAACTGATACCTCAAGGCTTGGGATTGTGAATATCTTGCTGTATTACCTCCTGATTGTTCTAAATTTACATATAAGCTTTAAATGTGGCTTTAATTGGCGTTTGTATCTATTTTTTCTTTCTTTACATAACAATTAAATACAGTGCTCCTGTCAGCTAATACCTAAGTTATTATCTGGAAAGCCCCGAGAGTTTTCAGGTGCCTAAGTAGTCCCTGGAATCATGGTTAAAGTTTCCTCCCCCGCACCAAATCTGAAGTGGTGCCCCCGCCCCGGGTGAGCCAGGAGTGGCCAGAGGGCTCCAGGAGGCCGTGGGCTCTGGCGGGATGCAGCCCACGTGTGACAACGCGAAGCCTTGAGCCACATGCCAAGCATCAGGCACCACAAGCCGCAGTAGCAGCTCAGGAGGATGGTAATACCCCATGTGCCAGGTCCCCCTGACTTATGCGCTGCTCCTGGCGGTGGCGTTGCCTTCAGAGCTGGGTGCATGGCCAGCACCCGCCAGTATCAGGCCGCCCTACCAGGGCTTAATTTAAGCCACAGCTGAGCTCTGGCATCTCTTTCAATACAAATTAAACACCGTGGGAGGCAACGGGGCCCATTGGCCTCACCCGGGGTGGCAGTCCCCCCAGCTGAGGTCTCATTCTCTGTTTTCTCAGTCCCTTGAGTTTCTAATTCCTTGTCGTCTCTTCGGTGGCTGAGGAACAGCCCGATCTACACGCCAAACTCGGGCACAGTGGATTCCCTGACCCCCGGTCTGTCCTTCCTTCTGCTTCCACGAGAGCAGCAGGGTGTTCTCTGAGAGAAAGAGAGAGAGATTCCGGGGTATGTAAGTGGCTGGCAGTCGGGATAGATAGATAGATGGATGGATGATGGGTGGGTGTATGGGGATGAATAGATGCATAGACGGGTGGGTAGGTACATAGGTGGTTGGATAGAAGATAGGTAGGTGGGTAGATTGGTGGGTAGGTATATGGGTAGGTGGGTAGATGGGTGCGTAGGAACGTTTTGCGTGGGTCGGTAGCTGAATTACCCTCTGTAATAGAGCAGGGTGAGGTAATAGGCCAGGAAGAATCCAGTCGCCACGAAGACGAGTTTGCAGCTGATTTCGATAAATGCCCGAGTGAGGACACCTAATGGAGCTAGAAGAAGTCGAGAGTCTGGCATAGATCCCTGCAAACCCTAACCCTAGCCAGTCAGCCCCCCATCCCCACTCCTCTTCCAGCTCAGGGTGCTGATGGCCTCATGCCCCTGGGCCCAGGAGCTGACCTGCAGGGCCCCCCATGAGCCCTTCACAGCCAGGGGCTCCCTGTCCACTTGCCACTGGAGCCAGGGCAGGGGGTGGGAGCACAGGGAGCAGCTGCAGCTGGTGCTGGGCCCCTGGCGCTGGCAGGACGAGTTCAGCCCGGTCCCTGGCCGGGGGCTGTCTGGGGAGCGCAGGAGACACAGCAACAAATTAATAGTCAGAGAGAGAAACCCTGGGGCAGGGAGTTTCCCGGGTTAACCCCACTCACACCCGTGACAGGGAGTTCCGTGGGTTAACCTCACTAACACTCAATGAGCAGCTGGAACGTCCCCTGGGCAGAGCTCTCCTCTCTCTGAGCCCAGCACCGTACAGCCGCCCGTCCTGGGCTATCGCTTGGGCAGCTCCAGTCACAGCTGATTCTCCCCCGCAGGGAGGGCACTCTGGAAAGCTCAGCCCCCCCTCATCCAGCTCGTGATGGAGCAGAGGAACCACAGGGAATCACCCTCCCGGGCCGTGAGCTGTGAGCCTCTCCCCAATCTCCCCAGCACAGTGCCCACCACTAACTCTCCACCCCACTCCCAGCAGCACAGCACGCCCCACTGATGCCCTGCCCTGCTCCGTTTGGCACAGCGCCCCCTAGCGCCTTAACTGCACGTGCACATGCAGGCCCTGGCTGGCTGACCAATAGGAATTCTTTGCCCAGCACCGATACTCCCCAGCGTCCCCTCTGCTGAGATTCGGCAGCTCCAGGAGCCCGGCCCCTCCCTGGCCCTCGGCCAGTGTGGGGACGTAGCCAGCTCTGGGGTCGGAGCACAATCTTGGTGACTTTCCATGGAAGCAGGTCTCTGTCGCAGAGATCAGTCCCTGACCCATCTCATCCCCACTGCCCAGCGCCCCCTTAATGCCACCCCAGGGACTGGAGACCGAGGGAACCGGGCCTAATCCCTCCACCACCCTCCCTACAGTCCAATGGCATCCCTTGGACTCTCCCCTCTGGGCACGGCCCAGCTCGGCCCCGCTGAACCTGGTGCCTGGCCCTGAGCGCGGGCAGAGCGTGACTAGGAGGCACTCGCTGATTCCCGGGGCTCACAGCACGGCCTCTCACCGGGGCGTCCATTCCTGGTCAGGTTCCCGGTGATGTTGGGGTGCCCGGTCGGGTCTGTAACACAAACCAGACAGGGTGGATCAGGGGGGCTGGACAGCACCGGTGGCTATACAAGCACCCCACACCCAGCGTGGGGACGTAGCCAGCTCTTAGGTGGGTGCACAATCTCGGTATCTTTCCATGGCAGCAGGTCTCTGTTGCAGAGATCGGTCCCTAACCCATCTCCTCCCCACTGCCCAGCACTCCCTACTGCTGCCCCATGGGCTGTAGACAGAGGGAACCGGGCCGAACCTCCCACCATCCTCCCTACAGCCCTGAGGCTTCCTTGGGCTCTCCCCTACGGGCATAGACTAGTCTGGCCATGGGCGACATATGAACTGCCAGCTCAGAGAGGCTAGCCCCTGGGCCCACCCCTTCTGCCAGAGGCCACACCCCCACTGGAGTCTGGAGCCCCCCCACCGTGGTCTCTGGCCCCCCTGAGCCAGCCCTGGGCCACCACAGCACCCCGGCCCCAGAGCACTGGGCGGGAGGGAGTTGTGGCACTAGCCTCCTGGAGTCCTGGGTCACAGGCCGGCCCCCTCTAACCCTAGCCCCGGCACCAGCGCTGCCAAGGGGGAACAGCATGGGTAGTGAGCAGGAGAGGACCTGGGGGCAGAGCATGGGCGGGGCCACGTAGGGCTGTTTGGGGCAGCTCAGCCTCCCCTGGCCTGTGATATCCACCACCCATGAGCCTGGTCCGTCTGAGCCTGGCGCCTGGCCCTGGGCGCGGGCAGAGCGTGACTAGGAGGCGCTCGCTGATTCCTGGGGCTCGCAGCGCGGCCTCTCACCGGCGCGTCCGTTCCTGGTCAGGTTCCCAGTGGTGTTGGGGGGCCCAGTGGGGTCTGTAACACAAACCAGACAGGGGGCATGAGGGGGACTGGACAGCAATGGGGGGGGGGGTGTCGCTAGTGATCACTGAGCCTAGACATGGCCCCTCGCTGTGAGCTCAGCTGGGGGACACGAAAGTTCCTGAAGTGACACAAGACACGTCGGCGTGGAAGTGAAGCGACAGACCCGACTGGGACTGACCCAAGAGGTGCCCGACAGAACCCAGAGGCCGGGTTAGGGCTGCACCGGGGAATCAGAACCGTGGGAAATGGAAACCCAAGGGACCAAAACTGGTTGGTCAAAATTGGGCCTAATTGACAGAGTCACTAACGAGGGGCCGAGCTGCTTCAGCCTGGGTACTTGAGCGAGCATCACCAGCGCCACTGTCTGCCGGGCGCCTGAGCATTCAGCGTCCTGCTCCCCAAACGTGTCCTTCCCAGGGCGGGACAGAGCCAGGGGTCTACGTAACCCCATTCCCACCCCCACCCCAGACCCAGCCACCACCAGGGACATCAGACATGTCCCTCATGGGTTCTTTCCCTTCCCCCCTCGGTTCGTCTCTCTGCAGCCCTCTCCTTTCACCCTCTGGCTTAGCTGGTCAGGACTGGATGTTTTGCAGCCCGGCTGCGCCCAGAGGGGCGGCTAAAAGTAACACACAGAACAGCCGGACACTGATACTGGCTGGCCAGGCCTGGCAGGGTCCGTCCACACTGCCCTCAAACCCCACGGCACCGAGCCTCAGAGCCAGGGTTCGTTGGGTCGGGCTCGGGGGCTCGGGCTGCGGGTCTTTGATTGCAGCCCGGATGTTTTCTCCGAGGCCTGTGTAGACGTTCGGGGTCGGGCTGGGGCCTGGGCTCAGACACGGGCGGAGGACTGGGGGGTTGGTTTCTTCTAAATCTCACTCCGGCTGAAGAGAACAAGGGCCGTCCTTACACTGATGCCTGATTTGATCCTTCCACTTGCAAAGGTGACCGCTGATTTCCCCTCTGGCCTGGATCGGCAGCGCTAGGGTCACAGGCCATTTAATGGGGGTTTGCCCTGGGGCAGGGCAGGCCGAGGTCTCTGGGCACCGAGCCCAGAGCATGTTTAGTGCCGGATGGTGACTCGGTCCCATTAATGCTCTGCCCCATATAAAGCATCCACCGATCCCGGCAGAAAGGGGAGGGGGTGGAGGAGACGCGGTGGGACAGCCTGGTGGGATCTCAGGGAGAACTGGGGTGGCTGTTGTGAGGGGAAATCCCAACAAGGGGAGATTGGAATGGGGGGGGGGGTGGATCACAGCACAGGTGGATTCTGGAGGCAGGGCAGGTCGGGGGTAGAGAGGGAAGCCATAACCAATGGGGACAAGAAGGGGTAAAGATCCCAAAGGAGAAGGGCTCCAAGGTGTGGAGGGAAGGGGCCTGGAGTAGAATTGGCTGAGGGTGCATGGTGCGGGGTGGGTATCCCAGCACAGGGCTGAGTTCGGGGAGGGGCTGGAGAGCAGGGCTGGGGAGCCCAGGGCTGGGGATCCCAGCATAGGAAGTTTGGGGCCGGCGTGGAGGGGCTGGGTGGGTCACTCACAGCCTACGTGGAGCCGGATGGTTCTGCTGGTGGAAGGTCCCTGTGCTGAGCTGTAGGTGACGGTGCAGATGAGCTCTTTCCCCTTGTCTGCCAGGCCAGGCGTGAAGCTGAGCTCAGAGCTGTGGGCCCAGGTGCCATTCGCCAGCTGGGCTGAGACATTCCGAGCTGTGTCACTAAACGGCCCCGTCCAGGTGACTTGGGGAGGGGACCCGGAGCAGCGCCCAGGGGCCGTGCAGTTCATAGTCACCGGCTCCCCAGCCAGCAACGTCCCTGGCAGCCCCCGCGCCGGCGAGATCTGGATCTCTGGCTCCTCCGTCAACTCTGAGACATGGGGAGAGGGGAGAGAATCACTCGGGGACATGGGGCATTTGCCCTTTAGGGGCGCCGGGTCCGATCCGGCCCCAGGACGGGGACTGGCTGGCTCAGGGGGGCTGATGAGCGGTGTCATAAATATAGAGGGAAGAGTAACAACTTTCTGTATGTAGTAGCATCAAATCCCTCTTTGGCAGCTGTACTAAATCGCCTTCCCTCTAAGGGATTAATCCTCTCAAATAACCTAGTTGGCACCTTACCAGAAGGACAAATGAGGAAAGAAGATACTTTCAAATCTGTGGGGGTGGGGGGAGGATTTGTTTGTTGCTGTCTCTTTGTTGTTCCCTCTCTGGACGGAGGGAGAGACCAAGCAGGTACAACATCTCCTGCAAATATACCTGTAATAATAGATCTAAAACCACAGAAATTGTAAGTAGGCAGGGAAAGGCGTTAGGTTCTCTTTTGTTTTAGCTTGTGAATTTTCCTATGCTACAGATGTAGTTTGATTCCTGTTTTTGTAACTGTGAAGCTGAGCCAGAGGGGAACCCTCTGTGTTTTAAAAAGAGTCTGGTCTGTGCTCACATTGCTAACCAATTGGTTGGTATATTATTCTCAAGCCTCCGCAGGATAGGGGGTGAAGGGACTTGGGGGGATATTTTGGGGGGATAGGGATTCCAAGTTACCCTGCCCTGAATTTTTCAATAAATTAAGTGGTGGTGGCAGCAATACCATCCAAGGACAAGAGAAGGAATTTGTGCCTTGGGGAAGTTTTTAACCTAAGATGGTAGAATATAAACGTAAGGGGTCTTTCCTGCTGGTCCCCACATCTGTACCCCAGAGATCAGAGTGGGGGGGGGAACCCTCACAAGCAGTGACTGCAGCTGCTCTTACCTGGCACGGAGATCGTGAGCGCAGGGGCAGTGCCATTGGAATTGGAGCCGTAAGTGTGATCTAACATGCCTTTCTCGATGTTAAGGAAATATCTCCCCGTATCTGTCCGTCGGGCATCACTGATTTGCAGGGAGCAGTCGCCGTGCGCTGGATCCCCCGTCAGCCAGAACCGATCCTGGGTCTCCTGCGAGACCCCCCTGCTGATGACACTGCTGGCCACAGGACAATCCTGGCCCCCAGTAGCAGGCTCCTTGTACCATTTTACGTGTAGCTGGGCTGAGGGATTGTCGGTGTCATACGAGGCTGGGTACGTGAAGTTGCAGGGGATGAAAACACAGAGACCCTCCTGCACCGACACCGACTGTGGCACTGCCAGGGTAAATCCAGGTGGCTGGGACAGGGACCCTGCAGGGGACGGGGAGGGATGGAAGTAGGACCCATAGAGAGCAGAGACCAACCCTGAGTGGCACCCCCTGCAGTGCAGGTTCCCCTCATTCCTGACCTGCAGCCCCCTACGAGTGCAGCCCTGAGATCAACCCCCCCCTCGAGGTCTGTCAGTGCCCCTCACTCCCGACTGACAGCCCCATGTGAGCCCAGCCCTGGGTCCTTGACCAATTCTCACTCCATTTAGTTTCCATCCCTCCCTCCATTGAGCCCCCTGCCCGCTCCCTGTCACTCAGCGCCCCCTAGCACCACACTGGGGCACTGGGCTCCCCTCCCCCTCTGGCCAGTCTCCCTTTCACATTCTGGGACAGACCTGGCACTGCTTAATGCAGTTTCTGCCCTTCCCCCTGCACTGGGGCTCAAGCGGCTGCTTACTTACCCCTCCAGAGCAGGGCGAGGATCAGGACCCTAAGCGTGGCCGGACCCACTGCTCTCCAGAGGGGGCCCTGAGGTGGGAGCTCCCTATTCCCGGCGTCATGCTGTGGCAGAACGGCTCTGTCCATGGCTGGGGCGTCTGGCTGGGACAGACCTAGAGACAGATGGGGGGTGAGAAGTGTGAGAGCAGAGGCTGTCTGGGGATGCAGATCTGCCTGGGGGACCGTCAGTACTGCTGGGCTCTGAAGGGGGTTGATCTGGGGCTGCTGGCAGTACAGTGACCTCCTCCTCACCCCTCAGAAACCCCAAATCACAAGATTTTCCTGATAGATCGTGGGCTAAAAAAATCCTTAAATTGGTGAAAAAAACAGAGATTTTCTCTAAGAATCATGAGAGCGGCCAGAAAATCCTGATCTGGTGACAGAAGATGGTGTGAAGGCAGCGCTGCTCCGTGTCTGCTTTGCTTCAGTCTTCCCACAAAAAACCAACATGTGAGCGAGCGACCAGTGAAATTACCACGGACAACAAAGGGGAAGGGCTGCAAATCGGAATAAGTAAAGAACACGTCAGAGATGTTCCAACCAATTTGAATGAATTCAGATCAGTGGGGCAGGAAGCTGTTCAACCCAGGGTGCTGTAGGAATTAGAAGAAGAAATCTTGGAGCCACTGTCAATAATATTTGCAAACTCATGGATGCCAGGAGAGGTCACAGAAGAGAGGAGAAGGACTAACAGAGTGGCCACCTTTAAAAAAGGAAAAAAGAGGAGCCGGGGAACTATCGCCAATCAGCCTGACCTCAACAGATGGAAAGCTACTAGAGCAATGTATAAAACCTCCAATTTTGTAAAGGGAAATCATGGCTCGCCAAACTACTAGAATTTTTTGAGGCAGTCAACAGCATGTGAACAAGGGTGAGCTAGTCCATTTCCTTAGATTTTCAGAAAGCCTTTGACAAGTTTCCTCCCAAAAGGCTTTTAAGCAAGGTAAGGTGTCATGGGATAAGTAGGCAGGTCCTCTCCTGGATCAGTAATTGGTTAAAAGGGTAGGAATAAATGGCTAATTTTCAGAGTGGAGAGAGGTAAATAGTGGTGTCCACCAGCGTTTTGTATTGTTACCAGTGCTGTTCAACATGTTCATAAATGATCTGGAAAAAGGGGTAAACAGGGAGGTGGAAAAATTTGCAGATGATACAAAACTACTCAAGAGAGTTAAGTTCAAAGCTGACTGCGATGAGCTACAAAGGGATCTCACAAAACTGGGTCACTGGATAACAAAATGGCAGATGAAATTCAATGTTAATAAATGCAAAGTTATTCACATTGGGAAATATAATCCCAAAAATACATATAAAGTGATGGGGTATAAATTAGCTGATACTGCTCAAGGAAGAGATCTGAGAGTCACTATGGATAGTTCTCTGAAAACACCCACTCAATGTGCAGCAGCCATCAAAAATCATTAAGAAAGGGATAGATAATAAGACAGAAAATATCATATTGTCTCTACATAAATCCATGGTACACCCACATCTTGAATACTGCGTGCAGTTCTGGCGGCCCTATCGCAAACTGGAATTGGAAAAGACTCAGAAAAGCGCAACAAAAATGATTATGGGTGTGGAAGAGCTTTCATAAAAGGAGAGACTAATAAAACTGGGACTGTTCAGCTTGGAAAAGAGACTACTAAGGGGGGATATGATAGAGGTCTATAAAATCCTGACTAGTGTGGAGAAAGTAAATAAGGGAGTATAATTTACTCCTTCCCATAAATCAAGAACTAGAACTCCCCAAATGAAATTAATAGATGGCAGGTTTAAAAGAAATGTAAGGAAGTGTTTCTTCACACAACAGAAAGTGAACCTGTGGAACTCTTTGCCAGAGGATGTTGTGAAGGCCAAAACTATAACAGGGTTCAAAAAGAACTGGGTAAATTCATAGAGGATAGGTCGATCAATGGCTATTAGCCATGATGAACAGAGATGGTGTCCCTAGCCTGTTTGCCAGAAGCTGCTAATGGGCGACAGGTGATGGATCACTTGTTGATTACCAGTTCTGTTCATTCCCTCTGGGGCACCTGGCACTGGCCACTGTCGGAAGACAGGATACTGAGCTAGATTATCTTTTGGTCTCACCCAATATGGCCATTTTTATGGAGAAATGTGGGCTTGGTGGAACTACTATTAAGTGGATACAGAACTGGTTAAACAACCACAAACAAGAAGTAACTGTTAATGGAATGACGTGGGATTGGAGGCACGTCTCAAGTGGGGTTCCACAGGGATCTGTTCTGGGTCCCGTGTTGTTTAACATCTTTATCAATGACCTGGATGTAGGACTAGGGAGCAGACTGATCAAATCTGCAGATGACACAAAGCTAGTGGGGGTTGCCAACACTTTGGAAGATGGAGCTAAAATTAAGAGGAATATTGATAATTGGAGAATTGGGCTGTAGAGGACACAATGAAATTCATGAAGGACGAATGGAAGGGGCTCCATTTAGGGAAGAAAACACAAATGCACAAATACAGGATGGGGAAGAACTGGCTTGGCAGTAGCACTGCTGAGAAGGAGCTGGGAGTTGTGGTGGATCACAGCCTTGACATGAGTCAGCAATGCGATGCTGTTGCAAAAAAGCAAAGGCAATTTTAGGTTGCATGAACAGAGGCAGAGCATGCAAGTCACGGGAGGTGACAGTACCACTCTATGCCTCAGCTGGAGGACTGTGTCCAGTTTTGGTCACCAATGTATAGAAAGGATGTAGAGAAACTGGAAAAGATCCAGAGGCGAGGGATAAAGATGATGAAAGGGATGGTATGGAAGATCTAGGGGCACAGCCGGAAGGAACTTGGCATGGTTAGTTTGGAAAGGAGATTGGCGGGGTGGGAGGGGACATTATCGCTTTTTCAAATACTGGAAAGGCTGCCATCAAGAAGATTGTTCTCTCTCGCCCCACAGGGCAAGACGAGGGGCAACAGGTTCAAACTACAGTAGAGTCAATTGTGATTAAATCTCATAGAAAACTCCCCAGCTGTGTGAGCAGTCGGACAATGGACCAGACACCCATGGACGTCATGAAAGCTCCTTCCCTGGAGGGTTTCAAGAGGAGGCCGGACAGCATCTGTCTTGGATGGGTTAGACTCAACCAATCCTACACCTTGGCAGGGGTTGGACTAGGTGACCCCTGAGGTCCCTTCTCACCTGTGGATCTGTGATTCCAGGATTTGCTAAAAAATCCTGAGATTTAATGTGAATGTCATGACACTGGCAACCCACCCCCTGAAATTCGCTAATAAATCCTCAGTTCATGCAACCTTGTACCCCAGAGATCAGAGTGGGGGGGGGAACCCTCACAAGCAGTGACTGCAGCTGCTCTTACCTGGCACGGAGATCGTGAGCGCAGGGGCAGTGCCATTGGAATTGGAGCCGTAAGTGTGATCTAACATGCCTTTCTCGATGTTAAGGAAATATCTCCCCGTATCTGTCCGTCGGGCATCACTGATTTGCAGGGAGCAGTCGCCGTGCGCTGGATCCCCCGTCAGCCAGAACCGATCCTGGGTCTCCTGCGAGACCCCCCTGCTGATGACACTGCTGGCCACAGGACAATCCTGGCCCCCAGTAGCAGGCTCCTTGTACCATTTTACGTGTAGCTGGGCTGAGGGATTGTCGGTGTCATACGAGGCTGGGTACGTGAAGTTGCAGGGGATGAAAACACAGAGACCCTCCTGCACCGACACCGACTGTGGCACTGCCAGGGTAAATCCAGGTGGCTGGGACAGGGACCCTGCAGGGGACGGGGAGGGATGGAAGTAGGACCCATAGAGAGCAGAGACCAACCCTGAGTGGCACCCCCTGCAGTGCAGGTTCCCCTCATTCCTGACCTGCAGCCCCCTACGAGTGCAGCCCTGAGATCAACCCCCCCCTCGAGGTCTGTCAGTGCCCCTCACTCCCGACTGACAGCCCCATGTGAGCCCAGCCCTGGGTCCTTGACCAATTCTCACTCCATTTAGTTTCCATCCCTCCCTCCATTGAGCCCCCTGCCCGCTCCCTGTCACTCAGCGCCCCCTAGCACCACACTGGGGCACTGGGCTCCCCTCCCCCTCTGGCCAGTCTCCCTTTCACATTCTGGGACAGACCTGGCACTGCTTAATGCAGTTTCTGCCCTTCCCCCTGCACTGGGGCTCAAGCGGCTGCTTACTTACCCCTCCAGAGCAGGGCGAGGATCAGGACCCTAAGCGTGGCCGGACCCACTGCTCTCCAGAGGGGGCCCTGAGGTGGGAGCTCCCTATTCCCGGCGTCATGCTGTGGCAGAACGGCTCTGTCCATGGCTGGGGCGTCTGGCTGGGACAGACCTAGAGACAGATGGGGGGTGAGAAGTGTGAGAGCAGAGGCTGTCTGGGGATGCAGATCTGCCTGGGGGACCGTCAGTACTGCTGGGCTCTGAAGGGGGTTGATCTGGGGCTGCTGGCAGTACAGTGACCTCCTCCTCACCCCTCAGAAACCCCAAATCACAAGATTTTCCTGATAGATCGTGGGCTAAAAAAATCCTTAAATTGGTGAAAAAAACAGAGATTTTCTCTAAGAATCATGAGAGCGGCCAGAAAATCCTGATCTGGTGACAGAAGATGGTGTGAAGGCAGCGCTGCTCCGTGTCTGCTTTGCTTCAGTCTTCCCACAAAAAACCAACATGTGAGCGAGCGACCAGTGAAATTACCACGGACAACAAAGGGGAAGGGCTGCAAATCGGAATAAGTAAAGAACACGTCAGAGATGTTCCAACCAATTTGAATGAATTCAGATCAGTGGGGCAGGAAGCTGTTCAACCCAGGGTGCTGTAGGAATTAGAAGAAGAAATCTTGGAGCCACTGTCAATAATATTTGCAAACTCATGGATGCCAGGAGAGGTCACAGAAGAGAGGAGAAGGACTAACAGAGTGGCCACCTTTAAAAAAGGAAAAAAGAGGAGCCGGGGAACTATCGCCAATCAGCCTGACCTCAACAGATGGAAAGCTACTAGAGCAATGTATAAAACCTCCAATTTTGTAAAGGGAAATCATGGCTCGCCAAACTACTAGAATTTTTTGAGGCAGTCAACAGCATGTGAACAAGGGTGAGCTAGTCCATTTCCTTAGATTTTCAGAAAGCCTTTGACAAGTTTCCTCCCAAAAGGCTTTTAAGCAA
Source organism: Actinemys pallida (assembly GCA_023634205.1). Lineage (NCBI taxonomy): Eukaryota > Metazoa > Chordata > Testudines > Emydidae > Actinemys > Actinemys pallida. The sequence goes on from JALMGD010000030.1 coordinate 4,911,190, forward strand.
GGTAAGGTGTCATGGGATAAGTAGGCAGGTCCTCTCCTGGATCAGTAATTGGTTAAAAGGGTAGGAATAAATGGCTAATTTTCAGAGTGGAGAGAGGTAAATAGTGGTGTCCACCAGCGTTTTGTATTGTTACCAGTGCTGTTCAACATGTTCATAAATGATCTGGAAAAAGGGGTAAACAGGGAGGTGGAAAAATTTGCAGATGATACAAAACTACTCAAGAGAGTTAAGTTCAAAGCTGACTGCGATGAGCTACAAAGGGATCTCACAAAACTGGGTCACTGGATAACAAAATGGCAGATGAAATTCAATGTTAATAAATGCAAAGTTATTCACATTGGGAAATATAATCCCAAAAATACATATAAAGTGATGGGGTATAAATTAGCTGATACTGCTCAAGGAAGAGATCTGAGAGTCACTATGGATAGTTCTCTGAAAACACCCACTCAATGTGCAGCAGCCATCAAAAATCATTAAGAAAGGGATAGATAATAAGACAGAAAATATCATATTGTCTCTACATAAATCCATGGTACACCCACATCTTGAATACTGCGTGCAGTTCTGGCGGCCCTATCGCAAACTGGAATTGGAAAAGACTCAGAAAAGCGCAACAAAAATGATTATGGGTGTGGAAGAGCTTTCATAAAAGGAGAGACTAATAAAACTGGGACTGTTCAGCTTGGAAAAGAGACTACTAAGGGGGGATATGATAGAGGTCTATAAAATCCTGACTAGTGTGGAGAAAGTAAATAAGGGAGTATAATTTACTCCTTCCCATAAATCAAGAACTAGAACTCCCCAAATGAAATTAATAGATGGCAGGTTTAAAAGAAATGTAAGGAAGTGTTTCTTCACACAACAGAAAGTGAACCTGTGGAACTCTTTGCCAGAGGATGTTGTGAAGGCCAAAACTATAACAGGGTTCAAAAAGAACTGGGTAAATTCATAGAGGATAGGTCGATCAATGGCTATTAGCCATGATGAACAGAGATGGTGTCCCTAGCCTGTTTGCCAGAAGCTGCTAATGGGCGACAGGTGATGGATCACTTGTTGATTACCAGTTCTGTTCATTCCCTCTGGGGCACCTGGCACTGGCCACTGTCGGAAGACAGGATACTGAGCTAGATTATCTTTTGGTCTCACCCAATATGGCCATTTTTATGGAGAAATGTGGGCTTGGTGGAACTACTATTAAGTGGATACAGAACTGGTTAAACAACCACAAACAAGAAGTAACTGTTAATGGAATGACGTGGGATTGGAGGCACGTCTCAAGTGGGGTTCCACAGGGATCTGTTCTGGGTCCCGTGTTGTTTAACATCTTTATCAATGACCTGGATGTAGGACTAGGGAGCAGACTGATCAAATCTGCAGATGACACAAAGCTAGTGGGGGTTGCCAACACTTTGGAAGATGGAGCTAAAATTAAGAGGAATATTGATAATTGGAGAATTGGGCTGTAGAGGACACAATGAAATTCATGAAGGACGAATGGAAGGGGCTCCATTTAGGGAAGAAAACACAAATGCACAAATACAGGATGGGGAAGAACTGGCTTGGCAGTAGCACTGCTGAGAAGGAGCTGGGAGTTGTGGTGGATCACAGCCTTGACATGAGTCAGCAATGCGATGCTGTTGCAAAAAAGCAAAGGCAATTTTAGGTTGCATGAACAGAGGCAGAGCATGCAAGTCACGGGAGGTGACAGTACCACTCTATGCCTCAGCTGGAGGACTGTGTCCAGTTTTGGTCACCAATGTATAGAAAGGATGTAGAGAAACTGGAAAAGATCCAGAGGCGAGGGATAAAGATGATGAAAGGGATGGTATGGAAGATCTAGGGGCACAGCCGGAAGGAACTTGGCATGGTTAGTTTGGAAAGGAGATTGGCGGGGTGGGAGGGGACATTATCGCTTTTTCAAATACTGGAAAGGCTGCCATCAAGAAGATTGTTCTCTCTCGCCCCACAGGGCAAGACGAGGGGCAACAGGTTCAAACTACAGTAGAGTCAATTGTGATTAAATCTCATAGAAAACTCCCCAGCTGTGTGAGCAGTCGGACAATGGACCAGACACCCATGGACGTCATGAAAGCTCCTTCCCTGGAGGGTTTCAAGAGGAGGCCGGACAGCATCTGTCTTGGATGGGTTAGACTCAACCAATCCTACACCTTGGCAGGGGTTGGACTAGGTGACCCCTGAGGTCCCTTCTCACCTGTGGATCTGTGATTCCAGGATTTGCTAAAAAATCCTGAGATTTAATGTGAATGTCATGACACTGGCAACCCACCCCCTGAAATTCGCTAATAAATCCTCAGATCCTCAGGTAAGAGCAGCCGCAGTCACTGCTTGTGAGGGTTCCCCCCCCCACATCTGTACCCCAGAGATCAGAGTGGGGGGGGGAACCCTCACAAGCAGTGACTGCAGCTGCTCTTACCTGGCACGGAGATCGTGAGCGCAGGGGCAGTGCCATTGGAATTGGAGCCGTAAGTGTGATCTAACATGCCTTTCTCGATGTTAAGGAAATATCTCCCCGTATCTGTCCGTCGGGCATCACTGATTTGCAGGGAGCAGTCGCCGTGCGCTGGATCCCCCGTCAGCCAGAACCGATCCTGGGTCTCCTGCGAGACCCCCCTGCTGATGACACTGCTGGCCACAGGACAATCCTGGCCCCCAGTAGCAGGCTCCTTGTACCATTTTACGTGTAGCTGGGCTGAGGGATTGTCGGTGTCATACGAGGCTGGGTACGTGAAGTTGCAGGGGATGAAAACACAGAGACCCTCCTGCACCGACACCGACTGTGGCACTGCCAGGGTAAATCCAGGTGGCTGGGACAGGGACCCTGCAGGGGACGGGGAGGGATGGAAGTAGGACCCATAGAGAGCAGAGACCAACCCTGAGTGGCACCCCCTGCAGTGCAGGTTCCCCTCATTCCTGACCTGCAGCCCCCTACGAGTGCAGCCCTGAGATCAACCCCCCCCTCGAGGTCTGTCAGTGCCCCTCACTCCCGACTGACAGCCCCATGTGAGCCCAGCCCTGGGTCCTTGACCAATTCTCACTCCATTTAGTTTCCATCCCTCCCTCCATTGAGCCCCCTGCCCGCTCCCTGTCACTCAGCGCCCCCTAGCACCACACTGGGGCACTGGGCTCCCCTCCCCCTCTGGCCAGTCTCCCTTTCACATTCTGGGACAGACCTGGCACTGCTTAATGCAGTTTCTGCCCTTCCCCCTGCACTGGGGCTCAAGCGGCTGCTTACTTACCCCTCCAGAGCAGGGCGAGGATCAGGACCCTAAGCGTGGCCGGACCCACTGCTCTCCAGAGGGGGCCCTGAGGTGGGAGCTCCCTATTCCCGGCGTCATGCTGTGGCAGAACGGCTCTGTCCATGGCTGGGGCGTCTGGCTGGGACAGACCTAGAGACAGATGGGGGGTGAGAAGTGTGAGAGCAGAGGCTGTCTGGGGATGCAGATCTGCCTGGGGGACCGTCAGTACTGCTGGGCTCTGAAGGGGGTTGATCTGGGGCTGCTGGCAGTACAGTGACCTCCTCCTCACCCCTCAGAAACCCCAAATCACAAGATTTTCCTGATAGATCGTGGGCTAAAAAAATCCTTAAATTGGTGAAAAAAACAGAGATTTTCTCTAAGAATCATGAGAGCGGCCAGAAAATCCTGATCTGGTGACAGAAGATGGTGTGAAGGCAGCGCTGCTCCGTGTCTGCTTTGCTTCAGTCTTCCCACAAAAAACCAACATGTGAGCGAGCGACCAGTGAAATTACCACGGACAACAAAGGGGAAGGGCTGCAAATCGGAATAAGTAAAGAACACGTCAGAGATGTTCCAACCAATTTGAATGAATTCAGATCAGTGGGGCAGGAAGCTGTTCAACCCAGGGTGCTGTAGGAATTAGAAGAAGAAATCTTGGAGCCACTGTCAATAATATTTGCAAACTCATGGATGCCAGGAGAGGTCACAGAAGAGAGGAGAAGGACTAACAGAGTGGCCACCTTTAAAAAAGGAAAAAAGAGGAGCCGGGGAACTATCGCCAATCAGCCTGACCTCAACAGATGGAAAGCTACTAGAGCAATGTATAAAACCTCCAATTTTGTAAAGGGAAATCATGGCTCGCCAAACTACTAGAATTTTTTGAGGCAGTCAACAGCATGTGAACAAGGGTGAGCTAGTCCATTTCCTTAGATTTTCAGAAAGCCTTTGACAAGTTTCCTCCCAAAAGGCTTTTAAGCAAGGTAAGGTGTCATGGGATAAGTAGGCAGGTCCTCTCCTGGATCAGTAATTGGTTAAAAGGGTAGGAATAAATGGCTAATTTTCAGAGTGGAGAGAGGTAAATAGTGGTGTCCACCAGCGTTTTGTATTGTTACCAGTGCTGTTCAACATGTTCATAAATGATCTGGAAAAAGGGGTAAACAGGGAGGTGGAAAAATTTGCAGATGATACAAAACTACTCAAGAGAGTTAAGTTCAAAGCTGACTGCGATGAGCTACAAAGGGATCTCACAAAACTGGGTCACTGGATAACAAAATGGCAGATGAAATTCAATGTTAATAAATGCAAAGTTATTCACATTGGGAAATATAATCCCAAAAATACATATAAAGTGATGGGGTATAAATTAGCTGATACTGCTCAAGGAAGAGATCTGAGAGTCACTATGGATAGTTCTCTGAAAACACCCACTCAATGTGCAGCAGCCATCAAAAATCATTAAGAAAGGGATAGATAATAAGACAGAAAATATCATATTGTCTCTACATAAATCCATGGTACACCCACATCTTGAATACTGCGTGCAGTTCTGGCGGCCCTATCGCAAACTGGAATTGGAAAAGACTCAGAAAAGCGCAACAAAAATGATTATGGGTGTGGAAGAGCTTTCATAAAAGGAGAGACTAATAAAACTGGGACTGTTCAGCTTGGAAAAGAGACTACTAAGGGGGGATATGATAGAGGTCTATAAAATCCTGACTAGTGTGGAGAAAGTAAATAAGGGAGTATAATTTACTCCTTCCCATAAATCAAGAACTAGAACTCCCCAAATGAAATTAATAGATGGCAGGTTTAAAAGAAATGTAAGGAAGTGTTTCTTCACACAACAGAAAGTGAACCTGTGGAACTCTTTGCCAGAGGATGTTGTGAAGGCCAAAACTATAACAGGGTTCAAAAAGAACTGGGTAAATTCATAGAGGATAGGTCGATCAATGGCTATTAGCCATGATGAACAGAGATGGTGTCCCTAGCCTGTTTGCCAGAAGCTGCTAATGGGCGACAGGTGATGGATCACTTGTTGATTACCAGTTCTGTTCATTCCCTCTGGGGCACCTGGCACTGGCCACTGTCGGAAGACAGGATACTGAGCTAGATTATCTTTTGGTCTCACCCAATATGGCCATTTTTATGGAGAAATGTGGGCTTGGTGGAACTACTATTAAGTGGATACAGAACTGGTTAAACAACCACAAACAAGAAGTAACTGTTAATGGAATGACGTGGGATTGGAGGCACGTCTCAAGTGGGGTTCCACAGGGATCTGTTCTGGGTCCCGTGTTGTTTAACATCTTTATCAATGACCTGGATGTAGGACTAGGGAGCAGACTGATCAAATCTGCAGATGACACAAAGCTAGTGGGGGTTGCCAACACTTTGGAAGATGGAGCTAAAATTAAGAGGAATATTGATAATTGGAGAATTGGGCTGTAGAGGACACAATGAAATTCATGAAGGACGAATGGAAGGGGCTCCATTTAGGGAAGAAAACACAAATGCACAAATACAGGATGGGGAAGAACTGGCTTGGCAGTAGCACTGCTGAGAAGGAGCTGGGAGTTGTGGTGGATCACAGCCTTGACATGAGTCAGCAATGCGATGCTGTTGCAAAAAAGCAAAGGCAATTTTAGGTTGCATGAACAGAGGCAGAGCATGCAAGTCACGGGAGGTGACAGTACCACTCTATGCCTCAGCTGGAGGACTGTGTCCAGTTTTGGTCACCAATGTATAGAAAGGATGTAGAGAAACTGGAAAAGATCCAGAGGCGAGGGATAAAGATGATGAAAGGGATGGTATGGAAGATCTAGGGGCACAGCCGGAAGGAACTTGGCATGGTTAGTTTGGAAAGGAGATTGGCGGGGTGGGAGGGGACATTATCGCTTTTTCAAATACTGGAAAGGCTGCCATCAAGAAGATTGTTCTCTCTCGCCCCACAGGGCAAGACGAGGGGCAACAGGTTCAAACTACAGTAGAGTCAATTGTGATTAAATCTCATAGAAAACTCCCCAGCTGTGTGAGCAGTCGGACAATGGACCAGACACCCATGGACGTCATGAAAGCTCCTTCCCTGGAGGGTTTCAAGAGGAGGCCGGACAGCATCTGTCTTGGATGGGTTAGACTCAACCAATCCTACACCTTGGCAGGGGTTGGACTAGGTGACCCCTGAGGTCCCTTCTCACCTGTGGATCTGTGATTCCAGGATTTGCTAAAAAATCCTGAGATTTAATGTGAATGTCATGACACTGGCAACCCACCCCCTGAAATTCGCTAATAAATCCTCAGATCCTCAGGTAAGAGCAGCCGCAGTCACTGCTTGTGAGGGTTCCCCCCCCCACATCTGTACCCCAGAGATCAGAGTGGGGGGGGGAACCCTCACAAGCAGTGACTGCAGCTGCTCTTACCTGGCACGGAGATCGTGAGCGCAGGGGCAGTGCCATTGGAATTGGAGCCGTAAGTGTGATCTAACATGCCTTTCTCGATGTTAAGGAAATATCTCCCCGTATCTGTCCGTCGGGCATCACTGATTTGCAGGGAGCAGTCGCCGTGCGCTGGATCCCCCGTCAGCCAGAACCGATCCTGGGTCTCCTGCGAGACCCCCCTGCTGATGACACTGCTGGCCACAGGACAATCCTGGCCCCCAGTAGCAGGCTCCTTGTACCATTTTACGTGTAGCTGGGCTGAGGGATTGTCGGTGTCATACGAGGCTGGGTACGTGAAGTTGCAGGGGATGAAAACACAGAGACCCTCCTGCACCGACACCGACTGTGGCACTGCCAGGGTAAATCCAGGTGGCTGGGACAGGGACCCTGCAGGGGACGGGGAGGGATGGAAGTAGGACCCATAGAGAGCAGAGACCAACCCTGAGTGGCACCCCCTGCAGTGCAGGTTCCCCTCATTCCTGACCTGCAGCCCCCTACGAGTGCAGCCCTGAGATCAACCCCCCCCTCGAGGTCTGTCAGTGCCCCTCACTCCCGACTGACAGCCCCATGTGAGCCCAGCCCTGGGTCCTTGACCAATTCTCACTCCATTTAGTTTCCATCCCTCCCTCCATTGAGCCCCCTGCCCGCTCCCTGTCACTCAGCGCCCCCTAGCACCACACTGGGGCACTGGGCTCCCCTCCCCCTCTGGCCAGTCTCCCTTTCACATTCTGGGACAGACCTGGCACTGCTTAATGCAGTTTCTGCCCTTCCCCCTGCACTGGGGCTCAAGCGGCTGCTTACTTACCCCTCCAGAGCAGGGCGAGGATCAGGACCCTAAGCGTGGCCGGACCCACTGCTCTCCAGAGGGGGCCCTGAGGTGGGAGCTCCCTATTCCCGGCGTCATGCTGTGGCAGAACGGCTCTGTCCATGGCTGGGGCGTCTGGCTGGGACAGACCTAGAGACAGATGGGGGGTGAGAAGTGTGAGAGCAGAGGCTGTCTGGGGATGCAGATCTGCCTGGGGGACCGTCAGTACTGCTGGGCTCTGAAGGGGGTTGATCTGGGGCTGCTGGCAGTACAGTGACCTCCTCCTCACCCCTCAGAAACCCCAAATCACAAGATTTTCCTGATAGATCGTGGGCTAAAAAAATCCTTAAATTGGTGAAAAAAACAGAGATTTTCTCTAAGAATCATGAGAGCGGCCAGAAAATCCTGATCTGGTGACAGAAGATGGTGTGAAGGCAGCGCTGCTCCGTGTCTGCTTTGCTTCAGTCTTCCCACAAAAAACCAACATGTGAGCGAGCGACCAGTGAAATTACCACGGACAACAAAGGGGAAGGGCTGCAAATCGGAATAAGTAAAGAACACGTCAGAGATGTTCCAACCAATTTGAATGAATTCAGATCAGTGGGGCAGGAAGCTGTTCAACCCAGGGTGCTGTAGGAATTAGAAGAAGAAATCTTGGAGCCACTGTCAATAATATTTGCAAACTCATGGATGCCAGGAGAGGTCACAGAAGAGAGGAGAAGGACTAACAGAGTGGCCACCTTTAAAAAAGGAAAAAAGAGGAGCCGGGGAACTATCGCCAATCAGCCTGACCTCAACAGATGGAAAGCTACTAGAGCAATGTATAAAACCTCCAATTTTGTAAAGGGAAATCATGGCTCGCCAAACTACTAGAATTTTTTGAGGCAGTCAACAGCATGTGAACAAGGGTGAGCTAGTCCATTTCCTTAGATTTTCAGAAAGCCTTTGACAAGTTTCCTCCCAAAAGGCTTTTAAGCAAGGTAAGGTGTCATGGGATAAGTAGGCAGGTCCTCTCCTGGATCAGTAATTGGTTAAAAGGGTAGGAATAAATGGCTAATTTTCAGAGTGGAGAGAGGTAAATAGTGGTGTCCACCAGCGTTTTGTATTGTTACCAGTGCTGTTCAACATGTTCATAAATGATCTGGAAAAAGGGGTAAACAGGGAGGTGGAAAAATTTGCAGATGATACAAAACTACTCAAGAGAGTTAAGTTCAAAGCTGACTGCGATGAGCTACAAAGGGATCTCACAAAACTGGGTCACTGGATAACAAAATGGCAGATGAAATTCAATGTTAATAAATGCAAAGTTATTCACATTGGGAAATATAATCCCAAAAATACATATAAAGTGATGGGGTATAAATTAGCTGATACTGCTCAAGGAAGAGATCTGAGAATCACTATGGATAGTTCTCTGAAACCACCCACTCAATGTGCAGCGGCCATCAAAAATCATTAAGAAAGGGATAGATAATAAGACAGAAAATATGATATTGCCTCCAAATAAATCCATAGTACACCCACATCTTGAATACTGCGTGCAGTTCTGGTGGCCCTATCGCAAACTGGAATAAGGAAAAGGTTCAGAAAAGGGCAACAAAAATGATTATGGGTGTGGAACAGCTGTCATAAAAGGAGAGATTAATAAAACTGGGACTGTTCAGCTTGGAAAAGAGACGACTAAGGGGGGCTATGATAGAGGTCTATAAAATCCTGACTAGTGTGGAGAAAGTAAATAAGGTAGTATGATTTACTCCTTCCCATAAATCAAGAACTAGAAGTCCCCAAATGAAATTAATAGGTGGCAGATTTAAAAGAAATGTAAGGAAGTGTTTCTTCACACAACACAAAGTGAACCTGTGGAACTCTTGCCAGAGGATGTTGTGAAGGCCAAAACTATAACAGGGTTCAAAAAGAACTGGGTAAATTCATAGAGGATAGGTCCATCAATGGCTATTAGCCATGATGGAGAGAGATGGTGTCCCTAGCCTCTGTTTGCCAGAAGCTGTGAATGGGTGACAGGGGATGGATCACTTGTTGATTACCTGTTCTGTTCATTCCCTCTGGGGCACCTGGCATTGGCCACTGTCGGAAGACAGAATACTGGGCTAGATTGTCCTTTGTCCTGACCCAGTATGGCTGATCTTATGGAGAAATGGGGGCTTGGTGGAACTACTATTAAGTGAATACAGAACTGGTTAAACAACCACAAACAAGAAGTAAGTGTTAATGGAATGACGTGGGATTGGAGGGACGTCTCAAGTGGGGTTCCACAGGGATCAGTTCTGGGTCCCATGTTGTTTAACATCTTTATCAATGACCTGGATGGAGGACTAGGGAGCAGACTGATCAAATCTGCAGATGACACAAAGCTAGTGGGGGTTGCCAACACTTTGGAAGATGGAGCTAAAATTAAGAGGAAACTTGGATAATTGGAGAATTGGGCTGTAGAGGACACAATGAAATTCATGAAGGACAAATGGAAGGTGCTCCATTTAGGGAAGAAAACCCAAATGCACAAATACAGGATGGGGAAGAACTGGCTTGGCAGTAGCACTGCTGAAAAGGAGCTGGGAGTTGTGGCAGATCACAGCCATGACATGAGTCAGCAATGCGATGCTGTTGCAAAAAAGCAAAGGCAATTTCAGGTTCCATGAACAGAGGCAGAGCATGCAAGTCAGGGGAGGTGACAGTACCACTCTATGCCTCAGCTGGAGGACTGTGTCCAGTTTTGGCCACCAATGTATAGAAAGGATGTAGAGAAACTGGAAAAGGTCCTGAGGCGAGGGATAAAGATGATGAAAGGGATGGTATGGAAGCCCTAGGGGCACAGCCGGAAGGAACTGGGCATGGTTAGTTTGGAAAGGAGATTGGCAGGGTGGGAGGGGACATTATCGCGGTTTTCAAATACTGGAAAGGCTGCCATCAAGAAGATTGTTCTCTCTCGCCCCACAGGGCAAGACGAGGGGCAACAGGTTCAAACTACAGTAGAGTCAATTGAGATTAAATCTCATAGAAAACTCCCCAGCTGTGGGAGCAGTCGGACAATGGACCAGACACCCATGGAGGTCATGAAAGCTCCTTCCCTGGAGGGTTTCGAGAGGAGGCTGGACAGCATCTGTCTTGGATGGGTTAGACCCAACCAATCCTACACCTTGGCAGGGGTTGTACTAGGTGACCCCTGAGGTCCTTTCTCACCTGTGGATCTGTGATTCCAGGATTCGCTAAAAAATCCCGAGATTTAATGTGAATGTCATGACACTGGCAACCCACCCCCTGAAATTCGCTAATAAATCCTCAGATTTCCTCTAAGAATCATGTGCTTGGCTGAAAAAGGTTTCAAAATGCTGAAACTGGCTTTTAAAATCCACAGATTTGTGCTTTGCCTCCAAACACCCCGTTGTTTGCAGCCTGTTGGCTCAGCCCCCCCCCCACCCAGTGATGGTGTCACTCCTGCACGGTGAGGGGCTGGTTCTGCAGGGACCCAGTGGAACTGGATGTGGGTAAATCATCCCGGGGAGGGGGGTGTGCTGCAGAGAGCTCATGGCTCCCCCCTCTGCAGACGGGGGGGCGCTAATGCTGCCATCCCTGCCCCACAGCTGCCTTCCCCCCTCCCCTGCTCCACCCTGCTCCTTCTGCAGCTGAGACACTCCTCCTTGTCAGTGTTACGGATCCTCCATCCTCTTCATTCTTGTGAGAATGGTAGGGACCACTCCCTACGTTCCCCTCCTCACATGTGAATTGGGCCACTCACACTTTCCCCCCCACCCCGTCTTTTCCTGTTAAATGGGATGGGCCTCTCACTTCTGCCTGCCCCTACCCCTATCCACTGCAGTGAGCTGGGTGGGCCTCAGGTTGGATTCCCCCATGGCCCATGCACCATCCCCTGCCAGAGTAGGGTGGGACGGGCCCTGTTGCCCAGGGCTGGAGGGGAAGGGTCCGGCCCCAAGAGATCCAGACTCCATCTCCATCCCTGGGGGGCCACACACCCCACATTTTGTGCTGACCCAACTCCATAGGGGGCAATGGAGTGAGCGCAGTTGGACTATGGGTCAGAAGTTTGCACATATGTGCTCAACCTGGGGTATCTGCCCTCCTTGCCGCTCAAAATTGCCCATTCAGGGAAGGGGAAACCCCCGGAGTTACATTTCCCACCCTCCCTCTGATGCCCTCAGGTGTTCTCGGGAAGGAGGCTGTGAGATGAAAGCTGGGGATTCCCCCGCTGTACGTGGCCCCCTGAGCCGACACTTCCAGTGTGGTCCCCATGGTCGGGGAGCCCTGTGGCGGGACACTGCTTGGGCTGGAGGGCACACTCAGAGCTGTGGGGGCAGGGAGCGAGGTCTGGGATCGCAAAGGGCTGCGGGTCAGGATTGAGGGGCATGCCAGTTGCCACAGACCATCCAGCTCCCTCCCCCACCCTAGTTCCACTCACCCCTAGACCTGCAGAGAGGGGCTCGGCACCTGGCTCTCTGACCCTGCAGTTCGGGTTCCTCAGGGTTTGTGACTCGGAGCCTGGGGAAGCAGCATGCACGGGAATGTGAAAGTAGAAGTGGGTGCACACAGGAGGGGATTGGGGGGAGATGCTCTCTCAGGAACCCGAGCACCAGCATCCTGCCGACTTCGCCTCCTTCTGGCTGGGGCTGCCTGTGGCTTCCCTGCAACAGGGGCAGGCTGCATATTGCTTATGGGGCTGGAAATAGATCCCAGCATTCCTGGCTCTGAGCCCCTCTACACCTCACTCTGCTCCCAGAGCTGGGATAGAGCCCAGGAGTCCTGATTCCCTGCCTCCAACCCCCACTCTAACCCACTAGACCCTGCTCCCCTCCCACAGCCAGGGACAGAACCCAGGAGTCCTGGCTTTGAGACCCTCTATACCTCACTCTCCTCCCAGAGCCGTGGATGGAACCCAGGAGTCCTGGCTCCCAGCCGCCTGTCCCAGCTCTATCCCTTCATTACTGCTTTTAATATTTGAACACCAGCAGCTCACACCTCTTATCCTATTGCTCATGCTGCAGACGCTAATCACTCACCCCGAGCTGAGATGCAGCCACCTCCAGGCGGGGTAGCTGGGGAACAGCGACACTGTCCAGAGGTTGCTCACCCGGAGCTGAGATGCGTCCACCTCTGGGGTGAGGTGTCTGGGAACAGCGCACAGGAACAGCAGGTGCCCGGTTAGGACAGCTAGCAAATCCTGACTCCAATTTGAAGAGCCGGGTGCGCGTGAAGATCTGCCTGGGACGGAGCAGGCGCGAGTGTCAGGGCGTGGGCTGTGGCGAGATGTGAGATTTGAAGACAGGAAGGGGAAGTCAGCGTGTGATTCTGGCCCTAGAATGTCTTGCAGAAGCCGGTTCCAGTGGCTGGAGATCTCAGTGCCATCGACACAAGCGGGAAACTGTCACAGACAGAGGCCTGCTCCCAGGGACATCTGGCTTCCGGCCCCACCGCAGGGGGACTGGCTGGGGATGGAGGGAATGGGGCATGGGGCCTTTCCCCTGTAGGGGGCCCTGGCCTCAATCTGCTCCAGGGTGGGGCACTGGCTGGTTCTGGGGAGTCGGAGTGGGGCCAGGGGTCCTTCCCCTCTAGGGTCTCTTTTATTCTCTGTTTCTCAGTTCCTCAAACGTCTCCCAGGTCCCGGGTCACTGTGTCGGGGGAATCCCTTTTGATGGGACCCGGGTCATCGGCTGCATCAGGAGAAGCAGCCCGCCATACACACCGATTTAAGAGCTGAGATGCAGCTGAATTTGGCCTGGGTCATGGGGGCTGTTTACACAGGGACCTCTCCCCAGTGTTGAGATGTGGCTGCCTCTGGCGGGGAGGGCGCGGGGGCTGTTTATACAAGGACTCCTTGCCTGGTGTTGAGATACACAAGGGTTTGGGAGAAACCTAGAACTGAAAGAAACACAGCGCCCCCTAGGGGCATTGGGACCAGCCCCGATGGCCGGGCCCTCCCGAGTCTCCCACCCCAACCAGACCCTGGCCCGCTCTGCCCCAGGCCAGGGGCACATCAGCTCTGCCCCCTGTGTGTGGGCCCCGGCGGCCGTGCTGGGAAGCTGGTTGCTGAGCGGATCTTCCACAGCAGGAAGTTTCCAGTTGGAGAGTTTGCTCCACCTCCGGCTGGTTGGCCCCAGTTTGGGGCTGGGCGAGAACCGCGGAGAGCAGGGGAGAGGGTCCCATTGAACAGTGGGGTGTGGCCGCTTGGACATATGTCCCCAGCCAGTGGCGGAAGGGGCGAGCCCGGGGCAGATTCCTGCTGGGACTGTGGCTGCCGGGTCTAGTGGGTTAGAACTCGCTGTGCTGGATCCATGCGGCTCAGGGCAGACCTCTGGTCATTGGGGCGAGATCCGGGGCAGGAACCCCGGTGTCCGGGCCGGCCCCTAGCTTGGTGTGGTACATTCTGCCTCTGGTTAATCCCCATTTGGTTTCAAACTCTTTTAAATTAGCTGCCCTGGTGGTTTCCCTCGGTTGCTGTTAAACAGATGCCCCACTTGGAGGTGGCTGCATCTCAGTGCCAGCCGGGAACAGATCCTTATATAAACAGCCCCCGCACCCCACCTCAGAGGTCACTGCATCTTAGCACTTGCCGAGGGGTCCCTGTATAAACAGCCCCCGCACCCCACCCCAGAGGTGGCTGCATCTCAGTGCTGTGCTTGTGAATTACCAGGTTGAGATGCAGGAAAAAAAGTGATTCACTGGGAAACCCCTTGGAACCGCCAGGTGAAGATAGAAATCTTACATTTCTGGAGATCATGGTGACTGGGGTCCGTCTCTTACAGATATGTCAGGGGAAGGGTTAATTACCAGTCATTATCTATCTATCTATCTATCTATCTATCTTAATAATTCAAATGTCTGTTTTTTTCTGTGTCCTGAAAATATTTTAAAACATGGGGCAGGAATTGAAAAATGTGGGATATTTTTTGTGATCATTAGTTTTAAATAGCCAAGATCTCTGTGAAATCTTTCTGAAATCCAAAAGATACTGTGATTAGTTTTTATGAAACTTTTATTTTAAAAATAGCCTGTGATGAAGTGGGGGATTTTGTTAGTGATTTGCATGAATACTGTATGTGCCTCAGTTTCCCTGTGTGTTGCGTGTGTAACGATGTGGTGGGAGAGGGTGGTTGTGGTTGCAGACGGGCAGGCGTGACCTCGCCTAACAGCCTGGACCATGGACATCGGCCTGGACACTGTGGAACTTAGCAACCGGTGAGCCGGAGGCCCAGCCCATCTTGGGAGCCAGCCGGTTCTGGCCCGTGGGAGGACAAAGGCCAGAGAAGAGATGGCCCAGGAAGGCAGTTGGTTCTGGCCAGTCGGGGAAGAAAGGACGGAAGAGAGGGGACTCAGGTGACCTGTTTGCCCAGGAACAAAGACAAAGGGTGGAGGCGGGGCTGGTGGGGGAGCTTGGCTGGAAGGAGGTCGCTTCTGGACTGGGGACAAAGAGGGGCCTGAGCTACCTGGAAGAGGTCAGATCCAGCTGGATGGTGCTGAGACTGGCCAGGCGCGAGGGCCCTGAGAACTGCCTGTGCTGGGTTCAGACGTTCAATAAACCTCCTTTGTTACGCTGGCTGAGAGTCACTGCAGGGTAGAGATCGGAGATCCTGCCCCCTGCCTTGGAGCCACCCCTGGCCAGGTGCTCCTAGGAGCTTCCTGTCTGCTGTAAGGAGCAGGGGGGAGGGGCTCTGATGTCAGGCTGTCCCCTGTCCTCCTAATGTACCCCATCTCCGCAGAGCAGGTGGGGGGGGGGGACAGGGCTCACCGAGAGTGGGACGGTTCTGCTGGCAGCTGCTATGTCTGAAGGCGCTTTCCTCAGACTGCTAAGAGCTGCTCTCTTAAAGGGGCAGCATGCGGTCTCGCACCCACTCCCCCAGCTCACACACACCCGCAGGTCACACACACTGTCTCTTTCACACTCACCCCACCCAACATATACTTATATTGCTGTTGTTTCTTGTTGTTACTTCCTGCAATGCACATATATGCTCTGTAATTTTATTCTTTCAAAGTGCCGTTATTTGAGTTTTTTGACTGGTCTCTGCATTTCATAAATTTATTTCTCTTTTATGCTTACGTTGAATTCTTTGCGTAGTGAGTTCTAAACTTCCTAACTTGTCCTGGCTGGAGTAATTAGCATTATTGTCGTTATCGTATTGTGCTTTATCATTCATTATGAAAAGTGGTACAATCAAATAATAGTATTCTCCTACAATGGAACTTTAGCTTGTACTCACTTTAGTAATGCCAGTTTCAAAAACATGAGCTAAGCACATAACTTTAGACACTGGGAAGATAAAAGTCGCTTATTTTCAAATTGTATTTTTAGTTATATCTGTAAATTAACTTAACATTTGTATGGAAATAACTGCAGTTCCAACTATGATACCAATAGCAATGATGGAGTCAAATGTTAGTGAGTCACATACATTATTGTGCTTGTTAAACATAAATGCCAAAATAATTAGAAAAATTAATTCCCTTTCTTAATAAAAAAGAAAAAAACCTTAATCACATATGTTAAAATTACATTTTTAGTGAAAAACAATTGACTAAAATAGAGGAGATAATGGCAGTAACACAGTGTGTCTGTGTAAGCAGATTTTATTTATTTCTATTTATCTCTACTAAAGATAGTGTGTGAAGTATCAAACGTGTGTTTCGGATGTGGGAGAAAAACGAGTCCTCACTCGGAGATTGGTTGCAACATGTCAGAGGCAGTTTATTCTCAAGCAATATAGCAAGGGGGAGAATGCACAACGGCAGGTCTCCCAAAAGATAAACAATGAGGGCAAGCATTAATACCTTTTGTGACATACAGTAATGATCAACAACTGCATTTTGTTTATACATATTCCTTCCTGATACCTTACGTTCCTCAGCAATTTCTGCTACAGTCTGTGTTCCGTTCTTATCTAACACAAGGTTGAAAACCAGCATCTCTTACAGTTCTTTGCCACTCGCCCAGGCCCTGCTTGGAAGTCTCGCGTTATTAGCTGTGAGAGTTAGCCTGACTCTTGCTCTTCCCGGAAGACTAAGATGTCTGCTCTTTTTCCAACTTCCACACTGATATCTGCGTTAAAGCTCCAGAACTGATACCTCAAGGCTTGGGATTGGGAATATCTTGCTGTATTATCTCCTGATTGTTCTAAATTTACATATAAGCTTTAAATGTGGCTTTAATTGGCGTTTGTATCTATTTTTTCTTTCTTTACATAACAATTAAATACAGAGCTCCTGTCAGCTAATCCTTAAGTTATTATCTGGAAAGCCCCGAGAGTTTTCAAGTGCCTAAGTAGTCCCTGGAATCATGGTTAAAGTTTCCTCCCCCGCCCCAAATCTGAACTGGTGCCCCCACCCCGGGTGAGCCAGGAGTGGCCAGAGGGCTCCAGGAGGCCGTGGGCTCTGGTGGGATGCAGCCTACGTGTGACAACGCGAAGCCTTGAGCCACATGCCGAGCATCAGGCACCACAAGCAGCAGTAGCAGCTCAGGAGGATGGTAATACCGCATGTGCCAGGTCCCCCTGACTTCTGCGCTGCTCCTGGCGGTGGCGTTGCCTTCAGAGCTGGGTGCGTGGCCAGCACCCGCCAGGATCAGGCCGCCCTACCAGGGCTTAATTTAAGCCACAGCTGAGCTCTGGCATCTCTTTCAATACAAATTAAACACCGTGGGAGGCAACGGGGCCCATTGGCCTCACCCGGGGTGGCAGTCCCCCAGCTGAGGTCTCATTCTCTGTTTCCTCAGTCCCTTGAGTTTCTAATTCCTTGTCGGCTCTTTGGTGGCTGAGGAACAGCCCGATCTACACGCCAAACTCGGGCACAGTGGATTCCCTGACCGCCGGTCTGTCCTTCCTTCTGCTTCCACGAGAGCAGCAGGGTGTCCTGTGAGAGAAAGAGAGAGAGATTCTGGGGTATGTAAGTGGCTGGCAGTCGGGATAGATAGATAGATGGATGGATGATGGGTGGTTGTATGGGGATGAATAGATGCATAGATGGGTGGGTAGGTACATAGTTGGGTGGGTGGGCGGATAGACGGTAGGTAGGTGGGTAGATTGGTGGGTAGGTATATGAGTAGGTGGGTAGATGGGTGCGTAGGAACGTTGTGGGTGGGTCGGTAGCTGGATTACCCTCTCTAATAGAGCAGGGTTAGGTAATAGGCCAGGAAGAATCCAGTCGCCACGAAGACGAGTTTGAAGCTGATTTCGATAAATGCCCGAGTGAGACCACCTGATGGAGCTAGAAGAAGTCGAGAGTCTGGCATAGATCCCTGCAAACCCTGCCCCGAGCCAGTCAGCCCCCCATCCCCACTCCTCTTCCAGCTCAGGGTGCTGATGGCCTCATGCCCCTGGGCCCAGGAGCTGACCTGAAGGGCCCCCCATGAACCCTTCACAGCCAGGGGCTCCCCGTCCACTTGCCACCGGAGCCAGGGCAGGGGGTGGGAGCACAGGGAGCAGCTGCAGCTGACACTGGGCCCCTGGCGCTGGCAGGACGAGTTCAGGCCGGTCCACAGCCGGGGGCTGTCTGGGGAGCGCAGGAGACACAGCAACAAATTAATAGTCAGAGAGAGAAACCCTGGGGCAGGGAGTTTCCCAGGTTAACCCCACTCACACCCGTGACAGGGAGTTGCATGGGTTAACCTCACTAACACTCAATGAGCAGCTGGAACGTCCCCTGGGCAGAGCTCTCCTCTCTCTGAGCCCAGCACACATACATCTGCCCATCCTGGGCCATCGCTTGGGCAGCTCCAGGCACAGCTGATTCTCCCCCGCAGGGAGGGCACTCTTGAAAGCTCAGCCCCCCCTCATCCAGCTCGTGACGGAGCAGAGGAACCGCAGGGAATCACCCTCCCGGGCTGTGAGCTGTGAGCCTCTCCCCAATCTCCCCAGCACAGTGCCCACCACTAACTCTCCACCCCACTTTGGGGCTTTGAGGACAGCGTGGACGGACCCCAGCAGCACAGCACGCCACTTTTGATGCCCTGTCCTGCTCCGTTTGGCACAGCGCCCCCTAGCGCCTTAACTGCACGTGCACACGCAGGGCCCGGCTGGCCGACCCATAGGAATTCTTTGCCCAGCACCGATACTCCCCAGCGTCCCCTCTGCTGAGATTCAGCAGCTCTAGGAGCCCGGCCCCTCCCTGGCCTTCAGCCAGTGTGGAGACATAGACAGCTCTGGGGTTGGAGCACAATCTCGATGACTTTCCATGGCAGCAGGTCTCTGTCGCAGAGATCGCTCCCTGACCCATCTCCTCCCCACTGCCCAGTGCCCCCTTAATGCCACCCCGGGGTCTGGACACAGAGGGAACCAGGCCTACTCCCCCCACCACCCTCCCTACAGTCCTATGGCATCCCTCGGGTCTCCCCTCTGGGCACGGCCCAGCCCGGCCCGGCTGAGCCTGGTGCCTGGCCCTGAGCACGGGCAGAGCGTGACTAGGAGGCACTCGCTGATTCCCGGGGCTCACAGCACGGCCTCTCACCGGGGCGTCCGTTCCTGGTCAGGTTCCCGGTGATGTTGGGGTGCCCGGTCGGGTCTGTAACACAAACCAGACAGGGTGGATCAGGGGGGCTGGACAGCACCGGTGGCTATACAGGCACCCCTCACCTAGCGTGGGGACGTAGCCAGCTCTTAGGTGGGTGCACAATCTCGGTACCTTTCCATGGCGGCAGGTCTCTCTTGCACAGATCGGTCCCTAACCCATCTCCTCCCCACTGCCCAGCGCCCCCTAGTGCCGCCCCGCGGGCTGGAGCCAGAGGGAACCGGGCCGAACCTCCCACCATCCTCCCTACAGCCCTGAGACTTTCTTGGGCTCTCCCCTCCGGGCATAGACTAGTCTGGCCATGGGCGACATATGAATTGTCAGCTCAGAGAGGCTAGCCCCTGGCCCCACCCCTTCTGCCAGAGGCCACACCCCCACTGGAGCCCAGAGCCCCCCACCATGGCCTCTGGCCCCCCCAAGCCAGCCCTGGGCCACCACAGCACCCCGGCCCCAGAGCACTGGGCAGGAGGGAGGCGTGGCACTAGCCTCCTGGAGTCTCGGACCGCAGGCCGGCCCCCTCTAACCCTAGTCCCGGCCCCAGCGCTGCCATGGGGGAACAGCATGGGCAGTGAGCAGGAGAGGACCTGGGGGCAGAGCATGGGTGGGGCCACGTAGGGCTGTTTGGGGCAGCTCGGCCTCCCCTGGCCTGTGATATCCGCCACCCATGAGCCTGGCCCGGCTGAGCCTGGCGCCTGGCCCTGAGCGTGGGCAGAGCGTAACTAGGAGGCGCTCGCTGATTCCTGGGGCTCGCAGCGCGGCCTCTCACTGGGGCATCCGTTCCTGGTCAGGTTCCCGGTGGTGTTGGGGAGCCCAGTCAGGTCTGTAACACAAACCAGACAGGGGGCATGAGGGGGACTGGACAGCAATGGGGGGGGGGGTGTCGCTAGTGATCACTGAGCCTAGACATGGCCCCTCGCTGTGAGCTCAGCTGGGGGACGGGAAAGTCTCTGAAGTGACACAAGACCTGTGAGCGGGGAAGGGAAGCGACAGACCCGACTGGGCCTCACCCAAGAGGCGCCCGACAGAACCCAGAGGCCGGGTTAGGGCTGCGCCGGGGAACCAGAACCGTGGGAAATGGAAACCCAAGGGACCAAAACTGGTTGGTCAAAATTGGGCCTAATTGACAGAGTCAATAACAAGGGGCCGGGCTGTTTCAGCCTGGGTACTTGAGCGAGCGTCACCAGCGCCACTGTCTGCCGGGTGCCTGGGTATTCAGCATCCTGCTCCCCAAACGTGTCCTCCCCAGGGCGGGACAGAGCCAGGGGTCTATGTAACCCCATTCCCACCCCCACCCCAGACCCAGCCACCACCAGGGATATCAGACGTGTCCCTCATGGGTCCTTTCCCTTCCCCCCTCGGTTCATCTCTCTGCAGCCCTCTCCTTTCACCCTCTGGCTTAGCTGGTCAGGACTGGATGTTTTGCAGCCCGGCTGTGCCCAGAGGGGCGGCTAAAAGTAACACGCAGAACAGCCGGACACTGATACTGGCTGGCCAGGCCTGGCAGGGTCTGTCCACGCTGCCCTCAAAGCCCCACAGCGCCGAGCCTCAGAGCCTGGGTCCGTTGGGTCGGGCTCGAGGACTTGGGCTGTGGGTCTTTGATTGCAGCGCGGACGTTTCCTCCGAGGTCTATGTAGACGTTCGGGGTCGGGCTGGGGCCTGGGCTCAGACACGGGCTGGGGACTGGGGGGCAGGTTCCTTCTAAATCTCGCTCCGGCTGAACAGAACAAGGGCCGTCCTTACACTGATGCCTGATTTGATCCTTCACCTTACAAAGGCGGCCGCTGATTTCCCCTCTGGCCTGGATCTGCAGCGCTAGGGTCACAGGCCATTTAATGGGGGTTTGCCCTGGGGCAGGGTGGGCCGAGGTCTCTCGGCACCGAGCCCGGAGCATGTTTAGTGCCGGATGGTGACTCGGTCCCATTAATGCTCTGCCCCATATAAAGCATCCACCGATCCCGGCAGAAAGGGGAGGGGGTGGAGGAGACACGGTGGGACAGCCTGGTGGGATCTCATGGAGAACTGGGGTGGCTGTTGTGAGGGGAAATCCCAACAAGGGGAGATTGCAATCGGGGGAGGGGGTGGATCACAGCACAGGTGGATTCTGGAGGTAGGGCAGGTCGGGGGTAGAGAGGGAAGCCATAACCAATGGGGACAAGAAGGGGTGAAGATCCCAAGGAAGAAGAGCTCCAAGGTGTGGAGGGAAGGGGCCCGGACAGGGCCGGCTTTAGGCCAATTCAACCAATTCCCCTGAATTGGGCCCCGCCCCTCAGAGGGCCCCGTGCCCAAGCCCCAGTACGGCGTACCGGCAAGAGCCAGTGTGCTGTACCGGGGTGGCCCGGCTACCCCAGGGGACAATTTAAAGGGCCTGGGGCTCCCAGCAGGGGCTGGAGCCCCAGGCCCTTTAAATTGCCACCAGAGCCCCACTGCTGGAGCCCTGGGGTAGGGCTGCGGGGCTCTGGGGGCTATTTAAAAAGTCTGGGGCTCCCATTGCTTCTACCGCCCCAGCCCTTTAACTAGCCGCTGGAGCCCCACCGCTTCCCCAGAGCTCCCGCGGCTATTTAAAGGGCCGGGGCGGTGGAAGCAGGGGAGCCCCGGGCCCTTTAAATAGCCCCCGGGCGGCGGCGGCGGCTGCTGCTGCTACCACGGTGGGGGAGGGGGCACTTACCATACAGGGTGGGCTGTACCCGCACCCTCTGCCTGCACCAGCCCCGCACCCCCTGCCCTGCCCGCAGCCAGCCCCTGTCTCCAGCCAGCCCCGCACCCCCTGCCCTGTCTCCAGCCCCGCATCCCCTGCCCTGCCCGCACCAGCCCCTGTCTCGAGCCAGCCCCGCACCCCCTGCCCTGCCCGCAGCCAGCCCGTCTCCAACCAGCCCCGCACCCCCTGCCCACAGCCAGCCCCTGCTGCACCCCCGGCCCTGTCTCCAGCCAACCCCTGCCGCACCCCTCAGCAGCCCTGCCCGAAGCCAGCCAGCCCCAGACACCCCCCTGCCCGCACCAGCCCTGCACCGTCAGCCCTGCTCGCACCAGCCCTGCACCCCCTGCCCTGCCTGTAGCCAGCCCCGCACCTCCTGCCCTGTCTCCAACCAACCCCTGCCGCACCCGCCTGCCTGAAGCCAGCCAGTCCCTCTGTCTCCAGCCCTGCCAACCCATGCCGCATCCCCCTGCAGCCCTGCCTGAAGCCAGCCAGCCCACCCCACACACCAATGTCTCCAGCCAGCCCCGCACCCCTTGCCCTGCCTGCAGCCAGACCCTACCTCCAGTCAGCCCCTGCCCTGCCTCCAGCCAGCCCCATGTCCAGTGGTGCCCTGCAGTTCCCAGGGCAGGAACCCTGCACACCTGCTTCAATGAGGGGGGCAGGGAGCAGCTGGGACCCACACATGTGCACACAACTAGGGTGACCAGACAGCAAGTGTAAAAAACCAGAACAGGGGTGGGGGGTAATAGGAGCCTATATAAGAAAAAGACCCCAAAATCGGGACTGTCCGTATAAAATCGGGACATCTGGTCACCTTAGCACATCCCCAGGGAGTGGTGGGGACCCACACATGTGAAACGCAGCTCATTTCTAGTTCAGGCCCATCTTTTTTAAAAAGAACTTTAGGTAGGGTTAACATACATCCATATTTTCCCAGACATGTCAGGCTTTTTGGTTCTTAAATCGCCGTCCGGGAGGAATTTTTAAAATTTAAATTTTTAAAATTTAAAAATTCCTCCCGGGAAAATACTGACCTATGGTAATCCTATTGGTACAAAAAATACATACTGTGGCACATCCCTTAAATCAGAACTTTTTATAGGGAAACGCTTGCTAAGAAATGAAAGGCTTTTTTTTTAAGGTTTTTTTTTTTTTTAGTCATCCCTGCTGGGGCCCGCGGAAAATGTTGGAATTGGGCCCCGCACTTCCTAAAGCCGGCCCTGGGCCCGGAGCAGAATTGGCTGAGGGTGCATGGTGCGGGGTTGGTATCCCAGCACAGGGCTGAGTTCGGGGAGAGGCTGGAGAGCAGGGCTGGGGAGCCCAGGGTTGGAGATCCCAGCATAGGGAGTTTGGGGCCGGCGTGGAGGGGCTGGGTGGGTCACTCACAGCCTACGTGGAGCCGGATGGTTCTGCTGGTGGAAGGTCCCTGTGCTGAGCTGTAGGTGACGGTGCAGACGAGCTCTTTGCCATTGTCTCCCAGGCCGGGCGTGAAGCTGAGCTCGGAGCTGTGGGCCCAGGTGCCGTTCGCCAGCTGGGCTGAGACATTCCGAGCTGTGTCATTGAATGGCCCCGTCCAGGTGACTTGGGGAGGGGACCCGGAGCAGCGCCCAGGGGCCGTGCAGGTCATAGTCACCAGCTCCCTGGCCAGCAACATCCCTGACAGCCCCCGCGCCGGCGAGATCTGGATCTCTGGCTCCTCCGTCAACTCTGAGACATGGGGAGAGGGGAGAGAATCACTTGGGGACATGGGGCATTTGCCCTTTAGGGGCGCCGGGTCCGATCCAGCCCCAGGACGGGGACTGGCTGGCTCAGGGGGGCTGATGAGCGGTGTCATAAATATAGAGGGAAGAGTAACAACTTTCTGCATGGAGTAACATAAAATCCCTCTTTGGCAGCTGTACTAAATCGCCTTCCCTGTAAGGGATTAATCTGCTCAAATAACCTAGTTGGCACCTTACCAGAAGGACCAATGAGGAAAGAAGATACTTTCAAATCTGTGGGGGTTGGGGGAGGATTTGTTTGTTGCTGTTTCTTTGTTCTTCCCTCTCTGGACGGAGTAAGAGACCAAGCAGGTACAATATCTCCTGCAAATATACCTGTAATAATAGATCTAAATCCACAGAAATTGTAAGTAGGCAAGGAAAGGCGTGAGGTTATCTTTTGTTTTAGCTTGTGAATTTTCCTATGCTACAGATGTAGTTTGATTCCTGTTTTTGTAACTGTGAAGCTGAGCCCGAGGGGAATCCTCTGTGTTTTAAATCTTTTATTTGCCCTGTGAATTTACCTTCCAAACTGATTTTGCAGGTGTGATTCTTTTATATATATAAATAAAGTTCTTCTTTTAAGAAACTAATTGATTTTCAGTGTCCTGAAGACAAAGAGTCTGGTCTGTGCTCACATTGCTAACCAATTGGTTGGTATATTATTCTCAAGCCTCCGCAGGAAAGGGGGTGAAGGGGCTTGGGAGGGATATTTTGGGGGGATAGGGATTCCAAGTTACCCTTCCCTCAATTTTTCTATAAATCACTTGGTGGTGGCATCAATACCGCCCAAGGACAAGGGAAGGAATTTGTGCCTTGGGGAAGTTTTTAACCTAAGCTGGTAGAATATAAGCTTAAGGGGTCTTTCCTGCTGGTCCCCACATCTGTACCCCAGAGTTCAGAGTGGGGGGGACCCTCACAAGCTGTGACTGCGGCTGCTCTTACCTGGCACGGAGATCGTGAGCGCAGGGGCAGTGCCATCGGAATTGGAGCGGTAAGTGTGTTCAAACATGCCTTTCTCGATGTTAAGGAAATATCTCCCCGCATCCGTCTGTCGGGCATCACTGATTTGCAGGGAGCCGCCGCTGTGCGCTAGATCCCGCATCAGCCGGAACCGGCCCTGGGTCTCCAGCAACACATTCCAGTTGGGGAGACTGGTGGCCACGGGAGGATCCTGGCCCACAGTAGCAGGCTCCTTGTACCAGTGTCCGTATAGCTGGGCCGAGGGATTGTCGGTGTCATAGGAGGCTGGGTACGTGAAGTTGCAGGGGATGAGAACACAGAGACCCTCCTGCACGGACACCGACTGTGGCACCATCAGGGTAAATCCAGGTGGCTGGGACAGGGACCCTGCAGGGGATGGGGAGGGATCGAAGTGGGACCCATAGAGAGCAGAGACCAACCCTGAGCTGCATTCCCCAGCTGTTCCCCTCACTCCCGACCTGCAGCCCCGTGCGAGCCCAGCCCTGGGTCCTTGACCAATTCTCACTCCATTTAGTTTCCATTCCTCCCTACATCGAGCCCCCTGCCCGCTCCCTGTCACTCAGAGCCCCTAGCACCACACAGGGGCACTGGGCTCTCCTCCCCCTCTGGCCAGTCTCCCTTCCAAGTTCTGGGACAGTCCTGGCACCGCTCAGCACAGGTTCTGCCCTTCCCCCTGCACTGGGGCTCCAGCGGCTGCTTACTTACCCCTCCAGAGCAGGGCGAGGATCAGGACCCTCAGCGTGGCAGGAACCCCTGCTCTCCAGAGGGGGCCTTGAGGCGAGAGCTCCCTTTCCCCAGAGTCATGCTGTGGCAGAAGGGCTCTGCCCATGGCTGGGGCATCTGGCTGGGACAGACGTAGAGAGATACGGGGGTGAGAAGTGTGAGAATAGAGGCTGGTTGGGGGGACAGATCTGCCTGGGGGACCATCAGTACTGCTGGGCTCTGCAGGGGGCTGATCTGGGGCTGCTGGCAGCGCAGTGATCTCCCCCCACACACACACAGAAAACCCCAAATCACCAGACGATCCTGAGAGATCGTGGGCTAAAAACATCCTTAAATTGGCAAAACAACCTGAGATTTTCTGTAAGAATCATGAAAGCGGCCAGAAAATCCTGATCTGGTAACAGAAGATGGTGGGAAGGCAGCGCTGCTCCGTGTCTGCTTTGCTTCAGTCTTCCCACAAAAAACCAACATGTGAGCGGGCGACCAGTGAAGTTACCACGGACAACAAAGGGGAAAGGCTGCAGATCGGGATAAGTAAAGAACACGTCAGAGATGTTCCGACCAATTTGAATGAATTCAGATCAGTGGGGCAGGAAGCTGTTCAACCCAGGGTGCTGAAGGAATTAGTCGAAGAAATCTTGGAGCCACTGGCAATAATATTTGCAAACTCCTGGATGCCAGGAGAGGTCTCAGAAGACGGGGGAAGGGCTAACAGAGTGGCCATCTTTAAACAGGGAAAAAGGAGGAGCTGGGGACCTATAGGCCAGTCAGCCTGACCTCAACACCTGGAAAGCTACTAGAGCAATGTATAAAACCTTCAATGTTGTAAAGGAAATCATGGCTCGCCAAACTACTAGAATTTTTTGAGGGAGTGAACAGCATGTGAACAAGGGTGAGCTAGTCCATTTACTTAGATTTTCAGAAAGCCTTTGACAAGTTTCCTCCCAAAAGGCTTTTAAGCAAGGTAAGGTGTCCACCAGCGTTCTGTATTGTTACCAGTGCTGTTCAACATGTTCATAAATGATCTAGAAAAAGGGGTAAACAGTGAGGTGGAAAAATTTGCAGATGATACAAAACTACTCAAGAGAGTTAAGTTCAAAGCTGACTGCGATGGGCTACAAAGGGATCTCACAAAACTGGGTGACTGGGTAACAAAATGGCAGATGAAATTCAATGTTAATAAATGCAAAGTTATGCACATTGGGAAACATAATCCCAACAATACATATAAAGTGATGGGGTATAAATTAGCTGATACTGCTCAAGGAAGAGATCTGAGAGTCACTCTGGATAGTTCTCTGAAAATACCCACGCAATGTGCAGCGGCCATCAAAAATCATTAGGAAAGGGATAGCTAATAAGAAAGAAAATATCATATTGCCTCTATATAAATCCATGGTACACCCACATCTTGAATACTGCAAGCAGTTCCGGTGGCCCTATCGCAAATTGGAATTGGAAAAGGTTCAGAAAAAGACAACAAAAATGATTATGGGTGTGGAACAGCTTTCATAAAAGGAGAGATTAATAAAACTGGGACTGTTCAGCTTGGAAAAGAGACGACTAAAGGGGGCTATCATAGAGGTCTATAAACTCCTGACTAGTGTGGAGAAAGTAAATAAAGTAATATGATTTACTCCTTCCCATAACACAAGAACTAGAAGTCCCCAAATGAAATTAATAGGTGGCAAGTTTAAAAGAAATGTAAGGAAGTGTTTCTTCACACAACGCAAAGTGAACCTGTGGAACTCTTTGCCAGAGGATGTTGTGAGGACCAAAACTATAGCAGTTTTCAAAAAGAACTGGGTAAATTCATAGAGGATAGGTCCATCAATGGCTATTAACCATGATGGAGAGGGATAGTGTCCCTAGCCTCTGTTTGCCAGTAGCTGCGAATGGGTGACAGGGGATGGATCACTTGTTGATTACCAGTTCTGTTCATTCCCTCTGGGGAACCTGGCATTGGCCACTGTTGGAAGACAGGATACTGGGCTAGATTGTCCTTTGGTCTGACCCAGTATGGATGATCTTATGGACAAATGTGGGCTTGGTGGAACTATTAAGTGGATACAGAACTAGTTAAACAACCGCAAACAAGAAGAAACTTAATGGAATGACGTGGGATTGGAGGGAGGTCCCAAGTGGGGATCCACAGGGATCTGTTCTGGGTGCCATGTTGTTTAACTTCATTATTCATGACCTGGATGTAGGACTAGGGAGCAGACTGATCAAAACTGCAGATGACACAAAGCTAGTCGGGGCTGCCAACACTTTGGAAGATGGAGCTAAAATTCAGAGGAATCTTGAAAAACTGGAGTATTGAGTTGTAGACGACACAATAAAATTCGTGAAGGACGAATGGAAGGGGCTCCATTTAGGGAAGAAAAAACAAATGCACAAATACAGGATGGCGGATAACTGGCCTGGCAGCAGCACAACTGAGAAGGAGCTGGGAGTTGTGGTGGATCACAGCCATGACATGAGTCAGCTATGCGATGCTGTTGCAAAAAAACAAATGCAATTTCAGGTTGCATGAACAGAGGCAGAGCATGCAAGTCACGGGAGGTGACAGTACCACTCTATGCCTCAGCTGGAGGACTGTGTCCAGTTTTGGTCACCAATGTATAGAAAGGATGTAGAGAAACTGGAAAAGGTCCAGAGGCGAGGGAGAAAGATGATGAAAGGGATGGTATGGAAGCCCTAGGGGCACAGCCGGAAGGAACTTGGCATGGTTAGTTTGGAAAGGAGATTGGTGGGGTGGGAGGGGACATTATCGCGGTTTTCAAATACTGGAAAGGCTGCCATCAAGAAGATTGTTCTCTCTCCCCCCACAGGGCAGGACGAGGGGCAATAGGTTCAAACTACAGTAGAGTCAACTGAGATTAAATCTCATAGAAAACTCCGCAGCTGTGTGAGCCGTCGGACAATGGACCAGACACCCATGGAGGTCATGAAAGCTCCTTTCCTGGAGGGTTTCGAGAGGAGGCTGGACTGCATCTGTCTTGGATGGGTTAGACCCAACCAATCCTACACCTTGGCAGGGGTTGTACTAGGTGACCGCTGAGGTCCCTTCTCACATGTGGATCTGTGATTCCAGGATTTGCTAAAAAATCCCGAGATTTAATGTGAATGTCATAACATCGGCAACCCCCCCCCCCTGAAATTCACTAATAAATCCTGAGATTTCCTCTAAGAATTATGTGCTTGGCTGAAAAAGGTTTCAAAATGTTGAAACTGGCTTTTAAAATCCACAGATGTGTGCTTTGCCTCCAAACACCCCGTTGTTTGCAGCCCATTGGCTCAGCCCCCCCCCCCCCCCCAGTGATGGTGTCACCCCCGCACGGTGAGGGGCTGGTTCTGCAGGGACCCAGTGGAACTGGATGTGGGTAAATCATCCCTGGGGTGGGGGTGCTGCAGAGAGCTCATGGCTCCCCCCTCTGCAGACAGGGGGGGCGCTAATGCTGCCCTCCCTGCTCCACAGCTGCCTTCCCCCCTCCCCTGCTCCACCCTGCTCCTTCTGCATCTGGGACTCTCCTCCTTGTCAGTGTTATGGATCCACCATCCTCTTCATTCTTGTGAGAACGGTAGGGACCACTCCCTACGTTCCCCTCCTCACATGTGAATTGGGCCACTCGCACCTTCCCCCCGCCCCGTCTTTTCCTGTTAAACGGGATGGGCCTCTCACTTCTGCCTGCCCCTACCCCATCCACTGCAGTGAGCTGGGTGGGTCTCAGCTTGGATTCCCCCAAGGCCCATGCACCATCCCCTGCCAGAGCAGGGTGGGACGGGCCCCGTAGCCCAGGGCTGGAGGGGAAGGGGCCAGCCCCGAGAGATCCAGACTCCATCTCCATCCTTGGGGGGCCACACTCCCCACACTTTGTGCTGACCCAACTCCATAGGGGGCAATGGAGTGAGCGCAGTTGGACTATGGGTGAGAAGTTTGCACATATGTGCTCAACCTGGGGTATCTGCCCTCCTTGCCGCCCAAAATTACCCATATGGGGAAGGGGAAAGCCCGAGGAGTTCCATTTCCCATCATCCCTCTGATGTCATCAGGTGTTCTCGGGAAGGAGGCTGAGAGATGAGAGCTGGGGATCCCCCTGCTGTACGTTGCCCCTCGGAGCCGACACCTGAAGTGTGGTTCCCATGGCGGGGGAGCCCTGTGGCGGGACACTGCTTGGGCTGGAGGGCACCCTCAGAGCTGTGGGGGCAGGGAGAAAGGGCAGGGATAGCAAAGGGCTGTGGGTTGGGATTGAGGGGCACGCCAGTTGCCACAGACCATCCAGCTCCCTCCCCCACCCTAGTTCCACTCACCCCTAGACCTGCAGAGGGGAGCACAGAGCCTGGGTCTCCGACACTGCAGCCCGGGTTCTCCAGGGTTTGTGACTCAGAGCCTGGGAAAGCGGCACATATGGGAATGTGAAAGTAGAAGTGGGTGCGGACAGGAGAGGGTTGCGGCGAGATGCTCTCTCAGGAACCCCATCACCAGCATCTTGCCCAACTTCCCCTCCTTCTGGCTGGGGCTCCCTGTGGCTTCCCTGCAACGGGGGCAGGCTGCATATTGCTTATGGGGCTGGAACTAGATCCCACCATTCCTGGCTCTGAGCCCCTCTATGCCTCACTCTGCTCTCAGAGCTGGGATAGAGCCCAGGAGTCCGGACTCCCTGCCTCCATCCCCCACTCTAACCCACTAGACCCTGCTCCCCTCCCAGAGCCAGGGACAGAACCCAGGAGTCCTGGCTTTGAGACCCTCTATATCTCAGTCTCCTCCCAGAGCCGTGGATGGAACCCAGGAGTCCTGGCTCCCAGCCGCCTGTCCCAGCTCTATCCCTTCATTACTTCTTTTAATATTTGAACACTAGCAACTAACACTTCTTACCCTATTGTACATGCTGCAGACGCTTATCACTCACCCCGAGCTGAGATGCAGCCACTTCCAGGCGGGGCAGCTGGGGAACAGCCACACAGCAACACTGTCCAGAGGTTGCTCACCCGGAGTTGAGATGCGTCCGCCTCTGGGGTCGGGTGTCTGGGAACAGCGCACTGGAACAGCAGGTGCCCGGTTAGGACAGCTAGCGAATCCCAACTCCAATTTGAAGAGCCGGGTGCATTTGAAGACCTGCCTAGGATGGAGCGGGCGCGAGTGTCAGGGCATGGGCTGTGGCGAGATGTGAGATTTGAAGACAGGAAGGGGAAGTCAGCGTGTGATTCTGGCCCTAGAATTTCTTGCAAAAGACTGTTCCAGTGGCTGGAGATCTCGGTGCCATCAACACAAGCGGGAGATTGTCACAGACAGAGGCCTGCTCCCACGGACAGCTGGCTTCCGGCCCCACCGCAGGGGGACTGGCTGGGGGTGGAGAGAATGGGGCATGGGGCCTTTCTCCTGTAGGGGGCCCTGGCTCCAATCTCCTCCAGGGTGGGGCACTTGCTGGCTCTGGGGAGTGGGAGTGGGACCAGGGGCCTTCCCCTCTAGGGTCTCTTTTATTCTCTGTCTCTCAGTTCCTCAAAAGTCTCCCAGATCCCGAGTCACTGAGTCTGGGGAATCCGTTTTCATGGGACCCAGGTTATCGGCTGGATCAGAAGAAGCAGCTGGATTCCATGGTTCGCCATAGACACCGTCCTTCGATTTAAGAGCTGAGACGCAGCTGAATCTGTCCTGGTTTATGGGGGCTGTTTACACAGGGACCTCTCCCCAGTGCTGAGATGTAGCTGCCTCTGGGGGGCGGGTGCGCGGGGGCTGTTTATACAAGGACTTTTTGCCCGGTGTTGAGATACACAAGGTATTGGGAGAAACCTATAACTAAAAGAAACACAGCCCCCCCTAGGGGCATTGGGACCAGCCCCGATGGCCGGGCCCTTCCAAGTCTCCCACCCCAGCCAGACCCTGGCCCGCTCTGCCCCAGGGCAGTGGCACGTCAGCTCTGCCCCCTGCGTGTGGGCACCGGCGGCTGTGGTGGGAAGCTGGTTGCTGAGCGGATCTTCCACAATAAGAAGTTTCCAGTTGGTGAGTTTGCTCCACCTCCGGCCGGTCGGCCCCTGTTCGGGGCTGGGAGAGAGCCGCAGAGAGCAGGGGAGAGGGTCCCATTGAACAGTGGGGCGCGGCCATTTGGACACAGGTCCCCAGCCAGTGGCGGAAGGGGCGAGCCCGGGGCAGATTCCTGCTGCGACTGTGGCTGCCAGGTCTAGTGGGTTAGAACTCGCTGCGCTGGATCCATGCAGATCAGGGCAGACCCGTGGTAATTGGGGTGAGATCTGGGGAAGGAACCCCGGTGTCCGGGCTGGCCCCTAGCTTGGTGTGGTACATTCTGCCTCTGGTTAATCCCCATTTGGTTTCAAACTCTTTTAAATTAGCTGCCCGGGTGTTTTCCCTTGGTTGCTGTTAAACAGATGCCCCACTTGGAGGTGGCTGCATCTCAGTGCCAGCCGGGAACAGATCCTTATATAAACAGCCCCCGCACCCCACCCCAGAGGTCACTGCATCTCAGCGCTTGACGAAGGGTCCCTGTATAAACAGCCACCGCACCCCACCCCAGAGGTGGCCGTATCTCAGTGCTGAGCAAGGGATATTTGTACATTGTATTGAGCTCAGTATATGACTTGTGTGTTTTTCCTGGGTCTTGTGAATTAACAAGTTGAGATGTAGGGAAAAAAGTGATTCACTGGGAAACCTTGGAACTGCCAGATCAAGATCGAAATCTTACATTTATGAAGATCATGGTGACTGGGGTCCGTCTCTTACAGATATGGCAGGGCAAGGGTTAATTACCAGTCATTATCTATCTATCTATCTATCTATCTATCTATCTATCTTAATAAATCAAAAGTCTGGTTTTTTCAGTGTCCTGAAAATATTTTAAAACATGGGGCAGGAATTGAAAAATATGGGTTATTTTTTGTGATCATTAGTTTTAAATGGCCAAGATCTCTGTGAAATCTTTCTAAAATCCAAAAAATACTGTGATTAGTTTTTATGAAACTTCTATTTTAAAAACAGCCTTTGAGAAACTGTGGGATTTTGTTAGTGATTTGCATGAATACTGTCTGTACCTCAGTTTCCCTGTGTGCTGCGTGTGTAATGAGGTGGTGGGAGAGGGGGGTTGTGGTTGCAGAGGGGGAGGTGTGACCTCGCTTAACAGCCCGTACCATGGACATTGGCATGGACACTGTAGAACTTAGCAACCGGTGAGCCCAGCCCATCTTGGGAGCCAGCCGGTTCTGGCCCGTGGGAGGACAAAGGCCAGAGGAGAGATGGCGCAGAAGGCAGCTGATTCTGGCCAGTCGGAGAACAAAGGATGGAAGATAGGGGACTCAGGTGACCTGTTTGCCCAGGAACAAAGACAAAGGGTGGAGGCGGGGCTGGTGGGGGAGCTCGGCTGGAAGGAGGTCGCTTCTGGACTGGGGACAAAGAGGGGCCTGAGCTCCCTGGATGGGGTCAGACCAAGCTGGACGGTGCTGAGACTGGCCAGGCCCGAGGGCCCTGAGAACTGCCTGTGCTGGGTTCAGACGTTCAATAAACCTCCTGTGTTACGCTGGCTGAGAGTCACTGCAGGGTAGAGATCGGGGGGTGTTGCTCCTTCTGGGCGTGGAGGCCGCAGGTAACCAGAGGTAGGGGACTTCCTGAAGGGGCTGACGGTGAGACACAGCAGGCTGAAGGCTCGGGGAGGTGTGGTTCGTGGAGGCGCTGGAGCCCAGGTCTTAACCCCCCAGAGTGTGTTTTAAAAAGTGTCATGGCCTAGCACAGGTATCAATTTCTTTTAGCATGTGCTAATTACAATCCTGCATCTCCAGTGCAGTATATCTTGATTCCTGATCACAATTGCTCTTCCTAATTTGATAAATATATGGAAATAAAAAGTGAGTTTTATTCCTATTGGCAAATTTACAGGTTCTATAATTCTCAGACATGTCTAGAAACCAAGGATTCTGCTGCATTTGGACCAATCCAAGCACATAGTAGGTGCTACTGTAACACAAAGACAAACACAATTGATTCAGCATTTCTCAAAGACTGAACACTTGCTTTCATGTTAAGATCTGGCTTTGTGGTAACTGCATTGTCTTGCAGGGATCGGTAACTAGCATCACCTGCTCTGCTTTGTTCTCGCACCATAACCCCCTTCTGACAACAAAAATTACTACACAACCCCAGGAGGGGGGATCAAAGTCTGAGCCCATCGGATCCCCAGGCAGTGAGGCTTGGGCTTTGGTTCCGGGCTACAGGAAGTATAAGCCAGCCTTGGTGACCCCATTAAATGGGGTTGTGACCCACTTTGAGGTCCTGATCCACAATTTGAGAGCCACTGCTCTAGAGGGTATCGTCCTGCGCTTGTCACTGGGGTATCTGGACGCCTTGCGGTCATCACAGAAAAAACAAAGTCATCCAGGACCGGCCTTAGCCACGGGCGACCGGGGCTGTGATGGGTTCGGTCACAGAGACCCCCTTGGGACTGTCACCTGATCTGCTCACACTACCTCAGAGCCCATTTCCCCTGCCAGCTTGGGACTGCAGAAACCTGCCTTGTTGAGCCAGACATGCTAGCCTAATGCAATACAGACCCAGGGTCTGAACCACGCCCCCGAAGCTGCAGACTTAAATGAAAATGGCTGACCACGTACTCCTGTCTCCAGCACTCGGACACCCAGCTCCCAATGGGATCCAAACCCCAAATAAATCCATTTTACTCTGTATAAAGCTTATAAAGAGTAAACTCATGAATTGTCTACTCTCTATAACACTGATAGACAGTTATGTACAGCTGTTTGCTCCCCAGGTATAAATCACTAACTCTGGGTTAATTAATAAACAAAAGTGATTTTATTAAGTATAAAAAATAGAATTTAAGTGGTTTCAAGTAATAACAGACAGCACAAAGTAAGTTACCAAGCAAAATAAAACAAAACACGCAAGTCTAAGACTAATACATCAAGAAACTGAATACAGGTAAAACTCATCCTCAGCTATGTTCCAATCAGCTTCTTTCACAGACTAGACTCCTTCCTAGTCTGGGCCCAATCCTTTCCCCTGGTTCAATTCTTGTTAGCTCCAGCCCCCTTTGTTCTGTTCCACCCCCTTTTATATCTTCTGCACAAGGCGGGAATCTTTTGTCTCTCTGTGTCCCCACCCCTCCTTCTAACTAGAAAAGCACCAGGTTAAAGATGGATTCCAGTTCAGGTGACATGATCACATGTCTTGTGAGCCCCCCTCCATTCCTCCAGGACTGGCCTGCAAGTATGCAGTGGAGACTTGCAGGTAAACAGAGCCATCTAGAGTCAATTGTCCTAGTCAATGGGAGCCATTAAGATTCCAAACCACCATTAATGTCCCACACTTTGCATAATTACAATAGGACCCTAGAGTTATGGTACCCATTCCTAGATTCAGGTACAAGAATGATGCATTTGTAGAAATAGAAGGAACACACTAAGTAGACTATAAGCTTTGTAATGATACCTTACAAGAGACCTTTTGCATTAAGCATATTCCAGTTACATTATATTCACACTTATACACATATTTTTATAAAGCGTGATGGAGTGCAACGTCACAGGGGCGCCTCCGGAGCAGGGGTGCCCTCCCCATGCTGACCTCTACAGCCCTGTGGCTCCTGCCCCCTGCCTTGGAGCTGCCCCGTCCAGCTGCTCCTGGGAGCTTCCTGTCTGCTGTAAGCAGCAGGGGGGAGGGGCTCTGATATCAGGCTGTCCCCTGTCCTCCCATGTACCCCATCTCCGCAGAGCAGGTGGGGGGGGGGACAGGGCTCACCGAGAGTGGGACAGGGCTGCTGGCGGCTGCTGCTATGTCTGAAGGACTTTCCTCAGACTGCTAAGAGCTGCTCTCTTAAAGGGGCAGCATGCGGTCTCCACACACTCCCCCAGCTCACACACACCCGCAGGCCACACACACTGTCTCTTTCACACTCACCCCACCCAACATATATTTATATTGCTGTTGTTTCTTGTTGTTATTTCCTGCAATGTACATATATGCTCTGTAATTTTATTCTTTCAAAGTGCCGTTATTTGAGTTTTTTGACTGGTCTCTGCATTTCATAATTTTATTTCTCTTTTATGCTTACATTGAATTCTCTGAGTAGTGAGTTCTAAACTGTGTAACTTGTCCTGGCTGGAGTAATTATCATTATTGTTGTTATCATATAGTGCTTTATCATTCATTATGTAAAGTGGTACAATCAAATAATAGTATTCTCCTAGAATGGAACTTTAGCTTGTACTCACTTTAGTCATTCCAGTTTCAAAAACATTAGCTAAGCACATAACTTTAGAAAGTGGGCAGATAAAAGTCACATATTTTCAAATTGTATTTTTAGTTATATCTGTAAATTAACTTAAAATTTGTATGGAAATAAATGCAGTTCCAAGTATGATACCAATAGCAATGATGGAGTCAAATGTTAGTGAGTCACATACATGATTGTGGTCGGTAAATATAAATGCCAAAATAGTTAGAAAAATTAATTCCCTTTCTTAATAAAAAAGAAAAAAAACCTTAATCACATATGTTAAAATTATGTTTTTAGTGAAAAACTATAGACTAAAAGAGAGGAGATAATGGCAGTCATACAGTCTGTCAGATAGAGAAAGTAAGATGATATTATTTATTTTTATTTATCTCTACTAAAGATAGTGTGAGAAGTATCAGACGTGTGTTTCTGACATCTGCGTTAAATCCCCAGAACTGATACCTCAAGACTTGTTAAAATTATGTTTTAGTGAAAAACAATTGACTAAAATAGAGGAGATAATGGCAGTAACACTGTGTGTCTGTGTAAGCCGATGTTATTTATTTTTATTTATCTCCGCTAAAGATGGTGTGCAAAGTATCAAATGTGTTTCTGATGTGGGAGAAAAACGAGTCCTCACTCTGAGGTTGGTTGCAACATGTCAGAGGCAGTTTATTCTCAAGCAATATAGCAAGGGGGAGAATGCACAACAGCAGGTCTCCCAAAAGATAAAACTATTAGGGCAAGCATTGATACCTTTTGTCACTTACAGTAATGCTCAACAACTGCATTTTGTTTATACATATTCCTTCCTGATACCTTACTTTCCTCAGCAATTTCTTCAGTCTGTGTTCCGTTCTTATCTAACACAAGGTTGAAAACCAGCATCTCTTACAGTTCTTTTCCACTTACCCTGGCCCTGCTTGGAAGTCTCACATTATTAGCTGTTAGAGTTAGCCTGACTCTTGCTCTTCCCGGAAGATTAAGATGTCTGCTCTTTTTCCAACTTCACACTGATATCTGTGTTACAGCTCGAGAACTGACACCTCAAGGCTTGGGATTGGGAACATCTTGCTGTATTATCTCCTTGATGGAAAAGGCCTAAAGATAACAGGCCTCTGGCCTAAAGATACAGGCCTCTTTCTGATGCAGGCCTCTTTTCTGATGGGGCCTAAAAGATCTAAATAAAGTATTTAGCCTTGCATTTAATCATGTCAGCTATTTGCTAATTGGCTCACTTGGCTTACAAGTATATGCAGCTGCTTTCCCATATATCCCCAAGGCATTTAGTGCCAAGGGTCAAGGGATGTACCTTGCTCTCCCTTCAAGATGATAAATGTATCCGCAACAGATGTCTCTTGTATCCCCTTCCCCAAAATAATACATGTATTCTGTGTAACCTGTTATCTATAGGTCAGCATAATGACGTAGAAAGGATGAAAACTGAGTTGTTTGTTACTGATTATAAAAAGGGCCTATGTCACCCATGTAAGGTGTGTCTCTCTTCTGGCATTAGCCGATGAGAGCTCACCGTCTCAGCTGACTGACAAATAAAGGACCTGGTACCCGTCTTCTTGTCTCTCCGTGCCTCCTTGGTGTAATTAGGTAAGCTCCGGGGGGAAACGGGCCCTATTTGGCCAACATCCTGATTATTCTAAATTGACATATAAAATTTAAATGTGGCTTTAATTGGCGTTTGTATCTATTTTTTCTTTCTTTATATAACAATTAGATACAGAGCTCCTGTCAGCTAATCCCTAAGTTATTATCTGCAAAGCCCCAAGAGTTTTCAGCAAAGCCCCTGAGTAGGTGGCTAAGTCGTCCGTGGAATAATGGCTAAAATTTCCTCCCCCACCACAAATCTGAAGTGGTGCCCCGCCGCAGGTGAGTCAGGAGAGGCCAGAGGGCTGCAGGAGGCCGTGGGCTCTGGCGACATGCAGCCCACGTGTGACAGCACGAAGCCTTGAGGCACATGCCGAGCATCAGGCACCACAAGCCCCAGCAGCAGCGCAGGAGGGTGGCAATACACCATGTGCCAGGCCCCCCTGACTTCTGCGCTGCTGCTGGAGCTGGCGTTGCCTTCAGAGCTGCGTGCCTGGCCAGCACCCAACAGTATCAGGTCACCCTGCCAGGGCTTAATTTGAGCCACAGCTGAGCTCTGGCATCTCTTTCAATACAAATTTAACACCGTGGGAGGCAACGGGGCCCATTGGCCTCACCCGGGGTTGCAGTCCCCCCAGCTGAGGTCTCATTCTCTGTTTCCTCAGTCCCTTGAGTTTCTAATTCCTTGTCGGCTCTTTGGTGGCTGAGTAACAACCCGATCTACATGCCAGACTTGGCACCATGCATTCCCTGACCCCCAGCCTGTCCTTCCTTCTGCTTTCATGAGAGCAGCAGGGTGTCCTGAGAGAGAGAGAGAGAGAGAGAGAGAGAGATTCTGGGGTATTTATGTGGCTGGCAGTCTGGATAGATAGATAGATAGATGAGTAGATAGCTAGGCCTGGTGATAGGTGGGTACATTGGTACATAGGTGGGTGGGTAGGTAGTTAGTTAGTTTGTGTCATAAATATAAAGGGAAGGGTTGGGGCAGGAGCCGGCCCTGATTCTGAAAACTGACAATTTATACCGACCCTTTGTTTCC
Organism: Actinemys pallida; assembly: GCA_023634205.1. Lineage (NCBI taxonomy): Eukaryota > Metazoa > Chordata > Testudines > Emydidae > Actinemys > Actinemys pallida. The sequence continues at coordinate 4,949,256 of JALMGD010000030.1, forward strand.
CATCTTTTAACCAGTTCCCAATCCATGAGAGAACCTTCCCTCTTATCCCATGGCAGCTTACTTTACGTAAGAGCCTTTGGTGAGGGACATTGTCAAAGGCTTTCTAAAAAATCAAGGTCACTATATCCACTGGATCCCCTTGCTCCACATGCTTGTTGACCCCTCAAAGAATTCTAGTAGATTGGTGAGGCATGATTTACCTTTACAAAAAACATGTTGACTCTTCCCCAACAAATATGTTCATCTATATGTCTGACAATAGTATTTTTTATTATAGTTTCAACCATTTCGCCCAGTGCCAAAGTCAGGCTTACAAGCCTGTAATTGTTCTACAATTTCACATTTGAGTTCCTTCAGAACTCTTGGGTGAATACCATCTGGTCCTGGTGACTTATTGCTGTTTAATTTATCCATTTGTTCCAAAACCTCCTCTAATGATACCTCAATCTGGGACAGTTCCTCAGATCTGTCATCTAAACAGAATAGCTCAGGTTTGGGAATCTCCATCACATCCTCAGCGTGAAGACTAATGCAAAGAATTCATTTAGTTTCTCCACAATGGCCTTATTGTCCTTGAGTGCTCCTTTAGCATCTCGATTGTCCAGTGGCCCCATTGGTTGTTTAGCAGGCTTACTGCTTCTGATGTACTTAAAAAAAATTGCTATTTATTTTTGAGTCTTTTGCTAACTGTTCCTTAAATTCTTTTTCGGTCTTCCTAATTGTATTTTTGCACTACATTTGCCAGTGTTTATGCTCCTTTCTATTTTCCTCACTAGGATTTAACTTCCACTTTTTAAAGGATGCCTTTTTGCCTCTCACTGCTTCTTTTACTTTGCTGTTTAGCCATGGTGGCTCTTTTTTGTGTTTTAATTTGGGGGATACATTTAAGTCGAGCCTCTATTATGGTGTCTTTAAAAAGTTTCCACGCAGCTTGCAGGGATTTCACTTTTGGCACTGTACCCTTTACTTTCTGTTTAACTAACCTCCTCATTTTTGTGTAGTTCCTCTTTCTGAAATTAAATGCTACCGTGGGGGATGCTGTGCTGTTTTCCAATCCATGGGGATATTAAATTTAATTATATTAGGGTCACTATTACCAAGCAGTCCAGATATATTCACCTCTTGGATCAGATCATGTGCTCCACTTAGGACTAAATCAAGAATTGCCTCTCCTCTGGTGGGTTCCAGAACCAGCTGCTCCAAGAAGCAGTCACTTAAGATGTCAAGAAACTTTATCTCTGCATCCCATCCTGAGGTGACATGTACCCAGTCAATATGGGGATAGTTCAAATCCCCCTTTGTTATTGTTGAATTTTTTATTTTAATAGCCTCTCTAATCTCCCTGAGCATTTCACAGTCACTATCACCATCCTAGTCAGGTGGTTGGTAATATATCCCTACCGTGCCAGCAACCCTTTATCCTGTGGTGTGACGAACTGGGACTGTTCTCAATGTGGTCTTTGAATGCTGAGTGGGGAGTGTTGGCTGGGAAGGCAGGGGAGTGTGGCTAGGATGGTCTGCATTGGGGGATGGGAGACTGGCCGTGAGGGAGAATACCTGAGCATGTAAGGTGAGAACCCAGGGAGGGGTTAGAGGCCAGGTGACATCTTTGCCCAGGAAACTGAAGACAGGCTGTGGGAGGGGACGCTGGAGGGGGAATTTCAGAGCAGGCTGGTGGAATGGCTGGGAGGCAGACGGGGCTCTGACCCCCCAAGGGGGCTGTGGTGCCCTGGGACCCCAAGATGCACCTAATTGGGGGGGATCCTGTTGTCTGTGCCTGCAAGACCTGTCTTGGACTGTGTTCCTGTTGTCTAAATAAACCTTCTGCTTTACTGGCTGGCTGAGAGTCATGGTGAATCGCAGGAAGCCGGGGGTTCAGGGCCTTGTGTCCCCCCCACACTCTGTGACATGTGGTACAAGGTAACTTTTGGCAATTGGGTTTTAAATGCATGTGAGTTTATTGAAAAGTATTTTGTTGCAAACTGTTGGTTTTAAACTGCTGGGGTTTTATGGCTGCAAACTGATGGTATGGTGTGTTTCAAACTAACAGTGTTTTTCTGTGCAAAATGGTTCTTAAAAATTGCTTTTTAAAAGCAGTTTGGTTTTTATTCTGCAAAAAAAAGAGAGATTTTTTAAATGGGGTTGTTTCTCTTCTCAAAAGATTTTGCTTTAATGGTGAGGCCAAAGCTACAGATATATGTGGGTGTTTAAAACACCAAACCAACACTTTGCAACAAAATACTTTTTTTAACTGCTTGGGTGAGGGTGTGGGTGTGTCAGAGTTTGTGGAAAATCTAGGTGTTGTTTTTTTAAAAAGTACATTGCTTTTTTATTTTTTATTTTTTTAAGTATATGGCTGAAAACTGATGGCATGGTGTGTTTCAAACTAACAGGGGGGTTCTGTGCAAAGTGTGTTTTACAATGGATTTTAAAAGTTGGTTTTTAAAGCAGTTTGGTTTTTATTCTGCAAAATGAGATGTGTTTTAAAAAATGTTTGTGGGTTGTTGTTTTTTTTAAAGTGGTAGAAAAAAACTGAAAACCTCTGATTCTTGTACAGCCTGAAATGGATTATTTTGTTTTAAAGCTATGACTTTTTAAATGGAAAATGAGTATTTTATGTTTTAAGTTTCCAAGATGGTTTCATGTGTTTTATAATAATAGTGTTGTCTGCTCCACAGTACGGTCAAAACAGGAGAGATCCTTAGACCAGAGGGGAAACAAGCTCCGGAAAAAAAGGGAAAGCAACAGCTGAAAAGGAAAATTCCCCAGTATCAACAGCTGATGGATGAATGAAGCCCAGTAAATATATTTTGCTCATTGGGTTGGTTATTTTATGAGGTTTTGTATCAGGGTGGATTTGATTTAAATCAAATTGAGTTTTTTTTAAAATCAGGTTTGTTTTTGTTAATTTTTTTTAAACTAAAATAGTTAAATGAAATATTTAAATAAATAAATGAATGAATTGACTATGTCAGCCAGGTCAACATGAGAATCTTAAAATATTAGCATCTGCAGCTCACTCAGTTGTCTTCACCTTCATTTTCCTGTTTGTTCAGAATCTGGAAAAGAAAAAGCTTTCCTGCTTTTTTAGATCCGAAAGGATTTCTCAGTTTGGAATGAATTAGTCCAATGGAAGAAACTATTCTTTCTACACCAGCAGAAGCAGCTACTGCTGTTAAAATGAGATTATCACTTCAACAGTCTCTGAATCCAAGTGCTTAAGTGACTTCCACCAGTTCACTGGTGTGACTTTCTTTAAAACATCATCAGCAAACATATATTTCTTGAATGGTTCTTATTCCCAAACTGGGTATTACGGCCTGCTGTCATTATAGGTTTTCCCTTCTAGTGAGAGAATGGTATGGTAGATCTCAAATCAATGAAGGCTACATTCAGAAAGACCTCAAGACTTCTGGAATATGCTGCTCAAACAGTTTCACTTTTGTTTCTACTGCCTGTCCCTCCCTTCTCACATTTATCTCCAGACTTCTTCTCCTTGTCCAGATCTCTTCTGCCCCCAACAATCTTTTATTCATTGAACTTTTTGAAAGTTGGCCCTTTTAGAGAGAGGTAAGGGATTGACTCTGTGTACACAAATCTGCAGAGGGACAATAGAGTTGAGGTCTGTTATTTCTCACCTCTCTATATTATTTATTTATTTAAAAACATTTTTGCTGTTAACAAGCATGTTATCTCTGGAGACACAAATCCATTAAGTATCTCTGATGGTATCTTCTGGACTGAGCACTGAGTCCCATTGGGAAGATAGAAAGATTAACCTAAATAATCTATGCAGAAGCCCCTGGAGCCCCATAAAATGGTGACCCTAATCCATGAACTATTGGAACTCATTTACAAAACTTTTCTTAAATATGACTATATTGTCTCATACTGTAGAACTAGAATTTGTAATCCCTATTCCATGATGAGATATTATTGGGATATAATGTATCTTAATTAAAACTATCTTTAGATTGGATTTTTTTGTTAAAATGCTTTTTGAGGAAAAACCCTATTTAAATAAAAAAAATCCAATTTTTTGGTTTTTTTTTAAATCATTGATTTTTATCCACCCTGTTTTGCATTTTAAGCAAATACATAGGTGTGGGTGAGAAAGATGGTAAACTTAAGTTTTGTAAAATGTTTTTTCCCCTAATCAGGCATATGCAACTCTCCTGACAATGCTGTAGTCGGAGCTACAGGGACAACTCCACCAGAACAGCCAAAGAACCAGGAATCTGCTTTGAGGCCTTTAACAACACCAACGCAAAACAGCACAAGAGTGCAGATGAAACTTCAGGGCAGTCCAAACCTTCTATACATCAAACCCAAGGACAAAACAAAAGACTCTAGTAAAAACCAATCACATGAACACAACTCCAGTTCCTCAGCGGCCACAACCACACCAAGCCCTGAGAAAACTGTGAGCAAAAATGCCCACATTCACAAGCCTGGAGCATGCACTCTAGGGGTTGTGAATAAAAAACCAAGGACTGACAAACCATTCTCCTAACAATATAAGCTCGTTATAGCTCCCCTATATGCTAGTATTTCAGAAAAGTATGATGCTTTGTTCAGAATACTGGTGGACACTGTATCCGCGGGGGTTCTAGAAGAAAGGAGGGCTGGAAACTACATCAAAAATGCAAAAGCTCTTGAGGGTGACTTTTTGAAAATACTTCAATTTTTCCAAAGGGAGGCTCTGAGCAGGTGTGACTAGTAGTGGAAAGGGGCCTGGGTAAAAGGGGCCCCCTCAAGGGTACACGTCAGCTCAGGTGTAAGCAAAAGGGGGACAGGGCCTGGGGGATAAACAGATGGCTGCCAAAAAGTTCCAGGCCAGGGTCGCTATACAGATTTTTAAAAAGGCTAAAGAGGTAATGAGGGGGAAAAAAAGAGATGCTCCCTAGTGGAGGCTCTCCAACTGGCTCGTCTGAAAATGGGGAGGCAGAATCTGAGGCCTGGTCTACACTACGAGTTTAGGTCAACTTTAGCCGCGTTAAATCGAATTAAGCCTGGACACGTTCACACGACGAAGCCCTTTCTTTCGACTTAAAGGGCCCTTTAAACCGGTTTCTTTACACCACCTCCGACAAGGGGATTAGCGATAAAATAGGCCTTAGGGGGTCGGAATTGGGTTAGTGTGGACGGAATTCGACGTTATTGGCCTCCGGGAGCTATCCCACAGTGCTTCATTGTGACCGCTCTGGACAGCACTCTCAACTCAGATGCACTGGCCAGGTAGACAGGAAAAGCCCCGTGAACGTTTGAATTTCATTTCCTGTTTGCCCAGCGTGGAGAGCACAGGTGACCCCGCAGAGCTCATCAGCACAGGTAACAGTGATGGAGTCCCAGGATCGCAAAAGAGATCCAGCATGGACAGAACGGGAGGTTCGGGATCTGATCGCCATATGGGGAGATGAATCAGTGCTGGCCGAACTCCGAAGCAGTAAACGAAATGGCAAAATATTAGAAAAGGTCTCTAAGGCCATGAAGGACAGAGGCCATAACAGGGACGCACAGCAGTGCCGCGTGAAAATTAAGGAGCTAAGGCAAGCCTACCACAAAGCCAGAGAGGCAAACGGAAGGTCCGGGGCTGAGCCGCAAACATGCCGCTTCTACGCAGAGCTGCATGCCATTCTAGGGGGTGCAGCCACCACTACCCCAACCGTGTGCTATGAGTCCCTCACTGGAGAAACACACAGGGAAGCGGGTTCTGGGGACGAGGAAGATGAGCATGAAGATAATGTAAATAGCTCACAGCAGCAAGGAAGCGGAGAAACCAGTTTCCCCAACAGCCAGGATATGTTTATCACCCTGGACCTGGAACCAGTAACCCCCGAACTCACCCAAGACCCTGTGGGCACACAGGGGACCTCTGGTGAGTGTACCTTTGTAAATATTACACATGGTTTAAAAGCAAGCGTGTTTAATGATTAATGATTAATTTGCCCTGGCAATCGCGGCCAGTACAGCTACTGGAAAAGTCTGTTAACGTGTATGGGGATGGAGCGGAAATCCTCCAGGGACATCTCCAGAAAGCTCTCCTTCATGTACTCCCAAAGCCTTTGCAAAAGGTTTCTGGGGAGGGCTGCCTTATCCCGTCCGCCATGGTAGGACACTTTACCACGCCAGGCCAGTAGCACGTAGTCTGGAATCATTGCATAACAAAGCATGGCAGCGTATGGTCCCGGTGTTTGCTGGCATGCAGACAACATCCATTCCTTATCGCTCTTTGTTATCCTCAGGAGAGTGATATCATTCACGGTCACCTGGTTGAAATGGGGCAATTTTATTAAGGGGACATTCAGAGGTGCCCCTTCCTGCTCTGCTGAACAGAAATATTCCCCGCTGTTAGCCACGCGGTGGGGGGAGGGGTGAAGTGATCATCCCAGAGAATTGGGTGTGTGGGGGAGGGTTATTAGTTGGGTTTGTGCTGCACGTTAACCCTGAAACCGCAGCCCCTCCTTTTACATTGCAAACCCATTTTAAATGGCCAACCCAATGGGTCCTTGGTATGGTTAATGATAGCAGTACTCTTTGAAACCATCCCCACATGTTAAGAATGTTAAAAAAGCCAAAAGACTGTGTCTTACCATGGCTGCCTGCAAGCTGAAATCTGTGACCTGGCACTGCGTGAGTGATCTCTCACACCAAACAGGCAGGCCCTCAATATAAGAGGAAAAATGCGACCTTGTAACGAAAGCACATCTGCTGTGTAATGTGAACAGCAAAATGTAACGTGAAAGAGTGTACCCATTGTGCTCTAAAATGTGTCTTTTTTAACCACCTCTCCCTTCTCATCCACCAGCTGCAAATGTTTCTCCTTCGCAGAGGCTAGTGAATGTTCGAAAACGTAAGCGAAGGACGCGTGATGAAATGTTTACAGAACTACAGACTGCCTCCCACGCTGACAGAGCACAGCAGAATGCGTGGAGGCAGTCAATGACTGATTATCGAAAAGCCCAATATGAGCGAGAGGAGAGGTGGCGGGCTGAATCGCGGGCTGAGGAGGAGAGGTGGCGGGCTGAATCGCGGGAGGAACAGAGGAAGTTGCGGGCTGAAGATGAGAGGTGGCGTCAGCTTGCACACAAAAAGCAAGAGTCCATGCTCCAGCTGCTGGAGCATCAAACTGATATGCTACAGCGTATGGTTGAGCTGCAGGAAAGGCAGCAGGAGCACAGACCGCCGCTACAGCCCCTGTGTAACCAACAGCCCTCCTCCCTAAGTCCCATTGCCTCCTCACCCAGACGCCTAAGAACACGGTGGGGGGTCCTCCGGCCACACAGTCACTCCAGCCCAGATGATTTCCCGAGCAATAAGTGTTAAAGTTTTAAAGTTTTAAACTGCAGTGTGTCCTTTTCCTTCCCTCCTCCCCCACCCATCCCGGGCTACCTTTGCAATTATCCCCCTAGTTGTGTGATGAAGTAATAAAGAATGCATGAATGTGAAGTAACAATGACTTTATTGCCTCTGCAAGTGGTGCTTGAAGGGGGGAGGGTAGTAGGGGAGGGTGGGGTTGTTGGTTTACAGGGAAGTAGAGTTAACCGGGTGGGTGGGGGGGCGGAGATTTCATCAAGGAGAAACAAACAGAAGTTTCAAACCATAGCCTGGCCAGTCACAAAACTCGTTTTCAAAGCTTCTCTGATGCGCACCGCACCCTGCTGTGCTCCTCTAACCGCCCTGGTGTCTGGCTGCGCGTAATCAGCGGCCAGGCGATTTGCCTCTACCTCCCACCCCGCCATAAATGTCTCCCCCTTACTCTCACAGAGATTGTGGTGCGCACAGCAAGCAGCAATAACAATGGGGATATTCTTTTCGCTAAGGTCTGAGCGAGTCAGTAAGCTGCGCCAGCGCGCTTTTAAACGCCCAAATGCACATTCCACCACCATTCGGCACTTGCTCAGCCTGTAGTTGAACAGGTCCTGACTCCTGTCCAGGCTGCCTGTGTACGGCTTCATGAGCCATGGCATTAAGGGGTAGGCTGGGTCCCCAAGGATCACGATAGGCATTTCAACATCCCCAACGGTTATTTTCTGGTCCGGGAAGAAAGTCCCTTCCTCCAGCTTTCTAAACAGAGCAGACTGCCTGAAGACACGAGCATCATGTACCCTTCCCGGCCAGCCCACGTTGATGTCGGTGAAACGTCCCTTGTGATCCACCAGGGCTTGCAGCAGCATTGAAAAGTACCCCTTGCGGTTTATGTACTCGGTGGCTTGGTGCTCCGGTGCCAAGATAGGGATATGGGTTCCGTCTATCACCCCACCACAGTTTGGGAATCCCATTGCAGCAAAGCCATCCACTATGGTCTGCACGTTTCCCAGAGTCACTACCCTTGATATCACCAGGTCTCTCATTGCCCTGGCAACTTGGATCACAGCAGCCCCCACAGTAGATTTGCCCACTCCAAATTGATTCCCGACTGACCGGTAGCTGTCTGGCGTTGCAAGCTTCCACAGGGCTATCGCCACTCGCTTCTCAACTGTGAGGGCTGCTCTCATCCTGGTATTCTGGCGCTTCAGGGCAGGGGAAAGCAAGTCACAAAGTTCCATGAAAGTGCCCTTACGCATGCGAAAGTTTCGCAGCCACTGGGAATCGTCCCACACCTGCAGCACGATGCGGTCCCACCAGTCTGTGCTTGTTTCCCGGGCCCAGAATCGGCGTTCCACGGCATCAACCTGCCCCAGGAACACCATGATTTCCACATTGCTGGGGCCTGTGCCTTGTGAGAGGTCTAGGTCCATGTCCATTTCCTCATCACTCTCGTCGCTGCGCTCTAATCGCCACCTCCTCGGCTGGTTCCGGTTTTGCTTTGGCATGTCCTGGCTCTGCATATACTCCAGGACAATGCGCGTGGTGTTCATAGTGCTCATAATTGCCGCGGTGATCTGAGCGGGCTCCATGATCCCAGTGCTAGCTATGGTGTCTGGTATGAAAAAAGGCGCGAAAGTAGTATCTGACGGACCAGGGGAGGGAGGAAGGGAGGGAGGGAGGGGCGAGTGACAACATAGCGTACAGGTACAGGGAATTAAAATCAAGAAAGGTGGCTTTGCATCAGGGAGAAACACAAACAACTGTCACACAGAATGCCCCCCCCCCAAAGATTGAACTCAAAAGCCTGGGTTTAGCAGGAGGGAGGGGGGAAGCAAATGAATACAGAATAAATCTATTTTTTACATCTTAAGACGACGGTGCAGCATGACTGATAGCCCTTGGCGTTTTCTGGGTGCTTGGCAGCAAATACTGGGCGCTTGGCAGTTAGCCTTCAGGTCTATTGCACCATCTGATACCCACTGCAGTATGACAACGATGGATACCAGTCATAATATACTATCTTCTGCCCAAAAGGCAAGGGGTTGCTGCTGTGTAGCAATCTAGCCCCACGTCTGCCAGCCCAATGTCTGCCAGCACCCAGATCGCCCTCGGCCTCTTCTGGGTGCTTAGCAGAAAACTGGGTGCTTGGCAGAAAATAGCATACTACGACTCTGCTAACGTGCGATGAGCCAACAGGGCGCGTGGCAGAAAATGGCATACTACGACTGATAACCATCATTGTCTGCCCAGGTGCCCATGATCGACAGCCACTGCTGTACAACGAGGACGGTTACCAGTCGTAATAAACCATCTACTGCCAAAGGCAAAAGGCAAGGGGGCTGGTGCAATGCAGCCCCACGGCTGCCAGCCCCAGAGCTGCCGGCACCTAGATCACCAATGAAGGCTACCAGTCATGCTACACCGTCTACCACCAAAAGGCAGTTAGCTGCTGCTGCTGTGTAGCAATGCAGTCCCACATCTGCCGGCACCTAGATGACATATGGTGACGGTGAGCTGAGCTGAGTGGGCTCTATGCTTGCCGTGATATGTTGTCTGCACAGGTAACCCAGGTAAAAAGGCGCAAATCTATTGTCTGCCGTTGCTGTGACGGAGGGGGAGGGGCCTGACGACATGTACCCAGTACCCCCCGCGGCACTGTTTTGCATCATCCGGGCATTGGGATCTCAACCCAGAATTCCAATGGGCGGCGGAGACTGCGGGAACTGTGGGATAGCTACCTATAGTGCAATGTGCCGGAAGTCGACGCTAGCCTCGGTACTGTGGATGCGGTCCGCCGACGTTATGCACTTAGAGCATTTTATGTGGGGACACACACAATCGGCTGTATACAACCGATTTCTATAAAACCGGCTTCTATTAATTCGATCTAATTTCGTAGTGTAGACATACCCTGACCTGCAGGGTGGTGGTGACTCTCACACAGAATCTGATTTAGAAAACACCCCAGAAGACTCTCTTGAGGGGTCCCTGTCTGCTCCTGATGATCCTCACGGAGGTCCCTCGGAGTCTGACACTCAAATAGCATCTGACGTAGAAGATGCTGCTGATGGTCCCATAGAGGAACCCCCAAGTAACCCTGAAAATGCAGAGGTGTATATAGAGAGAGTGAGAAGTTGGCAACATGAATTACCTAGATTTGGGTAGAGCTACCATACGTCCGGATTTCCCCGGACATATCCGGCTTTTCGGTCTATAAATAGCCATCCGGGGGGGGGGGGGGTATTCTTAAAATCTAAAAATGTCCAGGATTTCCCCCTGGTTGGCTATTTATAGATCGAAAAGCGGCGGCCCAGCGCCGCTGGGCAGCCAAAGCCCCTTCCCAGCTTTCCCAATCCCCTGCAGCCTTAGAATGTCCCCGGCCCCGCAGCTGTCTTCCCCCTCCTCCCCTCCCCTGAACGATCCGCCCCCCTGTTCCTCCCCCTCCCCTGCTTCCCGCGAATCAGACATTTGCGGGAAGTCTGAAAACAAGCAGGGGCAGGCGGGCAGCAGCAGGTAAGCTGGAGTGGGGGGGGACATGAGGAGGAGGGCTCTGGGGAGGCGCAGCGCGGCGTGGCCCAGTCTGGCCCTGGCCAAGCGTCTCCCTCCGGCCCTGGCCAAGCGGCTCTGGCCCCAGCCAGCCCCAGCAGCTCCGGCCCTGGCCCCAGTGGCTCCGGCCCGGCTCAGCTCGGGCCCCGGGGCACCGGCCCCGGTTCTGGCTGAGCGCGCCAGCCCGACCCCGGGCCAAGCGGCGCCGGCCAAGCACCTCCAGCCCCGGCCCCGGCCCCGGCCCCAGCCCCAGCGGCTCAGCTCAGGCCGTGGGGCACTGGACCTGGTTCTGGCAGAGTGGCGCCGGCCGAGCTCCACCGGCCCCGGCCCCAGCGGCTCTGGCCCTGGCCCAAGTGGCTCCGGCCCAGCTCGGCTCGGCCCCGGGGTGCCAGCCACGGTTCCGGTCGAGCGTGCTGGCCCCGGCCCCAGCGGCTCCAGCCCAGCTCGGGCCCCAGGGCGGCAGTCCCGGCCAAGCATGCCGGCCCGGCCCTGGCCGAGCACCTCCGGCCCAGCCCGAAGCCCTGTGATCCCGGCCGAAGCGCAGCCCGATTCCTGGGCTCTTGCTAAAGCTGGCCCTGGTCAGGGGACAGGGAGGTGGGGGTTGGATGGGTCAGGAGTTCGGGGGGGCGTGTTGGGGGACGGGTGTGGAGAGGGGTTGGGACAGTCAGGGACAGGGAGCAGGGGGGGTTAGATGGGTCGGGGGTTCTGGGGGGCTGTCAGGGGGGCAGGGGTGTGGAGAGGGGTCGAGGCAGGCAGGGAGCAGAGGGGGTTGGATGGGTCAGGAGTTCTGGGGGTCCTGTCAGGGGGCAGGGAGCAGTTGTATAGGGCGTGGGAGTCCCAGGGGTCTGTGTGGGGGAGGGTGTGTGCATATAGATTCATAGATTCATAGATTCTAGGACTGGAAGGGACCTCGAGAGGTCATCGAGTCCAGTTCCCTGCCCGCATGGCAGGACCAAATACTGTCTAGACCATCCCTGATAGACATTTATCTAACCTACTCTTAAATATCTCCAGAGATGGAGATTCCACAACCTCCCTAGGCAATTTATTCCAGTGTTTAACCACCCTGACAGTTAGGAACTTTTTCCTAATGTCCAACCTAGACCTCCCTTGCTGCAGTTTAAGCCCATTGCTTCTTGTTCTATCCATAGAGGCTAAGGTGAACAAGTTTTCTCCCTCCTCCTTATGACACCCTTTTAGATACCTGAAAACTGCTATCATGTCCCCTCTCAGTCTTCTCTTTTCCAAACTAAACAAACCCAATTCCTTCAGCCTTCCTTCATAGGTCATGTTCTCAAGACCTTTAATCATTCTTGTTGCTCTTCTCTGGACCCTCTCCAATTTCTCCACATCTTTCTTGAATTGCGGTGCCCAGAAATGGACACAATACTCCAGCTGAGGCCTAACCAGAGCAGAGTAGAGGGGAAGAATGACTTCTCGTGTCTTGCTCACAACACACCTGTTAATACATCCCAGAATCATGTTTGCTTTTTTTGCAACAGCATCACACTGTTGACTCATATTTAGCTTGTGGTCCACTATAACCCCTAGATCCCTTTCTGCCGTACTCCTTCCTAGACAGTCTCTTCCCATTCTGTATGTGTGAAACTGATTTTTTCTTCCTAAGTGGAGCACTTTGCATTTGTCATTGTTAAACTTCATCCTGTTTAACTCAGACCATTTCTCCAATTTGTCCAGATCATTTTGAATTACGACCCTGTCCTCCAAAGCAGTTGCAATCCCTCCCAGTTTGGTATCATCCGCAAACTTAATAAGCGTACTTTCTATGCCAATATCTAAGTCGTTAATGAAGATATTGAACAGAGCCAGTCCCAAAACAGACCCCTGCGGAACCCCACTCGTTATGCCTTTCCAGCAGGATTGGGAACCATTAATAACAACTCTCTGAGTACGGTTATCCAGCCAGTTATGCACCCACCTTATAGTAGCCCCATCTAAATTGTATTTGCCTAGTTTATCGATAAGAATATCATGCGAGACCGTATCAAATGCCTTACTAATGTCTAGGTATACCACATCCACCGCTTCTCCCTTATCCACAAGACTCGTTATCCTATCAAAGAAAGCTATCAGATTGGTTTGACATTTGTTCTTTACAAATCCATGCTGGCTGTTCCCTATCACCTTACCACCTTCCAAGTGTTTGCAGATGATTTCCTTAATTACTTGCTCCATTATCTTCCCTGGCACAGAAGTTAAACTAACTGGTCTGTAGTTTCCTGGGTTGTTTTTATTTCCCTTTTTATAGATGGGCACTATATTTGCCCTTTTCCAGTCTTCTAGAATCTCTCCCGTCTCCCATGATTTTCCAAAGATAATAGCTAGAGGCTCAGATACCTCCTCTATTAGCTCCTTGAGTATTCTAGGATGCATTTCATCAGGCCCTGGTGACTTGCAGGCATCTAACTTTTCTAAGTGATTTTTAACTTGTTCTTTTTTTATTTTATCTGCTAAACCTACCCCCTTCCCATTAGCATTCACTATGTTAGGCGTTCCTTCAGACGTCTCCATGAAGACCGAAACAAAAACATCATTAAGCATCTCTGACATTTCCAAGTTTCCTGTTACTGTTTCTCCCTCCTCACTGAGCAGTGGGCCTACCCTGTCCTTGGTCTTCCTCTTGCTTCTAATGTATTGATAAAAAGTCTTCTTGTTTCCCTTTATTTCTGTAGCTAATTTGAGCTCATTTTTTGCCTTTCTAATCTTGCCCCTGCATTCCTGTGTTGTTTGCCTATATTCATCCTTTGTAATCTGTCCTAGTTTCCATTTTTTATATGACTCCTTTTTATTTTTTAGATCATGCAAGATCTCGTGGTTAAGCCAAGGTGGTCTTTTGCCACATTTTCTATCTTTCCTAACCAGCGGAATAGCTTGCTTTTGGGCCCTTAATAGTGTCCCTTTGAAAAACTGCCAACTCTCCTCAGTTGTTTTTCCCCTCAGTCTTGATTCCCATGGGACCTTACCTATCAGCTCTCTGAGCTTACCAAAATCCGCCTTCCTGAAATCCATTGTCTCTATTTTGCTGTTCTCCCTTCTACCCTTCCTTAGAATTGCAAACTCTATGATTTCATGATCACTTTCACCCAAGCTGCCTTCTACTTTCAAATTCTCAACGAGTTCCTCCCTATTTGTTAAGATGAAGTCTAGAACAGCTTCCCCCCTAGTAGCTTTTTCAACCTTCTGAAATAAAAAGTTGTCTGCAATGCAGTCCAAGAATTTGTTGGATAGTCTGTGCCCCACTGTGTTATTTTCCCAACATATATCCGGATAGTTGAAGTCCCCCATCACCACCAAATCTTGGGCTTTGGATGATTTTGTTAGTTGTTTAAAAAAAGCCTCATCCACCTCTTCCACCTGGTTAGGTGGCCTGTAGTAGACTACTAGCATGACAGCAGGGGTGTGGAGTGGGGTTGAGGCAGGCAGGGAGCAGAGGGGGTTGGATGGATTGGGAGTTCTGGGGGTCCTGTCAGGAGGCGGGGAGCAGTTGGATAGGGCATGGGAGTCCCGGGTGTCTGTCTGGTGGCGGGGGTGTGAATATGGGGTGGGGGTGTGGATAAGGGTCGGGGCAGTCAGGGGTCAGGTAGGGTCCTAGGGGGGAAGTTAGGGTGGGGGTTTCTCAGGAGGGGGCAGTCAGGGGACAAGAAGCAGGGAGGCTTAGATAGAGGGTGGGGTCCTAGGGGGCAGTTAGTGGCAGGGGTCCCAGGAGGGGGCAGTCAGGGGACAAGGAGCAGGGGGGGTTGGGGGTTCTGAGGGGGGCAGTCAGGGGGTGGGAAGTGGGAGGCAGTGGATGGGGTGGGGCTAGAGCTGGGCTCCTCCCCCACCCCCAGTATCCTCTTTTTTGATTGTGGAAATATGGTAACCCTAGATTTGGGGGGTCGATGTATTTTGCGGAATTTTGTTTTGTCAATCTTGAGCAAATAAATTCAGCTCAGCAGGTTGTTGAAGCCATACGCAGGGGGAAACAGTAAGTTCTCGATGACGTTAATGGCAGGGTAGGCCCTGATGATTCTGTTCAGTTACATTTAGAGAGCAGTAATTGAACTAACCCTTTGTTTTTTGTCAGAAGAACCAGGGATGAGCTGTCTGCTGAGGATTTCTTAAATCAGACCCCAAAGCTGCTACAGAGCAATAGAGAGAGGCATGTCGATGGCACATTGCGCCTCATTGTTACAGTTGTAAAAAACAGGGGTGGGGGCCGTCGTAGAGTTTTAAATTCTATCCTCAGTAGTCAAATCGTCCATAAAAAGAGACAGTGTTTAGTAGACCTGACTTACACCGGTACCAATCTATGTTTTGCGGGTGGGCTCTTGGCTGTCATGTCCGACCATAAACCTATGGATGTAGAATTGTTAGCGGGGGTGAGAAAGTTGCATGAGAAACTGGGGTGGTCAGATCAAAAAAAGGTTCTGCTCAGGGACGTGGCAACATTTGAACAGCATTTATGAGTCAACATACAGGTGGTGCTGTATGCTGCGAAAGGCGGATGGGGCTTTTTTAAAATGGGGGGCCGGTGTACCCCAAGACTTTTTTCATCCTGTTGCACGATGAACATTACTACGGGGTTCTGGATGTGAAAAAGTTGTTCGGGGTGAAAAAATATTGTGAATTTTGCCAGGTGGTGTACAGTCACGACCACTCTTGCAGGTATCGTTGTTGCCTCTGCTTGAGTGTAGCGTGCTCGTACAGCGTGGGCGTGCAGCTGAGGTATCCTAGCTGTAGACTGTATTGTTGCTCCAAAGAGTTTTTAGATGGACATGTCGACTGTGCATTGAAAAAACAAGTCGAAGGCCCGTCTAAAACTTTGTGTGATCAGTGTCAGTCTGACGTGGACAAGGGGCACAGGTATAAAGGGAGGCTGTGTAAGCTGTGTCAGGGTTTGTTCACTGGTGATGTAGACAGCCACCTCTGTTTTATGGATAGCATTAGAAAGCCCAGATCATCGGAAAAGTGTATTTTTTACATTTTTGAATGCACGCAGTAGACGGGGTTGCACATGCCCAATTACATTTTGCAGTGCCCCTAAAGCTGGAACAATCCTGGGAATTTAAGGGCAGTGAGTGTCTTTCCACCTTTGTTAAGAGCTTTCTGGGCAAAGAGTTCCGGGACTGCACGTTCCTAGCGCACGGTTCCAAAGGTTATGATGCGCACGTTGTCGTTAGACAGTTATTGAAGGAAAAGAGGTGCACTCTGAGGCAGGTTTTCTAACCTTTTAATCATTCGCCTGCCTCCCCTCTGAGCCCTCCCTGATGGGTCAATGTCCTTCTGGAACGGTTGGCACCAGAACTGGACACAGGACCCCAGCAGCGGTCACACCAGAGCCAAATCTAGAGGGAAAATCACTCCAGAGCCCACTGTTGATGCACCCAGGACGACTGCAGCATCGCACCGGGAGCTCATGTGCAGCTACTTATCCAGCATCACCCCCGAATTGTTGTCAGAGTCCCTGCTGCCCAGGAGAGCGTCCCCCGTCCTGTGAGTCCGGCCGACACCTTGTGTTCCTAGGTGAACATGTTGACATTTAGCCCTATTAAAACACACACTGTTTGCTTGTGCCCAATGTAACAAGCGACCCGGAGTGCTCTGTAGCAGTAAACTGGCCTCGTCGTTATTTGCCACTTACCCCATCTGTGTGTCATCTGTAAACTTGATCAGGGGTGATTTTATGTTGTCTTCCAGGTTGTAAAAAAAGGTGTTAACAAGCATCAGGGCAAGGACAATTCCCTGCAGGATTCCTCTGGAAACACGCGCTCGCTGCTGATTCCCTGGTGACAGTTACCTCTGGAGATCTAACAGTTAGCCAGTTAGCCAGGCCTGACAGGGCCCTGAGCTCAGTCAGGGTTTCAAAAGCACTATTGCAACACAAATCACACGCACACATAAGGCCTTACAAGTCCTCCCTCCTGATTTTCACGCTGTTGCTAAAGGCAATGGCAGTGCTGTAATATCCATCGCCGTCCGTAGGGAGTTTCACTTTGCACCGCTCGACATTTTGATTAAAAAACTAGAAGGATACGAAATTACCGTGACCCAGATTGAAAACTGGCTAACTGTTAGTGAGACTGAGTCCTGTGAGTCCGTGACAGCTGGGTGCTGCCCAGACACAGCAAGAGACAGGCCTTGCCCCAGCTGGGATCACGGCTGTCAGGGTTCCCTCCCCACTCTGAACTCTGGAGTACAGATGTGGGGACCCGCATGAAAGACCCCCTAAGCTTATTTCTACCAGCTTGGGTTAAAAACTTCCCCAAGGCACAAATCCTTCCTTGTCCTTGGATGCTATTGCTGCAACCACCAAGTGAGTTAGACAAATATTCAGGAAAAGGACCAATTGGAGTTCCTGTTTCCCCCAAATATCCCCCCAAGCCCCTTCACCCCCTTTCCTGGGGAGGCTTGAGAATAATAGACCAACGAAATAGGTAAACAAGGTGAGCACAGACCAGACCCTTGGGTTTTAGGACACTAAAATGCAATCAGGTTCTTAAAAGCAGAACTTTATTATAAAGAATAAAGTAAAAGAAGCACCTCTGTAAAACCAGGATGGAAGGTAATGTTACACGGTAATAAGATTGAAAACACAAAGGATTCCCCTCTAGGCAAAACTGCAAAGTTACAAAAAACAGGAATAAACCTCCCCCATCCCAGCTGGAATTGGGGCTGTGTTATGCCCGGCCCTGCCCAGAAACCAGCTGTGTTCGGGGCCTTCCAGGGGAAAGGCAGAAGTGAAAACTGATTCTTTGCTGGACACAAATAATTCATAGTTGTTATTGGATCTTTGTTGAAAAAGTAGCAGTGACAAAAAATGATACATGAAAATCTATTTCAAGTAACAGCTTGTAAACAGGGAATTTTACAGTCGGATGTTTTTGGCTTCGGAGTGAACAAGTTTCCTTTAATATAACATTGTTATTAAGATGTTATAATCATGTGGCACTGATTGACCTAGACAGAGACCAGGGCCTCATTGTGCCAGGCGCTGCCCAGATACAGGGAGAGGCCATCCCTGCCCCTAAGAGTTTATAATGTAAGTACTCCAGGGGACCATTATTAGCCTGCTTTTTGGGGCTGAGACTAGACAGATGCAGCAACCTCTCCCTACAGCATTTTTAGCAAAGCAGAGATTAGAACCCAAAGCACCCAGCCAGCAGCTTAGACACAAGCCCATCCCTCCACTCCAGCCAGCTGCTACCCCTGAGCCTGAAAATCCTGTCCATCTGTGAAAGAAGTTGGTGAGGGCTCAGGCAGAGTAGAAGAGAGACTCTCTATGGCTGAGGGGTGAGAGGCACTTTCCCCCGGGGGCAGTGGGGTTTGGGAGGGGTAGGCTTGGGACCTGGCTGCAGAGGACTCTGGGATACCTCCCCTCAATGCAGTGCTCCAGCATTTCCAAGGTTTAGCTGATTCCGCCCTGAGTCCAGGCCAGAGCAGGGATTTGCACCCACCAGCCCTGGGCCGACCATTCCCCCTTCCCTCCACATTGTGACCCCCCCTGCACTGGATGGGCCAAAGACGGTCAGCCTGGGCCCATGGCGCGAGGGGGCTATTTCCACCGGACCTCAGAATATTCCGTGCCTGAGGCCTCTGAAGGCTCCCCCCCTTTGCGCTGCGGCTTGGAGAATTCGATGGAGGCGTAGTGCAGCTCGTCCGGGGCCTGTGCTGTGGCAGCCCTGTCCTGGATGCCTTTGGTCTGGTGGGTGGCTGGAGTCTTGTGATGCTGAGTGAGAAGCAAGGCAGAGACACCAGGCAGAGACTTGCATCCACCCTGCTGAGCTGATTGCATGGGCTTCCCCAGGCCTCCTTTCCCCCACCCTCCTTGCAAATGCATTTGCTGCATTGGGCATGCACTAGCAAGAGGCATGGGATTGGGTGTGTTTCACACTCTGCACGCATGAGCCAATCCCATGCCAGCACCAGTTCAGTTAATGCCTTCACTGCCTCACCTGCACAGGCCACGCATTAGCAAGATGCATGTGGATGTGTTCATTTCATGCACTATGAATGCAGGATTTTATCTCATGCATCTCATGCAGAACAGGTTCAGGAAATGTATTTTCTGCATTTCATGCACCGAGCACTTGGGGCAGCACTGGTTAAGTTAATGAATCCTCTGCATTGCCTGCACTGGCCATGCATTAGCAATATGCAAGGGGTTGTGTACATTTTATGCACTGTGCATGCATGATTTGATCCCATGCATGTCGTGTTTCCATAGACGATGCTGATGCGTTCATTGCATTTTCTGCAGGGTGCATATATTGCAACCAACAAGGTGCACCCTGCATGCATTCTCTGATCATGTATACCTAATACCATAGCAGGCAGCTCCAGAAATGCATTTCTTGCCCAGCTGGTGCAATTGGGAGATGCCCAGGTATTGGCAGCATTGCAGCCCCAATCTAGTCCCATGCACTTTGTGAATACACATGAATGCATTCGCTGCATGTCCTCCCCTCTGAGCAAGACCCAAGGGATGAGGTGCATTTTCTGCATGCAGGAGCCGATCCCACACAGATCGGGAGCCCAGGCTGGTGGCAGGGGTGCATTTCTTGCACCAGGCACACGTGGGGGGTCAGGTGCCCTGGTGAAAGCCTGGCATATATTCATGCATTCGTTAAGGGGGTGGGAAGAAGAATAAGTGGAGGGGGCGGAGAAGCGGTGGGGTGGGAAGGGCAGGTGGGCTTGGTACCCTGCTCTCCCCAGGTACATACCATGGGGATGCTGGTGATGGTACTGTAGATCACGCTGGCCTCGTTGGCCGTGTGCTCCGCCTGGCTCCAGTTAGCTGTCTCCCTGGCCTTGATGCTGGGGGGCACCGACTCCCAGCCCCGCAGTCTGCAGGGAAACATATCAGTGTTAGACAAAAGGCCAACTACTTGCCTATTACCCCAACTGTTATAGCAAGACAATCAAGCAAGGAGGCCCAACAGCTGTATCCCATTTACCCCTAGAAAGGAATTTCCTGGAGACCCCAGAAGAATAATCAATCAAGGAGGCCCAACAGCTGTATCACATTTACCCCTGGAAGGGAATTTAAAAATTCCATAGGTTAGCAAAATGTATGCACGCGAAGTTGTTTGTTACTGAGTATAAAAAGGCTTGCTTTGCGCTTGTAAGGTGTGTCTCTCTCTCTGGCGTTAGCCGAGATAGAACACCCACTCAGCTGACTGATCAATAAAGGACTTGAAGCCGTCTTCTAGACTCCCGTGCCTCCTTGGGGTAATTGGGCAGCTCCAGGGGGAAACGAGCCCATTTGGCTAACAATGGCGACTCCGCCGGGACTTCTCTCCCTGTAGAGGACACTGACCGACGACCGAAGGCGATTCCGAGGAGTGGCCACCTCGAGCTGTTGGTTTGCTCGGGCCTCGGGTCGTCACAATCGGTCGGGGCGGCTGCGTCCTCTCTAAAGAGAACTCTGAAGGACACGGCAGCAAGACGGCTTCAGAAGAAGGGGAAGTCTGACAGCCGGACGCGGCCACTTCGGGCGGTAAGTGCGTTTACCTCCTGGGTTCGAGGAATAACGCCCCCGAGGTGTGGGTTGGACGGTGGAAATCCCCTAGGCAGCCGGTATAAGGGAAGGTATATTAATAGCATTGTAACTTTGTAAATGCCTTGTTGTTGTGTTTTTGGTTAAAGGGTAAGCAGATAACGGCCAATGAGTAACGTCACTAATTCCACAAGTTCATGGGCCGTTCTTAACAATTATTGGGACTTGGAGCAACCTCAGGGATTACTCTTGTTTCTGGGAGGGGTAATCTTGTTTCTCCTCTTAATGGTGTGTTGGAAACCCAGATTGTAACTGACTAAAAGATCTGTGTGAAAGATGAATGAGTGCCGCTGCTAGGTCTGAGGCTTAAGCTGACTTCAGCCGCCCCAAGACTCCTGCGAGGGGAAACCCGGTGACCAGGATATCTTGATTGCAAGGGGGGTCAGCCGAACCTCGTGACCAAGCGGATATCTGAGTTAGTACTAGATCCCTACCCCTTTCCCCCCCCTTTGATACCTCTGTCTCGAGAAACTCTAGGTAAAGCATAATGGGGTCCGGACAAAGCACCTTCTCCGGGACACCCCTGGGATGTATGCTGGATAACTGAAAGGCGTTTAGACGCCAGGCTGATTATGGAATTGTATTATGTAAAGACAATCTTGTAAAATTCTGTACTCTTGAATGGACGACATTCGGGGTGGAATGGCCTGAGGGAGGGACACTCAAATCAGAAATTGTACAAGCAGTACATAGCATTGTGACCCGGGATGGGCATTGGGACCAATATCCCTATATAGATATTTGGCAGGACCTCGTGGCCAATCCTCCCCCATGGTTACAGAAACGTAGATCACAAACTATTAAAACCTTAATGGCCCGTGCCCCTGTTAGGAAACCCTGTCCCCCCGTTAAGAAGTCTTGTCCGCAGGCTGTGATTCCCTCTGCCCCTGATCCTATGCCCCCTCCCCCTTTGTATCCTGGCCTCCCGGTTCTGGCACCCTTGATTGAAATCCCCACCCTCTCCTCTAAGGATAATGCCTCCACTGACAGGGGTGAGCCTCCCAACCAGGAGTCTCCTCCAACCTCCCTGAACTCTCCTGTGTATAAGCACACCAGGAGCCAGACCGGCCCCATGACAACCCAGGAGGCAGGGAGCTCCGTGGGGAAGGTGTGGGGCATGGCACCTACCTATAACCCGGGGGATACTAAATTTACCCTTATTAGCCCATCAGGCAAGGGTGGTTCGATACACGAAATGCCCTTGCAACAGAGTTATTTGTGTCCGATGCGGGAGGCTGTAGCCCCCGATGGTAACCTCACTATGATATATGTCCCCTTTACCACTAGTGATCTATACAATTGGAAACAGCAAAATCCCCCATTCTCGGAAGATCCCGCCCCACTTACAGCAGTGTTTGAAACCTTAATTACGGCCCACAACCCTACCTGGGGCGACATGAGGGTCGCTCTTAACACTCTATTAACTGCGGAAGAAAGGCGTTTAGTCCTCTCAAAGGCCCGTGAGTGGGTAATTGAGACAGAGGGAGATCCGGCCAGGGTAGCTGAGCGATTGCCTGAAAGCCCTCCTGACTGGAAACATAATGACGCGGCAGGCCAGGCCTCTCATAAACAATACGTTACGACTATAGTCCAGGGGATGAAGCGCTGCATTAGGAAAACCCCAAATTGGGCCAAATTGTATAATATAAGACAGGAAAAGAATGAAAACCCAGCTGCCTTTTATGAGCGGCTTTGTAATACCTGTAAAAGATACACGGACCTCGACCCTGAGGATAACAACGGGAAGCGGGTATTAATCCCCCTTTTTATTGGGCAGTCCTACGAGGACATTAGAAAGAAGTTGCAAAAATTGGAGGGGGCGTCGGGCAAAAATATAGAGGAACTCTTAGAAATTGCCATAAAGGTTTATGATCGGAGGGATGATGAGGAGCGAAAGAAAGGGGCCCGCGTTTTAGCCATGGCCCTAAGGGAAGGAAATGAGGAAAGGGGGGACAAAGTTAAGGGACGGCAAGGGCCACCTGGGAAGGGGAGGGGCCCTCGCCTGGGTCGAAATCAGTGCGCTATCTGTAGGGAAGAAGGGCACTGGAAGAATGAATGCCCCCGGCGACAGGCCATGGGAAAGGAACGTAAAGATAGAACCCCGTCCCTTCCCATCTTCTACAACAGTACGGGACGTTCAGGGGAGGGATCCTCCCCATAGGGGGGCCGGGGGACCCAGCGGCCCCTCCTGGCGGCGCAAGCTGCCAGCCTGGATCCCACGGTAAAAATTAAAGTGGAGGGCCGCCCAATTGAAGCCCTTATTGATACTGGGGCCACCCTTAGTTTGCTCCCCCTTAATAAGGCTCCCCGAGGTAGAGCTCAGGAACGTGCCATGGTCCAGGGGATAGAGGGACAAACTACAGCTTTGGAAAAAACTTTGCCACTCCTAGTAAAAATTGGGGACCGTCAAATCTCCCACCAGTTTGTTTGCAGCCCCTCTTGCCCCATTGCGCTGCTCGGACGAGATATCCTTACTAAACTGCAGGCAGAAATCTCGTTCGATAAAGGGACCATGGAAGTTAGACTCCCTAAGCAGCAATCCTCCAACTACCAGATGGCCCTGATAAGCGCTGGAAATCACTCCCCGGAATGTCAGGGGAGGAGTGAAGAGAACCAGCTGTCAGGGGTTAACCTTGAGGTTTGGGCAGAGGAGGGAGGCGTCGCTCGGGCCCGGAATGCTTCGCCAGTACATATTTCCCTTAAGGAGGGAAGCAGCCCGGTCCGAATTCGACAATACCCCCTTAAGCTAACCACTAGAATCGGGTTAAAGCCTCTGATTCAAAAGTTTTTGCAGTGTGGGTGGCTCAGGGAAGGCACGTCTCCTTATAACACTCCGATAATGGGGGTGCCTAAACCTAACGGACAGTATCGGTTGGTCCAGGACCTAAGACAGATTAACAAGTTAATTGAGGCCACCTATCCAGTCGTCCCAAATCCCCATACTATTCTGGGCCAAGTTCCCAAAAATCACAGTTGGTTCTCTGTAATAGATTTAAAAGATGCCTTCTTTTCCATTCCCCTTGAATTGGAGTCTCAGAGACTGTTTGCCTTCGAGTGGGAGGACCCGGATACCCACTATAAAGCTCAATACCTTTGGACTGTTGTCCCACAAGGACTTACCTGTGCACCCGAGATTTTTGGTAGCCAGTTAAAAAGGGATCTCGCCCCATTCCTGGCTAACCACCCTTCCTGTAATGTAGTCCAGTATTGCGATGATTTGCTCTTAAGTACTGAAACAGAGGCAGCCTGTAAAGAGCAGACTATAGAGCTCCTTAATTATCTTGGGGCACAGGGGTATAAGGTCTCAAAGGAAAAAGCGCAACTGGTTAGGCAGCAGGTCACTTTTCTTGGATATCACTTGTGCCAGGGAAGTCGTAGCCTAGGCAAGGAAAGAATCCAGGTTATACTCGATAGCCCTCAACCCCGGAGCCCCCGAGAATTAAGGGCTTTTCTGGGATTGACTGGCTTTTGTCGGCTCTGGATCCCTGACTACGGGGGAAGAGCCAAACCATTATATGAATCCTTAACTAAAGAAGGTCTGCTCCATTGGACGTGGACCAAAGAAATGGAAAAAGCATTTCGAGAGCTAAAAGAAGCCTTGGTTCAGCCTCCTGCTCTGGCACTCCCCGACCCTCGGAAGCCATTCACATTATACATTCATGAGAGGGGAGGGGTGGCTGCTGGAGTCCTGTGCCAAAGATCGGGACCAACCTGGCGACCCATTGGATACTACTCAAAGGTGTTGGACCCTGTCGCCAAGGGGTGGCCTGCTTGTTTACGGGCCGTTGCAGCAACCGCTCTCCTTGTACAGGAGGCTGAAAAATTAACCCTGGGAGGGGACACTGAGGTTGTGGTACCCCATGGGGTGCCTCAAATATTGGGGACAGGCGCTGGGGAAAAGCATCTAAATCCCAGCCGACATACAAGATACGAAGTAGGGCTTCTACTAGCCCCTAACCTAACCTTTAGGACAGTTAGCTCCCTCAACCCAGCTACCCTATTGCCTGATCCTCGGGTTTCCCATGAGACCGGCCCCACTCATGACTGTATTGAAGTCTTGCAACAGGAAACCAAACCCCGCCCTGATCTCTCAGACTTGCCGTGGCCCAACCCTGAAATTGAAGGGTACGTTGACGGGTCCAGCTATGTGATAGATGGCAAGCGGTTTACCGGCGCAGCAGTAGTAATTAAGGACAAAGGGATATACAGGTTTAAACTCAGCCATAATTTGTCCGCCCAAGCGGCGGAGTTAATAGCTCTGATCGAGGCTCTGCGGTTGGGAACTGGGAAAACTATTAACCTGTATACTGACAGCCGTTATGCCTATATGGTGGTACATGCTCACGGGACCCTGTGGAAAGAAAGGGGATTTATCACAGCATCAGGCCAAAGAATTGCACATGGGAGTCTCATCAAAACACTTCTTGAGGCTCTGATGCTTCCCCTCCGGGTTGCCGTGATACATGTGCGGGCCCATGGAAGGGCCCCGGAGGCTGAGCAACGTAGATACAATCAATTGGCTGATCAGGCCGCGAAGGAGGCCGGCCGGGAAGGGGCCACATGGCTCCTCTTGGTCCAAGATACAGAAGCTAAAAGCCCCCCTCCCCAATACACGGCTGAGGAGGTATGCCACGCGCAGGCTGCGGGGGCCCAGCAGGTTCCCTCGGGATGGTGGAAATTACCGGGGGGGGAGACTTTTGTCCCCCGACCAGTGCTTCCAGAAATTCTTCGGCACATGCATAAAGAGGGACATATGGGGTCGGGGGCAATGGTCGATTTGGCCACCCGATCCCTTAAGGGACTGGGCATGCACATGGAAGCCCAGAGAATAGTTAGTAATTGCCCTGTCTGCCAACGAACTAACCAAAAGGGGTGTGGCCCTCCCGCCCCAATGGGAGGCCGGCCATGGGCCACATACCCTTTCCAAAGATGGCAGGTTGACTTTGCAGAAATGCCCCCTTGCAGGGGCTATAAATACTTGCTCGTATTTGTGGATCAACTTACGGGATGGGTAGAGTGTTACCCCACCCGGCATTGTCAGGCCCGGGCTGTTACTAAGGCCCTGTTGCATGACATACTTCCCCGATTCCACCTCCCCGAGACGATTGAATCGGATCAGGGAAGCCACTTTACCTCACAAGTGGTCCAACAGGTGTCCCAGGCACTCGGTATACAATGGAAGTTGCATACACCCTGGAGACCGCAAAGCTCGGGTCAAGTAGAAAGAATGAATAGAACTCTCAAAGATACTCTGACTAAAATATGCACAGAATCTAGTTTAAAATGGCTTGATGCCTTGCCACTCGCCCTCACCCGCATTCGAAGGGCCCCACGTAAGGGTCTTAAACTCTCGCCCTTTGAACTAGTCTTTGGATTTCCACCCCGAATACTTATCCCAGGACTCCGGGAGGATGTAACCTGGGAAGTGGGAAATGACTTACTATGGAAACAGGTTTCCGGGTTGCAATCTGTTTTGTTGCAGCTTCATCGATACGCGGCGCCATTCCAGGCCCTCCCCTTGGACCAGACCGTGCATCCATTCCGGATCGGTGACCAGGTCCTTGTCAAGAAGTGGAAACGCGACCCCCTTACGCCAAGGTGGGACGGTCCACACACTGTTTCGCTCATCAGCCAGGCCGCAGTTAAAATTCTTGGGAGCGACAAATGGACACATCACACCCGGGTAAAGCGGTTTCTGAATCCTGACCCAGGGACCACTTCCACGGAAGAGGACACCAGCCCTCTGCCCGCCCCGGCCCCGGAAGCCCGGGGTGGCACGGGCGAAAACACCGTCTGGGAGTATCAAGGACTCGATGGACTAAAAGGATTGTTTAGGAAAAAGCAATAATGAACTCATTATTGATATTTCTGTTCATATGTGTCTATCATGGCTATGGTTGGGAGAATAGGTTTCTACAACTGGGAGAGACAATAGCAGGTTCCTTCAATCTTAGTAGCTGCTGGGTTTGTGGAGGTCCAGGGGATTGGAATGAGTGGCCTTGGGTAGCCCAACCAGTACAAGCTAAATGGTGGATCAGTAATTTAAGTATAGTCCACAAAGGGACAGAGGTTTGGGCTGAGGACAGTAGCCCTTGGCGACGCTACTCCTCTGGAGTAGGGATCCTCTGTCTCAACCGAACAAAACAAGAAGGGGTATATCTGGGTGAAAGCCAATGTGACTGGACTCTATCTCTAGGATTTGACTGCTATGATCACCCTAGTTGCCATACGTATGACTGTTCTAAGTATCAAGGACGATGGAACCATACCCACGTGAAACTCACTAATCATAGCTGGGTAAGATGTTCCTACCAACAGCATACCGGCGAAGGCTGTAAGGCAGTTGGACAAGATGGGTTCTTTGATGCCCTCTTTCTAAGTTGCCAGCGAGATAATACCGCTAGTAAGGATCACGTGGTACGCTGGTATCAGTGGGCATGGCAACACTCTAATGGAACTCGGGTAACCCATTTTAACCATTTTTGGTCTACTACCAATAGCCCTAAATTTGGTTGTAATTGTGCTTGGAGGGAAGGGGCCGGGGCATGGAAATGCTACTATTGTAATCCTGACGGTACATCTACTGTACTAGGGGGGCCCCTGGAGATGGGTAACCCTTTGTATTATGAAGAACCGGGCCCCGAGGACTACCCCGAGACCTGGGATGGCCCCTTTGCAAATGGACAATGGGCCCTAAAAGGCCATTACTGGATATGTGGGCAATACGCTTATCGAAGATTGCCTCCAAATTGGTCAGGAATATGTTAAATTGGATACATTAGGCCCTTGTTCTTTCTATTACCCCAAATTCAGGGAAATAAATTAGGAATTAAGGTATACGACGACTTGATTAGAGAAAGGCGGTCCATTGATCCCGCATTGACCGCTGGAAGCTCCCAAACGTGGGGAGCTCAAGAGTGGCCCCCTGAGAGAATTATAAAACACTATGGTCCAGCTACATGGAATCCTAATGAGTGGATCTCAGGGGCAAGGGAGCCCATTTACAACTTAAATCGGATAATTAGGCTGCAAGCCATCTTAGAAATAATAACTAATCAGACGGCTGCAGCTCTTGATCTTTTGGCCGATCAGTCCACTCAGATGAGGAATGTGCTCTACCAGCATCATCTAGTTCTTGATTATTTGCTGGCAGAAGAAGGAGGAATCTGTGCAAAATTAAACGAATCTAATTGCTGTTTACAAATAGATGATAATGGAAAGGCGGTAAAACAGCTAACAAAAGAAATGAGGAAGCTAGCCCATGTCCCGGTCCAAACATGGGGTGGGTGGAATATGGACTGGTTCACGTCCTGGTTACCGCAACTAGGATGGCTCCGAGAAGGCCTTCTTCTCTTTATACTCTTTATTACAACCCTATTAACCCTAGCTTGCTTTGCTCCCTGTGTAATTACATTAGTCCGACGAATGACTAATCAAATTATACACCAACAAATGATGGCCCTGTACCAGCCAGTAAAGGCTGAGGATTGGGGGCCATAAGGCTCTCGAAATGTTTTTAAGGGGGGAAAACCCTGTTAGACAAAAGGCCAACTACTTGCCTATTACCCCAACTGTTATAGCAAGACAATCAAGCAAGGAGGCCCAACAGCTGTATCCCATTTACCCCTAGAAAGGAATTTCCTGGAGACCCCAGAAGAATAATCAATCAAGGAGGCCCAACAGCTGTATCCCATTTACCCCTGGAAGGGAATTTAAAAATTCCATAGGTTAGCAAAATGTATGCACGCGAAGTTGTTTGTTACTGAGTATAAAAAGGCTTGCTTTGCGCTTGTAAGGTGTGTCTCTCTCTCTGGCGTTAGCCGAGATAGAACACCCACTCAGCTGACTGATCAATAAAGGACTTGAAGCCGTCTTCTAGACTCCCGTGCCTCCTTGGGGTAATTGGGCAGCTCCAGGGGGAAACGAGCAGATTTGGCTAACATCAGGACTGATGCATTAGCCTGGGGGGAGGGGCGTAGAATAGCCCCGTGGGGAGGGAGAAAAGGGTGACACCAGTGTCGGCAGCTAGAGTGCAGGGGACGGGGATAGGTCAGGGGAGGGGAGATCTTACTGGGAGCTGGGGGGTCGGTCTGGAATATCCCAGGGGAAATGGCAGGGGATCTCAGTGGGATCTGGGATAGGCAGTTGGGAGTCAGGGTGGGAGGCCTCAGACTTACTTGATCACATAGAGCCCGAGAAGGAATAAGCCAATGAGGACCCCCCAGCCCACAGGCCGTCCCGATGACCACCAGGTTGCCAGGCTTTTTCGAACCTGCAAAAACACAGAGCATGGGCCATGGCTGGAAGAGAACCCAGGAGTCCTGGCTCCCAGACCCCCACTCCTATCCGAGAGCTGGAGATAGAATCTAGAAGTTCTGGATCCCAGCCTTAGCCCCCAACTCCCAGCCCCAACTCCAACTCCTCTCCCCTCCCGTCCCTGAGCTGGGGACAGAATCCAGGAGACAAATGTCTCACCTCTGTGCAGGGGGCTGAGTTCAAAGTGCAGGGTGACGTAGCTCCCGTGGGGGTTGGAGCCGAGGCAGAAGATCAAGAGCCCCCTGTCCCCACTCCCAGTCCAGGTCAGGGCAGAATCATAGAATACCAGGGTTGGAAGGGACCTTAGGAGGTCATCTAGTCCAACACCCTGCTCAAAGCAGGACCAATCCCCAAAGAAATCATCCCAGCCAAGGCTTTGTCAAACGTGAACTTAAAAACCTCTAAGGAAGAAGATTCCACCACCTCCCAAGGGAACCCATTCCAGTGCATCACCACCCTCTTAGTGAAAAAGTTTTTCCTTATATCCAACCTAAACCACTCCCACTGCAACTTGAGACCATTACTCCTTGTTCTGTCATCTGGTATCACTGAGAAAAGCCTAGATCCATCCTCTTTAGAACCCCCTTTCAGGTAGTTGAAAGCAGCTATCAAATCCCCCCTCATTCTTCTCTTCTGCAGACTAAGCAATCCCAGTTCCCTCAGCCTCTCCTCATAAGTCATCTGCTCCAGACCCTTAATCATTTTTGTTGCCCTCCGCTGGACTCTTTCCAATTTTTCCACATCCTTCTTGTAGTGTGGGGCCCAAAACTGGACACAGTACTCCAATTAGGCATCACCAATGTCGAATAGAGGGGAACGTTCACATCCCTCGATCTGCTGGCAATGTCCCTACTTATACAGCCCAAAATGCCGTTAGCCTTCTTGGCAACAAGGGCACACTGTCGACTCATATCTAGCTTCTCCTCCACTTTAACCACTAGGTCTTTTTCTCCAGAACTGCTGCCTAGCCATTTGGTCCCTAGTTTGTAGCAGTGCATGGGACTCTTCTGTCCTAAGTGGAGGACTCTGCACTTGTCCTTGTTGAAAATCATCAGATTTCTTTTGGCCCAAGCCTCTAATAATTTCTAGGCCTTTCTGTATACTATCCCTACCCTCCAGCGTATCTACCACTCCTCCCAGTTTAGTGTCATCTGCAAACTTGCTGAGAGTGCAGTCCACGCGAACCTCCAGATCATTAATGAAGATATTGAACAAAGCCGACCCCAGGACCGACCCTTGGGGCACTCCGCTTGATACCGTCCGCCAACTAGACATGGAGCCATTGATCACAACCCATTGAGCCCTATGATCTAGCCAGCTTTCTATCCACCTTATAGTCGATTCATCCAGCCCATACTTCTTTAACTTGCTGGCAAGAAAACTGTGGGAGACCGTATCAAAAGCTTTATTAAAGTCAAGGAATAACACATCCACTGCTTTCCCCTCATCCACAGAGCCAGTTGTCTCATCATAGAAGGCAATTAGGTTAGTCAGGCATGACTTGCCCTTGGTGAATCCATGCTGACTGTTCCTGATAATTTTCCTCTCCTCTAAGTGCTTCAAAATTGATTCCTTGAGGACCTGCTCCATGATTTTTCCATGGACTGAGGTGAAGCTGACTTCTTCCCTTTTTTAAAGATGGGCACTACATTCGCCTTTTTCCAGTCATCCGGGACCTCCCCCGATCGCCATGAGTTTTCAAAGATAATGGCCAATGGCTCTGCAATCACATCCGCCAACCCCTTTAGCACCTTCGGATGCAGCGCATCCGGCCCCAAGGACTTGTGCTCATCCAGCTTTTCTAAATAGCACTGAACCACTTCTTTCTCCACAGAGGGCTGGTCACCTCCTCCCCATGCTGTGCTGCCTTGTGCAGCTGTCTGGGAGCTGCCCTTGTTCGTGAAGACAGAGGCAAAAAAAGCATTGAGTACATTAGCTTTTTCCACATCTTCTGACACTAGGTTGCCTCCCTCATTCAGTAAGGGGCCCACACTTTCCTTGACTTTCTTCTTGTTGCTAACATACCTGAAGAAACCCTTCTTGTTACTCTTAACAGCTCTTGTACCTGCAACTCCACGTGTGATTTGGTCTTCCTGATTTCACTCCTGCATGCCTGAGCAATATTTTTATACTCCTCCCTGGTCATTTGTCCAATCTTCCGCTTCTTGTAAGCTTCTTTTTTGTGCTTAAGGTCAGCAAGGATTTCACTGTTAACCCAAGCTGGTCACCTGCCATATTTACTATTCTTTCTACACATTGGGATGGTTTGTTCCGGCAACGTCAATAAGGATTCTTTAAAATACAGCCAACTCTCCTGGACTCCTTTCCCCCTCATGTTATTCTCCTAGGGGACCTGCCCATCAGTTCCCTGAGGGAGTCAAAGTCTGCTTTTCTGAAGTCCAGGGTCCGTATTCTGCTGCTCTCCTTTCTTCCTTGTCTCAGGATCCTCAACTCGACCATCTCATGGCCACTGCCTCCCAGGTTCCCATACACTTTTGCTTCCCCTACTAATTCTTCCTGGTTTGTGAGCAGCAGGTCTAGAAGAGCTCTGCCCCTAGTTGGTTCTTCCAGCACTTGCACCAGGAAATTGTCCCCTACACTTTTCTGACAGTCTCATTCCCCTGGGCCCACGAGCTGATGTGCAGGGCCCCCTGTGAGCCGTTCCCAGCCAGGGGCTCCCCGTCCACCTGCCACTAGAGCCAGGGTGGGCGGTTGGAGCACAGGGAGCAGGTGCAGCTGATGCTGGGCCCCTGGCGCTGGCAGGACGATTTCAGCCCGGTCCCCGGCCGGGGGCTGTCAGGGGAGAGCAGGAGACATAGCGACAATAGTCAGAGAGAGAAATCCAGTGGCAGGGAGTCCCATGGGTTAACCCCATTCACACTCGTTGAGCAGCTGGAATGTCCCCTGGGTAGAGCTCTCGTTCTGGTCCCAGCGCCCGTACAGCCCCCTGTCCTCAGCCATCACGTTGGGCAGCTCCAGTCACAGCTGATTCTCCCCCATGGGGCGGGTGCCCCCAATGGTTCAGCTCCCCATCACCCAGCCCAGCTCCATGGGGGGGCTGCTGGTGAGGGAGCAGAGGAACTGCAGGGAGTCGCCCTCCCGGGCCATGAGCTGTGAATCGTTGGTCACCAGTGTGCCGGGATCTGGTAACAGGAATAACAAGAAGCCACTCGCACCCTGAACCAACCAGTCCCTGCCTGCGGGCCGGATCAGGGACAGCAACAATAGAAAGTCCCCGTGTCCCACTTCCCACCCCCTAGCGATACCTTGGAATAGCCGGGGGTCTCTCCTGTTAGCTCTGGAGACGGTGATTTGCAGAGTCCTCACTAGAGCTGAAATACCCACAGCAACATGTTAGATTGGAGAGTGCCCCCCACTGGCTCCCTGCGACACTGCCTGCAGCATGGCGCCCCCTAGCACCATACACTGCACATGCACACACAGGGCCCGGCTGGCCGACCCATTAGAATTCTTTGCCCAGCACCGATACTCCCCAGTGTCCCCTCTGCTGAGATTCAACAGCTCCAGGCGCCCGGCCCCTCCCTGGCCGGAGCCCAGCGACTCCTTCCCCTTGGCCCAGCTCAGGTTGGCATCGACTCTGCTCCCAGCCTCACAGCTCAGACTCAGGGAGTCGCCTTCCTGGGTCTCCAGAGACACAATGTCACGCTCAGCTCCCAATGAGGCCAGCACTGGAGGAGACGAGCAGGCAGGTTAGGCCCCCCAGAGATTCTCTACCAAGAAACCGAGATTCAGCCACCTCTGGGGTGGGAAACGGGGGCTGTTTGCATGAGGAGCCCTGGTCCAGTGTGGAGACGTAGTCAGCTCTGGGGTCGGAGCATAATCTTGCTGACTTTCCATGGCAGCAGGTCTCTGTCGCAGAGTTCGGTCCCTGGCCCATCTCCTCCCCACTGCCTAGCGCCCCCTTAATGCCACCCCTGGGTCTGGAGACAGAAATAACTGGGTCCGCTTCCCCCACCACCCTCCCTACAGTCTTGTGGCTTCCTCCAGCTTCCGAGCTCAGCCTGGCGCCTGGCCATGAGCGCTGACAGAGCGTGACTAGGAGGCGCTCGCTGATTCCTGGGGCTTGCAGCACGGCCTCTCTCTGGAGTGCCGCCCCGCGGGCTGGAGACAGAGGGAATCGGGCCCGATCCTCCCACCATCCTCCCTACAGCCCTGAGGCTTCCTTGGGCTCTCCCCTCTGTGCATAGACTACCCTGGCCATGGGCGAGATATGAACTGCCAGCTCAGAGAGGCTAGCCCCTGGCCCCACCCCTTCTGCCAGAGGCCACATCCCCACTGGAGTCCGGAGCAACCCCACCGTGGCCTCTGGCCCCCCCCGAGCCAGCCCTGGGCCACCAGAGCACCCCGGCCGCATAGCACTGGCCCCCTCTAACCCTAGACCCGGCCCCAGTGCTGCCAAGGGGGAACAGCATTGGCAGTGAGCAGGAGAGGACCAGCTCCCCCGCCCCAAATCTGAACTAGTGCCCCCGCCCCAGGTGAGCCAGGAGTGGCTGAGCATCAGGCACCACAAGCCGCAGTATCAGCTCAGGAGGGTGGCAATACACCATGTGCCAGGTCCCCCTGACTTCTGCGCTGCTGCTGGCGGTGGCGTTGCCTTCAGAGCTGGTGCCCGGCCAGCACCCGCCAGTATCAGGCCGCCCTGCCAGGGCTTAATTTAAGCCACAGCTGAGCTCTGGCATCTCTTTCAATACAAATTAAACACCGTGGGAGGCAACGAGGCCCATTGGCCTCACCCGGGGTGGCAGTCCCCCCAGCTGAGGTCTCATTCTCTGTTTCCTCAGTCCCTTGAGTTTCTAATTCCTTGTCGTCTCTTCGGTGGCTGAGGAACAGCCCGATCTACACGCCAAACTCGAGCACATTGGATTCCCTGACCCCCGGCCTGTCCTTCTTTCTGCTTCCAAGAGAGAGAGAGAGATATAGACAGAGTCCGGGATATGTAAGTGGCTGGCAGTCGGGATAGATAGATAGATGGATGGATGATGGGTGGTTGTATGGGGATGAATAGATGCATAGACGGGTGGGTAGGTACATAGTTGGGTGGGTGGGTGGATAGATGGTAGGTAGGTGGGTAGATTGGTGGGTAGGTATATGGGTAGGTGGGTAGATGGGTGCGTGGGTAGGTCAGTAGGTGGGTTGGTAGCTGAGTTACCATCTGTAATAGAGCAGGGTGAGGTAATAGGCCAGGAAGAATCCAGTCGCCATGAAGACGAGTTTGCAGCTGATTTCAATAAATGCCTGAGTGAGGCCACCTGTGGGAGCTAGAAAAAGCCGAGAGTCTGGGATAGATCCCTGCAACCCCTGCCCCGAGCCAGCCAGCCCCCCATCTCCACTCCTCTTCCAGCTCAGGGTCCTGATGGCCTCATGCGCCTGGGCCCAGAAGCTGACCTGCAGGGCCCACCGTGAGCCCTTCACAGCCAGGGGCTCCCCGTCCACTTGCCACTGGAGCCAGGGTAGGGGGTGGGAGCACAGGGAGCAGCTGCAGCTGATGCTGGGCCCCTGGCACTGGCAGGACGAGTTCAGCCCGGTCCCCGCCCGGGGGCTGTCTGGGGAGCGCAGGAGACACAGCAACAAATTAATAGTCAGAGAGAGAAACCCTGGGGCAGGGAGTCCCCCTGGTTAATCCCACTCATACCCGTGACAGGGAGTTCCATGGGTTAACCTCACTAACACTCAATGAGCAGCTGAAACATCCCCTGGGCGGAGCTCTCCTCTCTCTGGGCCCAGCACACATACAGCCGCCCGTCCTGGGCCATCGCCTGGGCAGCTCCAGTCACAGCTGATTCTCCCCCGCAGGGAGGGCACTCTCGAAGGCTCAGCCCCCCCTCATCCAGCTCATGACGGAGCAGAGGAACCGCAGGGAATCACCCTCCTGAGCTGTGAGCCTCTCCCCAATCTCCCCAGCACAGTGCCCCCCACTAACTCTCCACCCCACTCCCACAGCACAGCACGCCCCACTGATGCCCTGCCCTGCTCCGTTTGGCACACTGCCCCCTAGCACCTTAACTGCACGTGCACACGCAGGGCCCGGCTGGCCGACCCATAGGAATTCTTTGCCCAGCACCGATACTCCCCAGCGTCCCCTCTGCTGAGATTCGGCAGCTCCAGGAGCCCGGCCCCTCCCTGGCCCTCAGCCAGTGTGGAGACGTAGCCAGCTCTGGGGTTGGAGCACAATCTTGGTGACTTTCCATGGCAGCAGGTCTCTGTCGCAGAGATCGGTCCCTGACCCATCTCACCCCCACTGCCCAGCGCCCCCTTAATCCCACCCCAGGGACTGGAGACAGAGGGAACCGGGCGTGCTCCCCCCACCACCCTCCCTACAGTCCTATGGCATCCCTCGGGCTCTCCCCTCTGGGAACGGCCCAGCTCGGCACGGCTGAGCCTGGTGCATGGCCCTGAGCGCGGGCAGAGCGTGACTAGGAGGCGCTCACTGATTCCCAGGGCTCATAGCGCGGCCTCTCACCGGGGCGTCCGTTCCTGGTCAGGTTCCCGGTGATGTTGGGGTGCCCGGTCGGGTCTGTAACACAAACCAGACAGGGTGGATCAGGGGGGCTGGACAGCACCGGTGGCTATACAGGCACCCCTCACCCAGCGTGGGGACGGAGCCAGCTCTTAGGTGGGTGCACAATCTCGGTACCTTTCCATGGCAGCAGGTCTCTGTCGCACAGATCGCTCCCTAACCCATCTCCTCCCCACTGCCCAGTGCCCCCTACTGCCGCCCCGCGGGCTGGAGACAGAGGGAACTGGGCCGAACCTCCCACCATCCTCCCTACAGCCCTGAGGCTTCCTTGGGCTCTCCCCTCCGGGCATAGACTAGTCTGGCCATGGGCGACATATGAACTGCCAGCTCAGACAGGCTAGCCCCTGGCCCCAGCCCTTCTGCCAGAGGCCACACCCCCACTGGAGTCCGGAGCCCCCCACCATGGCCTCTGCCCCCCCCCGAGCCAGCCCTGGGCCACCAGAGCACCCCGGCCCCAGAGCCCTGGGTGGGAGGGAGACGTGGCACTAGCCTCCTGGAGTCCCGGGCCACAGGCCGGCCCCCTCTAACCCTAGCCCCAGCCCCAGCACTGCCAAGGGGGAACAGCATGGGCAGTGAGCAGGAGAGGACCTGGGGGCAGAGCATGGGTGGGGCCATGTAGGGCTGTTTGGGTCAGATCAG
Organism: Actinemys pallida; assembly: GCA_023634205.1. NCBI lineage: Eukaryota > Metazoa > Chordata > Testudines > Emydidae > Actinemys > Actinemys pallida. The sequence continues at coordinate 4,985,162 of JALMGD010000030.1, forward strand.
CCTCCCCTGGCCTGTGATATCCACCACCCATGAGCCTGGCCCGGCTGAGCCTGGCGCCTGGCCCTGAGCGAGGGCAGAGCGTGACTAGGAGACGCTTGCTGATTCCCGGGGCTCGCAGCGCGGCCTCTCACCAGGGCGTCCATTCCTGGTCAGGTTCCCAGTGGTGTTGGGGGCCCAGTGGGGTCTGTAACACAAACCAGACAGGGGGCATGAGGGGGACTGGACAGCACCGGGGGGGGGTGTCGCTAGTGATCACTGAGCCTAGACATGGCCCCTCGCTGTGAGCTCAGCTGGGGGACGGGAAAGTTCCTGAAGTGACACAAGACACGTGGGCGTGGAAGGGAAGCGACAGACCCGACTGGGCCTGACCCAAGAGGCGCCCGACAGAACCCAGAGGCCGGGTTAAGGCTGTGCCGGGGAACCAGAACCGTGGGAAATGGAAACCCAAGGGACCAAAACTGGTTGGTCAAAATTGGGCCTAATTGACAGAGTCACTAACGAGGGGCCGGGCTGCTTCAGCCCGGGTACTTGAGCGAGAGTCACCAGAACCACTGTCTGCCGGGTGCCTGGGCATTCAGCGTCCTGCTCCCCAAACGTGTCCTTCCCAGGGCGGGACAGAGCCAGGGGTCTACGTAACCCCATTCCCACCCCCACCCCAGACCCAGCCACCACCAGGGACATCAGACATGTCCCTCATGGGTCCTTTCCCTTCCCCCCTTGGTTCGTCTCTCTGCAGCCCTCTCCTTTCACCCTCTGGCTTAGCTGGTCAGGACTGGATGTTTTGCAGCCTGGCTGCGCCCAGAGGGGCGGCTAAAAGTAACATGCAGAACAGCCGGACACGGATACTGGCTGGCAAGGCCTGCGAGGGTCCGTCCACGCTGCCCTCAAAGCCCCACGGCGCCGGGCCTCAGAGCCTGGGTCCGTTGGGTCAGGCTCGGGGGCTCGGGCTGCGGGTCTTTGATTGCAGCGCGGACGTTTCCTCTGAGGTCTGTGTAGACGTTCGGGGTCGGGCTGGGGCCTGGGCTAAGACACGGGCGGAGGACTGGGGGGTGGGTTCCTTCTAAATCTCGCTCTGGCTGAAGAGAACAAGGGCCGCCCTTACACTGATGCCTGATTTGATCCTTCACCTTGCAAAGGCAACCGTCGATTTCCCCTCTGGCCTGGATCTGCAGCTCTAGGGTCACAGGCCATTTAATGGGGGTTTGCCCTGGGGCAGGGCAGGCCAAGGTCTCTGGGCACCAAGTCCGGAGCATGTTTACTGCCGGATGGTGACTCGGTCCCATTAATGCTCTGCCCCATATAAAGCATCCACCGATCCCGGCAGAAAGGGGAGGGGGTGGAGAAGACGCGGTGGGACAGCCTGGTGGGATCTCAGGGAGAACTGGGTGGCTGTTGTGAGGGGAAATCCCAACAAGGAAAGATTGCAATGGGGACGGGGGTGGATCACAGCACAGGTGGATTCTGGAGGCAGGGCAGGTCGTGGGTGGAGAGGTAAGCCATAACCAATGGACGAGAAGGGGTGAAGATCCCAAGGGAGAAGGGCTCCAAGGTGTGGAGGGAAGGGGGCTGGAGTAGAATTGGCTGAGGGTGCATGGTGCGGGGTGGGTATCCCAGCACAGGGCTGAGTTTGGGGAGGGGCTGGAGAGCAGGGCTGGGGAGCCCAGGGGTGGGGATCCCAGCATAGGGAGTTTTGGGCCGGCGTGGAGGGGCTGGTTGGGTCACTCACAGCCTACGTGGAGCCAGATGGTTCTGTTGGTGGAAGGTCCCTGTGCTGAGCTGTAGGTGACGGTGCAGACGAGCTCTTTGCCATTGTCTCCCAGGCCGGACGTGAAGCTGAGCTTGGAGCTGTGGGCCCAGGTGCCGTTCGCCAGCTGGGCTGAGACATTCCGAGCTGTATCATTGAACGGCCCCGTCCAGGTGACTTGGGGAGGGGACCCGGAGCAGCGCCCAGGGGCTGTGCAGGTCAAAGCCACCAGATCCCCGGGTAGCAACATCCCTGGCAGCCCCCACGTCGGCGAGATCTGGATCTCTGGCTCCTCCGTCAACTCTGAGACATGGGGAGAGGGGAGAGACTCGGGGACATGGGGCATTTGCCCTTTAGGGGCGCCGGGTCTGATCCGGCCCCAGGACGGGGACTGGCTGGCTCAGAGGGGCTGATGAGCGGTGTCATAAATATAGAGGGAAGAGTAACAACTTTCTGTATGTAGTAGCATAAAATCCCTCTTTGGCAGCTGTACTAAATGGCCTTCCCTGTAAGGGATTAATCCACTCAAATAACCTAGTTGGCACCTTACCAGAAGGACCAATGAGGAAAGAAGATACTTTCAAATCTGTGGGGGTGGGGCGAGGATTTGTTTGTTGCTCTCTCTTCATTGTTCCCTCTCTGGATGGAGGGAGAGACCAAGCAGGTACAACATCTCCTGCAAATATACCTGGAATAATAGGTCTAAACCCACAGAAATTGTAAGTAGGCAGGGAAAGGCATTAGGTTATCTTTTGTTTTAGCTTGTGAATTTTCCTATGCTTCAGATGTAGTTTGATTCCTGTTTTTGTAACTTTCAAGCTGAGCCAGAGGGGAATACTCTGTGTTTTAAAAAGAGTCTGGTCTGTGCTCAAATTGCTCACCAATTGGTTGGTATATTATTCTCAAGTCGCCGCAGGAAAGGGGGTGAAGGGACTTGGGGGGATATTTGCGGGATAGGGATTCCAAGTTACCCTGCCTTGAATTTTTCTATAAATCACTTGGTGGTGACAGCAATACCGCCCAAGGACAAGGGAAGGAATTTGTGCCATGGGGAAGTTTTTAACCTAAGCTGGTAGAATATAAACTTAAGGGGTCTTTCCTGCTGGTCCCCACATCTGTACCCCAGAATTCAGAGTGGGGGGGAACCCTCACAAGCGGTGACTGCGGCTGCTCTTACCTGGCACAGAGATCGTGAGCGCAGGGGCAGTGCCATCGGAATTGGAGCAGTAAGTGTGATCTAACATGCCTTTCTCGATGTTAAGGAAATATCTCCCCGCATCCGTCCATCGGGCATCACTGATTTGCAGGGAGCAATCGCCGTGCGCTGGATCCCCCATCAGCCAGAACCGGCCCTGGGTCTCCTGCGACACATTCCCAATGGGGCCACTGCTGGCCACGGGACGATCCTGGCCCACATTAGCAGGCTCCTTGTACCAGTGTCTCTCTAACTGAGCCGAGGGATCGTCGGTGTCAGACGAGGCTGGGTACATGAAGTTGCAGGGGATGAGAACGCAGAGACCCTCCTGCACGGACACCGCCTGCGGTACCACCAGAGTAAATCCAGGTGGCTGGGACAGGGACCCTGCAGGGGATGGGGAGGGATCGAAGTGGGACCCATAGAGAGCAGAGACCAACCCTGAGCGGCACCCCCCAGCTCTGCCGATTCCCCTCACTCCCGACCTGCAGCCCCCTGCGAGCCCAGCCTTGAGCTCAACCCCCCCTTGACGTTTATCAGTGCCCCTGACTCCCGACTGACAGCCCCATGTGATCCCAGCCCTAGGTCCTTGACCAATTCTCACTCCATTTAGTTTTCATTCCTCCCTACATGGAGCCTCCTGTCTGCTCCCTGTTGCTCAGTCCCGCCTAGCACCACACTGGGGCACTGGGCTCCCCTCCCCCTCTGGGCAGTCTCCCTTTCACATTCTGGGACAGACCTGCCACTGCTTAATGCAGTTTCTGCCCTTTCCCCTGCACTGGGGCTCCAGCGGCTGCTTACTTACCCCATCAGAGCAGGGCGAGGATCAGGACACTCAGCGTGGCAGGACCCCCTGCTCTCCAGAGGGGGCCCTGAGGTGAGAGCTCCCTTTCCCCGATGTCATGCTGTGGCAGAAGGGCTCTGCCCATGGCTGGGGTGTCTGGCTGGGACAGACCTAGAGACAAATGGGGGGTGAGAAGTGTGAGAGTAGAGGCTGTCTGGGGATGCAGATCCGCCTCGGTGACCATCAGTACAGCTAGGCTCTGCTGGGCTCTGATCTGGGGCTGCTGGCAGCGCAGTGACCTCCCCCACACACACACAGAAAACCCCAAATCACCAGAAGGTCCTGAGAGATCTTGGGCTAAAAAAATCCTTAAATTGGCGGAAAAAAAAGAGATTTTCTCTAAGAATCATGAGAGCGGCCAGACAATCCTGATCTGGTGACATAAGATGGTAGGAAGGCAGCGCTGCTGAGTGCCTGCTTTGCTTCAGTCTTCCCACAAAAAACCAACATGTGAGCGAGCGACCAGTGAAGTTACCACGGACAACAAAGGGGAAAGGCTGCAAATCGGAATAAGTAAAGAACACGTCAGAGATGTTCCGACCAATTTGAATGAATTCAGATCAGTGGGGAGGAAGCTGTTCAACCCAGGGTGCTGAAGGAATTAGAAGAAGAAATCTTGGAGCCACTGGCAATAATATTTGCAAGCTCATGGATGCCAGGAGAGGTCTCAGAAGATGGGAGAAGGTCTAACAGAGTGGCCATCTTTAAAAGGGGGGAAAAGGAGGAGCCGGGGAACAATAGGCCAGTCAGCCTGACCTCAACACCTGGAAAGCTACTAGAGCAAAGTATAAAACCTTCAATGTTGTAAAGGGAAATCATGGCACGCCAAACTACTAGAATTTTTTGAGGGAGTCAACAGCATGTGAACAAGGATGACCTAGTCCATCTACTTAGATTTTCAGAAAGCCTTTGACAAGTTTCCTCCCAAAAGGCTTTTAAGCAAGGTAAGGTGTCATGGGATAAGTAGGCAGGTCCTCTCCTGGATCAGTAATTGGTTAAAAGGGTAGGAATAAATGGCTAATTTTCAGAGTGGAGAGAGGTAAATAGTGGTGTCCACCAGCGTTCTGTATGTGGACCAGTGCTGTTCAACATGTTCATAAATGATCTAGAAAAGGGGTAAACAGTGAGGTGGAAAACTTGCAGATGATACAGAACTGCTCAAGAGAGTTAAGTTCAAAGCTGACTGCAATGAGCTACAAACGGATCTCACAAAACTGGGTGACTGGATAACAAAATGGCAGATGAAATTCAATGTTAATAAATGCAAAGTTATTCACATTGGGAAACATAATCCCAACAATACATATAAAGTGATGGGGTATAAATTAGCTGATACTGCTCAATGAAGAGATCTGAGAGTCACTATGGATAGTTCTCTGAAAACACTCACTCAATATGCAGCGGCCATCAAAAATCATTAAGAAAGGGATAGATAATAAGACAGAAAATATCATATTGCCTCTATATAAATCCATGGTACACCCACATCTTGAATACTGCGTGCAGTTCTGGTGGCCCTATCGCAAACTAGAATTGGAAAAGGTTCAGAAAAGGGCAACAAAAATGATTATGGGTGAGGAACAGCTTTCATAAAAGGAGAGATTAATAAAACTGGGACTGTTCAGCTTGGAAGGAGATGACTAAGGGGGGATATGATAGAGGTCGATAAGATCCTGACTAGTGTGGAGAAAGTAAATAAGGTAGTATGATTTACTCCTTCCCATAAATCAAGAACTAGAACTCCCCAAATGAAATTAACAGGTGGCAGGTTTAAAAAAAATGTAAGGAAGTGTTTCTTCACACAACACAAAGTGAACCTGTGGAACTTTTTGCCAGAGTATGTTGTGAAGGCCAAAACTATAACAGGGTTCAAAAAGAACTAGGTAAATTCGTAGAGGATAGGTCCATCAATGGCTATTAGCCATGGTGGACAGAGATGGTGTCCCTAGCCTCTGTTTGCCAGAAGCTGCTTATGGGCGACAGGTGATGGATCACTTGTTGATTAACTGTTCTGTTCATTCCCTCTCCGGCACCTGGCAATGGCCACTGTCGGAAGACAGGATACTGAGCTAGATTGTCCTTTGGTCTGACCCAATATGGCCATTTTTATGGAGAAATGTGGGCTTGGTGGAACTACTATTAAGTGGATACAGAACTGGTTAAACAACCACAAACAAGAAGTAACTGTAAATGGAATGATGTGGGATTGGAGGGACGTCTCAAGTGGGGTTCCACAGGGATTTGTTCTGGGTCCCGTGTTGTTTAACATCTTTATCAATGACCTGGATGAAGGTCCATAGGCGAGGGATAAAGATGATGAAAGGGATCGTATGGAAGCCCTAGGGGCACAGCCTGAAGGAACTGGGCAGTTGGACTATGGGTGAGAAGTTTGCACATATGTGCTCAACCTGGGGTATCTGCCCTCCTTGCCGCCCAAAATTACCCATATGGGGAAGGGGAAACCCCGAGGAGTTCCATTTCCCACTATCCCTCTGATGCCATCAGGTGTTCTCGGGAAGGAAGCTGAGAGATGAGAGCTGGGGTTCCCCCTGCTGTACGTGGCCCCCGGAGCCGACATCTCCAGTGTGGTCCCCATGGTGGGGGAGCCCTGTGGCAGGACACTGCTTGGGCTGGAGGGCACCCTCAGAGCTGTGGGGGCAGATAGCAAGGGCTGGGATTGCAAAGGGCTGTGGGTCGGGATTGAGGGGCACGCCAGTCACCACGGACCATCCAGCTCTCTCCCCCACCCTAGTTCCACTCACCCCTAGACCTGCAGAGGGGGGCCTGGTGCCTGGGTCTCCGACCCTGCAGCCCGGGTTCTCCAGGTTTGTGAGTCAGAGCCTGGGGAAGTGGCATTCACGGGACTGTGAAAGTAGAAGTGGGTGCAGACAGGAGAGGGTTGGGGGGAGATGCTCTCTCAGGAACCCCAGCACCAGCATCCTGCCGACTTCCCCTCCTTCTGTCTGGGGCTCCCTGTGGCTTCCCTGCAACAGGGGCAGGCTGCATATTGCTTGTGGGGCTGGAAATAGATCCCAGCAGTCCTGGCTCTGAGCCCCTCTACACCTCACTCTGCTCCCAGAGCCGTGGATGGAACCCAGGCGTCCTGGCTCCCTGCCTCCAACCCCCACTCTAACCCACTAGACCCTGCTCCCCTCCCAGAGCCAGGGACAGAACCCAGGAGTCCTGACTCTGAGGCCCTCTATACCTCACTCTCCTGCCAGAGCCATGGATGGAATCCAGGAGTCCTGGCTCCCAGCCGCCTGTCCCAGCTCTATCCCTTCATTACTTCTTTTAATATTTGAACACCAGCAGCTCACTCCTCTTATCCTATTGTACATGCTGCAGACGCTAATCACTCACCCCGAGCTGAGATGCAGCCACCTCCAGGCGGGGCAGCTGGGGAACAGCCACGCAGCAACACTGTCCAGAGGTTGCTCATCCGGAGCTGAGATGCAGACACCTCTGGGGTGGGGTGTCTGGGAACAGTGCACTAGAACAGCAGGTGCCCAGTTAGGACAGCTAGCGAATCCCAACTCCAATTTGAAGAGCCGCTTGCATGTGAAGACCTGCCTGGGACGGAACAGGCGCGAGTGTCAGGGCGTGGGCTGTGGCGAGATGTGAGATTTCAAGACAGGAAGGGGAAGTCAGCTTGTGAATCTGGCCCTAGAATTTCTTGCAGAAGCCGGTTCCACTGGCTGGAGATCTCGGTGCCATCGATGAAAGCAGGAGATTGTCACAGACAGAGTCCTCCTCCCAGGGACAGCCAGCTTCCAGCCCCACCGCAGGGGGACTGGCTGCGGGTGGAGGGAATGGGGCAGGGGCCTTTCCCCTATAGGGGGCACTGGCTCCAATCTCCTCCAGGGTGGTGCACTGGCTGGCTCTGGGGAGTGGGAGTGGGACCAGGGGTCCTTCCCCTCTAGGGTTTCTTTTATTCTTTGTCTCTGGGTTCCTCAAACGTCTCCCAGGTCCTGGGTTGCTGAGTCTGGGGAATCCCTTTTGATGGGACCCAGGTCATCGGCTGGATCAGGAGAAGCAGCTGGATTCCATGGCCCACCATAGACACCATCCTTCGATTTAAGAGCTGATATGCAGCTGAATTTGGCCTGGGTAATGGGGGCTGTTTACACAGGGACCTCTCCCCACTGCTGAGATGTGGCTGCCTCTGGGGAGGGGCGCGGGGACTGTTTATACAAGGACTCCTTGCCCGGTGTTGAGATACACAAGGGTTTGGGAGAAACCTAGAACTAAAAGAAACACAGCGCCCCCTAGGGGCATTGGGTCCTCCCGAGTCTCCCACCCCAGCCAGACCCTGGCCCGCTCTGCCCCAGGCCAGTGCCACGGCAGTTCTGCCCCCAGTGTTTGGGCACTGGCAGCTGTGCTGGGATGCTGGTTGCTGAGCGGATCGTCCACAACAGGAAGATTCCAGTTGGTGAGTTTGCTCCACCTCCAGCTGGTCGGCCCCTGTTCGGGGCTGGGGGAGAGCCACAGAGAGCAGGTGAGAGGGTCCCATTGAACAGTGGGGTGCGGCCGCTTGGACACAGGTCCCTGGACACTGGTGGAAGGGGTGAGCCCGGGGCAGTTTCCTGCTGGGACTGTGTCTGCCGGGTCTAGTGGATTATAACTCACTGCGCTGGATCCATGCGGATCAGGGCAGACCCCTGGTCATTGGGGTGAGATCCGGGGCAGGAACCCCGGTGTCCGGCCGGCCCCTAGCTTGGTGTGATACATTCTCCCTCTGGTTACTCCCCATTTGCTTTTAAACTCTTTTTAATTAGCTGCCCGGGAGGTTTCCCTCGGTTGCCATTAAACAGATGCCTTACCTGGAGGTGGCTGCATGTTAGCACCAGCCGGGGAACAAATCCTTATATAAAAAGACCCCGAACCCCACCTCAGAGGTCACTGCATCTCAGTGCTTGCCGAGGGGTCCCTGTATAAACAGCCCCCAAACCCTACCCCAGTGGTGGCCGCATCTCAGTGCTGAGCAAGGGATCTTTGTGCATTGTATTGAGCTCAGTATTTGACTCGTGTGATTTTCCTGGGTCTTGTGAATTACCTGTTTGAGAAGCAGGAAAAAAGTGATTCACTGGAAAACCTTGGAACCGCTAGGTCAAGATTAAAATCTTACATTTCTGGAGATCATGGTGACTGGGGTCCATCTCTTACACATATGGCAGGGCAAGGGTTAATTGCCCATCATTCTCTATTCTATCTATCTATCTATCTTAATAATTCAAATGTCTGTGCCTCAGTTTCCCTCTGTGTTGTGTGTGTAATAAGGTGGTGGGAGAGGGGGGTTATGGTTGCAGAGGGCCAGCTGTGACCTCAAATAGCAGCCCGGACCCCAGACATCGGCCTGGACACTGTATAACTTAACAACTGGTGAGCTGGAGGCCCAACCCATCTTGGGAGCCAGCCGGTTCTGTCCCGTGGGAAGACAAAGGCCAGAGGAGAGATGGCCCAGGAAGGCAGCCAATTCTGGCCAGTCGGGGAACAAAAGATGGAAGAGGGGGGCCTCAGGTGACCTGTTTGCCCAGGAACAAAGACAAAGGGTGGAGGCGGGGCTGGTGGGGGGGCTCGGCTGGAAGGAGGTCGCTTCTGGACTGGGGACAAAGAGGGGCCTGAACTACCTGGACGGGGTCAGACCCAGCTGGACGGTGCTGAGACTGGCCAGGCCCGAGGGCCCTGAGAACTGCCTGTGCTGGGTTCAGACGTTCAATAAACCTCCTGTGTTGTGCTGGCTGAGGGTCACTGCAGGGTAGAGATGGGGGGGTATTGCCCCCTCTTGGTGGGGAGGTTGTGGGGGTGCAGAGTGAGGGGACTCCATGAGGGGGCCACACAGCGAGAGTCAAGCAGGCTGAAGGCTCGGGGAGATGCCATTCCAGGAGGTGCTGGAGCCCAGGTCTTAACCCCCCAGAGTGTGTGTGACCCCGAGAAGGGCTCTCACACTGAAGGGGGGTCCTCCCAGGGACCATAGGTAGCCGAGAGAGCCCCGGGCCTGGGAGTCTGTGACACAACCCAGATCTGGTGTAATAGGTTTAATACAAGAAATAAAACATAATTAGCATCATTATATAAAATATATCCTAAAATAATAGTCTACGTATGTATATCTAGTGTATGTGAGTGCGCACTGTCTATATATACTCTCTCTCTCTCTCGCTCTCTCTGTATATATATATGTGTGTGTGTGTGTGTGCATCTATGTACAGGACAGACTCATTCACGCGTGACCCATTTACGCGTGAATCCACTTAACACGCGGTAGTGCCATGCCTCCCAGTGCTACCTATTTAACACGTGAGACTCGTTAACACAGGGTACAGGAACTTGCTATGTAATGCTACAGATTTGCTCGCTATCTCACTGACATAGAAATCGACAGGAAATGCAGATCAGAAACGTGTTGTACGTCTTTACCAATATTCGTAAAGACGTATCACGCACGCTTAGTCATTGTCACGCTAGAGGGCAGAGAGCAAGCGTCAGCGTTCCTACACTGTAGAAGAAAAGCTAGCTGCAATAGATCAAGTAGATAGCGGAGAGACCCAGGCCAAAGTTTCAAAAGCTATTGGGATTGCCGAATCTACTCTCTGAAGATGGCTAAAAAACAAATTTAAACTGAATGGCTTTGTACAAAATATCGATTCTGCCGTGGGGCTTAAGCAAAAACATGTGCACTGTTCAGCAAAACCCCACAGTAGACAAAGCCATGCGCACGTGGTATGCTCAGGAAAGGCTGAAAGGAATGCCGCTAAGTGGGCCAATTCTTCAAGCCCAAGCGACAAAATTTCGAAATTTAACAGGGGATGAATCATTCCAAGCCAGCAAGGGGTTTATAAGTCATTTTAAAAAGCGTCATGGCATAGCACAGGTGTCAATTTCTTTTGGCATGTGCTAATTACAATCCTGCATCTCTAGTGGAGTATATCTTGATTCCTGATCACAATTGCTCTTCCTAATTTGAAAAACATATGGAAATAAAAAGTGAGTTTTATTCCTATTTGCAAGTTTACAGTTTCGATGATTCTCAGACATGTCTAGAAACGAAGGATTCTGCTGCGTTTGGACCAATCCAAGCACATAGTAGGTGCTACTGTAACACAAAGACAAACACAATCTATTCAACATTTCTCAAAGACTGAACACTTGCTTTCATGCTAAGATCTGGCTTTGTGGTAACTGCATTGTCTTGCAGGGATCAGTAACTAGCATGACCTGGTCTGCTCTGTTCTCGCACCATAACCACCTTCTGACAACAAAAATTACTACACAACCCCAAGAGGGGGATCAAAGTCTGAGCACATCTGAGCCCCAGGCAGTGAGGTTTGGGCTTTGGTCCCGGGCTACAGGAAGCCTAAGCCAGCCTTGGTGACCGCATTAAAATGGGGTCGTGACCCAATTCGAGGTCCTAATCCACAATTTGAGAGCCACTGCTCTAGAGGGTATCGTACTGCGCTCGTCACCGGGGTATCTGGACGCCTTGCGGTCATCACAGGGAAAAAAAAGTAATCAAGGGCTGGCCTTAGCCATGGGCGACCGGGGCTGTGATGGGTTCGGTCACAGAGACCCCCTTGGGACTGTCACCTGATGTGCTGACACTACCTCAGAGCCCATTTTCCCTGCCAGCTTGGGACTGCAGAAACCTGCCTTCTTGAGCCACACATGCTAGCCTGCTGCAACACAGACCCAGGGTCTGATCCATGCCCTCATAGCTGCAGACTTAAATGAAAATGGCTGAGCCCGTGCTCCTGTCTCCAGCACCCAGACACTCAGCTCCCACTAGGATCCAAACCCCAAATAAATCCGTTTTACTCTGTATAAAGCTTATAAAGGATAAGCTCATCAATTGTCTACTCTCTATAACACTGATAGAGAGATATGCACAGCTGTTTGCTCCCCGGGTATAAATCACTAACTCTGGGTTAATTAATAAACAAAAGTGATTTTATTAAGTATAAAAAGTAGGATTTAAGTGGTTTCAAGTAATAACAGACAGAACAAAGTAAGTTAACAATCAAAATAAAACAAAACATGCAAGTCTAAGCCTAATACATCAAGAAACTGAATACAGGTAAATCTCAGAGATGTTCCAATAAGCTTCTTTCACAGACTAGACTCCTTCCTAGTCTGGGCCCAATCCTTTCCCCTGGTTCAATTCTTGTTAGCTCCAGCTCAGGTGGTAACTAGGGGATTTCTTCATGACTGGTAGCCCCCTTTGTTCTGTTCCATCCCTCTTTATATCCTTGGCACAAGGCGGGAATATTTTGTCTCTCTGTATCCCCACCCCTCCTTCTAAGTGGAAAAGCACCAGGTTAAAGATGGATTACAGTTCAGGTGACATGATCACATGTCCTGTGAGCCCCTCTCCATTCCTGCAGGACTAGTCCACAGGTATGCAGTGGAGACTTGCAGGTAAACAAAGCCATCTAGAGTCAATTGTCCTAGTCAATGGGAGCCATTAAGATTCCAAACCACCATTAATGGCATACATTTTGCATAATTACAATAGGATTCAGGTAGAAGAATGATGCATTCATACATATAGGAGGAACACACTTAGTAGATTATAAGCTTTGTAATGATACCTTACAAGAGACCTTTTGCATTAAGCATATTCCAGTTACATTATATTCACACTTATACACATATTTTTATAAAGCATGATGGAGTGTAACGTCACAGGGGCACCTCCGGAGCAGGGGTGCCCCTCCCACTGCTGGCCTCTGCAGCCCTGTGGCTCCTGCCTCCTGCCTTGGAGCCGCCCCTGTCCAGCTGCTTCTGGGAGCTTCCTGTCTGCTGTAAGGAGCAGTGGGGAGGGGCTCTGATGTCAGGCTGTCCCCTGTCCTCCCAATGTTCCCATCTCCGCAGTGCAGGTGGGGGCGGGGGCACAGGGCTCACCAAGAGTGGGACGGTGCTGCTTTCCTCAGACTGCTGAGTGCTGCTCTCTTAAATGGGCAGCATGCGGTCTCGCACCCACTCCCCCAGCTCACACACACCCGCAGGTCACACACACTGTCTCTTTCACACTCACCCCACCCAACATATATTTATATTGCTGTTGTTTCTTGTTGTTACTTCCTGCAATGTACATATATGGTCTGTAATTTTATTCTTTCCAAGTGCTGTTATTTGAGTTTTTTGACTGGTCTCTGCATTTCATAAATTTATTTCTTTTTTATGCTTCCATTGAATTCTTTGAGTAGTGAGTTCTAAACTGCGTAACTTGTCCTGGCTGGAGTAATTATCTTTATTGTTGTTATCATATTGTGCTTTATCATTCATTATGTAAAGTGGTACAATCAAATAATAGTATTCTCCTAGAATGGAACTTTAGCTTGTACTCACTTTAGTAATTCCAGTTTCAAAAACATTAGCTAAGCACATAACTTTAGAAAATGGGCAGATAAAAGTCGCTTATTTTCAAATTGTATTTTAGTCATATCTGTAAATTAAATTAAATTTTGATGAAAATAAATGCAGTTCCAACTATGATACCAATAGCAATGATGGAGTCAACTGTTAGTGAATCACATACATAATTGTGGTTGGTAAACATAAATGCCAAAATAATTAGAAAAATTAATTCCCTTTCTTAATAAAAAAGAAAAAAAACCTTAATCACATATGTTAAAATTACATTTTTAGTGAAAAACAATTGACTAAAATAGAGGACATAATGGCAGTAACACAGTGTGTCTGTGTAAGCAGATTTTATTTATTTTTATTTATCTCTACTAAAGATAGTGTGCAAAGTATCAAACGTGTTTCTGATGAGGGAGAAAAAACAAGTCCTCACTCTGAGGTTGGTTGCAACTTGTCAGAGTCAGTTTATTCTCAAGCAATATAGCAAGGGGGAGAATGCACAACGGCAGGCCTCCCAAAAGATAAACAATTAGGGCAAGCATTTATACCTTTTGTTACATACAGTAATGATCAACAACTGCATTTTGTTTATACATTTTCCTTCCTGATACCTTACTTTCCTCAGCAATTTCTGCTACAGTCTGTGTTCCGTTCTTATCTAACACATGGTCGAAAAACATCATCTCTTACCGTTCTTTTCCACTCGCCCAGGCCCTGCTTGGAAGTCTCGCGTTATTAGCTGTTAGAGTTAGCCTGACTCTTGCTCTTCGTGGAAGACTACGATGTCTGCTCTTTTTCCAACTTCCACCCTGATAGCTACGTTACAGCTCCAGAACTGATACCTCAAGGCTTGGGATTGGGAATATCTTGCTGTATTATCTCCTGATTGTTCTAAATTTACATATAAGCTTTAAACGTGGCTTTAATTGGAGTTTGTATATATTTTTTCTTTCTTTATATAACAATTAGATACAGAGCTCCTGTCAGCAAATCCCTAAGTTATTATCTGCAAAGCCCCAAGAGTTTTCAGGTGCCTAAGTAGTCCCTGGAATCATGGTTAAAGTTTCCTGCCACCCCCCACCCCAAATCTAAACTGGTGCCCCACCCGGGTGAGCCAGGAGTGGTCAGAGGGCTGCAGGAGGCCATGGGCTCTGGTGAGATGCAGCCCACGGGTGACAGCGCGAAGCCTTGAGCCGCATGTCGAGCATCAAGCACCACAAGCCATAGCAGCAGCGCAGGATGGTGGCAATACTCCATGTGCCAGGCCCCCCTGACTTCTGCACTGCTGCTGGCGGTGGCATTGCCTTCAGAGCTGGGTGCCCGGCCAGACCCCGCCAGTATCAGACTGCCGTGCCAGGGCTTAATTTGAGCCACAGATGAGCTCTGGCATCTCTTTCAATACAAATTAAACACCGTGGGAGGCAACAGGGCCCATTGGCCTCACCCGGGGTGGCAGTCCCCCAAGCTGAGGTCTCATTCTCTGTTTCCTCAGTCCCTTGAGTTTCTAATTCCTTTTCGGCTCTTCGGTGGCTGAAGAACAGCCTGATCTACATGCCAGGCTTGTGCTCCGTGGATTCCCTGGCCCCCGGCCTGTCTTTCCTTCTGCTTTCACGGGAGCAGCAGGGTGTCCTGAGAGAGAGAGAGAGAGAGAGAGATTCTGGGGTATTTATGTGGCTGGCAGTCTGGATAGATAGATAGATAGATAGATAGATAGATAGATAGATAGATAGATAGATAGATAGATAGATAGATAGATAGATAGATAGATAGATAGATAGATAGTGGGTGAGTATGTAGCTAGGCCTGGTGATACTTGGGTACATGGGTACATAGGTGCGTGGGTAGGTAGTTAGTTAGTTGGTGTCATAAATATAAAGGGAAGGGTAATAATCTTTATGTGTGCACTAACATAAATCCCACCTGGCCAGAGGTACAGAATCACTTACCTGTAAGGGGTTAATCAGTTCAATTAACTTAGTTGGCACCTGACCAGAAGGACCACCGGGGAAAGAAGATACTTTAAAAACAGGGAAGGGGGAAGGTTTTGTTTATGCTTTTTTTGTTGGTCTCTCTCAGGGCAGAGAGAGGGACGAGGCAGAAAAAAAAACATCTCCTCAAGCCCTACCTGGAATAAGCATTTAAAATTACAAAACTTGTAAGTAATAGCAAGGAAATGCGTTAGATTATCTTTTGTTTTAGCTTGTGAATTTTCCCTATGATAAGAGGTAATTTTAATCCTGTTTTGTAACTGGAACACAGAGTCAGAGGAGAGTCCTCTGTGTTTTGAATCTTTTTATTTACCATGTAAAGTTATCTTCCTTCCTGATTTTACAGAGGTGCTTCTTTTACTTTTTTTTCTTGATAATGCAATTCTTCTTTTAAGAACCTGATTGATTTTCAGTGTCCTAAAAAAACAGGGATTTGGTCTGTGCTCACTTTGTTTAACCTACTGGTTTGTATATTATTCTCAAGCCTCCCCAGGAAAGGTGGTGAAGAGGCTTGGGGGGATATTTTTTGGGGGGGATAGGGCTCCAAGTTGACCCTCCCTGAATGTTTGTTTAAATCACTTGGTGGTGGCAGCAAAACCGTCCAAGGACAAGGCAAGGAATTTGTACCTTGGGGAACTTTTTAACCTAAGCTGGTGGAATATAAGTTTACGGGGTCTTTCATGCGGGTCCCCACATCTGTACCCTACAGTTCAGAGTGGGGAGGGAACGCCGACAGTTGGGTAAGTGAGTAGATAGATAGGAGGTAGGTGGGTGCATAGGTGGGTAGGTCAGTGGGTTGGTAGCTAGGTGGGGTAGTAGGAAGATGGGTGGGTCAATGGTTACATAGGTAGGTAGGTGGGTACATAGGGGGTGGGATGGTAGGTGGGTGGGTGCGTGAGTAGGGTGGTAAGTTCATAGGTAAGTAGGTGGGGTTGTAGTTGGGTAGATCAGTGGGTCAGTGGGTTGGTAGTTAGGTGGGTAGGTATATGGGTAGGTGGGTCGGTAGCTGAGTTACCAACTGCAATAGAGCAGGGTGAGGTAATAGGCCTGGAAGAATCCAGTCACCAAGAAGATGAGTCTGCAACTGATTTTGATAAATGCCTGAGTGAGGCCACCTGTGAGAGCTGGAACAAGCTAAGAGTCTGGGATAGAACCCTGCAACCCCTGTCCCAAGCCAGCCACTCCCTCCTCTGGGATTGGGTCAGAGCCAACACTCCCTAGAGGAGAAAAGCCCCATGCCCCATTCCCTGCCCCCTGAGGAAGCCAATCCCCCACCCTTGGCCAGGTCAGAGCTGGAGCCCCCTGGAGGGGAAGGACACTCACCTGTTTCTGGTGGGCTCAGCAGTAAAATATGGAACCCGTGGGGGTTGGAGCCGAGGCGAAAGATCTGGTGACTCCCATCCCCGCTCCACGTCCAGCTCAGGGTGCTGACAGCCTCGTTCCCCTGGGACCAGGAGCTGACCTGAAGTGTACCCCATGAGCCATTCCCAGCCAGGGGCTCCCCATCCACCTGCCACTGGAGCTGGGGCAGGGGTTGGGAGCGTAGGGAGCAGCTACAGCTGATGCTTGGCCCCAGGCGCTGGCGGGTCGAGTTCAGCCTGGTCCCCAGCTGGGGGCTGTCTGGGGAGCATAGGAGACACAGCAACAAGAGTCTGAGAGAGAAACCCAGGGGCAGGGAGTCCCCTGGGTTAACCCCACTCACACCCGCTGGCAGGGAGTCCTATGGGTTAACCTCACTCACACTTGACGAGCAGCTAGAACGTCCCAAGGGCAGAGCTCTCCTCTCTCTGGGCCCATCACGCGTACAGCCCCCGTCCTCGGCCGTCACATTGGGCAGTTCCCACTGCAGCTGATTCTCTCCTTCGGGGCAGGCACCCTCAATGGCTTGGTCCCCCCTCTCTCACCCCAACGCAGCAGGGGGCTGCTCATGACGGAGCAGAGGAACCGCAAGGAATCACCTTCCCAGGCTGTGAGTTGTTAGCCTCTCCCCTCTCCCCCATCACAGTGCCCCTGACTCTCCGCGCCACTCCCTGCAGCCCAACACCCCCACTGACTTCCCAAATTGATCCCTTCAGCATGGCGCCCCCTAGAGCCTTACACTGCATGTGCACACACAGGGCCCGGCTGGCCGACCGATAGGAATTCTTCACACAGCATCAATACTCCCCAATGTCCCCTCTGCTGAGATTCGGCAGCTCCAGGCTCCCGGCCCCGCCTTGGCCAGGGCTCAGGGACTCGTTCCCCTTGACCGAGCTCTGGGTCACCTTGGGTCTGCTCCCAGCCTCACAGCTCAGACTCAGGGAGTCTCCCTCCTTGGTCTCCAGAGACACAAAGTAACCCTCAGCTCCCCACGCATCTGGCACTGGAAGAGATGAGCAGGCAGGTTAGGCCCCCACAGAGATCCCCCACCAAGGGACCGAGATGCAGCCACCTCTTGGGTGGAGTACGGGGGCTGGCTATACAGGCACCCCTCAACCAGTGTGGGGACGTACCTTTCCATGGCAGCAGGTCTCCGTCGCACAGATCGGTCCCTAACCCATCTCCTCCCCACTACCCAGCGCCCCCGAGTGACGCCCCACGGGCTGGAGACAGAGGGAACTGGGCCCAATCCTCCCACCATCCTCACTACAACCCTGAGGCTTCCTCGGGCTCTCCCCTCCGGCATAGACTAGTCTGGCCATGGGCGACATATGAACTACCAGCTCAGGGAGGCTAGCCCCTGACCCCGCCCCTTCTGCCCAAGGCCCCACCCCCACTGGAGCTCAGAGCCCCCCCACCGGGGCTGCTGCCACCCCGAGCCAGCCCTGGGCCACCGGAGCACCCCAGACCCACAGCACTGGAGGGAGGCACGGCACTAGCCTCCTGGAGTTCCGGGCCGCAGGCCGGCCCCCTCTAACCCTAGCCCCAGCTCCAGTGCTGCCAAGGGGGAACAGCATGGGCAGTGAGCAGGAGAGGACCTGGGGGCAGAGAATGGGCAGGGCCATGTAGGGCTGTTTGGGGCAGCTCAGCCTCCCCTGGCCTGCGATACCCACCACCCATGAGCCTAGCCCAGCAGAGCCTGGCGCCTCGCCCTGAGCATGGCAGAGCGTGACTAGGAGGCGCTTGCTGTTTCCCGGGGCTCCCAGCGTGGCCTCTGACCAGGGTGTCCGTTCCTGGTCATGTTCCCGGTGATGTTGGGGAGCCAGGGTGGGTCTGTAACACAATCCAGACAGGAGGGATCGGGGGGCTGGACAGCACTGGGAAGGGGGTCGCTAGTGATCACTGAGCCTAGACATGGCCCCTCACTGTCAGCTCAGCTGGGGGATGGGAAAGTCCCTGGTGTGGCACAAGACCCGTGGTGTCAAGTATCAGAGGGGTAGCCGTGTTAGTCTGGATCTGTAAAAAGCAACACAGAGTCCTGTGGCACCTTTAAGACTGACAGATGTGTTGGAGCATAAGCTTTCATGGGTGAATACCCACTTCGTCAGACGCATGTAATGGAAATTTCCAGAGGCAGGTATAAATATGCAGGCAAGAATCAGTATGGAGATAACGAGGTTGGTTCAATCAGGGAGGGTGAGGTCCTCTAATAGCAGTTGAGGTCTGAACACCAAGGGAGGAGAAACTGCTTCTGTAGTTGGCTAGCCATTCACAGTCTTTGTTTAATCCTGATCTAATGGTGTTAAATTTGCAAATGAACTGAAGCTCAGCAGTTTCTCTTTGGAGTCTGGTCATGAAGTTTTTTTGCTGTAAGATGGCTACCTTTACATCTGCTATTGTGTGGCCAGGGAGGTTGAAGTGTTCTCCTACAGGTTTTTGTATATTGCCATTCCTGATATCTGACTTGTGTCCATTTATCCTTTTACGTAGTGACTGTCCAGTTTGGCCAATGTACATAGCAGAGGGGCATTGCTGGCACATGATGGCATATATAACATTGGTGGACATGCAGGTGAATGAACCGGTGACGTTATAGCTGATCTGTGATGGTGTTGCTGGTGTAGATATGTGGGCAGAATTGGCATCGAGGTTTGTTGCATGGATTGGTCCCTGAGTTAGAGTTGTTATGGTGCGGTGCGTGGTTGCTGGTGAGAATATGCTTAAGGTTGGTGGGTTGTCTGTGGGCGAGGACTGGCCTGCCTCCCAAGGTCTGTGAAAGTGAGGGATCATTGTCCAGGATGGGTTGTAGATCCTGGAGAGGTTTAAGCATTGGAGAGGTTTAAGCTGGGGGCTGTATGTGATGGCCAGTGGTGTTCTGTTGGTTTCTTTCTTGGGCTTGTCTTGAAGCAGGAGGCTTCTGGGTACACGTCTGGCTCTGTTGATTTGTTTCCTTATTTCTTTGTATGGGTATCGTAGTTTTGAGAATGCTTGGTGAAGATCTTGTAGATGTTGGTCTCTGTCTGAGGGGTTGGAGCAGATGCGGTTGTACCTCAGCGCTTAGCTGTAGACGATGGATCGTGTGGTGTGTCCGGGGTGGAAGCTGTAGGCATGAAGGTAGGCATAGCGGTCAGTGGGTTTTCGGTATAGGGTGGTGTTAATGTGACCATCGCTTATTTGTACTGTGGTGTCTAGGAAGTGGACCTCCCGTGTAGATTGGTCCAGGCTGAGGTTAATGGTGGGGTGGAAGCTGTTGAAATCATGGTGGAATTCTTCCAGGGTCTCCTTCCCATGGGTCCATATGATGAAGATGTCATCAATGTAGCATAGGTAGAGAAGGGGCATGAGTGGAGGAGAGCTGAGGAAGCGTTGTTCCAGGTCAGCCATAAAAATGTGGGCATATTGTGGGGCTATGCGGGTGCCCATAGCGGTGCCACTGGTCTGGAGATATATATTGTCACCAAATTTGAAATAATTGTGTGTGAGGATAAAGTCACAGAGCTCAGCAACAAGTTGTGCTGTGGCATTATCAGGGATACTGTTCCTGACAGCTTGTATTCCATCTGTGTGGGGGATGTTTGTGTAGAGAGCCTCCACATCCATGGTGGCTAGGATGGTGTTTACTGGGAGATCACCAATGCATTGTAGTTTTCTCAGGAAATCAGTGGTGTCACGGAGATAGCTGGGAGTGCTGGTGGCATAGGGTCTGAGCAGAGAGTCCACATATCCGGATAATCCTTCGGTGAGATGATGGGGCGTCCAGGATTTCCAGGTTTGTGGATCTTGGGTAGTAGATAGAATAACCCCGGTCAGGGCTCTAACGGTATGTTGATTTGTTCCTGTGTTAGTGTAGGGAGTGTCCTGAGTAGATGATGCAGTTTCTTAGTATATTCCTGAGGAAAGTGGCCTGTCGAATTTGGTATTGGAGAGTTGTCTGGCAGGCTCCTTTTGGTAGTCAGACCTGTTCATGATGACAACAGCACCTCCTTTATCAGCCTCTTTGATTATAATGTCAGGGTTGTTTCTGAGACTGTGGATGGCATTGCGTTCTGCATGACTTAGGTTATGAGGCAAGCGATGTTTTTCCACAATTTCTGTCTGTGCACGTTGGCGGAAGCATTCTATGTATAGGTCCAGATTGTCATTTCGACCCTCAGGAGGAGTCCATGTGGCGTTCTTCTTCCTGTGTTTTTGGTGGGGGGGTATCTGTGTATCAGTGCACTGTTCAGTGTTATCTTGAAAATATTCTTTGAGTGGGAGGCAGCGAAAGTAGGCTTCCAGATCACAGCAGAACTGTATCATATTCATGGGGATGCTGTGGCAAAAAGAGAGTCCCCGAGATAGGACAGACACTTCTGCTGGGTTGAGTGTGTAGCTGGATAAATTGATGATATTGCTGGGTGGGTTAGGGGTACCACTGTTGGGGCCCCATGTGTCAGGTAGGATTTTAGACAGCTTATGGTCCTTTTTTCTTTGTAGAGAGGTGAAGTGTGTAATGTAGATCTCCTGTCTTATTTTAATAAAGTCCATTTGTGTGGAAATGGAAACGCAAGGGACCAAAATTGGTTGGTCAAAATTGGGCCTAATTGTCAGAGTCACTAACAAGGGGCCGGGCTGCTCTGCTTCAGCCTGGGTACTTGAGCGAGTGCAACCAGCACCACTGTCTGCCGCGCGCCTGGGCATTCAGTGTCCTGCTCCCCAAAAGTGTCCTCCCAAGTGCGGGACAGAGCCAGGGGTCTACGTAACCCCATTCCCACCCCCACCCCAGACCCAGCCACCACCAGGGACATCAGACACCCCCCGTCATGGGTCCTTTGCCTTCCCCCCTTGGTTCGTCCCTCCCCAGCCCTCTCCTTTTGCCCTCTGGCTTAGCTGGCCAGGCCTCGATATTTTGCAGCCCGGCTACGCCCAGAGGGGCGGTTAAAAGTAACACGCGGAACAGCCGGACGCTGATACTGGCTGGCCAGGCCTGGCAGGGTCTGTCCACGCTGCCCTCAAAGCCCCACGGCGCCGAGCCTCAGAGCCTGGGTCCGTTGGGTTGGGCTCGCGGTGCTCGGGCTGCGGGTCTTTGATTGCAGCGCGGACGTTTCCTCAGACGTCTCTGTAGACGTTGGGGGTTGGGCTGGGACCTGGGCTCAGACACGGGCTGGGGACTGGGGGGCGGGTTCCTTCTAAATCTCCCTTCGGCTGAAGGGAACAAAGGCCGTCCTTACACTGATGCCTGATTTGATCCTTCACCTCGCAAAGGCGGCCGCTGATTTTCCCTCTTCCCTGGATCTGCAGCACAAGGGTCACAGGCCATTTAATGAGGGTTTGCCATGGGGCAGGGCAGGCCGAGGTCTCTGGGCACCGAGCCGGGAGCGTGTTTAGTGCCAGACAGTGACTGGGTCCCATTAACACTCTGCCCCATTAGAGCATCCACCGATCCTGGCAGAAAGGGGAGGGGTGGAGGAGACACGGTGGGATAGCCTGGGGGGATCTCCGGGAGAAATGGGGTGGCTGGTGTAAGGGGAAATCCCAGCAAGAGGGGATTGGAATGGGAGGTGTGGATCGCAGCTCAGGAGGATTCTGGGGGCAGGGCAGGTCGGGAGTAGAGGGGGAGCCATAACCAAGGGGAGCAGGAAGGGGTGAAGATCCCCAGGGAGAAGGGGCTGCAAGGTGTGGAGGGAAGGGGCCTGGAAAAGTATTAGCTGAGGGTGCATGGTGGGGGGTGGGGATCCCAGCACAGAGCAGACTTGGGGGAGGGGCTGGAGGGCAGGGCTGGGGAGCCCAAGGGTGGGGAACCCAGCATAGGGAGCTCGGGGCCGGCGTGGAGGGCCTGGGTGGGGTCAC
Source organism: Actinemys pallida (assembly GCA_023634205.1). NCBI lineage: Eukaryota > Metazoa > Chordata > Testudines > Emydidae > Actinemys > Actinemys pallida. The sequence continues at coordinate 5,007,484 of JALMGD010000030.1, forward strand.
TCACAGCCGACATGGAGCCGGATGGTTCTGTGGCTGGAAGGTCCCTGTGCTGAGCTGTAGGTGACGGTGCAGATCAGCTCTTTGCCATCGTCCCCCAGGGTGGGCATGAAGGTGAGCGCAGATCTGTGGGCCCAGGTGCCATTCGCCAGCTGGGCTGAGACATTCCAGGCTGTGTCGCTGAATGGCCCCGTCGAGGTGACTTGGGGAGGGGTCCCAGAGCAGCGCCCAGGGGCCGTGCAGGTCATAGTCACTGGCTCCCCGGCCAACAGCATCCCTGGCAGCCCCTGCGCCAGCGAGATCTGAATCTCTGGCTCCTCAGTCAGCTCTGAGACATGGGGAGAGGGGAGAGAATCGCTTGGTGACATGGGGCATTTGCCGATTAGGAGCACTGGCTCTGATCTGGCCCCAGGATGGGGACTGGCTGGCTCAGGGGGGCTGATGAGTGGTGTCATAAATATAGAGGGAAGAGTAACAACTTTATATATGCAGTAGCATAAAATCCCTCTTTGGCAGCTGTACTAAATAGCCTTACCTGTAAGGGATTAATCACTTCAAATAACCTAGTGGGCACCTTACCAGAAGGACCAATGGGGAAAGAAGATACTTTCCAATCTGTGGGGGTGGGGCGAGGATTTGTTTGTTGCTGTCTCTTTGTTGTTCCCTCTCTGGATGGAGGGAGAGACCGAACAGGTACAATATCTCCTGCAAATATACCTGGAATAATGGATCTAAAACCACAGAAATTGTAAGTAGGCAAGGAAAGGCGTGAGGTTATCTTTTGTTTTAGCTTGTGAATTTTCCTATGCTACAGACGTAGTTTGATTCCTGTTTTTGTAACTGTGAAGCTGAGCCAGAGGGGAATCCTCTGTGTTTGAAATCTTTTATTCACCATGTGAAGTTACCTTCCAAACTGATTTTGCAGCTGTGATTCTTTTATATTTTATATAAAGTTCTTCTTTTAAGAACCTGATTGATTTTCAATGTCCTGAAGACAGAGTCTGGTCTGTGCTCACATTGCTAACCAATTGGTTGGTATATTATTCTCAAGCCTCCCCAGGAAACGGGGTGAAGGAGCTTGGGGGGATATTTTGCGGGGATAGGGATTCCAAGTTACCCGTCCCTGAATTTTTCTATAAATCACTTGGTGGTAGCATCAATACCTTCCAAGGACAAGGGAAGAAATTTGTGCCTTGGGGAAGTTTTTAACCTAAGCTGGTAGAATATAAGCTTAAGGGGTCTTTCCTGCTGGTCCCCACATCTGTACCCCAGAGTTCAGAGTGGGGGGAACCCTCACAAGCAGTGACTGTGGCTGCTGTTACCTGGCATGGAGATCGTGAGCGCAGGGGCAGTGCCATCGGAATTGGAGCGGTAACTGTGTTCAAACGCACCTTTCTTGACGCTAAAGAAATATCTCCCCGCATCCGTCCATTGGGCAGCACTGATTTGCAGGGAGCAATCGCCGTGCGCTGGATCCCCCGTCAGCCGGAACCGGCCCTGGGTCTCCTGCAACCAAAATCTGGGGCCACTGCTGGCCGCAGGATGATCCTGGCCCACAGTAGCAGGCTCCTTGTACCAGTGTCCGTATAGCTGGGCCGAGGGATTGTCGGTGTCATACGAGGCTGGGTACGTGAAGTTGCAGGGGACGAGAAGGCAGAGACCCTCCTGCACAGACACCGACTGCAGCACCGCCAGAGTAAATCCAGGTTGCTGGGACAGGGACCCTGCAGGGGACAGGGAGGGATGGAAGTGGGACCCATAGAGAGCAGAGACCAACCCTGAGCTGCACCCCCCAGCTCTGCCGGTTCCCCTCACTCCCGACCTGCAGCCCCCTGCGAGGCCAGCCCTGATCTCAATCCCCCCTCGAGTTCTATCAGAGCCCCTCACTCCCGACCAACAGCCCCATGCGAGCCCAACCCTGGGTCCTTGACCAATTCTCACTCCATTTAGTTTCCATTCCTCCCTACATCGAGCCTCTTGCCTGCTCCCTGTCACTCAGCGCCCCCTAGCACCACACTGGGGCACTGGGCTCCCCTCCCCGTCTGGCCAGTCTCCCTTTCAAGTTCTGGAACACACCTGGCCCCACTCAGCGCGGGTTCTGCCCTTCCCCCTTGACTGGGGCTGCAGGTGCTTCTTACTTACCCCTCCAGAGCAAGATGAGGATCAGGACCCTTAGCGTGGCAGGACCCCCTGCTCTCCAGAGGGGACCCTGAGGCATGAGCTCCCTTTCCCCGGTGACATGCAGTGGCAGCAGGACTCTGCTCATGGCTGGGGTGTCCGGCTGGGACAGACCTAGAGACAGACGGGGGGTGAGAAGTGTGAGAGTAGAGGCTGTTTGGGGATGCAGAACTGCCTGGGGGACTTTCAGTACTGCTGGGCTCTGCAGGGGGCTGATCTGGGGCTGGTGGCAGCGCAGTGACCTCCCCCCCACAGAAAACCCCAAATCACCAGACGGTCCTGAGAGATCGTGGGCTAAAAAAATCCTTAAATTGGCGAAAAAATATGAGATTTTCTCTAAGAATCATGAGAGCAGCCAGAAAATCCTGATCTGGTGACAGAAGATGGTGGGAAGGCAGCGCTGCTCCGTGTCTGCTTTGCTTCAGTCTTCCCGCAAAAACCAACATGTGAGCGGGCAACCAGTGAAGTTACCACGGACAACAAAGGGAAAAGGCTGCAGATCGGGATAAGTAAAGAACACGTCAGAGTTGTTCTGACCAACTTGAATGAATTCACATCAGTCGGACGGGAGGTTGTTCAACCCAGGGTGCTGAAGGAATTAGTCGAAGAAATCTTGGCGCTACTGGTAATAATATTTGCAAACTCATAGATTGCAGGAGAGGTCTCAGAAGACGGGAGAAGGACTAACAGAGTGGCCATCTTTAAAAGGGGAAAAAGGAGGAGCCAGGGAAGTATAGACCAGTCAGCCTGACCTCGACAAATGGAAAGCTAGTAGAGCAATGTATAAAACCTTCAATTTGTGAGGACGAAGGGGTAATCACCAGCATAGATTTACCAAGAACAAATCCTGCCAAACCAGCTTGGTTTCCTTCTTTGGCTAGGTAACTGGTTAGGAGCTGGGGAAAAGCAGTGGACATAATATAACAGGACTTCAGCAAGGCTTTTGACGCAGTCCCACATGACATTCTCATAAGTAAGCTGGAGAAGACTTCTGACAGAACTCAAATGTGAAATTGCAGAACTACTAACTCTCATTTAAATCAGCTTTTGTAACAGATGCCTGGAGGATAGCTAATGTGACACCAATTTTTAAAAAAATCTCCAGAGGTGATCCCGGCAGTTGAAGGCCAATATGCCTAACTTCAGTGATGGGCAAACTGGTTGAAATTATAGTAAAGTGAAACTATAATAAAGAACAGAATTATCAGATGCCTAGATTTGTTGGGGGAAGACTGATCAGTAACTGGTTAAAAGATAGCAAACAAAGGACAGGAATAAATGGCTAATTTTCACAGTGTAGAGAGGTAAATAGTGGTGTCCACCAGCGTTCTGTATGTGGACCAGTGCTGTTCAACATGTTCATAAATGATCTGGAAAAAGGGGTAAACACGGAGGTGGGAAAATTTGCAGATGATCCAAAACTACTCAAGAGAGCTAAGTTCAAAGCTGACTGCGACGAGCTACAAAGGGATCTTACAAAACTGAGTGACTGGGTAAGATAATGGCAGATGAAATTCAATGTTAATAAGTGCAAACTAATGCACATTGGAAAACATAATCCCAAGTATACATATAAATTGAGCTGTTAGCACTCAAAAAAGAGATCTTGGAGTCATTGTGGATATTTCTCTGAAAAGATTCATTCAATGTGCAAAGATCATCAAAAAAGCGAACAGAATGTTGGGAATCTTTAAAAAAAGGATAGTTAATAAGACAGAAAATGTCGTATTGCCCCTATATAAATTCATGGTACGCCCATATCTTGAATACTGTATGCAGAAATGGTGGCCCTATTTCAAATTGGAATTGGAAAGGGTTCAGAAAAGGGCAACAAAAATGATTAGGGGTATGGAACAGCTTCTGTATGAGGACAGATTACTAAGACTGGGACTGTTTAGCTTGGAAAAGTGATGACTGAGGGTGGATATGATAGAGGTCTATAAAATCATGACCGGTGTGGGGAAAGTAAATAAGGAAGTGTTATTTACTCCTTTCCATGACACAAGAACTAGGAGTCCCCAAATGAAATTAATAGGCTGGAGGTTTAAAACAAAGAAAAGGAAGTATTTCTTCACACAACGCACAGTCAACCTGTGGAACTCTTTGCCAGAGGATGTTCCGAAGGCCAAAACTATAACAAGGTTACAAAAAGAACTGGATAAATTCCTGGAGGATAGGTCCATAAATGGCTATTAGACATGATGGACAGGGATGGTGTCCTTAGCTTTTGTTTGCCAGAAGCTGGGAATGGGCAACAGGGGATGGATCACTTGATGATTCCCTGTTCTGTTCATTCCCTCTGGGGCACCTGGCACTGGCCACTGTCGGAAGACAGGCTACTGAGCTAGATTGTCCTTTGGTCTGACCCAATATGGCCATTCTTATGGAGAAACAAGTAACCGTTAATGGAACAATGTGGGATTGGAGGGAGGTCTTAAGTGGGGTTCCAGAGGGATCTGTTCCGGATTCTGTGTTGTTTAACATCTTTATCAATGACCTGGGTGTAGGACTAGGGAGCAGACTGATCAAATCTGCAAATGACACAAAGCTAGTGGGGGTTGCCAACACTTTGGAGGATGGAGCTAAACTAAGAGGGATCTCGATAAATTTGAGAACTGGGATGTAGATGAGACAATGAAATTCATCAAGGACAAATGGAAGGTGCTCCACATAGGGAAGAAAATCCAAATACAAAAATACAGGATGGGGAAGAACTGGCTTGGCAGCAGCACTGCTGAAAAGGATCTGGGAGTTGGGGTGGATCACAACCTCGAGAGGAGTCAGCAATGTGATGCTGTTGCAAAATAAGAATGCATTTTCAGGTTGCATTACAAGATGCAGAGCATTCAAGTCACGGGAGGTGACAGTACCGCTCTACTCGGCGCTGGCTAGGGCTAAGCTGGAGGACCGTGTCCAGTTTTGGACACCAATGTATAGAAAGGATGCAGAGAAACTGGAAAGGATCCAGAGGTGAGGGATGAAGATGATCAAAGGGATGGAATGCAAGCCCTAGGGCCACAGCCTGAAGAAACAGGGCATGGTTAGTTTGGAAAAGAGATGGGGGGGACGACGAAATGATCACAGTTTTAAAGGCTGCCATAGAGAAGATGGAGAAAAGTTGTTCTTTCTTGTCCGAAATGGCAGGACAAGGGGCAAAGGGTTCAAACTGCATCAGAATCGATTGAGATTAAATCTCAGGGAAAACTCCCCAGCTGTGAGAGCAGTCAAACAATGGACCAGACACCAAAGGAGGTTGTGGAAGCTCCTTCACTGGAAAGTTTTGAGAGGAGGCTGGACAGCATTTGTCTGGGGTGCTTTAGACCCAACAAATCCTGTATCTTGGCACGGGTTGGACTAGGTGACCCCTGTGGTCCCTTTTCACCCTGTGGGTCTGTGATTCTAGGATTCGCTAAAATATCCTGAGATTTAATGTGAACATCATGACAACCCCATCCCCTCCCTGAAAATCGCTAATAAATCCTGAGATTTGCTCTAAGAATCCTGACATTGGCTTTTAAAATTCATAGATTTGTGCTTTGTCTTCCCGCACCTGGTTGTTTGCGGCCCGTTGCCTCATCTACCCCACCCGGGTGCTGGTGCAGTGAGCTGCGCGGGTCTCAGCCTGGATCCCCCATGGCCCATGCACCATCCCCTGCCAGAGCAGGGTGGGATGAGCCCCATTGCCCAGGGCTGTAGGGGCAGGGTCCGGCCCCGAGAGATCCAGCCTCCATCCCCATCCCTGGGTGGGATGCTGCTTGGCCTTGAGGGGCACCGCCAGAGCTGTGGGGACGCGGAGCCCAGGGCTGGGATGGCAAGTGGCTGCAGGTCGGGATTGAGGGGCACCCCAGTCTCCACAGACCATCCAGCTCCCTCCCCCTTAGTTCCACTCACCCCTAGACCTGCAGAGGGGGGCCCAGTGCCTGGCTTTCCAACCCTGCAGACTCAGAGCCTGGGGAAGCTGCATGCACAGGAATGTGAAAGCAGAAGTGCGTTCGGATGGGAGGGCATTGGGGGAAGATGCTTTCTCAGAAACCCCAGCACCAGCATCCTGCCGACTTCCCCTACTTCTGGCTGGGGCTGCCTGTGGCTTCCCTGCAACAGGGGCAGGCTGCATATTGCTTGTGGGGGTGGAAATAGAACCCAGGAGTCCGGGCTCTGAGCCCCTTTACACCTCACTCTGCTCCCAGAGTCCTGACTCCCTGCCTCCAACCCCCACTCTAGCCCACTAGACCCTGCTCCCAGAGCCAGGGACAGAACCCAGGAGTCCTGGCTCCCCGCCACCCCCCCCGTTCTGACTCTGAGACCCTCTACGCCCCACTCTGGTCTCAGAGCTCTGGATGGACCCAGGAGTCCTGGCTACCTGCCCCCCATCCCAGCTCTATCCCTTTATTACTGCTTTTTTCTGTCACACAATAATATTAGACCGCTAGCAGCTCACACCTCTTATCGTATTGTACATGCTGCAGACACTAATCACTCACCCCGAGCTGAGATGCAGCCGCCTCCAGGCGGGGCAGCTGGGGAACACCCACACAGCAACACTGCCCAGGGGTTGCTCACCTGGAGCTGAGATGCGTCCGTGTCTGGGGTGGGGCAGCTGGGAACAGCGTACTGGAACAGCAGATGTCTGCTTAGGATGGCTAGTGAATCCCAACTCCAATGGGAAGAGCCGGGTGCGTGTGAAGACCTGCCTGGGACGGAGCGGGCGCAAATGTCAGGGCGTGGGCTGTGGCGAGATGTGAGATTTCAAGACAGGAAGGGGAAATCAGCGTGTGAATCTGTCCCTAAAATGTCTTGCAGAAGACGCTTCCAGTGGCTGGAGATCTCGGAGCCATCGACGCAAGAGGGAGATTGTCACAGACAGAGGCCTGCTCCCATGGACAGCCGGCTTCTGACTCCATCACGTGTCGTGGGGGGGAACTGGCTGGGTGGGACTGGCTGGGAGGGTAATGGGGCACAGGGCTCTTCCCCTCTATGGGGCACTGGCTCCAATCTGCCCCAAGGTGGGTTTGACGCTCTGTATCTCAGAGAACAACCTACACCCCCATTTTCATTGTTAGAAAATGATTGTGTGGTATCCAATACAAAGTTTGTCATTTTGGGTTTCTTCAGAAGGCTTGTGATGCACTGAGCATTGCTGTTATAGTGATGTTATAGTAACTGTTCTTATAGTAATGTTCATAGAATCATAAAAGATTAGGATTGGAAGGGGCCTCAGGAGGTCATCTAGTCCAACCCCCTGCTCAAAGCAGGACCAACACCAACTAAATCATCCCAGCTAGGGCTTTGTCAAGCCGGGCCTTAAAAACCTCTAAGGATGGAGATTCCACCACCTCCCTAGGTAACCTATTCCAGTGCTTCACCACCCTCCTAGTGAAATAGTTTTTCCTAATATCCAACCTAGACCTCCCCCACTGCAACTTGAGACCATTGCTCCTTGTTCTGTCATCTGCCACCACTGAGAACAGCCAAGCTCCATCCTCTTTGGACCCCCCCTTTCAGGTAGTTGAAGGCTGCTATCAAATCTCCCCTCACTCTTCTCTTCTGCAGACTAAACAAGCCCAGTTCCCTCAGCCTCTCCTCGTAAGTCATGTGCTCCAGCTCCCTGATCATTTTTGTTGCCCTCCGCTGGACTCTGTCCAATTTGTCCACATCCTTTCTGTAATGGGGGGCCCAAAACTGGATGCAATACTCCAGTTGTGGCTTCCCCAGTGCCGAATAGAGGGGAATAATCACTTTCCTCGATCTGCTGGCAATGCTCCTACTAATACAGCCCAATTAGGGCACACTGCTGACTCATATCCAGCTTCTTATCCACTGTAACCCCCAGGTCCTTTTCTGCAGAACTGCTGCTTAGGCAGTCGGTCCCCAGCCTGTAGCAGTGCATGGGATTCTTCCATCCTAAGTGCAGGACTCTGCACTTGTCCTTGTTGAACCTAATCAGATTTCTTTTGGCCCAATCTTCCAATTTGTCTAGGTCACCCTGGACCCTATCCCTACCCTCCAGCATATTGACCTCTCCCCCCAGCTTAGTGTCATCCGCGAACTTGCTGAGGGTGCAATCCATCCCACCATCCAGATCATTAATAAAGATGTTGAACAAAACCAGCCCCAGGTCCGACCCCTGGGGCACTCTGCTTGATACCAGGTGCCAACTAGACATCAAACCATTGATCACTACCCGTTGAGCCCGACAATCTAGCCAGCCTTCTATCCACCTTATAGTCCATTCATCCAAATGCTACTTCTTTAAATTGCTGGCATGAATAATGTGGGAGATGGTATAAAAGTTTTGCTAAAGTCAAGATATATCATGTCCATTGCTTCCCGCATATCTACAAAGCCAGTTATCTCATCATAGAAAGAAATCAGGTTGAGCAGGCATGACTTGCCCTTGTGGAATCCATGTTGACTCTTCCTGATCACCTTCCTCTCCTCCAAGTGCTTCAAAATGGATTCCTTGAGGACCTTCTCCATGATTTTTCCAGGGACTGAGGTGAAGCTGACCGGTCTGTAGTTCCCCGGGTTCTCCTTCTTCCCTTTCTTAAAGATGGGAACTATATTTGCCTTTTTCCAATTGTCCGGGACCTCCCCCAATCGCCATGAATTTTCAAAGATAATGGCCAATGGCTCTGCAATCACATCAGCCAACTCCCTCAGCACCCTCGGATGCATTAGATCTGGTCCCATGGTTTTATGAATCTCCTGCTTTTCTAAATTGTCCTTAACCTGTTCTTTCATCACTGAGGGCTGCTCACCTCCTCCCCCTTCTGTGTTGATCAGGACAGCAGTCTGGGAGGTGACCTTGTCTGTGAAGACCGAGGCAAAAAAAGTCTTGAGTACTTCAGCTTTTTCCACATCATCTGTCACTAGGTTGCCTCCCACATTCATTAAGGGTCCCACACTTTCCCTGACCTTTTTCTTCTTGCTAACATACCTGTAGAAACCCTTCTTGTTACCTTTCACATCCCTTGCTAGCTGCAACTCCAGTTGTGTTTTGGCCTTCTGATTACACCCCTGCAAGCTCGAGCAATATTTTTATACTCCTCCCTAGTCATCCACTTCTTGAAAGCTTCCTTTTTGTGTTTAAGCTCACCAAAGAGTTCACTGTTAAGCCAAGCTGGTCCCCTGCCATATTTGCTATTCTTTCTGCACATAGGATGGTTTGTTCCTTCGTCCTCATTAAGGTTTATTTAAAGTGCAGCCAGCTCTCCTGGACTCCTTTCCCCCCTCATATTAGCCTCTCAGGGGATCCTGCCCATCAGTTCCCTAAAGGAGTCTAAGTTTCCTTTTCTGAAGTCCAGGCTCTGTATTTTGCTACTGTTCTTTCATCCTTTTTTGAGGATCCTGAACTCTACCATCTCATGGTCACTGCTGCCCAGGTTGCCACCCACTTCTATTTCCTCTTCCAATTCTTCCCTGTTTGTAAGTATGTTATAGTAAGTATGTTTGTAAGTGTGTTATAGTAATGTTATAGAAATGTTATAGGTTATAATTTCATGTATATTGTTATAAGGCTGAAAATGTGTCCTCATGGCTTAAAACACATCCAACAAAGCTATCCAAGAACAAAGGGGCAGTTTACACCTCATCAGGGCATGTATGGGACAAACGCAGCCCAGCCTCACAGGAACAAAGGAAACTGGCCTAGGCAGCAACAATGGATCTGTTGGACCCTCGAGTGACTCACCCCCCTTCCCTTGGTCAGTTAGGGACTGCGATGAGGTAATGCTCACCTGACTCTGAAGGGGGGGCAAAGCCAAGAGGGAAGAAAGGACATGATAAAAGGGAGAGACGTTTGCCATGTTTTTCCTCTCTCTTCCTACTCCATCTACAGACACCACCACCAAGTGACTGAAGCGCTGATCAAAGGGGAGGGCCTGGCTGAAGGGCAACCAGCCAGCCTGTGGTGAGAAGCATCTAAGTTTGTAAGGGTATTGAAAGTGTTAAGATCGGTTTAGAATGCGTTTTGCTTTTATCTCATTTGACCAAATCTGTCTTGTTGTGCTTTGACTTATAATCACTTAACATCTATCTTTTGTAGTAAATAAATCTGTTTGTTTCTTCTACCCGAAGCAGTGTGTTTGGTTCGAAGCATGTCAGAGACTCCCCTTGGGATAACAAGCCTGGCACATATCAATTTCTTTGTTAAATTGATGAACTCATATAAGCTTGCAGCATCCAATGGGCATGACTGGACACTGCAAGATGGAGGTTCCTCGGGTTGCATCTGGGACCAGAAATATTGGCTAGTGTCATTCAGTTGCACAATCCAAGGAGCAGCTTACACGCCAGAGGCTGTGCATGAACAGCCCAGGAGTGGGGGTTCTCACAGCAGAGCAGGGTAAGGCTGGATCCCAGAGTCAAGGATTGGATATCTTGATAATACCAGGGGAACACCACAGTGGAGCACTGTCTGGCTCTCGGGGGTGGAAATGGGAACCGGGGCCCTTCCCCTCTAGGGTGTCTCAGAAGGGGAGATGCCAGCAGATTAAAGCCGGTCCATTGAGTGCAGATGTTTGTTTTCTGTTTCTTGGTTCCTCATATGCTTCCTGGGTCACTGAGGACCTCTCCCCAGTGCTGAGATGTGGCTGCCTCTGGGGTGGGGCACAGGGGCTGTTTATACAAGGACTTCTTGCCCGGTGTTGAGATACACAAGGGTTTGGGAGAAACCTATAACTAAAAGAAACACAGCGCCCCCTAGGGTCATTGGGACCAGCCCCGATGGCCGGGTCCTCCCGAGTCTCAAATCCCAACCATATCCTAGCCTGCTCTGCCCCAGGCCAGTGGCACATCATCTCTGCCCCCCTGCTTGTGGGCACCGGCGGCTGTGCTAGGAAGCTGGTTGCTGATCGGAAGGGGCGAGCCTGGGGCAGATTACTGCTGGGACTGTGGCTGCAAGGTCTGGTTGATTAGAACTCGCTGCGCTGGATCCATGAAGATCAGGGCAGACCCCTGGTCATTGGGGCGAGATTCGGGGCAGGAACACCGGTGTCCGGGCCGGCCCCTAGCTTGGTGTGGTACATTCTGCCTCTGGTTAATCCCCATTTGGTTTCAAACTCTTTTTAATTAGCTGCCCGGGAGGTTTCCCTCAGTTGCTGTTAAACAGATGCCCCACCTGGAGGTAGCTGCATGTTAGCGCCAGCCGGGAACAGATCCTTATATAAACAGCCCCCGCACCCCACCCCAGAGGTCACTGCAGCTCAGCGCTTGCCGAGGGTCCCTGTGTAAACAGCCCCCGCACTCCACCCCAGAGGTGGCCGCATCTCAGTGCTGAGTAAGGGATCTTTGTGCATTGTATTGAGCTCAGTATATGACTCGTGTGTTTTTTATGGGTCTTTTGAATTACCAGGTTGAGATGCAGGAAAAAAAGTGATTCACTGGGAAAGCTTGGACCCGCCAGGTCAAGATCAAAATCTTACATTTCTGGAGGTCATGGTGACTGGGGTCCGTCCTCTCAGATATGGCAGGGCAAGGGTTAATTACCAGTCATTATCTAGCTATCTAGCTATCTATCTATCTTAATAATTCATATGTCTGTTTTTTTTCTGTGTCCTGAAAATATTTTAAAACATGGGGCAGGAATTGAAAAATGTGGGATATTTTTTGTGATCATTAGTTTTAAATGGCCAAGATCTCTGTGAAATCTTTCTAAAATCCAAAATATACTGTGATTAGTTTTTATGAAACTTTTATTTTAAAAACAGCCTTTGAAGAAGTGGGGGATTTTGTTAGTGATTTGCATGAATACTGTCTGTGCCTCAGTTTCTCTGGAAACTGTGTGTGTAACGAGGTTATGGGAAAGGAGGGTTGTGGTTGCAGAGGGCCAGGTGTGACCTCACCTAAGAGCCCGGATCCTGGACATTGACCTGGACACTGTAGAACTTAGAAACCGGTGAGCCGGAGGCCCAGCCCATCTTGGGAGCCAGTTGGTTCTGGCCCGTGGGAGGAAAAAGGCCAGAGGAGAGATGGCCCTGGAAGGCAGCCAGTTCTAGCCAGTTGGGGAACAAAGGACGGAAGAGAGGGGACTCAGGTGACCTGTTTGCCCAGGAACAAATATAAAGGGTGGAGGCGGGGCTGGTGGGGGAACTCAGCTGGACTGGGGACAAAGAGGGGCCTGAGCTATCTGGACAGGGTCAGACCCAGCTGGACAGTGCTGAGACCGCCCTGGCCCGAGGGCCCTGAGAACTGCCTGTGCTGGGTTCAGACGTTGAATAAACCTCCTGTGTTACGCTGACTGAGAGTCACTGCAGGGTAGAGATCGGGGGGCGTTGCTCCGTCTGGGGGTGGAGGCCTTGGGGGTGCAGAGCGATGAGACTCCCTGAGGGGGCCCACAGCGAGAGAGAGGCAGGCTGAAGGCTCGGGGAGGTGCCATTCCAGGAGGTGTTGGAGCCCAGGTCTTAACCCCCCAGACTGTGTGTGACCCCGAGAAGGGCTGTCACACTGAAGGGGGGTCCTCCCAGGGACCATACAGAGCCAAGAGATCCCAGGACCTGGGAGTCTGTGACACAACCCAGATCTGGTGTAATAGGTTTAATACAAGCAATAAAACATAATTAGCATCATTATATAAAATATATCCTAAAATAATAGTCAATGTATGTATATATCCAGTGTATGTGTGTGAGCACTGTCTGTATGTACTCGCTCTCTCTCTCACTCTGTGTATATATATATGTGTGTGTGCGTGTATGTACAGTACAGACCCGTTTACGTGTGAATCCACTTAACATGCAGTAGCGCCGTGCCGCCCAGTGCCACCTATTTAACACCTATTGCTAACACACGGCACAGGAACTTGCTATGTAGCGCTACAGATTTGCTCACTAACTCACTGACATTGAAATCGACAGGAAGTGTGGAGCAGAAACGTGTTGAATGTCTTTACCAATATTCGTAAAGACGTATCACGCACGCTTAGTCATTGTCATGCTAGAGGGCAGAGGGCAAGCGTCAGCGTTCCTACACTGTAGAAGAAAAGCTAGCTGCAATAAAGCGAGTAAATAGCGGAGAAATACAGGCCAAAGTTTCAAAAGATATTGGGATTGCCGAATCTGCTCTCCGAGGATGGCTAAAAAACGAATCAAAACTGAATGGTTTTGTACAAATTATCGATTCTGCCATAGGGCTTAAGGGAAAACTTGTGCGCTATTCAGTAAAACCCACAGTAGACAAAGCCATGCGCACGTGGTTTGCTCAGGAAAGGCTGAAAGGAATGCCGCTAAGTGGGCCAATTCTTCAAGCCCAAGTGACAAAATTTGAAAATTTAACAGGGGATGAATCATTCCAAGCCAGCAAGGGGTTTATAAGTCGTTTTAAAAAGTGTCATGGCATAGCACAGGTATGGATTTCTTTTGGCCTGTGCTAATTACAATCCTGCATCTCCAGTGGAGTATCTCTTGATTCCTGATCACAATTGCTCTTCCTAATTTGAAAAACATATGGAAATAAAAAGTGAGTTTCATTCCTATTTGCAAGTTTACAGTTTCTATGTTTCTCAGACATGTCTAGAAACCAAGGATTCTGCTGTGTTTAGACCAATCCAAGCACATAGTAGGTGCTACTGTAACACAAAGACAAACACATTCGATTCAGCATTTCTCAGAGACTGAACATTTGCTTTCATGCTAAGATCTGGCTTTGTGGTAACTGCATTGTCTTGCAGCTATCAGTAGCTAGAATCACCTGGTCTGCTGTGTTCTCGCACCATAACCCCTTCTGACAACAAAAATTACTACACAACCCCAGGAGGGAGGATCAAAGTCTGAGCCCATCGGAGCCTCGGGCAGTGAGGCTTGGGCTTTGGTCCTGGGCTACAGCAAGTCTAAGCCAGCCTTAGTGATCCCATTAAAATGGATCGTCATCCACTTTGAGGTCCTGATTCACAATTGGAGAGCCACTGCTCTAGAGGGTATCGTATTGCGCTCGTCACCGGAGTATCTGGATGCCTTGCGGTCATCACAGAAAAAACAAAGTCATCCAGGACCGGCCTTAGCCACGGGCAACTGGGGCTGTGATGGGTTCAGTCACAGAGACCCGCTTGAGACTGTCACCTGATCTGCTCACACTACCTCAGAGCCACTTTCCCTGCCAGCTTGGGACTGAAGAAACCTGCCTTCTTGAGCCACACATGCTAGCCTAATGCAATACAGACCCAGGGTCTGAACCACGCCCCCATAGCTGCAGACTTAAATGAAAATGGCTTAGCACGTGCTCCTGTCTCCAGCACCCAGACACCCAGCTCCCAATGGGATCCAAACCCCAAATATATCCGTTTTACTTTGTATAAATCTTATAAAGGGTAAACTCATAAATTGCCCGCCTTCTATAACACTGATAGAGAGATATGCACAGTTGTTTGCTCCCCCAGGTATTAATCACTTACTCTGGGTTAATTAATAAACAAAAATGATTTTATTAAGTAAAAAAGTAGGACTTCAGTGGTTTGAAGTAATAACAGACAGAAAAAAGCAAGTTATCAAGTAAAATAAAACAAAACACACAAGTCTAAGCCTAATACATCAAGAAACTGAATACAGGTAAATTTCAACCTCAGAGATGTTCCAATAAGCTTCTTTCAGAGACTAGACTCCTTCCTAGGGCAAAAATCTGTCTGGGGATTAGTCCTGCTTTGAGCAGAGGTTTGGACTAGATGACCTCCTGAGGTCCCTTCCAACCCTGATATTCTATGATCCCCCTTTACTCCTGTTTTGGGGGAGGGATAGCTCAGTGGTTTGAGCATTGGCCTGCTAAATCCAGGGTTCTGAGTTCAATCATTGAGGGAGCCATTTAGTGATCTGGGGCAAAAAAAAAAAAGTTGGGAATTGTTCCTACATTGAGCAGAGGGTTGGACTAGATGACCTCCTGAGATCCCTTCCAACCCTGATATTCTATGATTCTAAGAAAGATTCCAGTTCAGGTGACATGATCATCACATGTCCTGTGAGCCCCTCTACATTCCTCCAGGAATGGCCTGCAGGTATGCAGTGGAGACTTGCAGGTGAACAGAGACATCTAGAGTCAATTGTCCTAGTCAATGGGAGCCATCAAGATTCTAAACCACCATTAATCACCCACACTTTGCATAATTACAATAGGACCTCAGAATTATGCTACATATTCCTAGATTCAGGTACAAAAATGATGCATTCATACAAATAGGAGGAACACACTCAGTAGATTATAAGCTTTATAATGATAACTTGCAAGAGACCTTTTGCATAAAGCACATTCCAGTTACATTATATTCACACTTATACACATATTTTTATAAAGCATGATGGAGTGCAACGTCACAGGGGCACCTCCGGAGCAGGGGTGCTCCCCCCCCCGATGTCTGCAGCCCCATGGCTCCTGCCCCCTGCCTTGGAGCCGCCCCTGGCCAGCTGCTCCTGGGAGCTTCCTGTCTGCTGTAAGGAGCAGGGGGGAGGGGCTCTGATGTCAGGCTGTCCCCTGTCCTCCCAATGTTCCCCATCTCCGCAGAGCAGGTGGGGGGGGGGACAGGGCTCACCGAGACTGGGACGGTTCTGCTGGTGGCTGCTGCTATGTCTCAAGGCGCTTTCCTCAGACTGCTAAGAGCTGCTCTCTTAAAGGGGCAGCATGCGGTCTCGCACACACGCCCCCAGCTCACACACACCCACAGCTCACACACACTGTCTCTTTCACACTCACCCCTGTAGGGACGCATAGCTCCCGAATCGCCAGCCCACAGATGCGGCACACTGTGTCTGTGGCTACGAGGCAGGAGTGACCTTCACCCCAGCGTCTGTGATTAGGAAACTTATTGGCTGACTTGATCATCACCCTCGCAGCTTGCTTTCACGTGCACAAGATATGGGTTTGTTATCTTATGTTGTTGTACACTGTACACTCCTCCTATGCGCAAGAATTTAACCACTTAGAAGTGTTGTAAGCAGGGAGGTAGAAAGAATAAAAACCCCAGGAAAGATTTCCTGGGAGGCTTTTGAGGCTTTTTGGCTTTTCGGCTACCACAGACCAGGCGTTCTGTTTCCTTTCCTTTCTCGTCGCCACATCTGGTGACCCCGACGTGATAACCCCCTGCTCACCGGCTGGATACGCCGAGTGCACCCCTGCGGCCGTTTGCCGCCCCTGATTTGTGAGTGGGGGGGGGGGGACTTTCCAGTGCCCAGAAGGAGCACGCAAGAGAGTTACAAAAGATTATACGGCAGCGTTCATGTGTCATTGTCTCGGTCGCTCATATTGAGGACCTTCTAAGGGAAATAGATCGCCAGTGCCCCTGGTATCCGGACTGCGGGTCGTTACGGCTTCTTGATTGGATACGGATTGGGACCACCTTGTATAGTGAGCCCCGTGCCCCGGTCCAGCACCTGCTGCTCTGGCAGCATTGCAAGGAGGCGCTGGAGGGGGTCGGCCCCGATGGCCCCAAGCCGGTCTCCCTTTTGCCCCCAGGTGATGGGCCACTCCCCTCCTACCCGCAGCTGACCCTCCCTGCACCGCCGCCCGCGGCGGCGCCCCCCTGCCCACCGGTCGGGCGGGAGGGCGCTGTCGCCGCGGCGGTGCGGCGAGCACGCGAGGCCGGTCTCTTGACCGACGAGGAATCCAGCTGTGGGTTCGAGGCGTTCCCCGTCTCTTGGCGGGATAATGGTAACGGGGGGCAGATCGTGGACTGGGAGGCTCTCCCCTACTCGGTTCTGCGCGAGCTCCGCAAGGCGGTTCGTGAGACCGGGGTGCGGTCCACTTTCACCCTGGGGATCTTGGAAGGTGTGTCAAACGGTTATTTCTTGCTCCCCCAAGATTGGAAAGACATGTGTCGCATGGTGCTGTCTCCCGCGCAATATGTTGTGTGGGATAGCGAGTATCAGCGAGAGGCGCTTGCGGCGGCAGCACAAGGTTGGGGGGCTTATCTCGCTGAGCAGTTATATGGTGCGGGGCAGTTTTCGGGCATCCCGGAGCAGGGGGTGGGCACGCCCCGGGCAGCTTATCCCATCATTGGCCAGTGTGTCCGTCGGGCGTTTCGCAGGGTCCCCGCTGCGGGCGAGTCCTCTAAGTCCTTTGCGGTTACTCGGCAAGGTGCCGCCAAACCGTTCCACCAGTTTATTGACCGCCTCCAAGAGGCAGTCCAGAGGCAGATTGATAACCCGGAGGCCCAGACTGAACTAATGCAAAAATTGGCTTACGAAAATGCCAATGCAGATTGCCGCCGTGCCATGCAGGCAGTGGTCGGGCGCCCGGGGTATACCCTGGCAGAATTGCTACAGGCGTGTGCGGACGTAGGCACCCAAACCCATCAAATGGCCCTACTGGCAGCTGCCCTGCACAAGGGGCAGAAGCCTCAGGGGAACTGCTTTAACTGCCAAAAGCCCGGGCATTTTCGGCGGGAGTGCCGGGCCCCTGCGGGAGGGGCGTGTAAAAACAAACCCAAGCCCCGAACAGACCAGAGGCCCCGCACGCTGTGTCCAAAATGCAAAAAGGGCTACCATTGGGCTGCGCAGTGTCGCTCAGCCGGGGGTGACAACCGGGTCTTGGCTGCCAGCCAAGATAACCCCCCGGGAAACTAGTAGTCGGGCCTGCGACCAGCCCGAGGCCCAAGGCCGCGCCCCTCTCCGTGCACGACGTCCCCGCCGCCACAAGGGGCAGTGCGGGGATTGACCTTGTTAATCAGGAAAATATGGATATAACTCTCCCCGGGGAGGTCCTCCTTATGCCGTCCCAGATCCAGGGCCCACTGCCGGAGGGCATGGTGGGCCTTGTCCTACCCCGCTCGTCCGCCAGCAAGCAGGGCTTGTTTGTGGTGCCTGGGGTGGTGGATTCGGACTATGGTGGAATTATCCATGTTCAACTGTGGAGTCATCTCCCGAAACAGCTGTTTCAGGGAGATGCCTGGGCACAACTCATACTTGTGCCGTACTCCCTTCCGGCAGGGGGAAGAAACGTTCCCCGAACCAGAGGCTTCGGGTCCACCAGCCAGCGCACTGTTCACCCGCAAGTGGCAGCGGTTGTTAAAGATATTGGATCACCCCAACCTAAACGCATTTATTGCCTCAACGATCAGCCGTTCGAGGGTGTTATCGACTCTGGGGCAGACGTCACCGTCATCGCCGCCGCGCAGTGGCCCGCCCATTGGCCCACGGAGCAGGCTCCGGCTGTTTGGGGTGTGGGCGGGGCGCAGGACTCGCAACGGAGTGCCCGATGGTTGGAGGTTAGGGCACCTCAGGGCACCCGCCGCGCCCGTATCCAGCCTATCATTCTCCCCATCCACCTCAATCTGTGGGGCCGTGATTTATTAACACAGTTCACTGCCACCATCCATATTGATGATTAGGCGTACGGCCCTCCCCCTCCGTTGGCTCACTGACGAGCCTGTATGGGTTGTGCAGTGGCCGCTTCCTCTGGAAAAGCTGGAGGCCCTCCAGCACTTGGTCAATGACCAGCTACAGGCAGGGCATTTGGAGGAGTCCACTAGCCCCTTTAATACCCCCGTGTTTGTAATTAAAAAGAAATCTGGCAAGTGGCGCCTCCTGCAGGATCTTCGCGCCATTAATAAAATTATACAGCCTATGGGTCCCCTGCAGTGTGGTACCACCAATCCCAACCTTATCCCCTGTGATTACCGGTTATTTGTAATAGATTTAAAAGATTGTTTTTTTACCATCCCCCTGCACCCTGAGGACCGAGCGCGTTTTGCCTTTACCGTTCCGGTCTTAAATTATTCCCAGCCCACTCCACGCTATCAGTGGAATGTGCTCCCTCAAGGCATGTTGAACAGCCCCACCTTGTGTCAGCATTTTGTTGCGCAGGCCTTACGGCCCTTCCGCGCAGCACACCCAGATGCTTTAATCTATCACTATATGGACGACATCCTGGTGGCTCACCCCATCCTTCCTGATGACTGGCTGGACGAACTGCGCCACCAGCTTGCGGCGTGTGGCCTGGTTATAGCACCGGACAAAGTCCAGCGCCAGCCACCCTTTTTGTATCTCGGTCCCCGTATGCTCCAGTCATATGCCCGCCCAGTTTGTCCCGAGCTGGTGCTGCCCGACCCTCTTACGTTTGTACAGCTCCAACAGTTATTAGGGTCCCTCAATTGGATTCGTCCTTTTTGCCCTCTGACTACCTCCATGCTGTCCCCTCTTTTTTCTGGCCTTCGGCAGGGCCGCCTCCCCGGGGATGTTATTCCCGTTTCCCAGGAACAGCGCCAAGCGGTCACCCTCATTAACCGGACCCTGGCCCAAGTGTGGGTCGACCGCCGAGAAAGGGAACAGCCCCTTTTTGCCATTTTGCTTCCCACACTTTCACAACCGACAGCTGTCCTCGCCCAGGAGGGGGCGGCAGCGCGTCTTCGTCTAATTGAATGGATTTATTTGACCCACTCCCCTCCGCATACTATTCAGACATTCCCTCAATAGACCGCCGAGCTGATTTTTAAAGTGCGGGAACGGTCCCGCACCCTCTTGGGTTGCGACCCCGCTGCCATTATTGTCCCCATCCCGGCTAAAGACTGGGAATGCGCTGTCTCTTGCAGTGCCACCCTCCAGTTGTCTCTTGCCGACTATGTCGGGGAAATTAAATATCACATTCCCCCTGACCCCCGTCTCTCGCTCTTGCAACAACGTTGCCTCAACCTCCGATCGTCTTTGTCCACTGTCCCCATTGAGGATGCACTTACCCTCTTTACGGACGGCGGCCCAACGCGAGGTGCGGTCAGCTGGCAGGAGCAGGGCAGTTGGCAAGTCCGCTTTACCCTACCTCAGCGTTCTCCCCAGCGCGCAGAGCTGGCCGCTGTCATCCTGGCCTGCCGATGCTTCCAGGATGACCCTTTTAATCTTATTACTGATAGTCTTTATGTTACTAATGTTCTTAAGTCTCTTCCAGGTTCCTATGTGTCGCCCTCCTGTGATGACAATCTGTTGGCCCTTTTTCTCACCCTGCAACAGCTCCTTTCCTCCCACTCTAGCCCACTGTTTGTGGCACATATTCGCAGTCACACCACACTACCGGGCCTATTGACGGAGGGTAACGCGGTGGCCGACCAGGCGGTCAAATCAGTGGCCTCGATTTTTTCCTCCCCTATCGAAAGCCACGCCTTTTTCCATCAGTCCGCCAAGGCCCTTGCCAAGCAGTTCACTCTCCCATTGCATCAGGCGCAGGCCATTGTTCGCCAGTGTGACCTTTGCACTTCTCTCTCCAATAGCCCGGAGGTGGGGGTTAACCCTCGCAGCACTTCGGCCAATCAGCTTTGGCAAATGGATGTTACACACTTTCCTCCTTTTGCCCCCTGGCAGTATCTTCACGTGTGTGTAGATACCTTTTCCCATTATGTGTGGGTCACCCCCCAGAAGGGTGAGGCCTCTCGTCATGTTATTAATCACATGATTCACGCCATGGCAATCATGGGTCACCCGTCCCATCTTAAAACTGACAACGGCCCCGCCTATTGTAGCTCGGCCTTTGCCTCCTTCTGTACCACGTGGGACGTTGTCCACACGTTTGGTATCCCGTATAACCCCACAGGCCAGGTCATTGTGGAACGGGCCAACCGTGCGCTCAAACAGGCCCTGGCCCGCCAAAAACAAAAAGGGGGGATTCCAGTAGGCCTTCCTCCCCGCCAGGAATGGCTGGCTGCAGTGCTCTTTACCCTGAATCATTTGAATTTGACTGACAATTACTCTGCGGCAGAACGTCATTTTCGCAGCCACCAGACTTTGCCCCGCCCCCTTGTCAAATATCGCAAGGCTCCGGATCCTCAGTGGCATGGCCCAGCACCCCTTATAACGTGGGGACGGGGGCATGCTGCCGTTTCTCTTCCTACAGGTCCATTGTGGGTCCCGGCGCGTAACGTCCGCCCGTGGCACGGCGATGGCCTGGCACCAGGGACTGTCGAACCCCATTCCGCAGTTCAACCTACATCTACAGGATCCCGAGCGTCCTTGCCAGCGCCCCCCGTGGGAGCCCCCGCAGCGCATGACCTGGGGACAGGTTAAAGCCCTCTCATTGCAGGCCGAGCAGTTGCAAGTGCAGCAGCAGCTGGAACCTACAGCGGAAAATTACCTTGTGACATTGTTGGCTTGCCTTAATGCTAACTCACTCCTTATTTTGTGTGTATTGGGAGGTTTTTTGTTGGCCCCTGGCTGCCAAGGCGAATCCCAGATGGAACAGCGGCTGCAGCAACATCTGGGGTGTGAGACTGTAAAGGAAATGTGTTGTTTCAATCTTACTGATAATGGTAACCGCATACAACAGCAGATTGATATGCTGAAGCGTTATGCTCAAGCCATCTGCCAGGACGTTTCCCTTCCTTGGTGGGATTACATCTGGTCATGGCTACCCTCAGGGTGGATAAAAATCCTCTTACAGTATGGGGTCTTAGTCTTGGTCCTTGGCGTTTTATTTTGCTGCTTTGTTCAGTGTATACCCAGTCTGATGGCATTGTGCATGCAACCCTGCGAGGGTGCTCCGTTTAAACACCGCATATAAAATAGAAAAGGGGGGGATGTAGGGACGCATAGCTCCCGAATCGCCAGCCCACAGATGCGGCACACTGTGTCTGTGGCTACGAGGCAGGAGTGACCTTCACCCCAGCGTCTGTGATTAGGAAACTTATTGGCTGACTTGATCATCACCCTCGCAGCTTGCTTTCACGTGCACAAGATATGGGTTTGTTATCTTATGTTGTTGTACACAGTACACTCTTCCTATGCGCAAGAATTTAACCACTTAGAAGTGTTGTAAGCAGGGAGGTAGAAAGAATAAAAACCCCAGGAAAGATTTCCTGGGAGGCTTTTGAGGCTTTTTGGCTACCACAGACCAGGCGTTCTGTTTCCTTTCCTTTCTCGTCGCCACACACCCCACCCAACATATACTTATATTGTTGTTTCTTGTTGTTACTTCCTGCAATGTACATATATGCTCTGTAATTTTATTCTTTCAAAGTGCCGTTATTTGAGTTTTTTGACTGGTCTCTGCATTTTATAATTTTATTTCTCTCTTATGCTTACATTGAATTCTTTGAGTAGTGAGTTCTAAACTGCCTAACCTGTCCTGGCTGGAGTAATTATCATTATTATTGTTGTTATCATATTGTGCTCTGTCATTCATTATGTAAAGTGCTACAATCAAATAATAGTATTCTCCTAGAATGGAACTTTAGCTTGTACTCACTTTAGTAATTCCAGTTTAAAAAACATTAGCTAAACACAGAACTTTAGAAAGTGGGCAGATAAAAGTCGCTTATTTTCAAATTGTATTTTTAGTTACATCTGTAAAAATAACTTAAAATTTGTATGGAAATAAATGCATTTCCAACTATGATACCAATAGCAATGATGGAGTCAAATGTTAGTGAGTCACATACATGATTGTGGTCGGTAAACATAAATACCAAAATAATTAGAAAAATTAATTCCCCTTCTTAATAAAAAAGAAAAAAAACCTTAATCACATATGTTAAAATTATGTTTTTAGTGAAAAACTATTGACTAAAAGAGAGGAGATAATGGCAGTCATACAGTCTGTCAGTTAGAGAATGTAAGACGATATTATTTATTTTTATTTGTCTCTACTAAAGATAGTGTGAGAAGTATCAGACGTGTGTTTCTGATATCTGCGTTAAATCCCCAGAACTGATACCTCAAGACTTGTTAAAATTATGTTTTAGTGAAAAACAATTGACTAAAATAGAGGAGATAATGGCAGCAACATTGTGTGTCTGTGTAAGCAGATTTTATTTATTTCTATTTATCTCTTCTAAAGATGGTGTGAAAAGTATCAAACGTGTTTCTGATGTGGGAGAAAAACGAGTCCTCACTCTGAGGTTGGTTGCAACATGTTAGAGGCAGTTTATTCTCAAGCAATATAGCAAGGGGGAGAATGCACAACGGCAGGTCTCCCAAAAGATAAACAATGAGGGCAAGCATTTATACCATTTGTCACTTACAGTAATGCTCAACAGCTGCATTTTGTTTATACATATTCCTTCCTGATACCTTACTTTCCTCAGCAATTTCTTCAGTCTGTGTTCCATTCTTATCTAACACAAGGTTGAAAAACAGCATCTCTTACAGTTCTTTTCCACTCGCCCAGGCCCTGCTTGGAAGTCTCGCGTTTTTAGCTGTGAGAGTTAGCCTGACTCTTGCTCTTCCTGGAAGATTAAGATGTCTGCTCTTTTTCCAACTTCCACACTGATATCTGCGTTAAAGCTCCAGAACTGATAATTCAAGGCTTGGGATTGGGAATATCTTGCTGTATTATCTCCTGATTATTCTAAATTGACATATAAGCTTTAAATGTGGCTTTAATTGGCGTTTGTATCTATTTTTTCTTTATATAACAATTAGATACAGAGCTCCTGTCAGCTAATCCCTAAGTTATTATCTGCAAATCCCCGAGAGTTTTCAGCAAAGCCCCTAAGTAGGTGGCTAAGTCGTCCCTGGAATAATGGCTAAAATTTCCTCCTCCACCCCAAATCTGAACTGGTGCCCCGCCCCAGGTGAGTCAGGAGCGGCCAGAGGGCTGCAGGAGGCCGTGGGCTCTGGCGAGATGCAGCCCACGTGTGACAGCGCGAAGCCTTGAGCCACATGCTGAGCATCAGGCACCACAAGCCCCAGCAGCAGCGCAGGAGGGTGGCAATACACCATGTGCCAGGCCCCCCTGACTTCTGTGCTGCAGCTGGCAATGGCGTTGCCTTCAGAGCTGGGTGCCCGGCCAGCACCCAACAGTATCAGGTCGCCCTACCAGGGCTTAATTTGAGCCACAGCTGAGCTCTGGCATCTCTTTCAATACAAATTTAACACCGTGGGAGGCAATGGGGCCCATTGGCCTCACCCGGGGTTGCAGTCCCCCAAGCTGAGGTCTCATTCTCTGTTTCCTCAGTCCCTTGAGTTCCTAATTCTTTGTCGGCTCTTCGGTGGCTGAGTAACAACCCGATCTACATGCCAGACTTGGGCACCATGGATTCCCTGACCCCCAGCCTGTCCTTCCTTCTGCTTTCATGAGAGCAGCAGGGTGTCCTGAGAGAGAGATTCTGGGGTATTTATGTGGCTGGCAGTCTGGATAGATAGATAGATAGATGGATAGATAGATGAGTAGGTAGCTAGGCCTGGTGATAGGTTGGTACATTGGTACATAGGTGGGTGGGTAGGTTGTTAGTTAGTTCGTGTCATAAATATAAAGGGAAGGGTTGGAGCAGGAGCCGGCCCTGATTCTTCAAACTGAAAATTTATACCGACCTTTTGTTTCCCATCTTTTAACCAGTTCCCAATCCATGAGAGAACCTTCCCTCTTATGCCATGGCAGCTTACTTTACGTAAGAGCCTTTGGTGAGGGACATTGTCAAAGGCTTTCTAAAAATCAAGGTCACTATATCCACTGGATCCCCTTGGTCCACATGATTGTTGACCCCCTCAAAGCATTCTAGTAGATTGGTGAGGCATGATTTACCTTTACAAAAAACATGTTGACTCTTCCCCAACAAATATGTTCATCTATATGTCTGACAATATTATTTTTTATTATAGTTTCAACCAGTTTGCCCAGTGCTAAAGTCAGGCTTACAAGCCTGTTATTGCCTGGATCACCTCTGGAGCCCTTTTTAAAAATTGGTGTCACATTAGCTATCCTCCAGTCATCTGGGACACAAGATGATTAGAGTGATAGGTTATAGACTACAATTAATTGTTCTACAATTTCACATTTGAGTTCCTTCAGAACTCTTGGGTGAATACCATCTGGTCCTGGTGACTTATTGCTGTTTAATTTTTCCATTTGTTCCAAAACCTCCTCTAATGATACCTCAATCTGGGACAGTTCCTCAGATCTGTCATCTAAACAGAATAGCTCAGGTTTGGGAATCTCCATCACATCCTCAGCGTGAAGACTAATGCAAAGAATTCATTTAGTTTCTCCACAATGGCCTTATTGTCCTTGAGTGCTCCTTTAGCATCTCGATCGTCCAGTGGCCCCATTGGTTGTTTAGCAGGCTTACTGCTTCTGATGTACTTAAAAAAAATTGCTATTTCTTTTTAAGTCTTTTGCTAACTGTTCCTCAAATTCTTTTTTGGCCTTCCTAATTGTATTTTTGCACTTCATTTGCCAGTGTTTATGCTCCTTTCTATTTTCCTCACTAGGATTTAACGTCCACTTTTTAAAGGATGCCTTTTTGCCTCTCACTGCTTCTTTTACTTTGCTATTTAGCCACGGTGGCTCTTTTTTGTGTTTTAATTTGGGGGATACATTTAAGTTGAGCCTCTATTATGGTGTCTTTAAAAAGTTTCCACGCAGCTTGCAAGGATTTCACATTTGGCACTGTACCCTTTAATTTCTGTTTAACTAACCTCCTCATTTTTATGTAGTTCCTCTTTCTGAAATTAAATGCTACCGTGGGGGAAAGAAAGGAAAGCAACAGCTGAAAAGGAAAATTCCCCAGTATCAACTGCTGATGGATGAATGAAGCCCAGTAAATATATTTTGCTCATTGGGTTGGTTATTTTATGAGGTTTTGTATCAGGGTGGATTTGATTGAATTCAAATTGAGTTTTTTTTAAATCAGGTTTGTTCTTGTTAAACATTTTTTAACTAAAATAGTTAAATGAAATATTTAAATAAATGAATGAATTGACTATGTCAGCCAGGTCAACATGAGAATCTTAAAATATTGGCATCTGCAGCACACTCAGTTGTCTTCACCTTCATTTTCCTGTTTGTTCAGAATCTGGAAAAGAAAAAGCTTTCCTGCTTGTTTAGGTCCGAAACGATTTCTCAGTTTGGAATGAATTAGTCCAATGGAAGAAACTATTCTTTCTACACCAGCAGAAGCAGCTACTGCTGTTAAAATGAGATTATCACTTCAACAGTCTCTGAATCCAAGTGCTTAAGTGACTTCCACAAGTTCACTGGTGTGACTTTCTTTAAAACATCATCAGCAAACATATATTTCTTGAATGGTTCTTATTCCCAAACTGGGTTTTACGGCCTGCTGTCATTATAGGTTTTCCCTTCTAGTGAGAGAATGGTATGGTAGATCTCAAATCAATGAAGGCTACACTCAGAAAGACCTGAAGACTTCTGGAATATGCTGCTCAAACAGTTTCACTTTTGTTTCTACTGCCTGTCCCTCCCTTCTCACATTTATCTTCAGACTTCTTCTCCTTGTCCAGATCTATTCCACCCCCAACAATCTTTTATTCATTGAACTTTTTGAAAGTTTGCACTTCTAGAAGAGGTAAGGGATTGACTCTGTGTACACAAATCTGCAGAGGGACAATAGAGTTGAGGTCTGTTATTTCTCACCTCTCTGTATTATTTATTTATTTAAAAACATTTTTGCTGTTAACAAGCATGTTATCTCTGGAGACACAAATCCACTAAGCATCTCTGATGGTATCTTCCAGAGTGAGCACTGAGTCCCATTGGGAAGATAGAAAGATTAACCTAAATAATCTATACAGAAGCCCCTGGAGCCCCATAAAATGGTGACCCTAATCCATGAACTATTGGAACTCATTTACAAAACTTTTCTTAAATATGACTATATTGTCTCATACTATAGAACTAGAATTTGTAATCCCTATTCCATGATGAGATATTGTTGGGATATAATGTATCTTAATTAAAACTATCTTTAGATAGGCTTTTTCCTCAAAAGCATTTTAACAAAAAAATACAATTTAAATAAAAAAAAATATCCAATTTTTTGGTTTTTTTTTTAAATCATTGATTTTTATCCACCCTGTTTTGTATTTTAAGCAAATACATAGGTGTGGGTGAGAAAGATGGTAAAGTTAAGTTTTGTAAAATGTTTTTTCCCCTAATCAGGCATGTGCAACTCTCCTGACAATGCTGTAGTCGGAGCTACAGGGACACCTCCACCAGAACAACCAAAGAACCAGGAATCTGCTTTGAAGCCTTTAACAACACCAATGCAAAACAGCACGAGAGTGCAGATGAAGCATCAGGGCAGTCCAAACCTTCTATACATCAAACCCAAGGACAAAACAAAAGACTTTAGTAAAAACCAACCACACGAACACAACTCCAGTTCCTCAGTGGCCACAACCACACCAAGCCCTGAGAAAACTGTGAGCAAAAATGCCCACATTCACAAGCCTGGAGCACGCACTCTAGGGGTTGTGAATAAAAAACCAAGTTCTGACAAACCATTCTCCTAACACCATAAGCTCGTTACAGCTCCCTCATATGCTAGTATTTCAGAAAAGTATGATGCTTTGTTCAGAAAACTAATGGACACTGTATCCTCGGGGGTTCTAAAAGAAAGGAGGGCTGGAAACTACATAAAAATGTAAAAGCTCTTGAGGGTGACTTTTTGAAAAAACTTCAATTTTTCCAAAGGGTGGCTCTGAGCAGGTGTGACTAGTAGTGGAAAGGGGCCTGGGTAAAAGGGGCAACCTCAAGGGTACACGTCAGCTCAGGTGTAAACAAAAGGGGGACAGCGCTTGGGAGATAAACAGATGGCTGCCAAAAAGTTCCAGGCCAGGGTCGCTATACAGATTTTTAAAAAGGCTAAAGAGGTAATGAGGGGGAAAAAAGAGATGCTCCCTAGTGGAGGCTCTCCAACTGGCTCGTCTGAAAATGGGGAGGCAGAATCTGACCTGCAGGGTGGTGGTGACTCTCACACAGAATCTGATTTAGAAAACACCCCAGAAGACTCTCTTGAGGGGTCCCTGTCTGCTCCTGATGATCCTCACGGAGGCCCCTCAGAGTCTGACTCTCAAATAGCATCTGACGTAGAAGATGCTGCTGATGGTCCCATAGAGGAACCCCCAAGTAACCCTGAAAATGCAGAGGTGTATATAGAGAGAGTGAGAAGTTGGCAACACGAACTACTTAGATTTGGGTAGAGCTACCATACGTCTGGATTTCCCCGGACATGTCCGGCTTTTCGGTCTATAAATAGCCATCCGGGGGGGGGGGTATTCTAAAAATCTAAAAATGTCCGAGATTCCCCCCCGGTCGGCTATTTATAGGTCAAAAAGCTGGGCAGCCAAAGCCCCTTCCCGGCTCCCCCCATCCCCTGCAGCCTTAGCACCCCCCCGGCCCCGCAGCTGTCTTCCCCCACCCCTGAACGCTCCGCCCCCTGCTCCTCCCCCTCCCCTGCTTCCCGCGAATATCTGATTCAAGCAGGGGCAGGAGGGCAGCAGCAGGTAAGCTGGAGCGGGGGCGGGACATGAGGAGGAGGGCTCCGGGGAGAAGCAGCGCGGCACGGCCCAGTCCTGCCCTGGCCGAGCGTCTCCCTCCGGCCCTGGCCAAGCGGCTCCGGCCCCGGCCGTCCCCAGCAGCCCTGGCCCTGGCCCCAGCGGCTCCGGCCCGGCTCAGCTTGGGCCCCGGGGCACCGGCCCCGGTTCCAGCTTAATGTGTCGGCCCGGCCCCGGCCAAGCAGCGCCGGCCGAGCACCCCCAGCCCCAGCTCCGGCCCTGGCTCCAGCGGCTCCGGTCCGGCCGAGCGCGCCGGCCCGGCACTGTCCGAGCACCTCCAGCCAGTCCCCAAGCCCTGTGACCCCAGCTGGAGCGCAGCCCAATTCCTGGGCTCTTCCTAAAGCTGGCCCTGGTCAGGGGACAGGGAGGTGGGGGTTGGATGGGTCGGGAGTTCAGGGGGCCTGTCAGGGGTGCAGGTGTGTGGAGAGGGTTTGGGACAGTCAGGGACAGGGAGCGGGGGGGGGTTAGATGGTTCAGGGGTTCTGGGGGTCCTGTCAGTGGGCAGGGAGCAGTTGGATAGGGCATGGGAGTCCGGGGGTCTGTCTGGGGGCAGGGGTGTGAATATGGGGTGAGGGTGTGGATAAGTGTCGGGGCAGTCAGGGGACAGGTAGGGTCCTAGGGGGGCAGTTAGGGTGGGGGGTTCTCAGGAGGGGGCAGTCAGGGGACAAGAAGCAGGGAGGCTTAGATAGGGGGTGGGGTTCTAGAGGGCAGTTAGTGGCAGGGGTCCCAGGAGGGGGCAGTCAGGGGACAAGGAGCAGGGGGGGTTGGGGGTTCTGAGGGGGGCAGTCAGGGGGTGGGAAGTGGGAGGGAGTGGATGGGGTGGGGCTAGAGCGGGTCTCCTCCCCCCCCCCCAGTGTCCTCTTTTTTGATTGTGGAAAAATGGTAACCCTAGATTTGGGGGGGTCGATGTATTTTGAAGAATTTTGTTTTGTCAATCTTGAGCGAATAAATTCAGCTCAGCAGGTTGTTGAAGCCATACCCAGGGGGGAGACAGTAAGTTCTCGATGACGTTCATGGCAGGGTAGGACCTGATGATTATGTTCAGTTACATTTAGGGAGCAGAAATTGAACTAACCCTTTGTTTTTAGTCCGAAGAACCAGGGTTGAGCTGTCTGCTGAGGATTTCTTAAATCAGACCCCAAAGCTGCTACAGAGCAATAGAGAGAGGCATGTAGATGGGCCGTTGCGCCTCGTTGTTACGGTTGTAAAAAACAGGGGTGGGGGCCGTCGTAGAGTTTTAAATTCTATCCTCAGTAGTCAAATCGTCCATAAAAAGAGACAGTGTTTGGTAGACCTGACTTACACGGGTACCAATCTGTGTTTTGTGGGTGGGCTCTTGGCTGTCATGTCCGACCGTAAACCTATGGATGTAGAATTGTTAGCAGGGGCAAGAAAGTTGCATGAGAAACTGGGATGGTCAGATCAAAAAAAAGGTTCTGTTCAGGGACGTAGCAATGTTTGAACAGCATTTAGGAGTCAACATACAGGTGGTGCTGTATGCCACAAAAGGCGGATGGGGCTTTTTTTAAATGGGGGGCCGAGACTTTTTTCATCCTGTTGCACGACAAGCATTACTATGGGGTTCTGGATGTGAAAAAGTTGTTCGGGGTGAAAAAATATTGTGAATTTTGCCGGGTGGTGTACAGTCACGACCACTCTGGCAGGTATCGTTGCTGCCTCTGCTTGAGCGTAACGTGCTCGGACAGCGTGGGCGTGCAGCTGAGGTGTGCTAGCTGTAGACTGTATTGTCGCTCCAAAGAGTGTTTAGACAGACACGTCGACTGTGCATTGAAAAAACAAGTCGAATGCCTGTCTAAAGGTTCGTGTGGTCAGTGTCAGTCTGACGTGGACAAGGGGCACAGGTGCAAAGGGAGGCTGTGTAAGCTGTGTCAGGGTTTGATCACCGGTGATGTAGACAGCCACCTCCGTTTTATGGATAGCATTAGAAAGCCCAAATCATCGGAAAAGTGTATTTTTTACATTTTTGAATGCTTGCAGTAGACGGGGTTGCACATGCCCAATTACATTTTGCAGTGCCCCTAAAGCTGGAACAATCCTGGGAATTCAAGGGCAGTGAGTGTCTTTCTACCTTTGTTAAGAGCTTTCCAGGCAAAGAGTTCTGGGACTGCACGTTCCTAGCGCACCGTTCCAAAGGCTATGATGGACACGTCGTCGTTAGACGGTTACTGAAGGAAAAGAGGTGCACTCTGAGGCAGGTTTTCTAACCTTTTAATCATTCTCCTGCCTCCCCTCTGAGCCCGCCCCGATGGCTCAACGTCCTTCTGGAACTGCTGGCACCAGAACTGGACACAGGACCCCAGCAGCGGTCGCACCAGAGGGAAAATCACCTCCCCGCTCTGACTCCAGAGCCCACTGTTGATGCACCCAGGCCGGCCGCAGCATCGCACCGGGAGCTCATGTGCAGCTACTTATCCAGCATCACCCCCAAATTGTTGTCAGAGTCCCTGCTGCCCAGGAGAGCGTCCCCCATCCTGTAAGTCCGGCTGACACCTTGTGTTCCTAGGTGAACATGTTGACATTTAGCCCTATTAAAACACACACTGTTTGCTTGTGCCGAGTTTAACAAGCAACCCGGAGTGCTCTGTAGCAGTAACCTGGCCTCCTCATTATTTGCCATTTACCCCATCTGTGTGTCATCTGCAAACTTGATCACGGCTGATTTTATGTTGTCTTCCAGGTTGTAAAAAAAGGTGTTAACAAGCATCAGGGCAAGGACAATTCCCTGCGGGATCCCTCTGGAAACACGCGCTCGCTGCTGATTCCTTGGTGACAGTTGCCTCTGGAGATCTAGCAGCTAGCCTGTTAGCCAGGCCTGACTGGGCCCTGAGCTCAGTCAGGGTTTCAAAAGCACTATTGCAACACAAATAACACGCACACATAGGGCCTTACTAGTCCTCCATCCTGATTTTCACGCTGTTGCTAAAGTCAATGGCAGTGATGTAATATCCATCGCCGTCTGTACGGAGTTTCACTTAGCACCGCTCGACATTTTGATTCAAAAACTAGAAGGATACAAAATTACCGTGACCCAGATTTAAAACTGGCTAACTGTCAGCGAGAATGAGTTCTGTGAGTCCATGAGAGCTGGGGGCTGCCCAGACACAGCAAGAGACAGGCCTTGCCCCAGCTGGGATCAGGGCTGTCAGGGTTCCCTCCCCACTCTGAACTCAGGGGTACAGATGTGGGGACCCACATGAAAGACCCCCTAAGCTTATTTCTACCAGTTTGGGTTAAAAACTTCCCCAAGGCACAAATCCTTCCTTGTCCTTGGACGGTATCACTGCCACCACCAAGGGAGTTAGACAAAGATTCAGGAAAAGGACCACTTGGAGTTCCTGTTTCCCCCAAATATCCCCTCAAGCCCCTTCACCCCCTTTCCTGGGGAGGCTGGAGAATAATATACCAACCAAATAGGTAAACAAGGTGAGCACAGACCAGACCCTTGGGTTTTAGGACACTAAAACCCAATCAGGTTCTTAAAAGAAGAACTTTATTATAAAGAAAAAAGTAAAGAAGTACCTCTGTAAAATCAGGATGGAAGGTAAATTTACAGGGTAATAAGATTGAAAATACAGAGGATTCCCCTCCAGGCAAAACTGCAAAGTTACAAAAAAAAAGGAATAAACCTCCCTCTTAGCATAGGGAAAATTCACAAGCTACAACAAAAGATAATCTAACACATTTCCTTACTTTACTTACATTTTTGTAACCTTTGATGCTTATTTCAGGTAGGGTTTTAGGAGAGGTTTTTTTCCTGCCCTGCTCCCTCTCCGTCCCGAGGGAGCACACACAAAGAGCACAAACAAAACCTTCCCCCGCCCCAGATTTGAAAGTATCTCCTTTCCCCATTGGTCCTTCTGGTCAGGTGCCAACCAGGTTATTTGAGCTTCTTAACCCCTTAGAGGTAAAGGAGGGATTTTATGCTCCCCTTAGCTGTATGATTATGACAAGGGCCCTATGGTGCCAGGTGCTGCTCATACACAGCGAGAGACAGGCCCTGCCCCAGCTGGAATTGGGGCCGTGTTATGCCTGGCACTGCCCAGAAACCAGCTGCAATCAGGGCCTTCCCGGGGAACGGCAGATGTGAAAACTGATTCTTTACTGGACACAAATAAGTCATAGTTGTTATAGGCTCTTGGTTCAAAAAGTAGCAGTGACAAAAAATGACACATGAAAATCTATTTCAAGTAACAGTTTGTAAACAGGGAATTTTACAGTCGGATGTTTTTGGCTTTGGAGTGAACAAGTTACCTTTAATAGAACATTGTTATTAAGAAGTTATAATCACATGGCATTGATTGACCTAGACAGAGACCAGGGCCCCTTTGTGCCAGGTGCTGCCCAGACACAGCGAGAGACCATCCTTGCCCCTAAGAGTTTATAATGTAAGCAGCCCAGGGCACCATTATTATCCTGATTTTGGGGGTAAAGAAACTGAGACTAGACAGATGCAGCAACCTCTCCCAACCTCACCCTACAGCATTTTTAGCAAAGCAGAGATTAGAACCCAGAGTACCCAGCCAGCAGCTTAGACACAAGCCCATCCCTCCACTTCTGCCAGCTGCTGCCCCTGAGCTTGAAAATCCTGTCCATCTGTGAAAGAAGTTGGTGAGGGCTCAGGCAGGGTAGAAGAGAGACTCTCTGTGGCTGAGGGGTGAGAGGCTCTTTCCCCTAGGGACAGTGGGGTTTGGAGGGGGCAGGCTTTGAGACCCGGCTGCAGAGGACTCTGGGATACCTCCCCTCAATGCAGTGCTCCAGCATTTCCAAGGCCTGGTTGACTCCGCCCTGAGTCCAGGCCAGAGCAGGGATTTGCACCCAGGTTTCCCACATCGTGGATCCAGCCCTGGGCCGACCTCTTCCCCCTTCCCTTCACACTGTGATCCCCCCTGCACTGGATGGGCCGGAGACGCCCAGCCTGGACCCATGGCGCGAGGGGGCTATTTCCGCCGGACCTCAGAATATTCCGTGGCTGGTGCCTCCAGAGGCTCCCCCCGTTTGCGCTGCAGCTTGGAGAATTCGATGGAGGCGTAGTGCAGCTCGTCCGGGGCCTGTGCTGTGGCAGCCCTGTCCTGGACGCCTTTGGTCCGGTGGGTGGCTGGAGTCTTGTGATGCTGAGTGAGGAGCAAGGCAGAGACACCAGGCAGAGACTTGCATCCACCCTGCTGAGCTTATTGCATGGACTGCCCCAGGTCTCGTTTCCCCCACCCTCTGTGCAAATGCATTTCCTGCATCGGGCGTGCACTAGCAAGAGGCATGGGATTGGGTTTGTTTCACACTCTGCACGCATGAGCCAATCACATGCCAGCACCAGCTCAGTTAACACATTCACTGCCTCACCTGCACAGGCCATGCATTCGCAAGATGCATGTGGGTGTGTGCATTTTATGCACTATGAATGCAGTACTTCATCCCATGCGTCTCATCGCAGAACAGGTTCAGGAAATGTATTTTCTGCATTTCATGCACCGAGCACTTGGTGCAGCACTGGTTAAGTTAATGCATTCTCTGCATTGCCTGCACTCGCCATGCATTAGCAATACACAAGAGGTTGTGTACATTTTATGCACTGTGCATGCACAATTTGATCACATGCATGTCGTGTTTCTATAGACGATGCTGATGCATTCATTGCATTTTCTGCAGGGTGCATATATTTGCAACAGACAAAGTGCACCCTGCTGCATGCATTGTCTGATTATGTGTACGTAATACGATAGCAGGCAGCTGCAGAAATGCATTTCTTGCCCAGCTTGTGCATTCGGGAGATGCCCAGGCATTGGCAGCATTGCAGCCCCAATCTAGTCCGTGCACTTTGTGAATGCACATGAATGCATTCGCTGCATGTCCTCCCCTCTGAGCGAGACCCGAGGGATGAGGTGCATTTTCTGCATGCAGGAGGCAATCCCATGCAGTTTGTGGAGCCCAGGCTGGTGGCAGGGATGTATTTCTTGCACCATCCACGTGTGGGGGGTCGGGTCCCCTGGTGAAAGCCTGACTTATATTTGTGCATTTGTTAAGGGGGTGGGAAGAAGAAGAAGTGGAGGGGGCAGAGAAGGGGTGGGGTGGGAAGGGCAGGTGGGCTTGGTCCCCCGCTTGACCCAGGTACATACCATGGGGATGCTGGTGACGTTACTGTAGATCAGGCTGGCCTCGTTGGCCGTGTGCTCCTCCTGGCTCCCGTTAGCTGTCTCCTCGGCCTCTGCGCTGGGAGTCACCGGCTCCCGGCCCCGCCATCTGCAGAGAAACGTATCAGGACTGATGAATGAGACTGGGGGAGGGACGTAGAATAGCACCGTGGGGAGGGAGAATGAGGGCACACCAGGGATAATGGAATGGGATCTCAGAGGGGTGTGGGAGGGGCAGTTGGGGGTCAGGGCAGGAGGCTTCAGACTTACTTGATCACACAGAGCCCAAGAAGGAAGAATCCAATGGCGACCCCCAGCCCACAGCCCATCCCGATGAACACCGGCTTGTCAGGATCCTCCGAACCTGGAAAAACACAGAACATGGCTAGAAGAGAGCCCACGAATCCTGGCTCCCAGACCCCCACTCCCATCCCAGAGCTGGGGATAGAATCTAGAATTCCTGGATCCCAGCCCCAGCCCCCAACTCCCCTCCCTGAGCTGGTTACAGAATCCAGGAGACAAATGTCTCACCTCTGTGCAGGGGGCTGAGTTCAAAGTGCAGGGTGACGTAGCTCCCATGGGGGTTGGAGCCGAGGCGGAAGACCGAGAGCCCCCTGTCCCCACTCCCAGTCCAGGTCAGGGCAGAATCATAGAATCATAGAATACCAGGATTGGAAGGGACCTTAGGAGGTCATCTAGTCTAACACCCTGCTCAAAGCAGGACCAATCCCCAATGAAATCATCCCAGCCAGGGCTTTGTCAAACATGACCTTAAAAACCTCTAAGGAAGGAGATTCCACCACCTCCCCAGGGAACCCATTCCAGTGCTTCACCACCCGCTTAGTGAAAAAGTTTTTCCTTACATCCAACCTAAACCTCCCCCACTGCAACTTGAGACCATTACTCCTTGTTCTGTCATCTGGTATCACTGAGAAAAGGCTAGATCCATCCTCTTTAGAACCCCCTTTCAGGTAGTTGAAAGCAGCTATCAAATCCCCCCTCATTCTTCTCTTCTGCAGACTAAGCAATCCCAGTTCCCTCAGCCTCTCCTCATAAGTCATGTGCTCCAGACCCCTAATCATTTTTGTTGCCCTCCGCTGGACTCTATCCAATTTTTCCACATCCTTCTTGTAGTGTGGGGCCCAAAACTGGACACAGTACTCCAATTAGGCATCACCAATGTCACATAGAGGGGAACGATCACATCCCTCGATCTGCTGGCAATGCCCCTACTTATACAGCCCAAAATGCCGTTAGCCTTCTTGGCAACAAGGGCACACTGTCAACTCATATCTAGCTTCTCCTCTACTTTAACCACTAGGTCTTTTTCTGCAGAACTGCTGCCTAGCCACTCGGTCCCTAGTCTGTAGCAGTGCATGGGACTCTTCTGTCCTAAGTGCAGGACTCTGCACTTCTCCTTGCTGAAAATCATCAGATTTCTTTTGGCCCAAGCCTCTAATATTTCTAGGTCCTTCTGTATAGTATCCCTACCCTCCAGCGTATCTACCACTCCTCCCAGTTTAGTGTCATCTGAAAACTTGCTGAGGGTGCAGTCCACGTGAACCTCCAGATCATTAATGAAGATATTGAACAAAGCCGACCCCAGGACCGACCCTTGGGGCACTCCGCTTGATACCGTCTGCCAACTAGACATGGAGCCATTGATCACAACCCGTTGAGCCCTATGATCTAGCCACCTTTCTATCCACCTTACAGTCCATTCATCCAGCCCATACTTCTTTAACTTGCTGGCAAGAAAACTGTGGGAGACCATATCAAAAGCTTTATTAAAGTCAAGGAATAACACATCCACTGCTTTCCCCTCACCCACAGAGCCAGTTGTCTCGTCATAGAAGGCAATTAGGTTAGTCAGGCATGATTTGCCCTTGGTGAATCCATGCTGACTGTTCCTGATCACTTTCCTCTCCTCTAAGTGCTTCAGAATTGATTCCTTGAGGACCTGCTCCATGATTTTTCCATGGACTGAGGTGAAGCTGGCTTCTTCCCTTTTTTAAAGATGGGCACTACATTCGCCTTTTCCCAGTCATCCGGGACCTCCCCCAATCACCATGAGTTTTCAAAGATAATGGCCAATGGCTCTGCAATCACATCCGCCAACCCCTTTAGCACCCTCGGATGCAGGGCATCTGGCCCCAAGGACTTGTGCTCATCCAGCTTTTCTAAATAGCACCGAACCACTTCATTCTCCTCAGAGGGCTGGTCACCTCCTCCCCATGCTGTGCTGCCCAGTGCAGCTGTCTGGGAGCTGCCCTTGTTCGTGAAGACAGAGGCAAAGAAAGCATTGAATACATTAGCTTTTTCCACATCCTCTGACACTAGGTTGCCTCCCTCATTCAGTAAGGGGCCCACACTTTCCTTGACTTTCTTCTTGTTGCTAACATACCTGAAGAAACCCTTCTTGTTACTCTTAACAGCTCTTGTACCTGCAACTCCAGGTGTGATTTGGTCTTCCTGATTTCACTCCTGCATGCCTGAGCAATATTTTTATACTCCTCCTTGGTCATTTGTCCAATCTTCCGCTTCTTGTAAGCTTCTTTTTTGTGTTTAAGGTCAGCAAGGATTTCACTGTTAAGCCAAGCTGGTCGCCTGCCATATTTACTATTCTTTCTACACATTGGGATGGTTTGTTCCTGCAACGTCAATAAGGATTCTTTAAAATACAGCCAACTCTCCTGGACTCCTTTCCCCCTCATGTTATTCTCCCAGGGGATCCTGCCCATCAGTTCCCTGAGGGAGTCAATTTCTGCTTTTCTGAAGTCCAGGGTCCGTATTCTGCTGCTCTCCTTTCTTTCTTGTGTCAGGATCCTCAACTCGACCATCTCATGGCAACTGCCTCCCAGGTTCCCATCCACTTTTCCTTCCCCTACTAATTCTTCCTGGTTTGTGAGCAGCAGGTCTAGAAGAGCTCTGTCCCTAGTTGGTTCCTCCAGCACTTGCACCAGGAAATTGTCCCCTACACTTTTCTGACAGTCTCGTCCCCCTGGGCCCACGAGCTGATGTGCAGGGCCCCCTGTGAGCCATTCCCAGCCAGGGGCTCCCCGTCTACCTGCTACTAGAGCCAGGGTGGGAGGTTGGAGCGCAGGGAGCAGGTGCAGCTGATGCTGGGCCCCTGGTGCTGGCAGGACGAGTTCAGCCCGGTCTCCAGCCGGCGGCTCTCAGGGGAGAGCAGGAGACATAGCGACAATAGTCAGAGAGAGAAATCCAGTGGCAGGGAGTCCCATGGGTTAACCCCATTCACACTCGATGAGCAGCTGGAATATTCCCTGGGTAGAGCTCTTGTTCTGGTCCCAGCGCCTGTACAGCCCCCGTCCTCAGTTGTCACATTGGGCAGCTCCAGTCACAGCTGATTCTCCCCCATAGGGCAGGTGCCCCCAACGGCTCAGCTCCCCATCACCCAGCCCAGCTCCACGGGGGGGCTGCTGGCGAGTGAGCAGAGGAACTGTAAGGAGTCGCCCTCCCGGGCCATGAGCTGTGAACCATTGGTCACCAGTATGCCAGGATCTGGTAACAGGAATAAGAAGAAGCCACTCGCACCCTGAACCAACCAGTCCCTGCCCAGGGGCTGGATCAGGGACAGCGACAATAGAGGGGAAAGTCCCCGTGCCCCACTCCCCAACCCTAGCGATACGTTGGAATAGATGTGGGTCCTTCCTGTTAGCTCTGGAGACGGTGATTTGCAGAGTCCTCACTGGAGCTGAAATACCCACGGCAACATGTTAGAGTGGAGAGTGCCCCCCACTGACCCCCTGCCACACTGCCTGCAGCATGGCGCCCCCTAGCACCATACACTGCACGTGCACATGCGGGACCTGACTGGCCGACCCATAGGAATTTTTTGCCCAACACCGATACTCCCCAGTGTCCCCTCTGCTGAGATTTGGCAGCTCCAGGCGCCCGGCCCCTCCCTGGCCGGAGCTCAGGGACTCCTTCCCCTTGGCCCAGCTCAGGTAGGCATCACCTCTGCTCCCAGCCTCACACCTCAGGCTCAGGGAGTCGCCCTCCTGGGTCTGAAAAAGACACAACGTCATGCTCACCTCCCAATGGGGCCGGCACTGGAGGAGACGAGCAGGCAGGTTAGGCCCCCCAGAGATTCTCTGCCAACAAACCGAGATTCAGCCACCTCTGGGGTGGGAAACGGGGGCTGTTTGCATGAAAAGCCCTGGTCCAGTGTGGAGACGTAGCCAGCTCTGGGGTCAGAGCATAATCTTGCTGACTTTCCATGGCAGCAGGTCTCTGTCGCAGAATTCGGTCCCTGGCCCATCTCCTCCCCACTGCCTAGCACCCCCTTAATGCCACCCCTGGGTCTGGAGACAGAAATAACTGTGTCTGCTTCCCCCACCACCCTCCCTACAGTCCTGTGGCTTCCTCCGGCTTCCCGGCTCAGCCTGGCGCCTGGCCCTGAGCGCTGACAGAGCGTGACTAGGTGGCGCTCGCTGATTCCTGGGGCTTGCAGCACGGCCTCTCACTGGAGTGCCGCCCCGTGGGCTGGAGACAGACGGAATTGGGCCTGATCCTCCCTACAGCCCCGAGCCTTCCTTGGGCTTCCTTGAACTCTCCGCTCCGGGCATAGACTAGTCTGGCCATGGGCGACATATGAACTGCCAGCTCAGAGAGGCTAGCCCCTGGCCCCACCCCTTCTGCCACAGGCCACATCCCCACTGGAGTCGGGAACCCCCCCACCGTAGCCTCTGGCCCCCCCGAGCCAGCCCTGGGCCACCAGAGCACCCCGGCCCGACAGCACTGGGCCCCTCTAACCCTAGCCCTGGCCCCAGCGCTGCCAAGGGGAACAGCATGGGCAGTGAGCAGGAGAGGACCTGCTCCCCCACCCCAAATCTGAACTAGTGCCCCTGCCCCAGGTGAGCCAGGAGTGGCCAGAGGGCCGTGGGCTCTGGCAAGATGCAGCCCACGTGTGACAGCACAAAGGCTTGCGCCACATGCCGAGCATCAGGCACCACAAGCCGCAGTAGCAGCTCAGGAGGATGGTAATACCCCATGTGCCAGGTCCCCCTGACTTCTGCGCTGCTCCTGGCGGTGGCGTTGCCTTCAGAGCTGGGTGCCCGGCCAGCCCCCGCCAGTATCAGGCCGCCCTGCCAGGGCTTAATTTAAGCCACAGCTGAGCTCTGGCATCTCTTTCAATACAAATTAAACACCGTGGGAGGCAACGGGGCTCAATGGCCTCACCCACGGTGGCAGTCCCCCCAGCTGAGGTCTCATTCTCTGTTTCCTCAGTCCCTTGAGTTTCTAATTCCTTGTCGGCTCTTCGGTGGCTGAGGAACAGCCCGATCTACACGCCAAACTCGGGCATTCCCTGACCCCCGGTCTCTCCTTCCTTCTGCTTCCGAGAGAGAGAGAGAGATTCTGGGGTAAGTAAGTGGCTGGCAGTTGGGATAGATAGATAGATGAATGGATGATGGGTGGTTGTATGGGGATGAATAGATGCATAGACGGGTGGGTAGGTACATAGTTGGGTGGGTGGGCGGATAGACAGTAGGTAGGTGGGTAGATTGGTGGGTAGGTAGGTGGGTAGATGGGTACGTAGGAATGTTGTGGGTGAGTCGGTAGCTGAGTTACCGTCTGTAATAGAGCAGGGTGAGGTAATAGACCAGGAAGAATCCACACCTGATGGAGGTAAAAGAAGTCGAGAGTCTGGGATAGATCCCTGCAAACCCTGCCCCGAGCCAGCCAGCCCCACTCTCGTCCCCACTCCTCTTCCAGCTCAGGGTGCTGATGGCCTCATGCACCTGGGCCCATGAGCTGACCTGCAGGGCCCCCCATGAGCCCTTCACAGCCAGGGGCTCCCCGTCCACTTGCCACTGGAGCCAGGGCAGGGGGTGGGAGCACAGGGAGCAGCTGCAGCTGATGCTGGGCCCCTGGCGCAGTCAGGACGAGTTCAGCCCGGTCCCCAGCCAGGGGCTGTCTGGGGAGCGCAGGAGACACAGCAACAAATTAATAGTAAGAGAGAGAAACCCTGGGGCAGGGAGTTTCCCGGATTAACCCCACTCACACCCGTGACAGGGAGTTCCGTGGGTTAACCTCACTAACACTCAATGAGCAGCTGGAACGTCCCCTGGGCAGAGCTCTCCTCTCTCTGAGCCCAGCACACATACAGCCCCCCGTCCTGGGCCATCGCTTGGGCAGCTCCAGTCACAGCTGATTCTCCCCCGCAGGGAGGGCACTCTCGAAGGCTCAGCCCCCCCTCACCCAGCTCGTGACGGAGCAGAGGATCGGCAGGGAATCACCCTCCCCGGCCGTGAGCTGTGAGCCTCTCCCCAATCTCCCCAGCACAGTGCCCCCCACTGACTCTCCACCCCACTCCCAGCAGCACAGCACGCCCCACTGATGACCTGCCCTGCTCCGTTTGGCACAGCGCCCCCTAGCGCCTTAACTGCACGTGCACACGCAGGGCCCGGCTGGCCGACCCGTAGGAATTCTTTGCCCAGCACCGATACTCCCCAGCGTCCCCTCTGCTGAGATTCGGCAGCTCCAGGAGCCCGGCCCCTCCCTGGCCCTAGGCCAGTGTGGAGACATAGCCAGCTCTGGGGTTGGAGCACAATCTTGGTGACTTTCCATGGCAGCAGGTCTGTGTCGCAGAGATCGGTCCCTGACCCATCTCATCTCCACTGCCCAGAGCCCCCTTAATGCCACCCCAGGGACTGGAGACTGAGGGAACCGGGCCTACTCCCCCCACCACCCTCCCTACAGTCCTATGGCATCCCTCGGGCTCTCCCCTCTGGGCACGGCCCAGCCCGGCCCGGCTGAGCCTGGTGCCTGGCCCTGAGCGCGGGCAGAGTGTGACTAGGAGGCTCTCGCTGATTCCCGGGGCTCACAGCATGGCCTCTCACCGGGGCGTCCGTTCCTGGTCAGGTTCCCGGTGATGTTGGGGGGCCCGGGCGGGTCTGTAACACAAACCACACAGGGTGGATCATGGGGGCTGGACAGCACCAGTGGCTATACAGGCACCCCTCATGCATCGTGGGGACATAGCCAGCTCTTAGGTGGGTGCACAATCTCGGTACCTTTCCATGGCAGCAGGTCTCTGTCCCACAGATCGGTCCGTAACCCATCTCCTCCCCACTGCCGAGTGCCCCCTACTGCCGCCCCGCGGGCTGGAGACAGAGGGAACCGGGCCGAACCTCCCACCATCCTCCCTACAGCCCTGAGGCTTCCTTGGGCTCTCCCCTCTGGGCATACACTAGTCTGGCCATGGGCGACATATGAACTGCCAACTCACAGAGGCTAGCCCCTGGCCCCAGCCCTTCTGCCAGAGGCCACACCCTCACTGGAGTCCGGAGCCCCCCCACCGTGGACTCTGGCCTCCCTGAGCCAGCCCTGGCCCACCACAGCACCCCGGCCCCAGAGCACTGAGCAGAAGGGAGGCGTGGCACTAGCATCCTGGAGTTCCGGGCCACAGGCCGGCCCCCTCTAACCCTAGCCCCGGCCCCAGCGCTGCCAAGGGGGAACAGCATGGGCAGTGAGCAGGAGAGGACCTGGGGGCAGAGCATGGGCGGGGCCACGTAGGGCTGTTTGGGGCAGCTCAGCCTCCCCTGGCCTGTGATATGCACCACCCATGAGCCTGACCCGGCTGAGCCTGGTGCCTGGCCCTGAGCACGGGCAGAGCGTGACTAGGAGGCGGTCACTGATTCCCGGGGCTCGCGGCGCGGCCTCTCACCGGGGCGTCCATTCCTGGTCAGGTTCCCAGTTGTGTTGGGGGGCCCAGTCGGGTCTGTAACACAAACCAGACAGGGGGCATGAGGGGGACTGGACAGCACCGGGGGGGGGTGTCGCTAGTGATCACTGAGCCTAGACATGGCCCCTCGCTGTGAGCTCAGCTGGGGGACGGGAAAGTTCCTGAAGTGACACAAGACACGTGGGCGTGGAAGGGAAGCGACAGACCCGAGTGGGCCTGACCCAAGAAGTGCCCGACAGAACCCAGAGGCCGGGTTAGGGCTGTGCCGGGGACCAGAACCATGGGAAATGGAAACCCAAGAGACCAAAACTGGTTGGTCAAAATTGGGCCTAATTGACAAAGTCACTAACGAGGGGCCGGGCTGCTTCAGCCTGGGTACTTGAGCGAGCGTCACCAGCGCCACTGTCTGCCGGGCACCTGGGCATTCAGCGTCCTGCTCCCCAAACGTGTCCTCCCCAGGGCGGGACAGAGCCAGGGGTCTACGTAACCCCATTCCCGCTCCCACCCCAGACCCAGCCACCACCAGGGACATCAGACGTCTCCCTCATGGGTCCTTTCCCTTCCCCCCTCGGTTCGTCTCTCTGCAGCCCTCTCCTTTCACCCTCTGGCTTAGCTGGTCAGGACTGGATGTTTTGCAGCCCGGCTGCGCCCAGAGGGACGGCCATAAGTAACACGCAGAACAGCCGGACGCTGATACTGGCTGACCAGGCCTGGCAGGGTCCGTCCACACTGCCCTCAAAGCCCCACGGCGCCGAGCCTCAGAGCCTGGGTCCTTTGGGTTGGGCTCGCGGGGCTCGGGCTTCAGGTCTTTGATTGCAGCGCGGACGTTTCCTCCGAGGTCTGTGTAGACATTCGGGGTCGGGCTGGGGTCTGGGCTCAAACACGAGCTGGGGACAGGGGGGAGGGTTCCTTCTAAATCTCCATCCGGCTGAAGGGAACAAGGGCCGTAATTACACTGATGCCTGATTTGATCCTTCACCTTGCAAAGGCGGCCGCTGATTTCCCCTCTGGCCTGGATCAGCAGCGCTAGTGTCACAGGCCATTTAAGGGGGGTTTGCCCTGGGGCAGGGCGTGCCGAGGTCTTTGGGCACCGAGCCCGGAGCATGTTTAGTGCCGGATGGTGACTTGGTCCCATTAATGCTCTGCCCCATATAAAGCATCCACCGATCCCCACAGAAAGGGGAGGGGGTCGAGGAGACGCGGTGGGACAGCCTGGTGGGATCTCAGGGAGAACTGGGGTGGCTGTTGTGAGGGGAAATCCCAACAAGGGGAGATTGCAATGAGGGGGGTGGATCACAGCACAGGTGGATTCTGGAGGCAGGGCAGGTCGGGGGTAGAGAGGGAAGCCATAACCAATGGCGACAAGAACGGGTGAAGATCCCAAGGGAGAAGGGCTCCAAGGTGTGGAGGGAAGGGGCTGGAGTAGAATTGGCTGAGGGTGCATGGTGCGGGGTGGGTATCCCAGCACAGGGCTGAGTTCGGGGAGGGGCTGGAGAGCAGGGCTGGGGAGCCTAGGGGTGGGGATCCCAGCATAGGGAGTTTGGGGCCGGCGTGGAGGGGCTGGGTGGGTCACTCACAGCCTACGTGGAGCCGGATGGTTCTGCTTGTGGAAGGTCCCTGTGCTGAGCTGTAGGTGACGGTGCAGACGATCTCTTTGCCATTGTCTCCCAGGCCGGGCATGAAGCTGAGCTCGGAGCTGTGGGCCCAGGTGCCGTTCGCCAGCTGGGCTGAGACATTCCGAGCTGTGTCATTGAACGGCCCCGTCCAGGTGACTTGGGGAGG
Source organism: Actinemys pallida (assembly GCA_023634205.1). Classification (NCBI taxonomy): domain Eukaryota; kingdom Metazoa; phylum Chordata; order Testudines; family Emydidae; genus Actinemys; species Actinemys pallida. Next base: position 5,051,481 of record JALMGD010000030.1, read on the forward strand.
GGACCCGGAGCAGCGCCCAGGGGCCGTGCAGGTCATAGTCACCGGCTCCCCGGCCAGCAGCATCCCTGGCAGCCCCCGCGCCGGCGAGATCTGGATCTCTGGCTCCTCCGTCAACTCTGAGACATGGGGAGAGGGGAGAGAATCACTCGGGGACATGGGGCCTTTGCCCTTTAGGGGCGCCGGGTCCGATCCGGCCCCAGGACGGGGACTGGCTGGCTCAGGGGGGCTGATTAGTGGTGTCATAAATATAGAGGGAAGAGTAACAACTTTCTGTATGTAGTAGCATCAAATCCCTCTTTGGCAGCTGTACTAAATCGCCTTCCCTGTAAGGGATTAATCCGCTCAAATAACCTAGTGGGCACCTTACCAGAAGGACCAATGAGGAAAGAAGATACTTTCAAATCTGTGGGGGTGGGGGGAAAATTTATTTGTTGCTCCCTCTTTGTTGTTCCCTCTCTGGACGAAGGGAGAGACCAAGCAGGTACAATATCTCCTGCAAATATACCTGTAATAATAGATCTAAAACCACAGAAATTGTAAGTAGGCAAGGAAAGGCGTTAGGTTGTCTTTTGTTTTAGCTTGTGAATTTTCCTATGCTACAGATGTAGTTTGATTCCTGTTTTTGTAACTGTGAAGCTGAGCCAGAGGGGAATCGTCTGTGTTTTAAAAAGAGTCCGGTCTGTGCTCAAATTGCTAACTCATTGGTTGGTATATTATTCTCAAGCCTCCGCAGGAAAGGGGGTGAAGGGACTTGGGGGGATATTTTGGGGGGATAGGGATTCCAAGTTACCCTGCCCTGAATTTTTCAATAAATTAAGTGGTGGTGGCAGCAATACCATCCAAGGACAAGAGAAGGAATTTGTGCCTTGGGGAAGTTTTTAACCTAAGCTGGTAGAATATAAGCTTAAGGGGTCTTTCCTGCTGGTCCCCACATCTGTACCCCAGAGTTCAGAGTGGGGGGAACCCTCACAAGCAGTGACTGCAGCTGCTCTTACCTGGCACGGAGATCGTGAGCACAAGGTCAGTGCCATCGGAATTGGAGCGGTAAGTATGTTCAAACATGCCTTTCTCGATGTTAAGGAAATATCTCCCCGCATCCGTCCGTCGGGCATCACTGATTTGCAGGGAGCAGTCGCTATGCGCTGGATCCCCCGTTAGCCGGAACCGGCCCTGGGTCTCCTGCGACACATTCACGCTGGGGACACTGCTGGCCACAGGACGATCCTGGCCCACAGTAGCAGGCTCCTTGTACCATTGTCCGTATACCTGGGCTGAGGGATTGTCAGTGTCATACGAGGCTGGGTACGTGAAGTTGCAGGGGATGAAAACACAGAGACCCTCCTGCACGGACACCGACTGCGGCACTGCCAGGGTAAATCCAGGTGGCTGGGACAGGGACCCTGCAGGGGACGGGGAGGGATCGAAGTGGGACCCATAGAGAGCAGAGACCAACCCTGAGTGGCACCCCCGAGCTCTGTCGGTGCCCCTCACTCCCGACCTGCAGCCCCCTACAAGCCCAGCCCTGAGATCAACCCCCCCTCGAGGTCTATCAGTGCCCCTCACTCCCGACTGACAGCCCCATGTGAGCCCAGCCCTAGGTCCTTGACCAATTCTCACTCCATTTAGTGTTCATTCCTCCCTACATGGAGCCTCCTGTCCGCTCCCTGTCACTCACTGTCCCCCTAGCACCACACTGGGGCACTGGGCTCCCCTCCCCCTCTGGCCAGTCTCCCTTTCACATTCTGGGAGAGACCTGTCCCCGCTTCGCGCATGTTCTGCCCTTCTCCCTGCACTGGGGCTCCAGCGGCTGCTTACTTACCCCTCCAGAGCAGGGCGAGGATCAGGACCCTCAGCATGGCAGGACCCCCTGCTTTCCAGAGGGGGCACTGAGGCGGGAGCTCCCTTGCCCCAACGTCATGCTGTGGCAGAAGGGCTCTGCTCATGGCTGGGGCATCAGGCTGGGACAGACCTAGAGACAGATGTGGGGTGAGAAGTGTGAGAGCAGAAGCTGTCTGGGGACGCAGATCTGCCTGGGGGACCGTCAGTACTGCTGGGCTCTGAAGGGGGCTGATCTGGGGCTGCTGGCAGCGCAGTGACCTCCCCCCCGCCCCTCAGAAAACCCCAAATCACCAGACTTTCCTGAGAGATCGTGGGCTAAAAAAATCCTTAAATTGGTGAAAAAAAGTGAGATTTTCTCTAAGAATCATGAGAGCGGCCAGAAAATCCTGATCTGGTGACAGAAGATGGTGGGAAGGCAACGCTGCTCCATGTCTGCTTTGCTTCAGTCTTCCCACAAAAAACCAACATGTGACCGAGCTACCAGTGAAGTTACCATGGACAGCAAAGGGGAAAGGCTGCAAATCGGGATAAGTAAAGAACACGTCAGAGATGTTCCGACCTATTTGAATGAATTCAGATCAGTGGGGCTGGAAGCTAGCTGTTCAACCCAGGGTGCTGAAGGAATTAGAAGAAGAAATCTTGGAGCCACTGGCAATAATATTTGCAAACTCATGGATGCCAGGAGAGGTCTCAGAAGACGGGAGAAGGACTAACAGAGTGTCCATCTTTAAAAAGGGGGGAAAGGAGGAGCCGGGGAACTATAGGCCAGTCAGCCTGACCTCAACAGATGGAAAGCTACTAGAGCAATGTATAAAACCTCCAATTTTGTAAAGGGAAATCATGGCTCGCCAAACTACTAGCATTTTTTGAGGGAGTCAACAGTATGTGAACAAGGGTGACCTAGTCCATTTACTTAGATTTTCAGAAAGCCTTTGACAAGTTTCCTCCCAAAAGGCTTTTAAGCAAGGTAAGGTGTCATGGGATAAGTAGGCAGGTCCTCTCCTAGATCAGTAATTGGTTAAAAGGGTAGGAATAAATGGCTAATTTTCAGAGTGGAGAGAGGTAAATAGTGGTGCCCACCAGCGTTCTGTACTGGGACCAGTGCTGTTCAACATGTTCATAAATGATCTAGAAAAAGGGGTAAACAGTGAGGTGGAAAAATTTGCAGATGATACAAAACTACTCAAGAGAGTTAAGTTCAAAGCTGACTGCGATGAGCTACAAAGGGATCTCACAAAACTGGGACACTGGGTAACAAAATGGCAGATGAAATTCAATGTTAATAAATGCAAACTAATGCACATTGGAAAACATAATCCCAACTATCCATATAAAGTGATGGGGTATAAATTAGCTGATACTGCTCACGGAAGAGATCTGAGAGTCACTATGGATAGTTCTCTGAAAACACCCACTCAATGTGCAGCGGCCATCAAAAATCATTAAGAAAGGGATAGCTAATAAGACAGAAAATATGATATTGCCTCTATATAAATCCATGGTACACCCACATCTCGAATACTGCGTGCAGTTCTGGTTGCCCTATCGCAAACTGGAATTGGAAAAGGTTCAGAAAAGCACAACAAAAATGATTATGGGTGTGGAACAGCTTTCATAAAAGGAGAGATTAATAAAACTGGGACTGTTCAGCTTGGAAAAGAGACGACTAAGGGGGGCTATGATAGAGGTCTATAAAATCCTGACTAGTGTTGAGAAAGTAAATAAGGTAGTATGATTTACTCCTTCCCATAAATCAAGAACTAGAACTCCCCAAATGAAATTAATAGGTGGCAGGTTTAAAAGAAATGTAAGGAACTGTTTCTTCACACAACACAAAGTGAACCTGTGGAACTCTTTGCCAGAGGATGTTGTGAAGGCCAAAACTATAACAGGGTTCAAAAAGAACTGGGTAGGGAGCAAGGACTGGTATCACAAAGGGCTGTGGGTTGGGATTGAGGGACACGCCAGTTACCACAGACCATCCAGCTTCCTCCCCCCTTAGTTCCACTCACCCCTAGACCTGCAGAGGGGGGCCCGGCACCTGGGTCTCCGACCCTGCAGCCCGGGTTCTCCAGGGTTTGTGACTCGGAGCCTGGGGAAGCAGTGTGCACAGGAATGTGAAAGTAGAAGTGGGTGCAGACAGGAGGGGGTTGGGGGGAGATGCTCTCTCAGGAACCCCAGCACCAGCATCCTGCCGACTTCCCCTCCTTCTGGCTGGGGCTGCCTGCAGCTTCCCTGCAACAGGGGCAGGCTGCATATTGCTTGTGGGGCTGGAAATAGATCTCAGCATTCCTGGCTCTGAGCCCCTCTACACCTCACTCTGCTCCCAGAGCTGGGATAGAGCTCAGGCGTCCTGACTCCCTGCCTCCAACCCCGATTCTAACCCACTAGACCCTGCTCCCCTCCCAGAACCAGGGACAGAACCCAGGAGTCCTGGCTTCGAGACCCTCTATATCTCACTCTCCTCCCAGAGCCGTGGATGGAACCAAGGAGTCCTGGCTCCCAGCCACCTGTCCCAGCTGTATCCCTTCATTACTTCTTTTAATATTTGAATACTAGCAGCTCACACCTCTTACACTATTGTACATGCTGCAGACGCTAATCACTCACCCCGAGCTGAGATGAAGCCACCTCCAGGCGGGGCAGCTGGGGAACAGCCACACAGCGACACTGTCCAGAGGTTGCTCACCCGGAGCTGAGATGCGTCCGCCTCTGGGGTGGGGTGTCTGGGAACAGCGCACAGGAACAGGAGATGCCTGGTTAGGACAGCTAGCGAATCCCAACTCCAATTTGAAGAGCCGGGTGCGTGTGAAGACCTGCCTGGGACGTAGCGGGCTCGAGTGTCAGGGCGTGGGCTGTGGCGAGATGTGAGATTTCAAGACAGGAAGGGGAAGTCAGCGTGTGATTCTGGCCCTAGAATTTCTTGCAGAAGCCGGTTCCAGTGGCTGGAGATCTCGGTGCCATTGATGCAAGTGGGAGATTGTAACAGACAGAGGCCTGCTCCCAGGGACAGCCGGCTTCCGGCCCCACGCAGGGGGACTGGCTGGGGGTGGAGGGAATGGGGCATGGGGCCTTTCTCCTGTAGGGGGCCCTGGCTCCAATCTCCTCCAGGGTGGGACACTGGTTGGCTCTGGCGAGTGGGAGTGGGACCAGGGGTCCTTCCCCTCTAGAGTCTCTTTTATTCTCTGTCTCTCAGTACCTCAAACGTCTCCCAGGTCCCGGGTCACTGAGTCTGGGGAATCCCTTTTCATGGGACCCAGGTTATCGGCTGGATCAGGAGAAGCAGCTGGATTCCACGGCCCGCCATAGACACCGTCCTTCGATTTAAGAGCTGAGACGCAGCTGAATCTGTCCTGGTTCATGGGGGCTGTTTACAAAGGGACGTCTCCCCAGTGCTGAGATGTGGCTGCCTCTGGGCTGGGGCGCGGGGGCTGTTTATACAAGGACTTCTTGACTGGTGTGAGATACACAAGGGTTTGGGATAAACCTAGAACTAAAAGAAACACAGCGCCCCCTAGGGGCATTGGGACGAGCCCCGATGGCCGGGCTATCCCGAGTCTCCCACCCCAGCCAGACCCTGGCCCGCTCTGCCCCAGGGCAGTGGCAAGTCAGCTCTGCCCCCTGTGTGTTGGCACCGGCGGCTGTGCTGGGAAGCTGGTTGCTGAGAGGATCTTCCACAACAGGAAGTTTCCAGTTGATGAGTTTGCTCCACCTCCGGCCGGTCGGCCCCTCTTCGGGGCTGGGCAAGAGCCACGGAGAGCACGTGAGAGGGTCCCATTGAACAGTGGGGTGAGGCCGCTTGAACACAGGTCCCCGGCCAGTGGCGGAAGGGGCGAGTCTGGGGCAGATTCCTGCTGGGACTGTGGCTGCCGGGTCTAGTGGGTTAGAACTCGCTGCACTGGATCAATGCGGATCAGGGCAGACCCCTGGTCATTGGGGCGAGATCCAGGGCAGGAACCCCGGTGTCCGGGCCGGCCCCTAGCTTGGTGTGGTACATTCTGCCTCTGGTTAATCCCCATTTGTTTTCAAACTCTTTAAATTAGCTGCCCGGGTGTTTTCCCTCTGTTGCTGTTAAACAGATGCCCCACTTGGAGGTGGCTGCATCTCAGTGCCAGCCGGGAACAGATCCTTATATAAACAGCCCCTGCACCCCACCTCAGAGGTCACTGCATCTCAGCACTTACCGAGGGGTCCCTGTATAAACAGCCCCCAAACCCTACCCCAGAGGTGGCCGCATCTCAGTGCTGAGCAAGGGATATTTGTGCATTGTATTGAGCTCAGTATATGACTTGTGTGTCTTTCCTGGGTCTTTTGAATTAACAAGCTGAGATGTAGGGAAAAAAGTGATTCACTGGGAAACCTTGGAACTGCCTGGTCAAGATCGAAATCTTACATTTCTGGAGATCATGGTGACTGGGGTCCATCTCTTAGAGATATGGCAGGGCAAGGGTTAATTACCAGTCATTATCTATCTATCTATCTATCTATCTTAATAATTCAAAAGTCTGTTTTTCTCAGTGTCCTGTAAATATTTTAAAACATGGGGCAGGAATTGAAAAATGTGCGATATTTTTTGTGATCAGCAGTTTTAAATGGCCATGTTCTCTGTGAAATCTTTCTAAAATCAAAAAATACTGTGATTAGTTTTTATGAAACTTCTATTTTAAAAACAGCCTGTGATGAAGTGTGGGATTTTGTTAGTGATTTGCATGAACACTGTCTATGCCTCAGTTTCCCTGTGTGCTGCGTGTGTAACGATGTGGTGGGAGAGGGGGGTTGTGGTTGCAGAGGGGCAGGTGTGACCTCGCCTAACAGCCCTGACCCTGGACATCGACCTGGACACTGCAGAGCTTAGCAACCGGTGAGCCGGAGGCCCAGCCCATCTTGGGAGCCAGCCGGTTCTGGCCCGTGGGAGGACAAAGGCCAGAGGAGAGATGGCCCAGGAAGGCAGCTGGTTCTGGCCAGTCAGGGAAGAAAGGAAGGAAGAGAGGGGACTCAGGTGACCTGTTTGCCCAGGAACAAAGACAAAGGGTGGAGGTGGGGCTGGTGGGGGAGCTCGGCTGGAAGGAGGTCGCTTCTGGACTGGGGACAAAGAGGGGCCTGAGCTACCTGGACAGGGTCAGACCCAGCTGGACGGTGCTGAGACTGGCCAGGCCCGAGGGCCCTGAGAACTGCCTGTGCTGGGTTCAGACGTTCAATAAACCTCCTGCGTTACTCTGGCTGAGAGTCACTGCAGGGTAGATATCGGGGGACGTTGCTCCCTCTGGGGGTGGAGGCCGCGGGTGACCAGAGGTAGGGGACTCCCTGACGGTGAGACACAGGCAGGCTGAAGGCTCGGGGAGGTGCCATTCCAGGAGGTGCTGGAGCCCAAGTCTTAACCCCCTAGAGTGTGTGTGACCCCGAGAAGGGCTGTCACACTAAAAGGGGGGTCCTCCCAGAGACCATACGGAGTCAGGAAAGCCCGGGGCCTGGGAGTCTGTGACACAACCCAGATCTGGTGTAATAGGTTTAATACAAGAAATGAAACATAATTAGCATCATTATATAAAATACATCCTAAAATAATAGTCAATGTATGTATATATCACTGTATGTGTGGGTGCACTGTCTGTATGTACTCTCTCTCTCTCTCTCTGTATATATATATGTGTGTGTGTGTGCATGCGTGTATGTACAGTACAGACCTGTTTACGCGCGAATCCGATTAACATGCGGTAGCGCCATGCTTTCCAGTGCTACCTATGTAACACGCGAGACTCATTAACATGTGGTACAGGAACTTACTATGCAGTGCTACATATTTGCTCATTAACTAACTGACATAGAAATTGACAGGAAGTGCGGAGCGGAAACATGTTGAATGTCTTTACCAATATTCATAAAGACGTATCTAGCACACTTAGTCATTGTCACGCTAGAGGGCAGAGAGCAAGCGTCAGCGTTCCTACACTGTAGAAGAAAAGCTAGCTGCAATACATCGAAGAAATAGCGGAGAAATCCAGGCCAAAGTTTCAAAAGATATTGGGATTGCTGAATCTACTCTCCAAGGATGGCTAAAAATCTAATCTAAACTGAATGGCTTTGTACAAAATATCGATTCTGCCATGGGGCTTAAGCGAAAATGTGTGCGCTGTTCAGCAAAACCCACAATAGACAAAGCCATGCACACGTGGTTTGCTCAGGAAAGGCTGAAAGGAATGCCGCTAAGTGGGCCAATTCTTCAAGCCCAAGCGACAAAATATGAAAATTTAACAGGGGATGAATCATTCCAAGCCAGCAAGGGGTTTATAAGTCATTTTTAAATGTGTCATGGCATAGCACAGGTATCGATTTCTTTTGGCATGTGCTAATTACAATCCTGCATCTCCAGTGGAGTATCTCTTGATTCCTGATCACAATTGCTCTTCCTAATTTGAAAAACATATGGAAATAAAAAGTGAGTTTTATTCCTATTTCGAAGTTTACAGTTTCTATGATTCTCAGACATGTCTAGAAACCAAGGATTCTGCTGCGTTTGGACCAATCCAAGGACATAGTAGGTGCTACTGTAACACAAAGACAAACACAATCGATTCAGCATTTCTCAAAGACTGAACATTTGCTTTCATGCTAAGATCTGGCTTTGCGGTAACTGCATTGTCTTGCAGGGATCAGTAGCTAGCATCACCTGGTCTGCTCTGTTCTTCCACCATAACCCCTTTCTGACAACAAAAGTTACTACACAACCCCACGAGGGGGGATCAAAGTCTGAGCCCATCGGAGCCGCAGGCAGTGAGGCTTGGGCTTTGGTCCCGGGCTACAGGAAGTCTAAGCCAGCCTTGGGGACCCCATTAAAATGGGGTCGTGACCCACTTTGAGGTCCTGATCCACAATTGGAGAGCCACTGCTCTAGAGGGTATCGTCCTGCGTTCGTCACTGGGGTATCTGGACGCCTTGCGGTCATCACAGAAAAAAAAAGTCATCCAGGACCGGCCTTAGCCATGGGCAACTGGGGCTGTGATGGGTTCGGTCACAGAGACCCCCTTGGGACTGTCACCTGATGTCCTGACACTACCTCAGAGCCCATTTTCCCTGCCATCTTGGGACTGCAAAAATCTACCTTGTTGAGCCACACATGCTAGCCTGCTGCAACACAGACCCAGGGTCTGAACCACGCCCCCAAAGCTGAGCACATGCTCCTGTCTCCTGTCTCCAGTACCCAGACACCCAGTTCCCAATGGGATCCAACCCCCAAATAAATCTGTTTTACTGTGTATAAAGCTTATAAAAGGTAAACTCGTGAATTGTCTATTCTCTATAACACTGATAGAGAGTTATGTACAGCTGTTTGCTCCCCAGGTATAAATCACTAACTCTGGGTTAATTAATAAACTAAAGTGATTTTATTAAGTATAAAAAATAGAATTTTAGGTGGTTTCAAGTAATAACAGACATAACAAAGTAAGTTACCAAGCAAAATAAAACAAAACACACAAGTCTAACTCTAATACATCAAGAAACTGAATACAGGTAAAACTCACCCTCAGCTATGTTCCAATAAGCTTCTTTCACAGACTAGACTCCTTCCTAGTCTGGGCCCAATCCTTTCCCCTGGTTCAATTCTTGTTGGCTCCAGCCCCCTTTGTTCTGTTCCACCCCCTTTTATATCTTCGGCACAAGGTGGGAATCTTTAGTCTCTCTGTGTCTCCACCCCTCCTTCTAACTGGAAAAGCACCAGGTTAAAGATGAATTCCAGTTCAGGTGACATAATCACATGTCTTGTGAGCCCCCCTCCATTCCTCCAGGACTGGCCCGCACCTATGCAGTGGAGATTTGCAGGTAAACAGAGCCATCTAAGGTCAATTATCCTAGTCAATGGGAGCCATTAAGATTCCAAACCACCATTAATGGCCCACACTTTGCATAATTACAATAGGACTTTAGAGTTATGCTACCTATTCCTAGATTCAGGTACAAGAATGATGCATTTGTACAAATAGAAGGAACACACTCAGTAGATTATAAGCTTTGTAATGATAACTTACAAGAGACCTTTTGCATAAAGCTCATTCCAGTTACATTATATTCAGACTTATACACATATTTTTATAAAGCATGATGGAGTGTAACATCACAGGGGCACCTCCGGAGCTTTCCTTCAGACTGCTAAGACCTGCTCTCTTAAAGGGGCAGCATGCGGTCTCGCACACACTCCCCCAGCTCACACACACCCGCAGCTCACACACTGTCTCTTTCACACTCACCCCACCCAACACATACTTATATTGTTGTTGTTACTTCCTGCAATTCACATATATGCTCTGTAATTTTATTCTTTCAAAGTGCCGTTATTTGAGTTTTTTGACTGGTCTCTGCATTTCATAATTTTATTTCTCTTTTATGCTTACATTGAATTCTTTGTGTAGTGAGTTCTAAACTGCCTAACCTGTCCTGGCTGGAGTAATTATCATTACTGTCATTATCATATTGTGCTTTATCATTCATTATGTAAAGTGGTACAATCAAATAATAGTATTCTCCTAGAATGGAACTTTAGCTTGTACTCGCTTTAGTAATTCCAGTTTAAAAAACATTAGCTAAACACAGAACTTTAGACATTGGGCAGATAAAAGTCACTTATTTTCAAATTGTATTTTTAGTTATATCTGTAAATTAACTTAAAATTTGCATGCAAATAACTGCAGTTCCAACTATGATACCAATAGCAATGATGGAGTCAAATGCTAGTGAGTCACATACATGATTGTTGTCAGTAAACATAAATGCCAAAATAATTAGAAAAATTAATTCCCTTTCTTAATAAAAGAGAAAAAAAACTGTAATCACATATGTTAAAATTACATTTTTAGTGAAAAACAATTGACTAAAATAGAGGAGATAATGGCAGTAACACAGTGTGTCTGTGTAAGCAGATTTTATTTATTTCTATTTATCTCTACTAAAGAAATTGTGTGAAGTATCAAATGTGTGTTTCGGATGTGGGAGAAAAACGAGTCCTCACTCGGAGATGGGTTGCAACATGTTCGAGGCAGTTTATTCTCAAGCTATATAGCAAGGGGGAGAATTCACAACGGCAGGTCTCCCAAAAGATAAACAATTGGGGCAAGCATTTATACCTTTTGTTACGTACAGTAATGATCAACAACTGCATTTTGTTTATACATATTCCTTCCTGATACCTTACGTTCCTCAGCAATTTCTGCTACAGTCTGTGTTCCGTTTTTATCTAACACAAGGTTGAAAAACAGCATCTCTTACAGTTCTTCTCCACTCACCCAGGCCCTGCTTGGAAGTCTCGCGTTATTAGCTGTTAGAGTTAGCCTGACTCTTGCTCTTCCTGGAAGACTAAGATGTCTGCTCTTTTTCCAACTTCCACACTGATATCTGCGTTAAAGCTCCAGAACTGATACCTCAAGGCTTGGGATTGGGAATATCTTGCTGTATTATCTCCTGATTGTTCTAAATTTACATATAAGCTTTAAATGTGGCTTTAATTGGCGTTTGTATCTATTTTTCTTTCTTTACATAACAATTAAATACGGTGCTCCTGTCAGCTAATCCCTAAGTTATTATCTGGAAAGCCCCGAGAGTTTTCAGGTGCCTAAGTAGTCCCTGGAATCATGGTTAAAGTTTCCTCCCCCGCCCCAAATCTGAACTGGTGCCCCCGCCCCGGGTGAGCCAGGAGTGGCCAGAGGGCTCCAGGAGGCCGTGGGCTCTGGCGAGATGCAGCCCACGTGTGACAACGCGAAGCCTTGAGCCACATGCCGAGCATCAGGCACCACAAGCCGCAGTAGCAGCTCAGGAGGATGGTAATACCGCATGTGCCAAGTCCCCCTGACTTCTGCGCTGCTCCTGGCGATGGCGTTGCCTTCAGAGCTGGGTGCCTGGCCAGCACCCGCCAGTATCAGGCCGCCCTGCCAGGGCTTAATTTAAGCCACAGCTGAGCTCTGGCATCTCTTTCAATACAAATTAAACACTGTGGGAGGCAACAGGGCCCATTGGCCTCACCTGGGGTGGCAGTCCCCCCAGCTGAGGTCTCATTCTCTGTTTCCTCAGTCCCTTGAGTTTCTAATTCCTTGTCGGCTCTTCGGTGGCTGAGGAACAGCCCGATCTACACGCCAAACGCGGGCACATTGGATTCCCTGACCCCCGGTCTCTCCTTCCTTCTGCTTCCACGAGAGCAGCAGGGTGTTCTGTGAGAGAAAGAGAGAGAGATTCCGGGGTTTGTAAGTGGCTTTCGGGTGGGTCAGCGTGTTCCTGGTATCTGTGGGGAATGTGCTGGTATCGAGTGTTCTCGTACCACTCTTCTGGAATGTGCTCTGTGCCTGGCAACATCGGCCCTGTGCTTGACAAATTCTATGAGCAGGGCCTGCCTCTTGCTCACAACCTGACTTTGTTTTATATTAGCAAGTTTTGAACATTACTTTAGCCCAGGCCTTAGGCCTCAGACCAGGCCTCTTATACATGGCCGAATATTTCAGGCTTTCTTCCTATTACAGATGGATGCACCCTGTTTGCAGTTGGTTGCAAGCAGAGGGGCTCTGCAGTGAGTGGCTGCCAGCGATAAAACAAGGGAATTGAAGGAACCAGTGGGGAAATGGCCTATAACCAGCTCCCTAAAAGGGAACTGGCACGTCTGTGCGGGGAGAGAGGGCTGAGCATTGGGACGGTCACCCAGAAGCAGCTGATTGCCCTGCTGGTAGAGAGCGACCAGTCCGAGGAGCAAGTTCCAGATCCCATCAGGGCTTCCAGGATGCCTGGGGAGCCTGGGAGTAGTAAGGGGGGCAGTCAATGTATCAGCCAGGAGTCCATCAGACCCAATTTCCTGGTCAGCAGGGGGGCTCCCCAATCAGGTTTCTTCCGGGAGGAGCTGCAGAGACTGGAGCTGGAGCTGAAAATGAAGGAGCTGGACCTGGAGGACCAGAGGCTGGCAGACAGAGAGAGAGAATGAGAGGACCATTCAGAACAGCAAAAGCAAGAACTGTAGTTGGAGGAGCGGTGGGCCAAGTGGGCCTGCCGGGAGTAAGTGAAGAAGGTCCCCATAATGCCAATTCTTCAGGGAATCTGGACACCAAATTGTTGCCCCAGTTTAAGGGGGGGGGATATCGATGCCTACCTCACAGCCTTTGAGGAGGCTGGTGATTTGAACCAGATTGACCCAGCAGAAGGGGAGTCACGCTGAGACTGCTCAAAGGTGGGACTCCAGGGAGCCCAACTCAGGGGTGCCTGTGAAGGTCAGGGTGGGCCAACCCTCCTTGTGGGATTTGAGGGACCTGAAATGTAATTACTGTGGCCAAAAAGGACACAAGGTGGCGCAATGCCTGAAGATTAAGGAAATGGCGGACAAGCAGAACCCGTGGGGTGTCAACTAGGTAGAAGCCCACCGAGAGGGGGCACTGCTGGGCCCGGGGGCCGCAGTCAATAGGTCTGTGCCAGGGGGAGGGGACCGCCAGGCCAGGCCAGCTGGGGAAGGCGGGGCTCCATGCCAGAGCACCTGCACTGAATTCGCCGATTGACCTGTGGGGACGATCAGCACATTATCTCCATTGAGGTGAGGGGAAGGAGCAGCCAGGGGTTCTGGGACCCGGGCGCAGAGGTGACACTGGCCCGGCTGGAGGTGGTGGACCCAGACCAGCTAGGGCCCAACGCATACCTAGGCCTGAGGGGGGTGTTTGGGCCCCCCATCAAGGTGCCTGTAGCGAGTATGTGACAGGTTGTGTCACACTAACCCCCTTTGGGGCTGCCACCTGATGTGCCTAGACTACATATGAACCTGTTTACCCTGCCAGACTGGGACTTCAGTACCTTCCTTGTTTGAGCCAGACATGCTTGTCTGCTGCAAAAAAAGACCCAGGTCTGAACCACGTCGCCTTCAAGCTGCAGGCTTAACTGAAAACAGCTTAAGAAGTGCTCCTGTCTCTAACACTCAGATACCCAGCTCCCAATGGGGTCAAAACCCCAAATAAATCTCTTTTACCCTGTATAAAGCTTACACAGGGTAAACTCTTAAATTGTTCACCCTCTATAACACTGATAGAGAGATATGCACAGTTGTTTGCCCTCCTCCCCCCCCCAGTTATTAATACATACTCTGGGTTAATTAATAAGTAGAAACTGATTTTATTAAATACAAAAAGTAGGATTTAAGTGGTTCCAAGTAATAACAGACAGAACAAAGTGAATTACCAAGTAAAATAAAATAAAGCATGCCAGTCTAAGCCTAATACAGTAAGAAAACTGAATACAGATAAAATCTCACCCTTAGAGATGTTTCTATAAGCGTCTGTCACAGACTGGACGCCTTCCTAGTCTGGGCCTGTCATATCTATAAAGGGAAGGGTAACAGCTGTACTGTAAAATCCCTCCTGGCCAGAGACTCCAAAAAATCCTTTTACCTGTAAAGGGTTAAGAAGCTCGGGTAACCTGGCTGACACCTGACCCTAAGGACCAATAAGGGGACAAGATACTTTCAAATCCTGGGGGGGGAAAGGTTTTTGTTTTGTACCCTTTGTTTAAGGGGTTGTTTGCTCTTGGGACTGAGAGGGACCAGACATCAATCCAGGTTCTCCCCATCTTTCTAAACAAGTCTCTCCTATTTCAAACTTGTAAGTAAAAAGCCAGGCAAGGCGTCTTAGATTTACTTTGTTTTCTCAACTTGTAAATGTATCTTTTATCAGAGTGTTTATCTTGTTTGCTGTACTTTGAACCTAAGACAGAGGGGGGTCCTCTGAGCTCTTTAAGTTTGATTACCCTGTAAAGTTATTTTCCATACTGATTTTACAGAGATGATTTTTACCTTTTTCTTTAATTAAAAGCCTTCTTTTTTAAGAACCAGATTGATTTCTCCTTGTTTTAAGATCCAAGGGGGTTTGGATCTGTATTCACCAGGAGTTGGTGAAAGGAGGGTGGGAGGAAGGAGGGGGGATGGTTAATTTCTCCTTGTTTGAAGATCCAAGGGGGTTTGGATCTGTGTTCACCAGGGAATTGGTGAAAGGTTTCTCAAGGCTTCCCAGGGAGGAAATTCTTGAGATGGTGGCAGTGGACCAAAGCTAAGCTGGTAGATAAGCTTAGGAGTCCTCATGCAGGCCCCCACTCTTGTACCCTAAAGTTCAAAGTGGGGATACAGCCTTGACATGGTGGCATAGCGGTGGGATACATTTTAAACCCAAAAGCCAGTAAGAGATTTTTTTTCCTTCTAGCTGCTTGGAAAGCAGAGCTGAAGGTAGATGCATATCTTATCTCTCCTTGCCTGAAGACAGAGGTGTTAAGTTTTTTTTAACAAGGTCCTTTGTTAAGAGAAGGGTTCAAAGTGAGTAGACTTTGACTGGTAAAGGAATTTACAAGCTGAATTGTTTTTTTTCTTTTTACATCCTTGGGAGTAGCTTGTTAGAAAGTCTCTGTTAACTCAGCAGCAGCCAGAGCTAAGTACATCCCAGTTTCAGTCAACTGCAGAGGGTGTGACCCAGCACAAGAAAACAGGGAAATGACTACCAAAGAAGCAGCTAACAAACTAGAACTGGCCAGACTAGAAGCAAAAGAAAATGAGAGAAAACATCAGAGACTGCTTGAAATTAAAAAACTCGAGAAAGAAGCCAAAGAGGAGGCCCACAAGAAAGAAATGGAGCTGGAAAAAGCCAAACAGGAGGCCCATGAAAGAGAAGAAAAAGCCAAACAGGAGGCCCATGAAAGAGAAGAGAAAGCCAAAGAGGAGGCCAAAGAGGAGGCCCACAAGAGAGAGATGGAGCTGGAAAAAGCCAAAGAGGAGGCGAGAGAAAAAGAAAGGAAGCATGAACTGGAAGCAGCAAGTGCTAAGCAGGATGCATCAGACCATCATAACAATTCCTCTCCAGGTACCACTTCCCATCCCAGGAAATTCCCCACCTACAAGGCAGGCGATGATACTGAGGCCTTCTTAGAAAATTTTGAAAGGGCCTGCCTTGGATACAACATCACTCCAACCCAGTACATGGTAGAGCTGAGGCCGCAGCTCAGTGGACCCTTAGCAGAGGTGGCGGCTGAAATGCCTAAGGAACACATGAACAGTTATGAACTTTTTAAAAACAAGGCCAGAATCAGAATGGGGCTAACACCTGAGCATGCCCGTCGGTGGTTCAGAGCCCTAAGGTGGAAACCCGATGTGTCATTTACCCGACTTGCCTACCACATTGGGAAAAATTGGGATGCCTGGATATCAGGAGCAAATGTTAAATCTACGGAAGAGTTGCCCTTCCTATTGCAAATGGAGCAGTTTTTAGAGGGTGTTCCTGAGGAAATAAAAAGGTACATCCTAGATGGGAAGCCCAAAACTGTAACCGAGGCGGGGGAGATTGGAGCCAAATGGGTGGAGGTGACAGAAAAGAAAAAAGCTAGTAGCAGTTGGAGCGAATATCAGAAGGGGCAAGCCGAAACAAAACCTTATCACCGGGGACAACCCAAGGCCCCACCCACATCCCAAGGGAAACCCCAGACGCCTTCTCACCCCACCACACCAGTCTCCATCAACCAACATCGCCCCGGTGATACCTTAGCAGGGCGATTGTTTTAAATGTAATGAACTGGGGCATATAAAGGCTCACTGCCCCAAGAACCCCAACCGATTACAGTTCATTACACCCCAATCACACCAAAGAACCCCAGACCCAGATGCCTCTCTCATACCCTCGGAGCGAAGGGAAACCTTGAGAGTGGGCGGAAAGAAGGTTATCGCTTGGAGGGACACTGGGGCACAAGTGTCAACTATCCACCAATCCCTAGTGGACCCCAAACTCATCAACCCGGAGGCTACAGTGACAATTCAACCCTTCGTGTCACAGTCTGTAACCTTGCCTACAGCCCAGTTGCATGTCCAGTACAAGGGCTGGGCAGAAATGTGGACTTTTGCAGTCTATGACAATTATCCCATCCCCATGCTGCTGGGGGAAGACTTGGCCAACCATGTGAAGCTAGCCAAGAGGGTGGGAATAGTCACCCGCAGCCAGGCTAAGCAAGCTTTCACCCCCATCCCTGTTCCTGAGCCATCCACCAGGGCCCCATCTGTGTTACCGGAGACCCAAACACAGGTGGTGGAACCGGATCCCCTGCCAACGACTGCAACAGCCGTAGTGGATCCAATCCCAGAGACCCAGCCAAAGCCAGTCCCGGAACGGGAACTGGCAACGCAACCAGCACCAAAACCATTGCCAGCACTGAGTCCAGCGCTTGCAACCCCGTCTACAACTCCAATGCCAGAGGACACCAGCGAGCCTGAACTGGCGGAAGCAGCAGATAACCTTACCCAAGAGGCTCAGCCAGAGCCTGAGATACCACATAGTGCACCAGTGGGCAGCGGTTCACAGTCAATGGAAAAAACCCCAGCCCCTACATCGCTTCCAGAGGGACCAAGCCCCAGTCCACAGTCCAAGGAGGAACTGATGTCTCCAGCATCAAGGGAACAGTTCCAGGCCGAGCAGGAAGCAGATGACAGCCTTCAGAAAGCTTGGGAGGCAGCGCGGAGCACCCCACCGCCTCTCAGCTCTTCTAACCGATCCCGGTTTGTTGTAGAACAAGGACTTTTATACAAGGAGACTCTTTCTGGTGGGCACCAGGAAGACTGGCATCCTCAAAGACAGTTGGTAGTTCCCACTAAGTATCGGGTAAAGCTCTTGAGCTTAGCCCATGATCATCCCAGTGGCCATTCTGGGGTGAACAGAACCAAAGACCGGTTGGGGAAGTCCTTCCACTGGGAGGGAATGGGCAAGGACGTTGCTAATTATGTCCGGTCTTGTGAGGTGTGCCAACGAGTGGGAAAGCCCCAAGACCAGGTTAAAGCCCCTCTCCAGCCACTACCCATAATTGAGGTCCCATTTCAGCGAGTAGCTGTAGATATTCTGGGTCCTTTCCCAAAGAAGACACCCAGAGGAAAGCAGTACGTACTGACTTTCATGGATTTTGCTACCCGATGGCCGGAAGCTGTACCCTTAAGCAACACCAAGGCTAAAAGTGTGTGCCAGGCATTAGCAGACATTTTTGCCAGGGTGGCCCTCCGACATCCTTACAGATTCGGGAACTAATTTGCTGGCAGGGAACATGAAAAACCTGTGGGAAGCTCATGGGGTGAATCACTTGGTTGCCACCCCTCATCACCATCAAACCAATGGTCTGGTGGAGAGGTTTAATGGAACTTTGGGGGCCATGATACGTAAATTCGTAAATGAACACTCCAATGATTGGGACCTAGTGTTACAGCAGTTGCTTTTTGCCTACAGGGCTGTACCACATCCCAATTTAGGGTTTTCGCCATTTAAACTTGTGTATGGCCGTGAGGTAAAGGGGCCATTACAGTTGGTGAAGCAGCAATGGGAGGGGTTTACGCCTTCTCCAGGAACTAACATTCTAGACTTTGTAAGCAACCTACAAAACACCCTCCGACACTCTTTAGCCCTTGCTAAAGAAAACCTAAAGGATGCTCAGGAAGAGCAAAAGGCCTGGTATGATAAACATTCCAGAGAACGGTCCTTCAAAGTAGGAGACCAAGTCATGGTCTTAAAGGCGCTCCAGGCCCATAAAATGGAAGCGTCGTGGGAAGGACCATTCACGGTCCATGAGCGCCTAGGAGCTGTTAACTATCTCATAGCCTCCCCCACCTCCAACATAAAGCCTAAGGTATACCATGTTAATTCTCTTAAGCCCTTTTATTCCAGAGAATTAAACGTTTGCCAGTTTACAGCCCAGGAAACAGATGACGCGGAGTGGCCTGCAGGTGTCTACTACGAAGGAAAAAGGAATGGTGGCGTGGAAGAGGTGAACCTCTCCACGACCCTGGGACGTCTGCAGCGACAGCAGATCAAGGAGCTGTGCACAAGCTTTACACCGATTTTCTCAGCCACTCCAGGACGGACCGAACGGGCATACCACTCCATTGACACAGGTAATGCTCACCCAATTAGAACCCCACCCTACCGGGAGTCACCTCATGCCCAAGCGGCTATACAAAGGGAGATCCAGGACATGCTACAGATGGGTATAATCCGCCCCTCTAGCAGTGCATGGGCATCTCCAGTGGTTCTAGTTCCCAAACCAGATGGGGAAATACGCTTTTGCGTGGACTACCGTAAGCTAAATGCTGTAACTCGTCCTGACAACTATCCAATCCCACGCACAGATGAGCTATTGGAAAAATTGGGACATGCCCAATTCATCTGTACTTTAGACTTAACAAAAGGGTACTGGCAAGTACCACTAGATGAACCCGCTAAGGAAAGGTCAGCCTTCGTCACCCAGGCAGGGGTGTATGAATTCAATGTACTCCCTTTCGGGTTGCGAAATGCACCCGCCACCTTCCAAAGACTTGTAGATGGTCTCTTAGCGGGATTGGGAGAATCTGCGGTTGCCTACCTCGATGATGTGGCCATTTTTTCTGATTCATAGACAGAACACCTGGAGCACCTGGAAAAAGTCTTCGAGCGCATCCGGCAGGCAGGTCTAACTGTTAAGGCTAAAAAGTGTCAAATAGGCCAAAACAGGGTGACTTACTTGGGGCACCAGGTGGGTCGAGGAACTATAAATCCCCTACAGGCCAAAGTGGATGCTATCCAAAAGTGGCCGGTTCCAAAGTCAAAGAAACAGGTCCAATCCTTCTTAGGCTTGGCCGGATATTATAGGTGATTTGTACCACACTACAGCCAAATCGCCGCCCCGCTGACAGACCTAACCAGAAAGAAACAGCCAAATGCAGTTCAGTGGACTGATGAGTGTCAAAAGGCCTTTAACCAGCTTAAGGCAACACTCATGTCTGACCCTGTGCTAAGGGCCCCAGACTTTGACAAACCGTTCCTAGTAACCACAGATGCTTCCGAGCGAGGCGTGGGAGCAGTTTTAATGCAGGAAGGACCGGATCAAGAATTCCATCCTGTCGTGTTTCTCAGCAAGAAACTGTCTGAGAGGGAAAGCCACTGGTCAATCAGTGAAAAGGAATGCTACGCCATTGTGTACGCGCTGGAAAAGCTACGCCCATATGTTTGGGGACGGTGTTTCCAACTACAAACAGACCATGCTGCGCTACAGTGGCTTCATACCGCCAAGGGAAATAACAAAAAACTTCTTTGGTGGAGTTTAGCTCTCCAAGATTTTAATTTTGAAATACAACACATTTCGGGAGCTTCTAACAAAGTGGCTAATGCACTCTCCCGGGAAAGTTTCCCAGAGTTAACTGGTTAACAATTGTTCTTGGAATAAAACATATTGGTAATTTTTATATAATCAGTAGTATGTCTAAAGGTACATGTGTCTTATTAACTCTGTTTTCTCCTAGAACTCCAGGAAGAAATCACAGCCAGTGTGAAACCGAACGTCCAACACTATCTGTGATTTGGGGGGCGTGTCATATCTATAAAGGGAAGGGTAACAGCTGTACTGTAAAATCCCTCCTGGCCAGAGACTCCAAAAAATCCTTTTACCTGTAAAGGGTTAAGAAGCTCGGGTAACCTGGCTGACACCTGACCCTAAGGACCAATAAGGGGACAAGATACTTTCAAATCCTGGGGGGGGAAAGGTTTTTGTTTTGTACCCTTTGTTTAAGGGGTTGTTCGCTCTTGGGACTGAGAGGGACCAGACATCAATCCAGGTTCTCCCCATCTTTCTAAACAAGTCTCTCCTATTTCAAACTTGTAAGTAAAAAGCCAGGCAAGGCATCTTAGATTTACTTTGTTTTCTCAACTTGTAAATGTATCTTTTACCAGAGTGTTTATCTTGTTTGCTGTACTTTGAACCTAAGACAGAGGGGGGTCCTCTGAGCTCTTTAAGTTTGATTACCCTGTAAAGTTATTTTCCATACTGATTTTACAGAGATGATTTTTACCTTTTTCTTTAATTAAAAGCCTTCTTTTTTAAGAACCAGATTGATTTCTCCTTGTTTTAAGATCCAAGGGGGTTTGGATCTGTATTCACCAGGAGTTGGTGAAAGGAGGGTGGGAGGAAGGAGGGGGGATGGTTAATTTCTCCTTGTTTTAAGATCCAAGGGGGTTTGGATCTGTGTTCACCAGGGAATTGGTGAAAGGTTTCTCAAGGCTTCCCAGGGAGGAAATTCTTGAGATGGTGGCAGCGGACCAAAGCTAAGCTGGTAGATAAGCTTAGGAGTCCTCATGCAGGCCCCCACTCTTGTACCCTAAAGTTCAAAGTGGGGATACAGCCTTGACAGGGCCCAATCCTTTCCCCTGGTACAGCCCTTGTTCCAGCTCAGGTGCTAGCTAGGGGATTGCTCATGACTGCATAAGAACATAAGAATGTCCGTACCGGGTCAGACCAAAGGTCCATCTAGCCCAGTATCCTGTCTACCGACAGTGGCCAATGCCAGGTGCCCCAGAGGGAGTGGACCAACAGGCAATGATCAAGTGATCTCTCTCCTGCCATCCATCTCCATCCTCTGACAAACAGAGGCTAGGGACACCATTCCTTACCCATCCTGGCTAATAGCCATTAATGGACTTAACCACCATGAATTTATCCAGTTCTCTTTTAAACGCTGTTATAGTCCTAGCCTTCACAACCTCCTCAGGTAAGGAGTTCCACAAGTTGACTGTGCGCTGCGTGAAGAACTTCCTTGTATTTGTTTTAAACCTGCTGCCTATTAATTTCATTTGGTGACCTCTAGTTCTTGTATTATGGGAATAAGTAAATAACTTTTCCTTATCCACTTTCTCCACATCACTCATGATTTTATATACCTCTATCATATCCCCCCTTAGGGTATGTCTACACTACGAGAGTAGTTCGATTTTACTTAAATCGAATATGTGGAATCGATATTACAAAATCGAACGTGTGTGTCCACACTAAGGACAGTAATTCAACTTTGTGAGTCCACACTAACGGGGAAAGCGTCGACATTGGAAGCGGTGCACTGTGGGCAGCTATCCCACAGTTCCCGCAGTCCCCGCTGCCCATTGGAATTCTGGGTCGAGCCGCCAATGCCTTCTGGGTAAAAAAATGTGTCAAGGGTGCTTTTGGGTAACTGTCGTCATCCGTCCGTCACTCCCGCCCTCCCTCCCTGAAAGTGCCGGCGGGAAATCAGTTCGCGCACTTTTCTGGTCAGTGACAGCGCGGACGCCACAGCACTGTGAGCATGGAGCCCGCTGCGACCATCGCTGCAGTTATGGCCGTTGTCAACACCTCGCAGCTTATCATCCACCTTTCCCAGAGGCAGATGCAGAGAAATCAGGCGAGGAGGCTACGGCAGCGCGGTGAGGGCCTGAAGTCTGAGAGTGGCACAGACCTGTCAGAATGCACTGGACCCAGCGCCGAGGACATCACGGTGGCAATGGGTCATGTTGATGTTGTGGAACGGCGATTCTGGGCCCGGGAAACAAGCACGGACTGGTGGGACCGCATAGTGCTGCAGGTCTGGGATGAATCACAGTGGCTGCGAAACTTTCGCATGCGGAAGGGGACTTTCATGGAACTTTGTGAGTTGCTGTCCCCTGCCCTGAAGTGCAATGACACCCGGATACGAGCAGCCCTGACTGTCCAGAAGCGAGTAGCCATAGCCCTCTGGAAGCTTGCAACGCCAGACAGCTACCGGTCAGTCGCAAACCACTTTGGCGTGGGCAAATCTACCGTGGGGGTTGTTGTCATGCAAGTAGCCAACGCAATCATTGAGGTACTGCTCTCAAAGGTAGTGACCCTGGGAAACGCGCAGGTCATCATAGATGGCTTCGCCGCGATGGGATTCCCAAACTGCGGTGGGGCTATAGATGGAACTCACATCCCTATCCTGGGACCGGACCACCAGGCCAGCCAGTACATTAACCGAAAGGGCTACTTTTCAATGGTGCTGCAAGCACTGGTGGACCATAGGGGACGTTTTACAAACATCAACGTCGGATGGCCGGGCAAGGTTCATGACGCTCGTGTTTTCAGGAACTCAGGTCTGTTTAGACGGCTGCAGGAAGGTATTTACTTCCCTGACCAGAAAGTAACTCTTGGGGATGTGGAGATGCCTATAGTCATCCTCGGGGACCCAGCCTACCCGCTAATGCCCTGGCTCATGAAGCCCTATACTGGCGCCCTGGACACTGAAAAAGAACTCTTCAACTACCGGCTGAGCAAGTGCAGAATGGTGGTGGAGTGTGCTTTTGGCCGTCTCAAGGGGAGATGGAGAAGCTTACTGACTCGCTGTGATCTCAGCGAAACCAATATCCCCATTGTTATTGCAGCTTGCTGTGTGCTCCACAATCTCTGTGAGAGCAAGGGGGAGACCTTTATGGCGCGGTGGGAGGTTGAGGCAAGTAGCCTGGCTGCTGATTACACCCAGCCAGACAGCCGGGCGATTAGAAGAGCCCAGCGGGATGCGCTATGCATCCGGGAGGCTTTGAAAACTAGGTTCCTGAGTGAGCAGGGTAACCTGTGACTTTTAAGTTTGTGTACAGAGAAGCTGAACCTGCCCCCGTTTCTTTACCCACTAAATGTTCAGTATCCTCTCCAGTTACATACCCCGTTCCCCCCCTTCCAACACACGTTTAAAAATAAAATGACTTGAATTTTGTTAATGAACACCGTTTTCTTTATTACTGTTTTTGCGGGAAAGTGTTGAACCTGGGACGCAGACTGTGGTGGGGAGCGGGTGTAGTGTAGTGATGCAAATCACGCTTCTAAACTCCAGGAATGACAGGCTCCGCAGTGGTGGACTGGTGGTTTCAATGGAGCCTGCCACCCCTCCTGTTCGGGACTCTGTGTGTGTGGGGGCTATGTGACTTTGTGGCAGGGGGAGGACGGTTACAGATCCCCTGCTGCGTGGCTCTGTTATCCAGGATAAGGACCGCTGCATAAGATCTCTAACTGCCCTCCCCCACCACAAAGTCACAGAGCAACCCCCCCCCCCCACAGAACATGAAAACCACCTCCCAGACTGACCAGGGTAACTAGTGACTGCACTGTGTGTGTGCCCTGCTGCTGAACCTGTCCCCGCCTCTGTACCCTGGTAAAGGTGACTGTCCTGTCCAATTACCAACCCCCTTCCCCCCCTTCAGACAGACTCTCCTCTAAAAGAACATGATGGAAACAGTAATTAACAGAAACATATTTTTTATTAGCAACTACACATGAAACTGGGGGGTGAAACTTGGATGGGGGCTTGGGTGAGGCGGGAAGGAAAGGACTTGTCAAATTTTGGGGAATGAGAGCCTTCTAGTACTAGAGCAGTCTGCAGGGGTGGAGTGAGAGTTTTCACGGACTCTGCCGCCCCTCCTTCTTTGGACTTTGGGTGAGGGGGGTATGGGACTTGGTGGCGGGGGAGGGCGGTTACAGATAGACTGCAGCGGGGCTCTGTCCTCCTGCCTCCGGTCCTGCAGAACATCCACAAGGCGCCGGAGCATGACCGTTTGCTCCCTCATTAGTCCAAGCAGCGTTTGAGTCGCCTGCTGGTCTTCCTGCCGCCACCTCTCCTCCCGTTTCATGTGTGCTCGGTGCATTTGGGACAAGTTCTCCCTCCACTGGGTCTGCTGTGCTGCTCGGGAGCAGCCCATAAGTTCCGAGAACATGTCCTCCCGTGTCCTCTTCTTCCTACACCTAATCTGCGCTAGCCTCTGGGAGTGTGATGCCAGGCTAGGTTGGGAGACAGTCGCAGCTGTGGGAATGCGAAAAAGGGAGTGAATTCCTCAGAAAGATAAATTTAGTTGTGAACAAAGAACATAGTCTTTCTCTGTGAACAAGACCATGCACAGCACCTATCACATGCGCACTCAGGACAAGGTCGAATTTTCGGCCCTCGCATTCAGTGCCTGGGGTCTTGCAGTGCAGATCAGAGAAGCGGGGCAGGACACCGGAATTTGTGTAGCAGGCCGACATGGTAAGCCGTAGACTTGTGCCTGCTTAAAACTTTAATAGTAGCACTGGCCTCCTTTCACATTGAAAGCAATGCCAGTCCCTGCTGCCAGCAATCTGGCAAGCATGAACTCTGCCCCTGGCCCACCCCCTCGTGGCTGTCCCAGGGAAAGATCCCTGTATGCTGCCCCTCTCCCGCCTCCACCGCGTGGCTGTAAACCGCCGGTTACAGTTCTGTAAAGGAACAGGCAAGCAGTCCCAATACTAACATTCCCCTACCTAATTCAAAGCAGGTCACCATGAACGACATCACTCTGATGAGGATTTCAGAGATGGAAAAAGAGAGGATGCTTCGGGAAAGCCTGCAAAGACCAGGGCCGTATGCCGCCATGCTCTGCAGGGCAATGATCCCGGAGTACTTGCTTCTCTCCTGTCGCGGAAATGTTTGCTACTACGGAGGACCCAATAAGGCCGCTCTCCCCAGGAACCTGATGCAAAGGCTTTCCAATTACCTCCAGGAGAGCTTCGTGGCGATGTCCATGGAGGATTTCAGCTCTATCCCCGGACATATAGACCGCATTTTACTGTAGCTGCACTGGCAGGGACTAAACAGTAGAGCGGCTTGGGCAGAACAATCATGCTAAACCGGACATTGTTAGATTTTTTTCAGTAGTTGCACTGCCAGGGACTGAAAAGTTAAGCGCCTAGGGCAAAGTAATCATGCAAAACCCATTGTTAATATTGTTAATATTCCTGTTCTGTTAAAAATAAATGTTTAGATGTTTTAAACACTTACTGAGTGATCCTTCCCCTGATTCTGTGTCCGGGTTAACGGCTGGGGACGGTTGGTAGGGGATCTCTGTAAGGGTGATGAAGAGATCCTGGCTGTCGGGGAAATCAGCGTTGTAAGCGCTGTCGACTGCCTCGTCCTCCTCATCTCCTTCCTCATCTTCCCCGTCCGCTAACATGTCCGAGGAAGCGGCCGTCGACAATATCCCATCCTCAGAGTCCACGGTCAGTGGTGGGGTAGTGGTGGTGGCCGCACCTAGGATGGAATGCAGTGCCTCGTAGAAACGGGATGTCTGGGGCTGGGATCCGGATCGTCCGTTTGCCTCTTTGGTCTTCTGGTAGCCTTTTCTCAGCTCCTTGATTTTCACGCGGCACTGCGTTGCATCCCGGCTGTATCCTCTCTCTGCCATGGCTTTAGAGATCTTCTCATAGATCTTTGCATTCCGTCTTTTGGAGCGCAGCTCGGAAAGCACGGACTCATCGCCCCACACAGCGATCAGATCCAAGACTTACCGATCAGTCCATGCTGGGGCCCACTTTCTATTCTGAGATTGCACGGCCATCTCTGCTGGAGAGCTCTGCATCGTTGCCAGTGCTGCTGATCTCGCCACGATGTCCAAACAGGAAATGAGATTCAAACTGCCCAGACAGGAAAAGGAATTCAAATTTTCCCGGGGCTTTTCCTGTGTGGCTGGTCAGAGCATCCGAGCTCGGACTGCTGTCCAGAGCGTCAACAGAGTGGTGCACTGTGGGATAGCTCCCGGAGCTATTAGCGTCGATTTCCATCCACACCTAGCCTAATTCGACATGGCCATGTCGAATTTAGCGCTACTCCCCTCGTTGGGGAGGAGTACAGAAGTCGAATTTAAGAGACCTCTATGTCGAACTAAATAGCTTCGTGGTGTGGACGGGTGCAGAGTTAATTCGATGTAACGGCGCTAAATTCGACATAAACTCCTAGTGTAGACCAGGCCTTAGTCTCCTCTTTTCCAAGCTGAAGAGTCCTAGCCTCTTTAATCTCTCTTCATATGGGACCCGTTCCAAACCCCTAATCATTTTAGTTGCCCTTTTCTGAACCTTTTCTAGTGCCAGTATATCTTTTTTTAGATGAGGAGACCACATCTGTACGCAGTATTCGAGATGTGGGTGTACCATCGATTTATATAAGGGCAATAATATTATCTCAGTCTTATTCTCTATCCCCTTTTTAATGATCCCTAACATCCTGTTTGCTTTTTTGACTGCCTCTGCACACTGCGCGGACATCTTCAGAGAACTATCCACGATGACTCCAAGATCTTTTTCCTGACTTGTTGTAGCTAAATTAGCCCCCATCATATTGTATGTATAGCTGGGGTTATTTTTTCAAATGTGCATTACTTTACATTTATCCACATTAAATTTCATTTGCCATTTTGTTGCCCAATCACTTAGTTTTGTGAGATCTTTTTGAAGTTCATCACAGTCTGCTTTGGTCTTAGCTATCTTCAGCAGTTTAGTAACATCTGCAAACTTTGCCACCTCACTGTTTACCTCTTTCTCCAGATCATTTATGAATAAGTTGAATAGGATTGGTCCGAGAACTGACCCTTGGGGAACACCACTAGTTACCCCTCTCCTTTCTGAGAATTTACCATTAATTCCTACCCTTTGTTCCCGGTCTTTTAACCAGCTCTCAATCCATGAAAGGACCTGCCCTTTTATCCCATGACAACTTAATTAACATTATTATATAAAATATATCATAACATAATAGTCAACATACATATATATATATATACACACAGTCTCCCTCTCTCTACATATTAACATAAAGGCAAGAATAATTAGATGCTCTCTATGTACCGTGTTTGTGTATGTGTATATATATGGGTAAATATATAGTAATATATAGAGAGATAGATCTATATATCTACATAAAATAATGAACATAATTGATTCCGCATTTCTTCGAAGACTGAACACTTGCTCACACGCTAAGACCTTGTATGACTTTGTGTAACTGCGCCATCTGGTGGATCCCTCCAGAAGAGGCTCTTCTTCCTGCCCCATCTCTGCCATGCAGGATTCCTGCATGTTCAGGCCGACAACCAACCCCGGATCAGAGCGGGGGGCTCTGTCTTGGTTCATGGAGCAAGTGGACGTCTTCTGGGGGAAAACCATCGCTGCTGACATCCTCTACAGGGAGTTGTTGGAGGAGGAGCGGGACCACTTCTGGTTACTGGGGGACCTGAAGAAGGTGGGCTGCTTTCTGGGCATTGAGGATGTGAGAGACAGGGATGGGGGCTGCTATTATCTACAAATCACCAGGGAGAAATCATTCTGGCACAGCTACTGAGCAACACAGCATGCACTCATTGTCACAGGTATCCCAACGCTGACACCTGAGCCAGCCAGTCTCCTGCCCTGGGACAGACTGGAGCCGGTGGCTTCTAGAGGGGAAAGGCCCCATCTCACATTTCCCACCCCCCTAAGCCAGCCAAACCCCTACCCTTGGGCTGAATTGGACCTGGCACCCCCTAGTGGTGAAAACCAAAAGCCTTATCTCCCAAGCTAACCCCATCCTCTCCTTGGTGTCACATAGCTGATGGAGCAGCCATTGCTGGGGGTCCCCGAGGTGCTGATGTCCATCAAGCAATTAACATGATCTTCCAGGCTCCAGGGACCTGCTCCGGGACCCCTCCCCAAATCACCTGGATGGGAGGGTTCAACTCCAGAGCCAGGGACCTCTCATTCTCCCTGGCGAACATCAGCATCTTCTACATCTCCATGCTCAGCTTCACGCCGGCCCCAGAGGACCGCAGCAAAGTGCTCATCTGTTGGGGTCTCCACCCGTAGAGCTCTCCGGCTCCAGGTTGGCTGTGAGTGACCCCCATCCAGCTCCAGGAGGGGAGTGTGGCCTAGTGATTAGCCTGGGGGGGCTGAGAGCCAGGACTCCTGGGTTCTAGCCTTGGCTCTGGGAGGGGAGTGGGGTCTAACAGTGAAAGCAGGGGGAAGGAAATGCTTTAGCATCTGCAGTATAACACCCAGCTCCAGAAACAAATGGGAAAAAGCAAATCACAGACCATTAGCGATGCCCCACGAGATCCTGGGTAAGTTCCCCCCCGAGCTGGAACGTGAACCCCAGTGTCCTGGTGATATCCCCAGCCGTGTGTGTCTGTTCTGCATCCATCAAACCCCTGCAGCTACAGGATTTGCCTCCACACCGTGTTCCAATTGTGTGTGGCTGCTAGCCAGCTGCTGCACTCCAGAGGCAGCTGCATCTCAGTGTTGGGGGAGGGATCCATGGATAAACAACCCCCGCACCCCACCCCAGAGGTGGCTGCATCTCAGCACTGGGCAAGGGGTCCCTGTGTAAACAGCCCCCGTGCTCCACTCCAGACAAAGACAGCTTGTGTCTTCGCATAGCTTGGGGTTGATCTCTGCAGCGAGTGGCTTGTGTCCATTTCCATCCCTGTCTGAGTTGCTCTGTCTCCCTACAGGAAGAGCCCAGTGGAAACCCATTAACCCCGATGCTTCAGCTGATGAGGGGAATTTACCAGTGGCTCCTTCCTCCTTCCTCGGCCTGGTGGGATCCAAGGAAGCTGGGATGTCAGACCTCTGTGTGCCACTGCCTGACCCCTGACATGCAATGACTTGGCTGAGGCTCAGACCCATTCCTAGCTGTGCAGAGGCCCATGGAGACAGGGGCGGCTCTAGCTATTCCACCACCCCAAGCACAGCAGGCAGCCTGCCTTCGGCGGCAAGCCTGCGGGAGGTCCTCCGGTCCCGCAGCTTTGGCATACCTGCAGCCGAATTGCCGCCGAAGCCGAGGGACCAGTGGACCTCCCGCAGGCATGCCGCCGAAGGCAGCCTGACTGCTGCCCTCGCAGGGACTGGCAGGGCGCCCCCCGTGGCTTACTGCCCCAGGCATGTGCTTGGAGCACTGGTGCCTGGAGCCGCCGCCACTGCATGGAGAAACTGCACCCTTGGAAGCAGTTGGCCCCATCTTTCACAGAATGGGCTGCTGTGGCTCGGTTTCCCTCCACTGTGGTGGTGAGAAGAGGTTGTGCATTGCGGGGGGCCTGTGTGTTTAATCTGCTGTGTTTCTCACCCTGTGGCAGGTTCTTGACAGTGGCCCCACCCAAATAGACATGAGTTATGTGTGGCCAACAAAGAATGGTTATTTCACTTCCACCTTTTCACCACTGGGAGGCTGTGATGTTCCCCAGGTGTTATCTGGACCAGTGATCTGCTAGGTCACTCCAATCCTCGACACTGGGAACCAGCCTTACCCTGCTCTGCTGTGAGAACCCCACTCCTGGGCTGTTCACGCACAGCCTCTGGCATGTAAGCTGCTCCCAGTTAGGTGAGTGAGCACTTTTGGCTGCTGCTTGGATTGGGCAATGGAATGACACTAGCCAATATCTCTGGTCCCAGACACAATCCTAGGAACCTCCGTCTCGCAGTGTCCAGTTATGCCCGCTGGACGCTGCAAGCTTATATGAGTTCCTCAATTTAACAAAGAAATTGATATGTGCCAGACTTGTTATCCCAAGTGGAGTCTCTGGCATGCTTTGAACCAAACACACGGCTTCAGGTAGAATAAACACACACATGTATTAAGTACAAAAGATAGATTTTAAGTGATGATAAGTCAAAGCACAACAAGTCAGATTTGGACAAATGAGACAAAAGCAAAATGCATTCTAAGCTGATCTTAACACTTTCAATGTCTTTACAAACTTAGATGCTTCTCACCACAGCTTATCATCCTTGAGTGCTCCTTTAGCATCTTGATCATCCAGTGGCCCCATTGGTTGTTTAACAGGCTTACTGGTTCTGATTACTTAAAAAAAATTGCTCTTACTTTTGAGTCTTTTGCTAACTGTTCCTCAAATTCTTTTTCCGTCTTCCTAATTGTATTTTTACCCTTCATTTGCCAGTGTTTATGCTCCTTTCTATTTTCCTCACTAGGATTTAACTTCCTCTTTTTAAAGGATGCCTTTTTGCCTCACTGCTTCTTTTACTTTGTTGTTTAGGCACAGTGGCCCTTTTTTGGTTCTCTTACAATGTTTTTTTAATTTGGGGTATACATTTAAGTTGAGCCTCTATTATGGTGTCTTTAAAAAGTTTCCACGCAGCTTGCAGGGATTTCACTTTTGGCACTGTACCCTTTAATTTCTGTTTAACTAACCTCCTTATTTTTGTGTAGTTCCCCTTTCTGAAATTAAATGCTACCATGGCAGGATGCTGTGGTGTTTTTCAAGCCACGGGGATATTAAATTTAATTATATTATGGTCACTATTACCAAGCAGTCCAGATATATTCACCTCTTGGACCAGATCCTGTGCTCCACTTAGGACTAAATCAAGAATTGCCTCTCCTCTGGTGGGTTCCAGAACCAGCTGCTCCAAGAAGCAGTCATTTAAGGTGTCAAGAAACTTTATCTCTGCATCCCGCCCTGAGGTGACATGTACCCAGTCAATATGGGGATAGTTGAAATCCCGCATTATTATTGTTGAATTTTTAATTTTAATAGCCTCTCTAATCTCCCTGAGCATTTCACAGTCACTATCACCATCCTGGTCAGGTGGTCGGTAATATATCCCTACTGTGCCAGCAACCCTTTATCCTGTGGTAGAAGGTAACTTTCTGCAATTTTTAAATGCATGTGGGTTTATTGAAAGTATTTTGTTGCAAACTGTTGGTTTTAAACTGCTGGGATTTTATGGCTACAAACTGATGGTATGGTGTGTTTCAAACTAACAGAATGTTTTTCTGTGCAAAATGGTTTTTAAAAATTGCTTTTTAAAAGCAGTTTGATTTTTATTCTGCAAAAAAAGAGATTTTTTTTAAAATGGGGTTGTTTCTCTTCTTAAAAGATTTGGCTTTAATGTTTAAATTGTTAGTGATTCAGGGGTCAAAGCTAGAGATATCTGTGGGTGTGAAAAAAAGTATTTTTTGCAAACTGTTGGTTTGGTGTTTTAAACTGCTGGGGTTTGTGTGTGTCTGAGTTTGTGGAAAATATAGGTGTTGTTTTTTAAAAAGTACATTGCTTTTTTATTTTTTATTTTTTTAAGTATATGGCTGCAAACTGATGACATGATGTATTTCAAACTAACAGGGGGTTTCTGTGCAAAGTGTGTTTTAAAATGGATTTTAAAAGTTGGTTTTTAAAGCAGTTTGGTTTTTATTCTGCAAAATGAGATGTGTTTTTAAAAATGTTTGTGGGTTGTTTTCTTTTTTAAAGTGGTAGAAATAAACTGAAAACCTCTGTTCGTTGTACAGCCTGAAATGGATTATTTTGTTTTGAAGCTATGACTTTTTAAATGGAAAAACACCCTAATGACTATTTTATTTTTTAAGTTTACAAGACGGTTTCATGTGTTTTATAATAATAGTGTTGTCTGCTCCACAGTATGGTCAAAACAGGAGAGATCCTTAGACCAGAGGGTAAATAAGCTCAAAAGAAAAAGGAAAGAGACAGCTGAAAAGGAAAATTCACCAGTATCAATGGCTGATGGATGAATGAAGCCCAGTAAATATATTTTGCTTATTGGTTTGGTTATTTTATGAGGTTTTGTATCAGGGTGGATTTGATTTAAATCAAATTGATTTAAATCATGATTTAAATCACTAGTCAGGAAGACTCAATTTAATCATGGATTTCTACATAAAGGTGCATTCTTGTTGGTGGTTATAACCTTCATATATATTCTTCACAACTCAGAGATAGATGAAGGTTTCATTTTTAAAAGGTACACACTATACATTTTTAAAGTGATTTATTTTGAAAACTTTTCAGATTAGTTTTACAGCTATGTCATAAAATGAATGATTCTTTGGTTATTTCATTTACCAAAAGTAATTGAAGCAGATATTTATGAAGTCATTGGGAGGTGAACTATCTCCAATTCAACAGGTTAATCATTAATATTTGGAGGATTTTCTTGTCATGCTGTATTAGGAGGAGAACATCACCAGACAGACATTTAAATTGTTTTATTTAACTAACACAACAACATTATGTATTCTGGATTTTTTCTTCAACCTCAAACATATAATATTTTAACAAAACAAGCATATGAATTTTTGAATTTAGTGAAACATTCAAGCTTTTAAAATCAGGTTTGTTTTTGTTAAAATTGTTTTTAACTAAAATAGTTAAATGAAATATTTAAATAAATGAATGAATTGACTATGTCAGCCAGGTCAACATGAGAATCTTAAAATATTGGCATCTGCAGCTAACTCAGTTGTCTTCACCTTCATTTTCCTGTTTGTTCAGAATCTGGAAAAGAAAAAGCTTTCCTGCTTTTTTAGGTCCGAAACGATTTCTCAGTTTGGAATGAATTAGTCCAATGGAAGAAACTATTCTTTCTACACCAGCAGAAGCAGCCACTGCTGTTAAAATGAGATTATCACTTCAACAGTCTCTGAATCCAAGTGCTTAAGTGACTTCCACCAGTTCACTGGTGTGACTTTCTTTAAAACATCATCAGCAAACATATAGTTCTTGAATGGTTCTTATTCCCAAACTGGGTTTTACGGCCTGCTGTCATTATAGGTTTTCCCTTCTAGTGAGAGAATGGTATGGTAGATCTCAAATCAATGAAGGCTACACTCAGAAAGACCTGAAGACTTCTGGTATATGCTGCTCAAACAGTTTCACTTTTGTTTCTACTGCCTGTCCCTCCCTTCTCACATTTATCTTCAGACTTCTTCTCCTTGTCCAAATCTATTCCGCCCCCAACAATCTTTTATTCATTGAACTTTTTGAAAGTTTGCACTTTTAGAGAGAGGTAAGGGATTGACTCTGTGTACACAAATCTGCAGAGGGACAATAGAGTTGAGGTCTGTTATTTCTCACCTCTCTATATTATTTATTTATTTAAAAACATTTTCACAGTTAACAAGCATGTTCTCTCTGGAGACACAAATCCACTAAGCATCTCTGATGGTATCTTCTAGACTGAGCACTGCGTCCCATTGGGAAGATAGAAAGATTAACCTAAATAATCTATGCAGAAGCCCCTGGAACCCCATAAGATTGTGACCCTAATCCATGAACTATTGGAACTCATTTACAAAACTTTTCTTAAATATGACATGAATATATTGTCTCATAGTATAGAATTAGAATTTATAATCCCTATTCCGTGATGAGATATTGTTGGGCTATAATGTATCTTAATTAAAACTATCTTTAGATAGGCTTTTTCCTCAAAAAGCATTTTAACAAAAAAATCCAATTTAAATAAAAAAAAATCCAATTTTTTTTAAATATTTATTTTTATCCACCCTGTTTTGTATGTTAAGCAAATACATAGGTGTGGGTGAGAAAGATGGTAAAGTTAAGTTTTGTAAAATGTTTTTCCCCTAATCAGGCATGTGCAACTCTCCTGACAATGCTGTAGTCGGAGCTACAGGGACACCTCCACCTGAACAGCCAAAGAACCAGGAATCTGCTTTGAAGCCTTTAACAACACCAATGCAAAACAGCACAAGAGTGCAGATGAAACATCAGGGCAGTCCAAACCTCCTATACGTCAAACCCAAGGACAAAACAAAAGACTCTAGTAAAAACCAACCACGCAAACACAACTCCAGTTCCTCAGCGGCCACAACCACACCAAGCCCTGAGAAAACTGTGAGCAAAAATGCCCACATTCACAAGCCTGGGGCATGCACTCTAGGGGTTGTGAATAAAAAAACAAAGACTGACAAACCATTCTCCTATCACCATAAGCTCGTTACAGCTCCCCATATGCTAGTATTTCAGAAAAGTATGATGCTTTGTTCAGAAAACTAATGGACATTGTATCCTCGGGGGTTCTAAAAGAAAGGAGGGCTGGAAACGACATCAAAAATGCAAAAGCTCTTGAGGGTGACTTTTTTAAAAAACTTCAATTTTTCCAAAGGGTGGCTCTGAGCAGGTGTGACTAGTAGTGGAAAGGGGCCTGGGTAAAAGGGGCAACCTCAAGGGTACACGTCAGCTCAGGTGTAAACAAAAGGGGGACAGTGCCTAGGAGATAAACAGATGGCTGCCAAAAAGTTCCAGGACACGGTCGCTGTACAGATTTTTAAAAAGGCTAAAGAGGTAATGAGGGGAAAAAAAGAGATGCTCCCTAGTGGGGGCTCTCCAACTGGCTCGTCTGAAAATGGGGAGGCAGAATCTGACCTGCAGGGTGGTGGTGACTCTCACACAGAATCTGATTTAGAAAACACCCCAGAAGACTCTCTTGAGGGGTCCCTGTCTGCTCCTGATGATCCTCACGGAGGCCCCTCAGAGTCTGACACTCAAATAGCATCCAACGTAGAAGATGCTGCTGATGGTCCCATAGAGGAACCCCCAAGTAACCCTGAAAATGCAGAGGTGTATATGGAGAGAGTGAGAAGTTGGCAACACGAATTACCTAGATTTGGGTAGAGCTACCATACGTCCGGATTTCCCCAGACATGTCCGGCTTTTCGGTCTATAAATAGCCATGCGGGGGGGGGCGGGGTATTCTAAAAATCTAAAAATGTCTGGGATTTCCCCCCGGTCGGCTATTTATAGGTCAAAAAGCTGGGCAGCCAAAGCCCCTTCCCGGCTCCCCCCATCCCCTGCAGCCTTAGCACCCCCCCGGCCCCGCAGCTGTCTTCCCCCACCCCTGAACGCTCCGCCCCCCTGCTCCTCCCCCTCCCCTGAACGCTCCGCCCCCCTGCTCCTCCCCCTCCCCTGAACGCTCCGCCCCCTGCTCCTCCCCCTCCCCTGCTTCCCGCGAATCAGATATTCGCGGGAAGGCTGAAAACAAGCAGGGGCAGGCGGGCAGCAGCAGGTAAGCTGGAGCGGGGGGCGGGACATGAGGAGGAGGGCTCCGGGGAGAAGCAGCGCGGCATGGCCCAGTCCTGCCCTGGCCGAGCGTCTCCCTCCGGCCCTGGCCCCAGCGGCTCCGGCCCGGCTCAGCTTGGGCCCCGGGGCACCGGCCCCGGTTCCGGCTGAATGCGTCGGCCCGGCCCCGGCTGAGCGGCGCCGGCCGAGCACCCCCAGCCCCGGCTCCGGCCCTGGCTCCAGCAGCTCCGGTCCGGCTCAGCTCGGGCCCCGAGGTACCAGCCACGGATCCGGTCGAGCACGCCGGCCCCAGCCCCAGCAGCTCCAGCCCAGCTCGGGCCCCAGGGTGGCGTCCCCGGTTCCGGCCGAGCGCGCCGGCCCGGCACCGGCCGAGCACCTCCAGCCCGGCCCCAAGCCCTGTAACCCCAGCTGGAGCGCAGCCCAATTCCTGGGCTCTTGCTAAAGCCGGCCCTGGTCAGGGGACAGGGAGGTGGGGGTTGGATGGGTCGGGAGTTCGGGGGGGCCTGTCAGGGGGGCAGGGGTGTGGAGAGGGGTTGGGACAGTCAGGGACAGGGAGCGGGGGGGTTGGATGGGTCAGGAGTTCTGGGGGTCCTGTCAGTGGGCGGGGAGCAGTTGGATAGGGCATGGGAGTCCCGGGGGTCTGTCTGGGGGTGGGGGTGTGAATATGGGGTGAGGGTGTGGATAAGTGTCGGGGCAGTTAGGGGACAGGTAGGGTCCTAGGTGGGCAGTTAGGGTGGGGGGTTCTCAGGAGGGGGCAGTCAGGGGACAAGAAGCAGGGAGGCTTAGATAGGGGGTGGGGTCCTAGGGGGCAATTAGTGGCAGGGGTCCCAGGAGGGGGCAGTCAGAGGACAAGGAGCAGGGGGGGTTGGGGGTTCTGAGAGGGGCAGTCAGGGGGTGGGAAGTGGGAGGGAGTGAATGGGGTGGGGCTAGAGCGGGTCTCCTCCCCCGCCCCCCCAGTGTCCTCTTTTTGGATTGTGGAAATATGGTAACCCTAGATTTGGGGGGTCGATGTATTTTGAGGAATTTTGTTTTGTCAATCTTGAGCGAATAAATTCAGCTCAGCAGGTTGTTGAAGCCGTACCCAGGGGGAGACAGTAAGTTCTCGATGACGTTCATGGCAGGGTAGGCCCTGATGATTATGTTCAGTTACATTTAGAGAGCAGAAATTGAACTAACACTTGGTTTTTAGTCAGAAGAACCAGGGATGAGCTGTCTGCTGAGGATTTCTTAAATCAGACCCCAAAGCTGCTACAGAGCAATAGAGAGAGGCATATAGATGGGCCGTTGCGCCTCGTTGTTACGGTTGTAAAAAACAGGGGTGGGGGCCGTCGTAGAGTTTTAAATTCTATCCTCAGTAGTCAAATCGTCCGTAAGAAGAGACAGTGTTTGGTAGACCTGACTTACACCGGTACCAATCTGTGTTTTGCGGGTGGGCTCTTGACTGTCATTTCTGACCATAAACCCATGGATGTAGACTTGTTAGTGGGGGCGAGAAAGTTGCAGGAGAAACGGGGGTGATCAGATCAAAAAAAGGTTCTGCTCAGGGACATAGCAATGTTTGAACAGCATTTAGGAGTCAACATACAGGTGGTGCTGTATGCCACGAAAGGCAGATGGGGCTTTTTTTAAATGGGGGGCCGGTGTACCCCAAGACTTTTTTCATCCTGTTGCACAATGAACATTACTATGGGGTTCTGGATGTGAAAAAGTTGTTCAGGGTGAAAAATTATTGTGAGTTTTGCCAGGTGGTGTACAGTCACGACCACTCTGGCAGGTATCTTTGCTGCCTCTGCTTGAGTGTAGCGTGCTCGGACAGCGTGGGCGTGCAGCTGAGGTGTGCTAGCTGTAGACTGTATTGTCGCTCCAAAGAGTGTTTAGACAGACACGTCGACTGTGCATTGAAAAAACAAGTCGAAGGCCTGTCTAAAGGTTCGTGTGATCAGTGTCAGTCTGAGGTGGACAAGGGGCACAGGTGCAAAGGGAGGCTGTGTAAGCAGTGTCAGGGTTTGATCACCGGTGATGTAGACAGCCACCTCTGTTTATGGATAGCATTAGAAAGCCCAGATCATCGGAAAAGTGTATTTTTTACATTTTTGAATGCACGCAGTAGACGGGGTTGCACATGCCCAATTACATTTTGCAGTGCCCCTAAAGCTGGTACAATCCTGGGAATTTCAGGGCAGTGAGTGTCTTTCCACCTTTGTTAAGACCTTTCTGGGCAAAGACTTCTGGGACTGCAGGTTCCTAGCGCACGGTTCCAAAGGTTACGATGGACATGTCGTCGTTAGACAGTTATTGAAGGAAAAGATGTGCACTCTGAGGCAGGTTTTCTAACCTTTTCATCATTCTCCTGCCTCCCCTCTGAGCCCTCCCCGATGGGTCAATGTCCTTCTGGAACTGCGGGCACCAGAACTGGACACAGGATCCCAGCAGCCGTCGCACCAAAGCCAAATCCAGAGGGAAAATCACCTCCCTGCTCTGACTCCAGAGCCCACTGTTGATGCACCCAGGACGGCTGCAGCATCGCACCGGGAGCTCATGTGCAGCTACTTATCCTGCATCACCCCCGAATTGTTGTCAGAGTCCCTGCTGCCCAGGAGAGCGTCCCCCGTCCTGTGAGTCCGGCTGACACCCTGTGTTCCTAGGTGAACATGTTGACATTTAGCCCTATTAAAACACACACTGTTTGCTTGTGCCCAGTTTAACAAGCGACCCGGAGTGCTCTGTAGCAGTAAACTGGCCTCGTCATTATTTACCATTCCCCCCCATCCGTCTGTCATCTGCAAACTTGATCAGGGCTGATTTTATGTTGTCTTCCAGGTTGTAAAAAAAGGTGTTAACAAGCATCAGGGCAAGGACAATTCCCTGCGGGATCCCTCTGGAAACACGCGCTCGCTGCTGATTCCCTGGTGACAGTTGCGTCTGGAGATCTAGCAATTAGCCAGTTAGCCAGGCCCGACTTGGCCCTGAGCTCAGTCAGGGTTTCAAAAGCACTATTGCAACACAAATAACACGCACACATAGGGCCTTACAAGTCCTCCATCCTGATTTTCACGCTGTTGCTAAAGGCAATGGCAGTGATGTAATATCCATCACGGTCCGTAGGGAGTTTCACTTTGCACCACTCGACATTTTGATTCAAAAACTAGAAGGATACGAAATTACCGTGACCCAGATTGAAAACTGGCTAACTGTTAGTGCGAATGAGTCCTGTGAGTCCGTGACAGCTGGGTGCTGCCCAGACACAGCAAGAGACAGGCCTTGCCCCAGCTGGGATCAGGGCTGTCACGGTTCCCTCCCAACTCTGAACTCAGGGGTACAGATGTGGGGACCTGCATGAAAGACCCCCTAAGCTTATTTCTACCAGCTTGGGTTAAAAACTTCCCCAAGGCACAAATCCTTCCTTGTCCTTGGACGGTATCACTGTCACCACCAAGGGAGTTAGACAAAGATTCAGGAAAAGGACCACTTGGAGTTCCTGTTTCCCCAAAATATCCCCCCAAGCTCCTTCACCCTCTTTCCTGGGGAGGCTGGAGAATAATATACCAACCAAATAGGTAAACAAGGTGAGCACAGACCAGACCCTTGGGTTTTAGGACACTAAAAACCAATAAGGTTCTTAGAAGAAGAACTTTATTATAAAGAAAAAAGTAAAGAAGTACCTCTGTAAAATCAGGATGGAAGGTAATTTTACAGAGTAATAAGATTGAAAATACAGACGATTCCCATCCAGGCAAAACTGCAAAGTTACAAAAAACAGGAATAAACCTCCCTCTTAACATGGGGAAAATTCACAAGCTACAACAAAAGATAATCTAACGCATTTCCTTGCTTTACTTACAATTTTTGTAACCTTTGATGCTTATTTCAGGTAGGGTTTTAGGAGAGGTTTTTTTCCTGCCCTGGTCCCTCTCCGTCCGGAGGGAGCACACACAAAGAGCACAAACAAAACCTTCCCCCGCCCCAGATTTGAAAGTATCTTGATTCCCCATTGGTCCTTCTGGTCAGGTGCCAACCAGGTTATTTGAGCTTCTTAACCCCTTAGAGGTAAAGGAGGGATTTTATGCTCCCCTTAGCTGTATGTTTATGACAATGGCCCTATTGTGCCAGGTGCTGCTCAGACACAGCGGGGGACAGGCCCTGCCCCAGCTGGAATTGGGGCCGGGCTATGCCCGGCCCTGCCCAGAAACCAGCTGCAATCAGGGCCTTCCCAGGGAAAGGCAGAAGTGAAAACTGATTCTTTACTGGACACAAATAAATCATAGTTGTTATAGGCTCTTCGTTGAAAAAGTAGCAGTGACAAAAAACGATACATGAAAATCTATTGCAAGTAACAGTTTGTAAACAGGGAATTTTATAGTCAAATGTTTTTGGCTTTGGAGTGAACAAGTTACCTTTAATAGAACATTGTTATTAAGAAGTTATAATCACGTGGCACTGATTGACCTAGACAGAGACCAGGTCCCTGTTGTGCCAGGTACTGCCCAGACACAGCAAGAGACCATCCCTGCCCCTAAGAGTTTATAATGTAAGTAGCCCAGGGCACCATTATTATCCTGATTTTTGGGGTAAGGAAACAGACTAGACAGATGCAGCAACCTCTCCCAATCTCACTCTACAGCATTTTTACAAATCAGAGATTAGAACCCAGAGTACCCAGCCAGCAGCTTAGACACAAGCCCATCCCTCCAGCTGCTGCACCTGAGCTTGAAAATCCTGTCCATCTGTGAAAGAAGTTGGTGAGGGCTCAGGCAGGGTAGAAGAGAGACTCTCTGTGGCTGAGGGGTGAGAGGCTCTTTACCCCGGGGGCAGTGGGGTTTGGGAGGGTGCAGGCTTTGAGACCCGGCTGCAGAGGACTCTGGGATACCTCCCCTCAATGCAGTGCTCCAGCATTTCCAAGGCCTAGTTGACTCCGCCCTGAGTCCAGGCCAGAGCAGGGATTTGCACCCAGGTTTCCCACATCGTGAGTCCAGCCCTGGGCCGACCCCTTCCCCCTTCCCTCCACACTGTGATCCCCCCTGCACTGGATGGGCCGGAGATGCCCAGCCTGGGCCCATGGCGCGAGGGGGCTATTTCCGCCGGACCTCAGCATATACCATGGCTGGTGCCTGCAGAGGCTCCCCCCATTTGCGCTGCAGCTTGGAGAATTCGATGGAGGCGTAGTGCAGCTCGTCCGGGGTCTGTGCTGTGACAGCCCTGTCCTGGATGCCTTTGGTCCGGTGGGCGGCTGGAGTCTTGTGATGCTGAGTGAGGAGCAAGGCAGAGACACCAGGCAGAGACTTGCATCCACCCTGCTGAGCTGATTGCCTGGGCTGCCCCAGGACTCGTTTCTCCCACCCTCTGTGCAAATGCATTTCCTGCATCGGGCGTCCACTAGCAAGACACATGTGATTGGGTTTGTTTCACACTCTGCACGCATGAGCCAATCACATGCCAGCACCAGCTCAGTTAACACATTCACTGCCTCACCTGCACAGGCCATGCATTTGCAAGATGCATGTGGGTGTGTGCATTTTATGCACTATGAATGAAGTTTTTCATCACATGCATCTCATTGCAGAACAGTTTCAGGAAATGTATTTTCTGCATTTCATGCACCGAGCACTTGGGGCAACACTGGTTAAGTTAATGCATTCTCTGCATTGCCTGCACTCACCATGCATTATCAATATGCAAGTGGTTGTGTACATTTTATGCACTGTGCATGCATGATTTGATCACATGCATGTCGTGTTTCTATAGACGATGCTGATGCATTCATTGCATTTTTTGGAGGGTGCATATATTTGCAACAGACAAAGTGTACCCTGCTGCATGCATTGTCTGATTATGTGTACGTAATACGATAGCAGGCAGCTCCAGAAATGCATTTCTTGCCCAGATGGTGCATTCGGGTGATGCCCAGGGATTGGCAGCATTGCAGCCCCAATCTAGTCCGTGCACTTTGCGAATGCACATGAATGCATTCGATGCATGTCCTCCCCTCTGAGCGAGAGCCAAGGGATGAGGTGCATTTTCTGCATGCAGGAGCAAATCCCACACAGTTTGGGGAGCCCAGGCTGGTGGCAGGGATTTATCTCTTCGACCAGGCACGCATGGGGTGTCGGGTGCCCTGGTGGAAGCCTGACTTATATTTGTGCATTTGTTAAGGGGGTGGGAAGAACAAGAAGTGGCGGGGGCAGAGAAGGGGTGGGGTGGGAAGGGCAGGTGGGCTTGGTCCCCCGCTCCCCCCAGGTACATACCATGGGGATGCTGGTGACGTTACTGTAGATCAGGCTGGCCTCGTCGGCCGTGTGCTCCGCCTGGCTCCTGTTAGCTGTCTCCACGGCCTCTGCGCTGGGGGGCGCCGGCTCCCGGCTCCGCCGTCTGCAGACAAACGTATCAGGACTGATGAATGAGACTGGGGGGAGGGGCGAAGAATAGCCCCATGGGGAGGGGCGTAGAATAGCCCCGTGGGGAGGGAGAATGAGGGCACACCAGGGATAATGGAATGGGATCTCAGAGGGGTGTGGGAGGGGCAGTTGGGGGTCTGGGCAGGAGGCTTCAGACTTACTTGATCACACAGAGCCCAAGAAGGAAGAATCCAATGGCGACCCCCAGCCCACAAGCCATCCCGATGAACACCGGCTTGTCAGGATCCTCCGAACCTGGAAAAACACAGAACATGGATGGAAGAGAGCCCACGAATCCTGGCTCCCAGCCCCCAACTCACATCCCAGAGCTGGGGATAGAATCTAGAATTCCTGGATCCCAGCCCGAGCCCTCAACTCCCCACCCCAACTCCCCTCCCTGAGCTGGTTACAGAATCCAGGAGACAAATGTCTCACCTCTGTGCAGGGGGCTGAGTTCAAAGTGCAGGGTGACGTAGCTCCCGTGGGGGTTGGAGCCGAGGCAGAAGATCGAGAGCCCCCTGTCCCCACTCCCAGTCCAGGTCAGGGCAGATTCATAGAATCATAGAATACCAGGGTTGGAAGGGACCTTAGGAGGTCATCTAGTCCAACCCCCTGCTCAAAGCAATCACCAACGAAATAATCCCAGCCAGGGCTTTGTCAAACCTGACCTTAAAAACCTCTAAGGAAGGAGATTCCACCACCTCCCTAGGGAGCCCATTCCAGTGCTTCATCACTCTCTTAGTGAAAAAGTTTTTCCTTATATCCAACCTAAATCTCCCCCACTGCAACTTGAGACCATTACTCCTTGTTCTGTCATCTGGTATCACTGAGAAAAGCCTAGATCCATCCTCTTTAGAACCCCCTTCCAGGTAGTTGAAAGCAGCTATCAAATCCTCCCTCATTCTTCTCTTCTGCAGACTAAGCAATCCCAGTTCCCTCAGCCTCTCCTCATAAGTCATGTGCTCCAGACCCCTAATCATTTTTGTTGCCCTCCGCTGGACTCTTTCCAATTTTTCCACATCCTTCTTGTAGCGTGGGGCCCAAAACTGGACACAGTACTCCAATTAGGCAGCACCAATGTCAAATAGAGGGGAACGATCACATCCCTCGATCTGCTGGCAATGCCCCTACTTATACAGTCCAAAATGCCGTTAGCCTTCTTGGCAACAAGGGCACACTGTCGACTCATATCTAGCTTCTCCTCCACTTTAACCACTAGGTCTTTTTCTGCAGAACTGCTGCCTAGTCACTCGGTCCCTAGTCTGTAGCAGTCCATGGGACTCTTCTGTCCTAAGTGCAAGACTCTGCACTTGCCCTTGTTGAAAATCATCAGATTTCTTTCGGCCCAAACCTCTAATATTTCTAGGTCCTTCTGTATACTATCCCTGCCCTCCAGCATATCTACCACTCCTCCCAGTTTAGTGTCATCTGCAAACTTGCTGAGGGTGCAGTCCATGCAAACCTCCACATTATTAATGAAGATATTGAACAAAGCCGACCCCAGGACCGACCCTTGGGGCACTCCGCTTGATACCATCTGCCAACTAGACATGGATCCATTGATCACAACCTGTTGAGCCCTATGATCTAGCCAGCTTTCTATCCACCTTATAGTCCATTCATCCAGCCCATACTTCTTTAACTTGCTGGCAAGAAAACTGTGGGAGACCGTATCAAAAGCTTTATTAAAGTCAAGGAATAACACATCCACTGCTTTCCCCTCATCCACAGAGCCAGTTGTCTCATCATAGAAGGCAATTAGCTTAGTAAGGCATGACTTGCCCTTGGTGAATCCATGCTGACTGTTCCTGATCACTTTCCTCTCCTCTAAGTGCTTCAGAATTGATTCCTTGAGGATCTGCTCCATGATTTTTCCAGGGACTGAGGTGAAGCTGACTTCTTCCCTTTTTTAAAGATGGGCACTACATTCGCCTTTTCCCAGTCATCCGGAACCTCCCCCGATCACCATGAGTTTTCAAAGATAATGGCCAATGGCTCTGCAGTCACATCCGCCAACCCCTTTAGCACCCTTGGATGCAGCGCATCCGGCCCCAAGGACTTGTGCTCATCCAGCTTTTCTAAATAGCACCGAACCACTTGTTTCTCCACAGAGGGCTGGTCACCTCCTCCCCATGCTGTGCTGCCCAGTGCAGTAGTCTGGGAGCTGCCCTTGTTCGTGAAGACAGAGGCAAAAAAAGCATTGAGTACATTAGCTTTTTCCACATCCCTTGTCACTAGGTTGCCTCCCTCGTTCAGTAAGGGGCCCACATTTTCCTTGACTTTCTTCTTGTTGCTAACATACCTGAAGAAACCCTTCTTGTTACTCTTAACAGCTCTTGTACCTGCAACTCCAGGTGTGATTTGGTCTTCCTGATTTCACTCC
Source organism: Actinemys pallida (assembly GCA_023634205.1). Classification (NCBI taxonomy): domain Eukaryota; kingdom Metazoa; phylum Chordata; order Testudines; family Emydidae; genus Actinemys; species Actinemys pallida. The sequence continues at coordinate 5,095,496 of JALMGD010000030.1, forward strand.
TGCATGCCTGAGCAATATTTTTATACTCCTCCCTGGTCATTTGTCCAATCTTCTGCTTCTTGTAAGCTTCTTTTTTGTGCTTAAGGTCAGCAAGGATTTCACTGTTAAGCCAAGCTGGTCGCCTGCCATATTTACTATTCTTTCTACACATTGGGATGGTTTGTTCCTGCAACGTCAATAAGGATTCTTTAAAATACAGCCAACTCTCCTGGACTCCTTTCCCCCTCATGTTATTCTCCCAGGGGATGCTGCCCATCAGTTCCCTGAGGGAGTCAAATTCTGCTTTTCTGAAGTCCAGGGTCCGTATTCTGCTGCTCTCCTTTCTTTCTTGTGTCAGGATCCTGAACTCGACCATCTCATGGCCACTGCCTCCCAGGTTCCCATCCACTTTTGCTTCCCCTACTAATGCTTCCTGGTTTGTGAGCAGCAGGTCTAGAAGATCTCTGCCCCTAGTTGGTTTCTCCAGCTCTTGCACCAGGAGATTGTCCCCTACACTTTTCTGACAGTCTCATTCCCCTGGGCCCACGAGCTGATGTGCAGGGCCCCGTGTGAGCCGTTCCCAGCCAGGGGCTCCCCGTCCACCTGCCACTGGAGCCAGGGTGGGCGGTTGGAGCACAGGGAGCAGGTGCAGCTGATGCTGGGCCCCTGGCGCTGGCAGGACGAGTTCAGCCCGGTCCCAGGCAGGGGGCTGTCAGGGGAGAGCAGGAGACATAGCGACAATAGTCAGAGAGAGAAATCCAGTGGCAGGGAGTCCCATGGGTTAACCCCATTCACACTCGATGAGCAGCTGGAATGTCCCCTGGGTAGAGCTCTCGTTCTGGTCCCAGTGCCTGTACAGCCCCCTGTCCTCAGCCGTCACGTTGGCCAGCTGCAGTCACAGCTGATTCTCCCCCATGGGGCGGGTGCCCCCAACGGCTCAGCTCCCCATCACCCAGCCCAGCTCCACGGGGGGTCTGATGGTGAGGGAGCAGAGGAACTGCAGGGAGTCGCCCTCCCGGGCCATGAGCTGTGAACCGTTGGTCACCAGGGTGCCGGGATCTGGTAACAGGAATAACAAGAAGTCACTCGCACCCTGAACCAACCAGAGCCTGCCCAGGGGCCGGATCAGGGACAGCGACAATAGAGGGGAAAGTCCCCGTGCCCCACTCCCCAACCCTAGCGATACGTTGGAATAGCTGCGGGTCCTTCCTGTTAGCTCTGGAGACGGTGATTTGCAGAGTCCTCACTGGAGCTGAAATACCCACGGCAACATGTTAGATTGGAGAGTGCCCCCCACTGGTCCCCTGTGACACTGCCTGCAGCATGGCGCCCCTAGCACCATACACTGCACCTGGACATGCAGGGCCTGACTGGCCGATCCATAGGAATTTTTTGCCCAGCACCGATACTCCCCAGCATCCCCTCTGCTTTGATTCGGCAACTCCAGGCGGCCGTCCCAACCCTGGCCAGAGCTCAGGGACTCCTTCCCCTTGGCCCAGCTCAGGTAGGTGTCAGCTCTGCTCCCAGCCTCACAGCTCAGACTCAGGGAGTCGCCTTCCTGGGTCTCCAGAGACACAATGTCACGCTCAGCTCCCAATGGAACCGGCACTGGAGGAGACGAGCAGGCAGGTTAGGCCCCCCCAGAGATCCTCTGCCAAGAAACCGAGGTTCAGACACCTTTGGGGTGGGAAACGGGGGCTGTTTGTATGAGGAGCCCTGGTCCAGTGTGGAGACGTAGCCAGCTCTGGGGTCGGAGCATAATCTTGCTGACTTTCCATGGCAGCAGGTCTCTGTCGCAGAGTTCGGTCCCTGGCCCATCTCCTCCCCACTGCCTAGCGCCCCCTTAATGGCACCCCTGGGTCTGGAGACAGAAATAACTGGGTCCTCTTCCCCCACCACCCTCCCTACAGTCCTGTGGCTTCCTCCGGCTTCCCGGCTCAGCCTGGCGCCTGGCCCTGAGCGCTGACAGACCGTGACTAGGAGGAGCTCGCTGATTCCTGGGGCTTGCAGCACGGCCTCTCACTGGAGTGCCGCCACGCGGGCTGGAGACAGAGGGAATCGGGCCCGATCCTCCCACCATCCTCCCTACAGCCCTGAGGCTTCCTTGGGCTTCCTTGAGCTCTCCCCTCCGGGCATAGACTAGTCTGGCCGTGGGCGACATATGAACTGCCAGCTCAGAGAGGCTAGCCCCTGGCCCCACCCCTTCTGCCAGAGGCCACATCTCCACTGGAGTCTGGAGCCTCCCCACCATGGCCTCTGGCCCCCCCGAGCCAGCCCTCGGCCACCAGAGCAGCCCAGCCCCAGAGCACTGGCCCCCTCTAACCCTAGCCCTGCCAAGGGGGAACAGCATGGGCAGTGAGCACGAGAGGACCTGCTCCCCCGCCCCAAATCTGAACTAGTGCCCCAGCCCTGGGTGAGCCAGGAGTGGCCGCAGGAGTCCTGGAGGCCGTGGGCTCTGGCGAGATGCAGCCCACGTGTGACAGCGCGAAGCCTTGAGCCACATGCCGAGCATCAGGCACCACAAGCCGCAGTAGCAGCTCAGGAGGATGGTAATACTCCATGTGCCAGGTCCCCCTGACTTCTGCGCTGCTCCTGGCGGTGGCGTTGCCTTCAGAGCTGGGTGCCTGGCCAGCACCCGCCAGTATCAGGCCGCCCTGCCAGGGCTCAATTTAAGCCATAGCTGAGCTCTGGCATCTCTTTCAATACAAATTAAACACTATGGGAGGCAACTGGGCCCATTGGCCTCACCCGGGGTGGCAGTCCCCCCAGCTGAGGTCTCATTCTCTGTTTCCTCAGTCCCTTGAGTTTCTAATTCCTTGTCAGCTCTTCGGTGGCTGAGGAACAGCCCGATCTACATGCCAAACTCGGGCACAGTGGATTCCCTGACCCCCAGTCTGTCCTTCCTTCTGCTTCCACGAGAGAGAGAGAGAGAGAGAGAGAGAGAGAAGATTCCAGGGTATGTAAGTGGCTGGCAGTCGGGATAGATAGATAGATGAAGGGATGATGGGTGGTTGTATGGGGATGAATAGATGCATAGATGGGTGGGTAGGTACATAGTTGGGTGGGTGGGTGGATAGAAGATAGGTAGGTGGGAAGATTGGTGGGTAGGTATATGGGTAGGTGGGTAGATGGGTGCGTAGGAACGTTGTGGGTGGGTCGGTAGCTGAGTTACCCTCTGTAATAGAGCAGGGTGAGGTAATAGGCCAGGAAGAATCCAGTCGCCATGAAGACGAGTTTGAAGCTGATTTCGATAAATGCCCGAGTGAGGCCACCTGATGGTGGTAAAAGAAGTCGAGAGTCTGGGATAGATCCCTGCAAACCCTGCCCCGAGCCAGCCAGCCCCCCATCCCCACTCCTCTTCCAGCTCAGGGTGTTGATGGCCTCATGCCCCTGGGCCCAGGAGCTGACCTGCAGGGCCCCCCATGAGCCCTTCACAGCCAGGGGCTCCCTGTCCACTTGCCACTGGAGCCAGAGCAGGGGGTGGGAGCACAGGGAGCAGCTGCAGCTGGTGCTGGGCCCCTGGCACTGGCAGGACGAGTTCAGCCCGGTCCCAGGCCGGGGGCTGTCTGGGGAGCGCAGGAGACACAGCAACAAATTAATAGTCAGAGAGAGAAACCCTGGGGCAGGGAGTTTCCCAGGTTAACCCCACTCAGACCCGTGACAGGGAGTTCCGTGGGTTAACCTCACTAACACTCAATGAGCAGCTGGAATGTCCCCATGGCAGAGCTCTCCTCTCTCTGAGCCCAGCACCGTACAGCCGCCCGTCCTGGGCCATCGCTTGGGCAGCTCCAGTCACAGCTGATTCTCCCCCGCAGGGAGGGCACTCTCGAAGGCTCAGCCCCCCCTCATACAGCTCGTGACGGAGCAGAGGAACCGCAGGGAATCACCCTCCCGGGCCGTGAGCTGTGAGCCTCTCCCCAATCTCCCCAGCACAGTGCCCCCCACTAACTCCACCCCACTCCCAGCAGCACAGCACGCCCCACTGATGCCCTGCCCTGCTCCGTTTGGCACACTGCCCCCTAGCGCCTTAACTGCACGTGCACACGCAGGGCCCTGCTGGCCGACCCATAGGAATTCTTTGCCCAGCACCGATACTCCCCAGCGTCCCCTCTGCTGAGATTCGGCAGCTCCAGGAGCCCGGCCCCTCCCTGGCCCTCGGCCAGTGTGGAGACGTAGCCAGCTCTGGGGTCGGAGCACAACCTTGGTCACTTTCCATGGAAGCAGGTCCCTGTTGCAGAGATCAGTCCCTGACCCATCTCATCCCCACTGCCCAGAGCCCCCTTAATGCCACCCCAGGGACTGGAGACCGAGGGAACCGGGCCTACTCCCCCCACCACCCTCCCTACAGTCCTATTGCATCCCTCGGACTCTCCCCTCTGGGCACGGCCCAGCTCGGCCCCGCTGAGCCTGGTGCCTGGCCCTGAGCACGGGCAGAGCTTGACTAGGAGGCACTCGCTGATTCCCGGGGCTCACAGAACGGCCTCTCACCGGGGCGTCCATTCCTGGTCAGGTTCCCGGTGATGTTG